>CM055121.1:210296255-211496255 GCA_029206835.1 Rana muscosa | reverse complement strand
AAAGTCGTTTGGGAACTCATAAACCCACTTCTGGAGAAAGGCTACCACTTGTATGTGGACAACTTTTATACAAGTTTGCCCATGTTCCGAAACCTTCACAGAAAGAACACTCCAGCATGCGGCACCGTAAGGACGAACCGGAAGGGCTTTCCTCAAAGCCTCGTCAACAGGAAATTAAGAAGAGGGGAGACGGCGAGTTTACGCAATGAGGAAATTCTGGCTGTGAAGTGGAGGGACAGAAGGGATGTCTATGTGCTTTCTTCCATCCACAACAATACATTCGTTGAGATCACCAGGAGGAATGGCCGGATCCAAAAACCAACATGTATCCATGAATACAATAGGTTCATGGGGGGTGTCGACTTCAACGAGCAGATGCTCGAACTCTACCTTTCCACAAGACGAACATACCAGTGGTATAAAAAAGTTTAAATTTATTTGTTTAATTTGGCCATGTACAACTCCTATGTAATCTATCGGAAATCCACTGAAAGACCCAACCCCTTCCTTTTATACCAGGAGGAAATCACCACTGCCCTTATATACCCGAACAGCCCACCAGTAAACATTCAATCAGATGTGATTAGCCGACTCTCCGAATGCCACTTTTCAGATAAAATCCCTCCCAGACCAACAGGCCAAAAACGTCAGAAAAAATGCCGGGTGTGCTCCAGAGGAGGAGTGAGAAGAGACACCACTTATCATTGTGCCCAATGTCCTTCCCAACCAGGCCTCTGCATAGTTGATTGTTTCCGCCGTTACCATACCTCACTAAATTATTAGTTTACTTCCTGCCATTTACCTTCACATCCCTTATGCCACTGCTTGCTCTGTAACTGACCCTGGCTTGTTATTCGACCACGTTTCTCCCTACTGATTCTGTTTATACCTCTGCCTGATCTGGAACTGACCCTGGACTGTTATTTGATCAATGCTTCTGCCTACCGATTCTGTTTATACCTCTGCCTGATCTGGAACTGACCCAGGACTGTTATTCGACCACACTTCTGCCTACCGATTCTGTACATACCTCTGCCTGATCTGGAACTGACCCTGGACTGTTTGACCATGGTTTTTGCCTGCCTCTTGGACTGATCTTTTACCCTGCCAGTGGACTAGTGGGATTGATAACACAGGGGTCTCACATATGTGAGGGGCTCCAGAATTGTTTTTCTGGATGAAGAAAAACAAACAATTTTTTTTGTTTTCTCATTCCTAGATTAGGGTCTGGAGACTCGGAGACTTCAAAGAGATTTGGGTGGGAGAAGCCTCTACCCCTGTCCCCATTCTGTCCTGAACAAGGCCCTACTTCTGCCTGCTGCCTGTAGGACCTATGCCATCATGCCTCTGCCTGTTGCATGAACTGACCACACCACATGGATCTGCCTACTACCAGGACCAATATTTTGGCACTGCTGATAATCTCTGCTTGCACTGACCCTGGACTGTATATGGACAGTATCCCTGCCTGCTGCCTGTACTAACTATGGACAGTATTCCTGCCTGTTGCCTGGATAATTGCGTTCGCTTTTGCTGACAAAGTCCCTGCCTGCTGCCTGGACCAGTGCTATCCTCCTGTGGACAACTGAGCTATTAAAACTAAAGGTAATCTTTTGTTTACCCTTTGCTCAGCAGAATTTATTTTGGGGTGTAATTCTTGGTATGTGCATGCTATGTGTCCCTAGAACACCTGATGGTGTTCCTTGCATGTTGGGCCTCTGTATGTGGCCAGGCTGTGTAAAAGTCTCACACATGTGGTATCGCCATACTCAGGAGAGGTAGCAGAATGTATTTTGGGGTGTCATTTTTGCTATTTACATGCTATGTGTTGGAAATATCTTATAAATGGACAACTTTGCGTAAAAAAAATGCGTTTTAATTTTTTTCCCACATTTTCCAAAAACTTCTGAAAAAAAATGAGACGTTCAAAAGACTCATTATGCCTCCTAGATTATACGTTGGGGTGTTAGCTTTCCAAAATGGGGTCACTTTGTGGGAGTTTCCATTGTCCTGGTGCTCCAGGGCCTTTAAAATTGTAATGGGTAGTCAACAACTTAGATGTGTAATTTATGCTCCTAAAACATCTAATGATGCTCCCTGCATGTTGGGCCTTTGTATATGGCCAGGCAGTGAAAAAGTCCCACACATGTGGTATCATTATACTCAGGAGGAGTTGCAGAATGTATTTTGGGGTGTAATTCGTGGTATGCACATTCCATGTGAAAGAAATAAGCTATCACATTGACAATTTTGTGAAAAAAAAATCGTAATTTTGCAAAGAATTGTGGGAAAAAATGACAACTTCAAATAACTCACCATGGCTCTTACTAAATACTTTGGAATGTCTACTTTCCAAAAAGGTGGCACTTGGGGGCATTTGTACTTTCCTGGCTTGTTATGCTGTGTACAAACGATCGGTTTTACCGATGAAAACAGTCCGATGGACTTTTCTCATCGGACAAACCGATCGTGTATGGGCCCCATCGGTCTTTTTTCCATTGGTGAGAAAAAATAGAACATGTTTTAAATTTATCCGATGGGAAAAAAAACGATAGCAAATTCCGATCGTCTGTGTGGAACTCCATCGGTCAAAAAACCCACGCATGCTCAGAATCAAGTCGACGCATGCTCAGAAGCATTGAACTTCATTTTTCTCGGCTTGTCGGAGTGTTTTACGTCACTGCGTTTGGGACGGTCAGATTTTTGACTGATGGTGTGTAGGCAAGACTGATGGAAGTCAGCTTCATCAGATTTCCGATAGAAAAATCCATCGGATTAAAATCCATAGGAAATCCGATCGTGTGTACAGGGTTTCAAGAAATGAGATAGGCCGCCAATACATCAGATGTGATCAATTTGTTATGATTTGCACCATAGCTTGTAGACTCTATAACTTTCACACAGACCACATAATATCCACTAGCGTGGGTTATTTTTACCAAAGATATGTAGAAGCATAAATTGTGGCCAAAATTTATGAAGGAAAATTACTAATTTGCAAAATTTTATCACAGAAACAAAGAAAAATTCATTTTTTTTTACATTTTCGGTCTTTTTTCATTTATAGCGCAAAAAATAAAAAACCCAGAGGTGATCAAATACCACCAAAAGAAAGCTCTATGTGTATGAAAATAAGGACAAAAAAATAATTTGGGTACAGTGTTGCATTACGGAGTAATTGTCATTCAAACTGAGAGCACTGAAAGCTGAAAATTGGTCTGGGCAGGAGGGGTGTTTTAGTGCCCAGTAAGCAAGTGGTTAAATAATGTTGGTTACTATTTTTTTTTATTTCTTTATATTTCCAAAAAATAATAATCTGAAATTGTATCTTGGTGGTGACTATTTAAAGTCATACAAATATCATCTTACAAGAGTTACACCTGTTACTACATCTGTTTGGGCATTGAGCTGCTTTTACAATTGTCTTACCCTGACATCACCTGCTGTCCGCACATAACATATCCTATGCAGCCCTGTCATATTAAACTTTACAACGTCTGGTCCGGATTGGGAAACAGTTACGTCTAAAAGTGAGGAAATTGTTATGCTGAACTGTTTGCTTTTCCAGTTCTGCGAGTCAGAAAAACTAACAAAGATGTCATAAAGCAATCATTGTGTCCAAACTGCTCATATAATATCTTGTTTATACTGTTAAGAAAAGTAAAAAAAAAAATCCTCTGGCCAGTGCATGTAGATTAATTACATTTTATCTTCCAGTGTGTGGCCAGTCCTCCCCTCAATCATGTCATGGCAAACTAGAGGAATACTTACATAATGCTGTGCTGACATTAAACATGGTTTTGCAAGTGGGGTGAGTGTAGATGTAACTATCCTAATAGATATACATTTTGTATTACTGAGTTTCCTGAAAATTTTGATCATTTGTTTACTGTTGACTCGCTCAGTTTTATGGTGAGGTCAGATGACCACTTATTGCAATAATGCTGACTAGTCAGCCTATGAAGACATGCAGTGTGTGTGTATGTGTATGTAGCGGGGTCTCCTTTAAGGCCCCTGGACTACGTTCCCCAGAACCCCGTTTGGCACCCAGGGTGCATTGGGCCGCCGCAGAGACTCATGGGTGGGGCTATATAAGAAGAGGGCGAGGCTAGGCTCGGCCTCTTTGGACACCACGCTGCAAGCAACAGGACTCCCTGTGTGGATCTGCTGCTGTGTAAGGCCTGAAGCCTGGGCCTTGCATACCGACCAAAGAGCATTCCACCCCACTGCGGAGCCTGGGTGGCACCTGTTCCTGCTCGAGTTTGCTGACGTCAGCTGGACCGGGAACCCGGCCATTGGAGACACTGTGTGTGGATACACAGTGGTGGAAGCCCGGACTGGGATCGCGTCCGGAGTGGTGAGCGAGCACTTGCTCACTTCATTATCCTTTTACTTTGTTGGGCCTAGTGACTGCCTTGGCCCACCCTGTTATTTACCACCCCTTGGGAGCGGAAAGGACCTTCCAGCTCATTAGGAACCAGTTCTATTGGCCCTGCATAAGGGCCGAAGTCGAGGAATACTGCCACTCCTGTGCACGCTGCATCCAGAGGAAGACTTTGCCCCACCAAGCTTCCCCAATGGGCCATCTACAAAGTCAAAGCCCACTGGATTTGGTATGCATTGATTTTCTCTGCCTCGAACCCGACTTGAGTGGACTAGGAAATGTTCTGGTGATAACCGACCATTTCCCCCGGTATGCCCAGGCTTTTCCAACCAAAGACCAGAAGGCTTCCACTGTAGCTAAAGTACTTATGGAGAAATACTTTTTACACTACGGGCTACCACAACGGCTCCACTCGGATCAAGGGAGGGACTTTGAAAGTCGGCTGATTCAGAAGCTCCTGGATTCTTTAGGGATCAAGAAGACCTGAACCACCCCCTATCATCCACAAGGTGATGCTCAGCCGGAGAGGTTCAACCGAACCCTGCTCAACATGCTGGGGACTTTGAGTAGTGAAAAGAAACAGCATTGGAGCAAGCATATAGCGGCAATTGTACATGCATACAACAGTACCACAAGTGACGCTACAGGGTACTCGCCCTATCGACTTATGTTCGGAAGAGAAGCAAGACTACTGGTAGACCTGGCCTTTGGTACCTCCATAGACCATTGCTCGGCCACTTCACACAAGGGATATGTAGACAGGCTCAGACACAGTATAAAATTGGCCTATGAGCAGGCACAAGCAGCCTCGGATCAAAGGGGAGCCCGCAACAAGAAAAACTTTGATCCAAAGGTCCGGATTCAGGATCTGCAACCTGGAGACAGAGTGCTGCTACGGAACTTGGGGGTCCCTGGAAAGCACAAGCTTGCAGACAGATGGAGACCTGAACCCTACGTTATTTGCAAGAAACTGTCGGGCCTACCTGTTTACAGACTAAAGCCAGAAGGAAAAGTGGGGCCCTTAAAGACTTGGCATCGGAACCATTTACTCCCACTTGCCGAAGCAGTTCGGATACCCCCAGCGAGGGATCCCCCTGAGTCAACTTCCATCCTGGATACTCCCAAGCCTAGCACTCGGTCTCAGACTCCTCAGATTGAAGAATCAGATGTCTCTGAATTGAGTGAGGATGAGAGAGAAGAACTTGATTGGCTATGGCCTTCCCAGGTCCCAGAAACTTCTGCTATAGATCTTCCACCTACTGAAGACGCCATAGACAGTACACTGAATGCAGAAGCTACTGAGTTCATCCCGTCCAGTCCTTTGTCGGAAAGACGCCTGTGACTTACACCTAGAAGAGGATCCAAGAGATTCTATGTATCTCCCTGCTCCTGAGTCGAGTGTCCCAGAACCAGTGGAAACTCCCAAGTCGGTTCCAGAAGAGGAACCTGTATTACCAGAACCAGAAATCCCAAGAGAACGAAGGATGAGAAGGACCATAAGGCCTCCCCGAAAATTGACTTACCCACAAATGGGGGAGAGCTCAGAAGACACTGTGGTCACTGCCAGGAGGAGTGTGGAAGACCCTGATCCCTCCACTATTTATTTAGTGGGGGGCAACCCCAACTCACCCGCTGGCACAGCTAGGCAGGCCACGAATGACAGTGTGACCTGTGGGCAAGGGAGTCCACCCCCTCGTTTTTGGTGGGAACTCCCTCTGCCAACATCATACGCAGCTTTGTCAAATGTTGTGCGTAGTATGTGTTAACTTTTATCTTTGGGGACCAAAGAGTTTAAGTGGGGGGAGTGTGTAGCGGGGTCTCCTTTAAGGCCCCTGGACTACGTTACCCAGAACCCCGTTTGGCACCCAGGGTGCATTGGGCCGCCGCAGAGACTCATGGGTGGGGCTATATAAGAAGAGGGCGAGGCTAGGCTCGGCCTCTTTGGACACCGCGCTGCAAGCAACAGGACTCCCTGTGCGGATCTGCTGCTGTGTAAGGCCTGAAGCCTGGGCCTTGCATACTGACCAAAGAGCCTTCCACCCCACTGCGGAGCCTGGGTGGCACTTGTTCCTGCTCGACATCAGCTGGACCGGGGACCCGGTCGTTAGAGACACTGTGTGTGGATACACAGTGGTGGAAGCCCGGACTGGGATCGCGTCCGGAGTGGTGAGCGAGCACTTGCTCACTTCATTATCCTTTTACTTTGTTGGGCCTAGTGACTGCCTTGGCCCACCCTGTTATTTACTACCCCTTGGATTACAAATATTGTTTCCTGAAAGTGCACCACCGTTCAAGTTGCATGCGAAGAAGTGTTCTCATAAGGGAC
This sequence comes from Rana muscosa, assembly GCA_029206835.1. Classification (NCBI taxonomy): domain Eukaryota; kingdom Metazoa; phylum Chordata; class Amphibia; order Anura; family Ranidae; genus Rana; species Rana muscosa. Next base: position 211,489,545 of record CM055121.1, on the reverse strand, counting down.
TGAGTTTTAATCTGGGTCAGGCCTGACCAGGGTGGGGGTTAAAACTTTGTTTCTGTGCCATATTGCGCATAGGGAAAGAAGATAGTTGCACGTGGAGGGTGATCACTCTGCGCTATCACTGAAGGATATGTTTATTGCTTCAGGGCTCTGCATGTATGCTATGTGATGTGTTTAACTTTGAATCCTAATGCCGCGTACACACGATCGTTTTTCACGTCGTTAAAAATGCCATTTTTTAAATTGGGCATTAAAAATGATCGTGTATAGGCTCCAGAGCATTTTTAACTACGTGAAAAATGGCCTAAAAAAGATGAGAACCTGCTCTATTTTTTCACGTCGTTTTTTTTAACAACGTGAAAAATGGTAGTGTGTATGCTTTTACGAGGGGAAAAAAACGCGCATGCTCAGAATCAAGTATGAGACGGGAGCGCTCGTTCTGGTAAAACTAGCGTTCGTAATGGAGATAGCACATTCGTCACGCTGTAACGGACTGAAAAGCGCGAGGCTGAAAAGCGCAAATCGTCGCTCAACAAACTTTACTAACATGAAGGGTGGCGCCATTCGAACGGAACTTCCCCTTTATAGTGTCGTCGTACGTGTTGTACGTCACTGCGCTTTGCTCGAGCGTTTTATTTAATGAACGTGTGTATGCAAGACAGGCTTGAGAGAAAACAAGAAAAATCACATCGAGAAAAACGTTGTTTTTGAAAATGACATTAAAAACGATTGTGTGTACGCGGCATTACACCAAAATATAAATCCAGTTATATTTTATCACATTGGTATTAGTGTCATCTTTGCAGATAGTGGTTATCAATCAATACTGCCAGATTGTTTATAATCAGGTATAGACCGTTACGAGGTAACAATCCCTAGACTAACTGTGCCAGTGTGGGTTGAGTAGATTGCCGGGGGTTGGCGGTGCTGTATGCAGGGCCCGAAACAAAACTCAGAGGCTCTCTTAACTGGGGGTAGCGCTACACGTATATATATATATATATATATATATATATATATATATTACAGTGACGGCTGGTGTTTTTTTTTGGCAAATATCCCTCCTGTCAGTCAGCTGGCGGCACACCCCCCCCCCCCCCCTGCAGGACGGTCAGACATTAAAGCTGCTCACTTACCCTATCTAGGTAAGTACCTCATCCTACAAACAACGGCCGACGGCTTTTATCCTTTCTCCTCCTTTCCTTCTGCCGTGCGTCTCCTCCCTCCTCCTCCTAGCCATCCAATAGAATCGCCTGTCCTTTCAGCGAATCGGGTGACGGGTCTCAGACCTGATTGGCTGGGAGGAGGAACAGTGTGAAAATAGCGAATATTCATTCGCTATTCTCACACAACTGGGTGGGCTCGCAGCGCAATGCTCTGCGCCCCGTGCCCAACCTTTTTTGAAGCCTATTAGAGCCTCTGGCTCTATTCACGTGCTTAAACCCCACCCCCCATTGGAACCCATGCGTTCAGCGCTCTGCATGCAGATTAGGGGGCCTGGCGCATGGATAGGGGGGGAGGCGCCCGTAATGGATTGGCCGCCACTGCTATATTACCAAAAGTATTGGGACGTCTGCCTTTACACGCACATGAACTTTAATGGCATCCCAGTCTTAGTCCGTAGGGTCAATTTTAATACAGTGGGGAAAATAATTATTTAATCCCCTGCAGATTTTGTAAGTTTGTTCACTTACAAAGAAATGAAGGGTCTATCATTTTTATCATAGGTGTATTTTCAATGATAGAGACAGAATATCAACCAAAAATTCTGAAAAAAACAACGATACAAATGTTATAATATGATTTGCAGTTCAGTGAGTAAAATCAGTATTTGATCCCAAAGCAAAACATGACTTAGTACTTGGTGGATAGTGATGAGCCGAACACCCCCGGGTTCGGTTCGCACCAGAACCCGCGAACGGACCGAAAGTTCGTACGAACATTAGAACCCTATTAAATACAATGGATGCGAACGTTCGAATTCTAAAGTGCTAATTATAACAACTATTATGCATGTTATTGTCCTAAAAAGGGTTTGGGAACCCGGGTTGTGCACCAGGGGACATGTATCAATGCAAAAAGAAGTTTTAAAAACGGTCGTTTTTCGGGAGCAGTCATTTTAATGATTTATAAAGTGAAAAAAAAAAAGTCAAATATTCCTTTAAATATCGTACCTGGGGGGTGTCTAAAGTATGCCTGTGAAGTGCCACGTGTTTCCTGTGTTTAGAACTGTCCCTGCACAAAATGACACTTCTAAAGGAAAAAAAAGCCATTTAAAACTGCTTGCGGCTTTAATGTAATGTCTGGTCCCGGTAATATGGATGAAAATCTTTAAGAAAAATGGCATAGCTACCCCATGACCCCCCCCCCCACCCCAGCCCATTACCAGCCCCTTTGGGTCTTGTATGGATATTAAGGGGAACCCCGCACATAAAATAAAAAAGGCCCTATATACTCTGAACAGCCGTATACAGGCGGTGCATACAAGACAGGGACTGTAGGTTTGTTCTTATGTAGAATCTGTTTGTAATTTTGAACAGGTACATTGTTGAAGTGTAGCTCCAGCCCAAAAATCTATTTTTAAACTTTTTGGAAAACATAGGTAAGGGTTATCACCCCTGTAACATTTGTTTTGCTGTCTGTGCCCCTGTTCAGAACATTTCACCTCACTTTCCGTCCCAATGACAACTCTTTTTGAAATGTGGTGTTTTTCTTGAAACAAGGATTGCTGATAAAGCATCAGTACAGAGGAGACACCTTTCTCCCATATTTATTCTTACAGGAGAGAATTTTCCTTCCTAGTGGTAGATTTCCTCTCACTTCCTGTTGTCTTCTTGCGTTTGCAAGTAGGAGTCGTTTGTAAGTTGGATGTTTGAAAGTAGGGACCTGCCGTATATACTCTGCAGAAATAGGCCCCTTAGTTGTTGGTGTTGGCACAACACTGTAAGCACTCACAGTTACTCTTGGTTGGTGCTGGAACGCCCTGCTGTCAACTATTATATCAGGAATTTTAATTACATATAATTGTTGAACAGTGGTAGTAAAAATTGGGCCTTTGATGTTGGTGCTGGTGCCACAACACTGTAAGCCCTGACAGTTACTCTTGGTGGGTGCAGCAATGGGCCCTGCTGTGAATTATTAGATCAAGAATTGTAATTACATGCCCCTTTTGAACAGGGGCTGAAAAATTGGGCCTTTCGTGGTGGTGGTGGTGGTGGTGGCGTTGCCACAACACTGTAAGCCCTCAGAGTTACTCTTGGTGGGTGCAGCAATGGGCCCTGCTGTGAATTATTAGATCAAGAATTGTAATTACATGCCCCTTTTGAACAGGGGCTGAATAATTGGGCCTTTCGTGGTGGTGGTGGTGGTGGCGTTGCCACAACACTGTAAGCCCTCAGAGTTACTCTTGGTGGGTGCAGCAATGGGCCCTGCTGTGAATTATTAGATCAAGAATTGTAATTGCATGCCCCTGTTGAACAGGGGCTGAAAAATTGGGCCTTTCGTGGTGGTGGTGGTGTTGCCACAACACTGTAAGCCCTCAGAGTTACTCTTGGTGGGTGCAGCAATGGGCCCTGCTGTGAATTATTAGATCAAGAATTGTAATTACATGCCCCTTTTGAACAGGGGCTGAAAAATTGGGCCTTTCGTGGTGGTGGTGGTGGTGGTGGTGGCGTTGCCACAACACTGTAAGCCCTCAGAGTTACTCTTGGTGGGTGCAGCAATGGGCCCTGCTGTGAATTATTAGATCAAGAATTGTAATTGCATGCCCCTGTTGAACAGGGGCTGAAAAATTGGGCCTTAGGCACTGGTGGCACAACACTACAACCCCTCACAGATACTGTACTTGGAGCACAGCAATGAGCCCTGTTGCAAAGTATTGCTTCAAAAATTGTAATGACACGCCCCTGTTAAACAGGGGCTGAAAAATTGGGCCTTAGGCACTGGTGCCACAACACTCCAACCCCTCACAGATACTGTACTTGGAGCACAGCAATGAGCCCTATGGCAAATTATTGCTAAAAAAATTGTAATTACACGCCCCTGTAAAACAGGGGCTGAAAAATTGGGCCTTAGCCACTGGTGGCGGCACCCATAAACAAAAATGATCTTCCAAGCTATCATCATCAATCGTATCATTGAGGACTCGGAGGAGGAGGATAGCCAGTCAACATAACAGCACAGGCACTCAGCATCAGCATCAGTCTTGAAGGGATGTGACATGTTAAAATCAATTAGTCTGTTATATCAGCATCAGGTGTGTGGTAGCTGGTGGTGATCCAAGACTGGTTCATCTTGATGAAAGTCAGTCGATCAACCGAGTCGGTGGACAGGCGCACCCTGTGATCCGTGACAAATCCTCCAGCAGCACTGAATGTGCGTTCCGAAAGAACGCTGGATGCAGGACAGGCCAGTAGCTCAATTGCATACTGTGCAAGCTCTGGCCAGTGATCCATCCTCAAGACCCAGTAAGCCAGAGGATTTTCGGTGGGGAAGGTGTCCAAGTCTGACCTTGCCCCTAGATATTCCTGCACCATGTTTATCAGACGCTGGCGATGGTTGCTGGAACCGATCATACTTTGGGGCTGCGGACTAAAGAATTGTCTGAACGCATCGGTCAGACGGCCACCTTCCCCACCGCTCCTTCTTTGACTGGCCGAAGCCTCAGCAACTCGTTGTCCAGGACCAGGAGTTTGTAACCTCCCAGTCTCTGGGAACGCGTTGCACAGACCTTTCTGCAAGGCCTCCCGGAGTTGTCTCATCCTCTGCTCCCTCTGCGACGGTAACATAAGGTCCGCAACCTTACCCTTGTACCGTGGATCAAGGAGAGTGGCCAGCCAGTAATGGTCCCTCTCCTTGATCCGAAGAATACGAGGATCCTTCCGCAGACTTTGCAGGATCAGGGAGGCCATGCAGCGTAGGTTTGCTGAGGCATTCGCTCCGGAGTCCTCTGGGTCACTAAGGACGACATGATCCGCAGCCACCTCCTCCCAGCCACTAACAAGTCCACTGGTTTCTTGGGACTGTAAATCATCCCTAAAAGACTGCTGCTGATGATGCTGAGTGCCAGCCTCCACCTCCATGCTGACACAATCCTCCTCCTCCTCCTCCTCTTCCTGTGCGATGGGTGGGACAGAAGGAACACTGTCTGGGTAAAGGGGGCCTTGAGAGGCAAGGAAGTCCTCCTCTTCCTGCCTCTGTTCTGCCTCAAGTGCCCTGTCCATTATTCCACGCAGCGTGTGCTCCAACAGGTGGACAAGAGGTACAGTGTCACTGATGCATGCACTGTCACTGCTCACCATCCTCGTGGCCTCCTCAAATGGTGCCAGGACAGTGCATGCATCCCTGATCATGCCCCACTGGCGTGGAGAAAAAAAACCAAGCTCCCCTGACCCTGTCCTGGTGCCGTAGTCGCACAGGTACTCATTGATGGCCCTCTGCTGCGTGTGCAGCCGCTGCAGCATGGCCAACGTTGAGTTCCACCTGGTGGGCATGTCACATATAAGGCGGTTCTTGGGCAGGTTCAACTCCTTTTGCAGCTCAGCCAGGCGAGCACTGGCATTATAAGATCTGCGGAAATGCACACAGACTTTCCTGGCCTGCCTCAGGACATCCTGTAAGCCCGGGTACCTGCCCAAGAACCGCTGCACCACCAGGTTAAGGACGTGAGCCACACAGGGCACATGGGTCAGTTGTCCCTGTCGGAGGGCAGGGAGGAGGTTGGTGCCATTGTCGCAAACCACCATTCCTGGCTTAAGCTGGCGTGGCGTCAACCACCTCTCGGCCTGGCCCTGCAGAGCAGACAGGACCTCTGCCCCAGTGTGGCTTCTGTCCCCCAAACACACCAGCGCAAGCACGGCATGGCATCTTTTTGCCTGCGTACTTGCGTAGCCCCTTGAACGCCTACGGAGCACCGCTGGTTCCGAGGACAAACCACAGGAAGAGGCCATGGAGGAAGAAGAAGAGGAGGGGGTGGAGGAGAGAGGTGTGTCACAACCAGTAGTAGCATTTTGGAGGCGTGGCGGTGGAACAACCTCCAACACTACTGCACCTTGTCCTGCATCCTTCCCAGCTGCCAAAAGAGTGACCCAATGGGCCGTGAAAGAAAGGTAACGTCCCTGTCCATGCCTGCTGGACCATGAGTCAGCGGTAATATGCACCTTACCGCTGACCGCCCTGTCCAGCGAGGCCAAGACATTGCCTTCCACATGCCGGTAGAGAGCCGGAATAGCCTTCCGTGAGAAAAAGTGGCGTTTGGGAACCTGCCACTGAGGAACCGCACATTGCACAAACTCACGGAAGGGGGCCGAGTCTACCAACTGAAAAGGCAGCAGTTGAAGCGCTAGCAATTTAGCCAAGCTAGCATTCAACCGCTGGGCATGTGGATGGCTGGGAGTGAACTTCTTTCGACGGTCCAGCAGCTGGGGCAGGGAAATTTGCCTGCTAGAATCGGACGTCGGTGTACTGCTAGCAGAGTGGCCGCAAGTACTTGGCTGTGACACACCTAATTCTACACCTTCATTCCTCTCAGTGCATGTTTCAGAGAGGACTGAAGTTATAGTGGGGTTGGAGATCCCAGCTGATGCGGTGCAAGGAGAGGTCCGCTTTGTTCTTTGGTGTGGGTCTTTGAGGTAGGCTTGCCAACGAGCTGCATGGCAGGTCAACATATGTCTGGTCAGGCATGTGGTACCCAAGCGGCTGATGTTTTGGCCACGCGATATACGCTTGAGACATATGTTGCAAACAGCAGCTGTGCGATCTGATGCACTAGCCTCAAAAAAGGCCCACACCAAAGAACTTTTTGAATGACGGGCAGAGGCAGCGCCCTGCACAGGCGGAGCTCTGCGGTGTGATTCCGTCGGTGTACTGCCCTTACGCTGGCCACCAAAGGGCATCCTGCCTCGTTGGAGATGTGCCTCCTCCTCATCCTCCTCCTCCTCCTCTCTCCTATTAGGCACCCACGTGGAGTCAGTGACCTCATCATCCCCTCCCTCCTCATCACTGGAGCCAATCTGGCAGTATGCTGCAGCTGCTGGAACATGACTGCCAGATTGGTGTCCTTCTTGAGCATCCCCTCTGTCTGCTCTCACGCTACTGCCTTCCTGTAGCTGGGTTTCATCATCAGACCCTTCGAAACGCTGGGCATCCTCCTGGAGCATGTACCCAACACTGTGCTCAAACAGTTCGGGGGACTCCTCAGGAGGAGGACATGGTGGGTCTAGGGAAGGAGTGACTGATGATGAGTCTGACATTGATACCAGGGAAGAGGACGCTTTGGCAGCTGCTTTTCCAGTACCCTGAGCCTGGGTGAGAGAGGATGAGGAGGAGGAGGAGGGCTTGGTCATCCACTCTACCAAGTCTTCGGCATGATGTGGCTCAACATGTCCAGCTGCCGAAAAGAAGGACAAGCGTGTCCCATGGCCATGTGCTGATGACAATGCACCGCGTCCACGACCAGCACTGTTGCCCCCAGACACAGAGCCTGCTTGCCCTCTTTTATTGCCTCCTGACTGTCTGCCTCTCCTTGTTTGCCTTCCAGACATTCTAATAGATGGCCTGCAGGGAGATGGGAAAAAAGCAATAAGGGCTACCTTCAGGTGTCCTTCTCTGTCCCTTTACTTAAGGATTTCTAAATATGGTTGAGGATGATTGCTTTTGCACAGAATAGCACAACGACAATTTCCCTGACTGTCCAAAAAAACAAGGATTTCAAAGATGGTTGATGAGGAATGCTTTAGCACACTATAGCACAAGGAGAATTTCCCTCACTGTCCTTCCCTGTCCCTAGAAACAAAGATTCGCACAGTAAAAGACACTGACACTCTCCCTACCTATAGTTTTCTGTCCCTAGAAAAAATGTTTTTTTAAAGCACACTATAGCACAAGGAGAATTTCCCTCACTTTCCTTCCCTGTCCCTAGAAACAAGGATTATCACAGTGAAAGAAACTGACACTCTTCCTACCTATAGTTTTCTGTCCCTAGAAAAAATGTTTTTTTAAAGCACACTATAGCACAAGGAGAATTTCCCTCACTTTCCTTCTTTGTCCCTAGAAACAAGGATTATCACAGTGAAAGAAACTGACACTCTTCCTTCCTATAGTTTTCTGTCCCGAGAAAAAATGTTTTTTTAAAGCACACTATAGCACAAGGAGAATTCCCTCACTGTCCTTCCCTGTCCCTAGAAACAAGGATTCGCACAGTAAAACACACTGACACTCTCCCTACCTATAGTTTTCTGTCCCTAGAAAAAATGTTTTTTTAAAGCACACTATAGCACAAGGAGAATTTCCCTCACTTTCCTTCCCTGTCCCTAGAAACAAGGATTATCACAGTGAAAGAAACTGACACTCTTCCTACCTATAGTTTTCTGTCCCTAGAAAAAATGTTTTTTTAAAGCACACTATAGCACAAGGAGAATTTCCCTCACTTTCCTTCTTTGTCCCTAGAAACAAGGATTATCACAGTGAAAGAAACTGACACTCTTCCTTCCTATAGTTTTCTGTCCCTAGAAAAAATGTTTTTTTAAAACACACTATAGCACAAGGAGAATTCCCTCACTGTCCTTCCCTGTCCCTAGAAACAAGGATTCGCACAGTAAAACACACTGACACTCTCCCTACCTATCCTTCTCTTTCCCTAAACTAAAGGAATCCAGGTTAAGCAAGAAAACAATAAATGTCACTGTCCCTGCCTATGCTTCTCTTTCCCTGCTCCGGAACACACTACACTAGGCCGCCGTGCTGGCGGCCTTTTATAGTGTGGGGCGTGTACTAAACACCCTCAGCAATAATTGGCCACAGGCATCCTGCCTGTGGCCAATCATTGCTCTCCTCGCTGCCGGCGCTGTGATTGGCCAAGCATGCGGGGTCACAGTGCATGCTTGGCCAATCACAGCGCCTGGATGACACTGCGATGGCGTAGTGCATTGTGGGCCGTTCGCGTCACTCGAATTTGGCGCGAACGGCCCAAATCGTTCGATCTTCGTCGAACGATCGAACAGCCGATGTTCGAGTCGAACGTATGTTCGACTCAAACACGAAGCTCATCCCTATTGGTGGAGAAACCCTTGTTGGCAAGGACAGAGGTAAGACGTTTCTTGAAGGTTGGTTACCAGGTTTGCACACATCTCAGGAATGATTTTGGTCTGCTTTTCCTTACAGATCTTCTCTAAATCCTTAAAATGATTGTAAAGTCTTGGGGGCACCCGAACCGTGTGTCCATTCAGACTTCCAGGAAGGAAAGATTTAACAAGTGGTAACACTCATTCAGTTTCTCATGTGTTGTATATATGAAGCTATTTGGACCCAAGCATTAATTTTCCTATTTCCACTGGATGGTGCAGGTTGGTAACTATAAAGGGCAGGGATGCCTGAAGTTGCTAATTTACTGGTTATAAGTGTATACTCACTAAGCTGTAACCCCTTTGTATTTTATATAATATTCAGGGGCGTCACCGCTCTAATTCATGCACCTGGCCCCTAATCTACATACAGGGCCCCGGACGCATGGATTCCAATGTTTGTTTTTTTTTCGAAGCACACGATTAGAGCCCGATGCTCCAATTGGCTTCAAAAAGGGTGGGCTCGGGGTGCTGAGCACTGAATTATTATGCATTAATGTCTTCCTGTTTCTCCTCCCGGCCAATCAGGAAGCGAGTCCTAAGACCCGATTGCCCGTGAGTCCTAAGTCCTGATTGGCCAGGAGGAGAAGCGACTGCCGGGACTCAGGAGGAGACGCAGGATGGGAACCCCCACCTTGATGGGCGAGCGATGCGGCGATCGAGGGACAGGGGAAAGTGGTGATTGATCGAGCAAAATTGAGCGCCACCATTGATATATATATTACAATTATTATTAATAGTGGGTGATCCACACAAGATAAGTAGTATAAGCAAAGGTAAGGTAGGGACTCACAAGGCACTCAATAGTGAAAAAATAGCAAAAATATGTTATGCCAATGATTGGGCAGGGAGGGAGTTGCGGCCGGGACATCACTGGTTGCTAGACGCTAGGCGGCTCTTGTCTCAAGGCCTGTGATTGCTGTAGTAAGTGCTGCTAGCTTGCAACCTGTACATCTACAGGTTGTGGATGGCTGGTGAGTAAAGGCCTGAGGTAGTCATCCTGAATGTAGCTTTATTAGTGAGTCACTGGCTTGGAGCAGGCCCACAAGTTGGGGGTTCAGACTTTGAACGGAGATGCTGCTTGGAGCATCTGTAAACAATAATGAGCCCATATGGCGTTTGGACTGAATTTTGTCAGATATTTAGATGCTGAGGGAGGAGCGTAATCTGTCTGAGAAAGAACGGTTAGCGACACATCTGTTTTGATGCACCCTACTCAGTGAAGTGAACACTTTGCAAATTGTTAACTTTTTTTGTGGCTCAGTACTCTCTTCCAGATCCAGCATTTGCCTTGATCATCATGGGTCAGGACCACCTGTAGAGAGTTTGTTTTCCACCTGAGTGCAAATTTTTGTAGCGGCCTCACCCTCTCTCTCTTCTTTAGTGGATACTTTGGCTTCTAGGGGTACTTTGAACGGGAGAGCGAGGTGCGCCACGGCCCATGTCCTCTAGATTACTGCGTGTAGAGGTGAAGGCCAGAATCAGATTACACCCGGGCTGTGTATACGTTCAGAGCCAAGTCAGAGCCAAGTCTGTTCTGCTGATAACCCCCTTTGCTCCCAGTAATTGGAGTACCACACACTGAAAAGGGCCAACACTTATTTATTCCATAACGGCAAACAAATAGTGCTTTGCGAGCAGACAGTTTGAGACCCATAGAACAGTTCAGTATTGGTGGGGAGTAGGTCAAGGCACAATCCTCAAAGAAACTAAACTGTTGAGGTTTCACCAACGGTTGCTAAGCACAGTGGCTGTTAAATGGACTTTTTGGCTTCAGAGTCTCTTCCAGCGACTCTAGTGAACAGGAACTGGAGTTACCTTCGCTACGTTGCAGCCCCTGTCAGGGGGAAGACATCCCTCCAAGGGAGTTACCAAAGGCCCCGCCGTCACCGGATTAATGGATTACCGGACTATCCGGAAGGGTTACACTCCGCCGCCTCCTCGCCTCAGATACGGGTCCCAACACCTTAGGGCCCCTCGGATTCCTCCACCCTCGCGGAACCCAGTCAAAGTTACTGGGCCCCAGGCCTTGGCCATGGTACCTCACCCCAGGCCTAAGGTGCCTGAGATGGACTCCATCCCTCGCTCCAGCCAGGTCAAGGGCATCTGGGCCCAGATCTCCGGAACGCCGGCACCCAGGCCGAAGGTGCCTGGGTGCGGCCGCGTCCTCCAACTCTGATAAGGGCGTCCGCCCCTTTTATCTCCTCTCCCTTTGCGTCACAGCGGGTTCCCCGTCCCGCTGCACCGGTGCCAGGAAAGGACAAAAAGGCAGTCTTGCGGTGCAGGTTCAACTCCGGCCCAGGGCGACAAGGCCACCTGCAGGCCACAGGGAACCTTGCACCACCAGAGTCCTCCAAGAACCACAAAAGGGATCCTCGGATTCCTTAACAATTAGTACATCTGGGTTAACTAACCCAGATGCTCCCCCCCAAATTTAAATACCCGCTACATTTTCAATTGGAATGGATGGATAATGCAAAGAACATGTCCTGGAGGAGCAAGATCCAACAGTGATGATATTCTTTTTTTATTATTGTTTTCCATTACATGAGAAGTGCAATACATATGGGTTCATTCCAGAGATGTGCACAACAAACAGCAAAAATAATCTTCAGTCAAACAATTGCAGCATAAACAAGATTCCTCTGAACTACATGTGGTCCAGCAGTTGGTTTAAAGATGTAATTACATGGTAAATGCTCAGTAGTGGCCAACTAACAGGCAATGATTATATTCTAGACTACATAGTGCTGAGTGGATGTACACTTTATGTTCTTCTCAAGTCCCCCGGGGATCAAGCCCCAGGACAACCACATCAACAACTGAAACAGCAAGGTCACAATACCCCCAGATTGTCCCCCATTTAATGGAATTTCTAATTAAACTAAACTCGTCAAGCTTTTGCGGCAAACAAATATTATCTACCCACACCCAGGGACATTGGCATTTTTTTTTTAGGACACCAAGTTGTTAAGCAGGGGGGGGTGCTACCGCAGGACTTGGACACCAAGTTGTTGAGCGGGGAGAGGGAGGGTGCTACCGCAGGACTTGGACAACAAGTTGTTGAGCGCAGGGGGGGGGGGGGGTGGCTATCGCGGGACATTGACGCCGTTCGCGGGAGGGGGGCGCTAAATCGCATGATATTATAGTGGATATGCGGTGGGGGGGGATGTCTTACCTCCTTCTCCCGTGCTGCCTCCTCGTGTCCTCTGGCTCCTCTTTATGCTGTGCTGCCCTCTACTGGGGCCCCAGGACAGCTCGGGGCCCCAAGCATCTGCTTGGTTTGCCTGTCCTGTTCCGACGCCCCTGCCCACACCCAACTAAGCCTGGACATACATTATAGAAATGTTCTTATATATTTTCCTTTAGATTTACCTTCAATTATGTAGTGCAAGGGCCTGCCTGCTTGCATAAAAATTAAAAGTGTTTAGGTTTGACCTCATATTATATAGTTTTGGTAAATCTAAAGGAAAATTGCACAAGAAAATTGTCAGCCTAAATCAAGGGAGCAGGTGGGAACATTTCCTTTGATAGACTATATGGAAGGCGTGTTGGCCAACCTATTCATTCTAAACCTGCAGCACTTCCAAACCCATCTAACCACCAGCTACCAATAAAACTGGCCATATACGCATACATTTTTTTTTTTTTCAGACTGCGAGCTGAAGAAAGAAATCGAACAGATTCCTCCATCCATGGTAAACAACATGGATGGACAAATCTCCTCCGCTGGCTATTGTATTCTGACAGTCGGCACCTGTGTGAAAGAGTCACAATTGATTGGATGCAGTCACTGTTTAGGCAACAATTTTCCACCCGGCTCCTTTGATACAAGCCAAATAAACAGTTGACTTCTGTCAAGCCAAGTGGTGCTTAACCACGACTCAAATTTTGGCCGATTTAGTAGGCATTTCAGACACATATGGCAGCCTTAAAGTGGTTGTAAACCCTGGTAATGTTTTTTTTTAAAAATACAACCTTCAAGACAAAGGCATAATGAGCTAGTATGACTAGCATACTAGCTCATTATGCATCACTTACCTTAGATCGGGGGCCCCCGAAGCCATCCTTGTCTCCCTCTCCAGCCGCAGCCATCGCTGCAGCGATAGCCGGAATGTTCCTCCTGGGTATCGCCGCTCCAGCCAATCACAGCGCCGCTCCGGCGCTGTGATTGGCCGTAGTGGCGAAGACGTGACTCCACGCATGCGCACGGGAGCCGTCAAATCTGGCTAAGCCGGATTTGTGAATGGGATTAACCCTATGAATGTGCCGTAGACACCGATGCATGACATTTTTAGCAAATATCTCCTAAACCGTGTAGGTTTAGGAGATATTTCTTGCACCTACAGGTAAGCCTTAATCTAGGCTTACCTGTAGGTGCAAGTTGAATAAGTGGGTTTACATCCACTTTAAAGTGGTTGTAAAGCCTTAAGGTTTTACACCTTAATGCATTGTATGCATTAAGGTGAAAAACCTTCTGTGCTGCAGCTCCCCCCCAAACCCCCCATTTTTCTCACCTGAGCCCCAATCTGATCCAGCAATGTGCATGAGCACAGCGGCTCCAGCTGATGTCGCGCATTTCCTTGGACAGAATGATAGTAGCAGGAGCCATTGGCTCCCACTTCTGTCAATCAAAAGCTTTGATGCAGGGGGCGGGGCCAAGTCCCACTGTCTGTGTCTATGGACGCAGCAGCAGGACTCGAGAGTGAGCCCGCACCGGTGCCCCCATGGAAATAAGCTTTCCGTGGGGGCACTCAATAAAGAGGAGGGGTCTGGAGCACCGGCGGGGGACCCCAGAAGAAGAGGATTGGAGGTGCTCTGTGCAAAACCATTACACAAAGCAGGTAAGTATAGGCATGTGTTTTATTTTTATTTAAAAAAAAAAAATGGTTTAGTATCACTTTAAGTTAAAGCCTCTCCCATCCATTCTTCATCCTACTACACAGTAGCCCTTGCCTGGTTAATTCCCCATCCTTGTCATAAAGCCCCCTTCATCCATTTTATTATCCAGGTCTATTGTTTTGCTGTTTAGTGGCCATCAAGGATAGGTTAGTTCTTATGCCCCATACACACGATCGTTTTTCATGCCGTTAAAAATGCCATTTTTAAAAATGGGCATTAAAACCGATCGTGTGTATGCTCCAGAGCATTTTTAACGACGTGAAAAACGGGCATTAAAAATTTCGAACATGCTCTATTTTTTCACGTCGTTTTTCATGTCGTTTTTTTTAACGACGTGAAAAACGATGGTGTGTATGCTTTGACGAGGTGAAAAAAAATGCGCATGCTCAGAATCAAGTATGAGACGGGAGCGCACGTTCTGGTAAAACTAGCATTTGTAATAGAGATAGCACATTCGTCACGCTGTAACGGACTGAAAAGCAGGAGGCTGAAAAGCGCGAATCGTCGCTCAACAAACTTTACTAACATGAAGGGTGGCACCATCCGAGGCGAATGGAACTTCCCCTTTATAGTGCCGTCGTACGTGTTGTACGTCACTGCGCTTTGCTTGAACGTTTTTTTAAATGATCGTGTGTACGCAAGACAGGCTTGAGAGGAAAAATGAAAAAAAACGACGAGAAAAACGTCGGTTTAAAAAATGGCATGAAAAACGATCGTGTGTACGCCGCATAAGAGTACAAAAGTGGCTATAAACATATGTAAATTAAAGGAGAAGTAGGGCCAAAGCTCTTTTGGATTGTTTGCCGCCCCCAAAAAGATATATCACCAGCTGCCACTGGGAGGGATCCGTCTTTAATGTCAGTATCCACCCCGATGCCTGACCGGTAGCTAGCTCGGCCGTTCAGCAGGCTGCTGAGAGCCTGAGCAAGCTGCCCCCGCCCCCTTCCAGTGCTCCAGTGACTGATACTCATCGCTCTGTGCTCAGAGGGGACCTTAGAACTGAGAGATCAGCAGTCTTTGACCACTTAGTTCTCGGACTTCATGGCAGGGGGAGCCAGATGCAGCATCAAACCGATGCTGTATCCACCTAGGTGAATATAAATGTTTTTGTTTTTTTTTTAAATCTCACACATCTCTTTTAAGAAAACAACTCAAATTAATCAAATTAAAGTGGAGTTCCACCCTGAATTTTTTTTTTTTAACCAAAAATCTACAAAAAAAAAAAGAAATAAAAAGAAAATTTTTTTACTTACCAGAAATAGCGGTTGCTATGCAGGAGGTTCCTAATCTGTCTCTTCATCCTCAGCGGCTAGTCTTCTTCCTCATCCTACTTGCGGTGTCTTCTGGTCAATGGGGCGGGCTGCCTTCTGGGAACTGTGTGTATCCCAGAGAGCAGCCGGGCCATTCACAAAGTGCCGCGCGACTTGCGCATGCGCAGTAGGAAACGGGCAGTGAAGCCGCAAGGCTTCACTGCCTGTTTCCCTTAGTGAGGATGGTGGCGCGGGGACCTGCCACGATCGAGCGATCGGCCTCGGGGGGGGCCGACTTTGCGGGCACCTAGGACAGGTAAGTGTCCGTATTAAAAGTCAGCGGCTACAGTGTTTATAGCTGCTGACTTTTAAAAAAAAAAATCTCGGGTGGAACCCCGCTTTAAATCTAGCTGAACAATTCAAGAAGACTTTGGAATGTTGGAATATTCATTGACTTGTTACTGATATTCTTATTCAAAGCCCCGTATATGAATAGAACACATTAGAATACCTGACAATACATTTATAGGTCTATAGAATAATCACATATGTACAATTTTTAACATGTAAATATATAGTTGCGATGACTTGGTTGTAAGGAATTTTTCTACCTGGTCATTGTCTTTAATGATATGCGGAATGTATTTTAAATTGTGGCACAAGTAAATTCAAAGTAACAATAGTGTTCTTTTAATTAGCTTATTAGCATTTTCTACTTCTTGTAGCCACCACCAGGGGTCCCTGTTGCTACTTTAGTCATGTAAGTATTTAGTCTGTGACCTAAAGCAAAAAAATGGAAGCAAATATATGGTAAATAAAAATAATATAAAAAAAGCAAACCACAATGGCACGGGATGATTGTTTGATAATACACATTTAATACACAGGTTTGTGATACTGCATCTGTATATGTGTGCTTCTCCCATCCTTTTGAACTCCCCTACCCCAAATTATATGGCTATCTCCTACTCTGTCTGCCATTAGGAGCTCCCTAAAAACTCTCTTCAGGAAAGTCTATCCGCCTCTACCTAACATCTGAAATTTTACTTTTTCAAGCAACTTATTTCCACACAGCTACCTTTTGTATCACTTGCATACAGCATATCATTATGCATAGACTATATCTGTGGGACCTCCCTGGAAGCTGGAAATCACTGTAGTAGGTGTCACTACTAGAGTGATCTCCATTAGCTTCCAAGTCTGCTGCATTGTGAACACAGGAGGTGCCATTCAGGAATCATTGCATTTTCTCTGGTTGGATGAGGTGGAGAGGCAGGGTGGTGATGCCATGATCTCCACCTTCAATTAAAGAACACTTTGCATTCATTGAGAAAATGCAAAGAGCTCTTTGAGTGGTACTCATACGAAGGCGGCGACCTCCTGTGTTCGAAGCTGCAGGGCAGTCACTCGGTATGGGACTTACTTAATAGTGAAGATCACTGGAGTGCTCACGACAGAGATTTTCAGCTTTCACAGGGATCTTACAGGTATGGTTTACACATTGTTACATTGGTCCAAGCTGGTACATTGGTACCAGAATCTCCTGGTGTGTGCCTTCTTATTTCTTCCACCACCTTTACACTTCTACCTTTCCTCGATTCATATCCCTCACCGTAGGTGTGCGCAGTCTACTGCATTAGGGTGTGCACCCCAAAGCTCAAACACAAATGCGCATGTATATATATGTATGTATATATGTATATATATATATATATACATACACACACACATATACACACACACAGTGGGGAGAACAAGTATTTGATAAACTGCAGATTTTGCAGGTTTTCCTACTTACAAAGCATGTAGAGGTCTCTTCAACTGTGAGAGGTGGAATCTAAAACAAAAATCCTGAAAATCACATTGTATGATTTTTAAATAATTAATTTGCATTTTATTGCATGACATAAGTATTTGATCACCTACTAACCAGTAAGAATTCCGGCTCTCACAGACCTGTTATTTTTTCTGTAAGAAGCCCTTCTGTTCTCCACTCATTAGCTGTATTAACTGCACCTGTTTGAACTCGTTACCTGTATAAAAGACACCTGTCCACACACTCAAACAGACTCCAACCTCTCTACAATGGCCATGACCAGAGAGCTGTGTAAGGACATCAAGGATAAAATTGTAGACCTGCACAAGGCTGGGATGTACTACAGGACAATAGGCAAGAAGCTTGGTGAGAAGGCAACAACTGTTGGCACAGAAAATGGAAGAAGTTCAAGATGACGGTCAATCTCCCTTGGTCTGGGGCTTCATGCAAGATCTCACCTCGTGGGGCATCAATGATCATGAGGAAGGTGAGGGATCAGCCCAGAACTA
Organism: Rana muscosa; assembly: GCA_029206835.1. Classification (NCBI taxonomy): domain Eukaryota; kingdom Metazoa; phylum Chordata; class Amphibia; order Anura; family Ranidae; genus Rana; species Rana muscosa. Next base: position 211,471,952 of record CM055121.1, on the reverse strand, counting down.
CACGGCAGGAACTGGTCAATGACATGAAATGAGCTGGGACCACAGTCTCAAAGAAAACCATTAGTAACACACTACGTCGTCATAGATTAAAATCCTGCAGCGCACGCAAGGTCCACCTGCTCAAGCCAGCACATGTCCAGGCCCATCCGAAGTTTGCCAATGACCATCTGGATGATCCAGAGGAGAAATGGGAGAAGGTCATGTGGTCTGATGAGACAAAAATAGAGCTTTTTGGTCTAAACTCCACTCGCCGTGTTTGGAGGAAGAAGAAGGATGAGTATAACCCCAAGAACACCATCCCAACCGGGAAGCATGGAGGTGGAAACATCATTCTTTGGGAATGCTTTTCTGCAAAGGGGACAGGATGACTGCACCGTATTGAGGGGAGGATGGATGGGGCCATGTATCGTGAGATCTTGGCCAACAACCTCCTTCCCTCAGTAAGAGCATTGAAGATGGGTCATGGCTGGGTCTTCCAGCATGACAACGACCCAAAACACACAGCAGGGGCAACTAAGGAGTGGCTCCGAAAGAAGCATCTCAAGGTCCTGGAGTGGCCTAGCCAGTCTCCAGACCTGAACCCAATAGAAAATCTTTGGAGGGAGCTGAAAGTTCATATTGCCCAGCAACAGCCCCAAAACCTGAAGGATCTGGAGAAACTCTGTATGGAGGAGTGGGCCAAAATCCCTGCTGCAGTGTGTGCAAACCTGGTCAAGAACTACAGGAAACGTATGATCTCTGTAATTGCAAACAAAGGTTTCTGTACCAAATATTAAGTTCTGCTTTTCTGATGTATCAAATACTTATGTCATGCAATAAAATGCAAATTAATTACTTAAAAATCATACAATGTGATTTTCTAGATTTTTGTTTTAGATTCAGTCTCTCAGTTGAAGAGTACCTATGATAAAAATTACAGACCTCTACATGCTTTGTAAGTAGGAAAACCTGCAAAATCGGCAGTGTATCAAATACTTGTTCTCCCCACTGTATATCAGTGGCAGCTGGTGCTCAAAACTTTTTGGGGGGGCGCAAACTAACTGAAAAATACTGAAACAAAAACATCAATTGCAGCCACTGTGCCCATCATATGCAGCCACTGTGCCCATCATATGCAGCCACTGTGCCCATCATATGCAGCCAACTGTGCCCCATCAATTGCAGCCTCTGTGGCCATAATATGCAGCCACTGTGCCCAGCAAATGCAGCCAACTGTGCCCCATCAATTGCAGCCTCTGTGCCCATAATATGAGCCTGGGGCTCTAACTGGCTTTAAAAAAAGAGTGGGCTTGGTGTGCAAAGCCCTGAGCCCACCCAGTTGTGTGACATTAGCAAATTATTATTCCCTAATGTCTCCCTGCTTCTCCTCCCGGCCAATCAGGAAGCCGGTCCTGAGACCTGATTGGCCGGCAGTCTTAGGACTGCCGGCCGATCGGGTCTCAGGACTCACTTCCTGTTTGGCCAGGAACCTGGAGCGAGGAGCAGCTTCCTAAGGTGAGGCCGGACTGATCGCCTCCTTCCTGTCCGATCGATGCCTTCCCGTCTGTCTCCCGGGGGGAGAGGTGGCGTTTGTGTGAGAGAGGAGGGCAGGTTTGTTCGCTGCCCCCCCCCCCCAGCCCCACAAATATTGAGCACCAGCCGCCACTCTGAAACCTATCAGTTTATTTTACCTAATAAAAATTATTTCAAACAAAACAGAAAAAAATTAAAATACACTAAATTAAATAAAACAAACTACCATAAATATACCCCCCCCCCCCCAAAAAAAAACAACAACTTTTTTTTATATAAAGAAAACAAAGAAAAAAATAAAGTGCTAAAATCTTTCTGCTCCTTTGCTTTGTGATAAAATCAGTAAATAAAAAGATGATAAATGAATTGTAGCCCTTCTGCACCAAATGGCTCATTAATAACGTCTCCCATATGATAAAGAAGTACCCCAGAGCCGCCCTGATCCTAAGTAACTGTCAGGCAAGGCGCACACATTAAAATGTAGATTAGTCATGTTCTACTCCGGGGTGACACTTTACACTAACAAGCCACTGCAGGCAGCTTGCAGCGAGGCAGCTGGAGGCGGGAGTGTTGGGGTTAATGCACATGGCTCCGCAGTGCGCGGTCATCATTTTTTCATGAGACATGCATTTGTGTGATCCTGAATAACGCAAGGATCATGTTGCACTCTCAAGAATGACATTCCAGGTCAATAGCTTCTAGTTCCTTTTTGGAGCAAGCAAATGTCCTTCCCAAGTTGTGTAATCAGTTGTGCCGTCACCGCTGTTCAGGCTAAGTTGCATTTTTGATTTAAAGTGGACCTGAACCTAAAACGTAAAGATTTGTTATGTTATAGGGAACATATAGAAATTGTATTTGTACCTAAGCAATACCCTGCATAACATTTTTCCTCAAATTCCTTAAAAACATGGAAGAGCACTTCCTGGTATGTCAGTGTGCCTAGGCTCTCCTGTGCCTACAGCCTAATAGCTGTATATCTGCAGTGTGAGACCTAAGGCCTCATGCACACAAGCGTATTGAAATACTCCTATGTACGCTGGATCTTTCTGCTAGAATATGACGGAAAAATCCAGCTTAAAAAAAAAATGCTTGTTGTGGTGCATAATTACGTGCGTTTACGTGCAAATGGCGTTTAGAAGCGTATGTGTGTAAACTCATTCCATTAGCTAGAGTGTTCATGTATTCTAGCCACTTGAATGCATTCACGAGAAAAACAGTGAAACAGTGAGTTTAGGCCGTTCTGTGGGCATCAAGCAAATAGCGCAAAAACGTTTCTCCGGAAAGACGAGTTTGTCGCATTCTTTTAATGTTCCTGAACGCAGACTAAATATGTGTTTAATCACCTGCAACATAACCAGTGTTAATTTTATTGTCATATTTTGATTTAGTCAAAGTCTTTTGACTAAAATGCCATTTTAGTTTCAGACATCTTTTATGCCGCGTACACACGGTCGGAATTTCCGACAAGAAGAGTTCGATGTGAGCTTTTGGTCGGAAATTCCGACAGTGTGTAGGCTCCATCTGACTTTTTCTGTCAGTTTCTCAAATTTTCCGATGGGAAAAGTTCTTGTCGGAAAATTCAGATCGTCTGTATGCAATTCCGACGCGCAAAAAAAAAACACGCATGCTTGGGATCTATTTGTCGCATGCTCGGAATCCAGTGCTGTATCTTGGCCTAGGCCGACAAGGCCTAGGCCTAGGGCGGCAATTTGCGGGGGGCGGCACCAAAGCCTTCCGGCTCCCGCATAAATATAGCCCCTGGCGTGGCGGCCTGTAGCGTTGCACTTGCACTGGCAGTATGGGGTGTACTTGGCCAGGGGGAGGGAGCGACTGACGCCGCCATTAAACGGCCGATGACTGGCCAGACCGGGTGTCATTCAGGTGGCAGAGGCGGAGCCTAATGCTTTGCCTACCCTCCTCCGAGCGACATTCCTATGCATCTTCTCCACGGCCGGGGGGCGGGGTCTCTCTGTGACTGTGGGTCGTAGCAGGAAAAGACAGAGGAGGATGACGGGAACCCCTGCAAGTGGTGGCCAGGACAGCAGGTAAGTTGCATTTCTTTTTGTAAGTCATCATCCATATAAAGTGACAGTACTCAGCATGGATTAAATGCAAATTTTCAGAGCATATTGCAATAAAGTGCTTCATGCATGCTCAAACGCATTAAACAGTACACATTCAGTGAAAGTTCATGTACTGCAAATTCACTTTCACTGAATGTGGACTGTTTAATAAGTTTGCATAGATTCCAGCATGTATGGAGCACTTTGCGGTACATGAACTTTCACTGAATGTGGACTGTCTAATAAATTTGCATAGATTCCAGCGTATGCAAAGTGCTCTATGCTGAAATCAATGCAAACCGATTAAACAATCCACATTCAATGAAAATTCATGCACTGCAAAGTGCTCCATGCTATAATTAAAACACAATTATTATACACTAGTAAGCTGTGATATTTTGAAACGGACGAGGCTGCACTGATTGCCACTGATGAGGCGGTACTCCTAAGCTGCACTGATGAGCACTGGTAGGCTGCACAGATGGGCATTGGAAGGCTACACTGATGGGCACTGGAAGGCTGCACTGATGGGCGCTGGAAGGCTGCACTGATGGGTGCTGGAAGGCTGCACTGATGGGCGCTGGAAGGCTGCACTGATGGGCACAGATGAGGCGGCAATCTTAAGCTGCACTAATATGCTGCACTGATGGCCACTGAAAAGGCTGCACTGATGGCCACTGATGAGGCTGCACTGTTGGGCACAGATGAGGTGGCATTCTTAAGCTGCACTGATAAGGCAGCACTGATATTCTGCACTGATGGGCACTGATAGGCTGCACTGGTGGCCACTGATGAGGCTGCACTGATGGGTATGCTTTATGTTGATATTGTTAAAGTTGTTAATATTTATTCTTGGAACTTAATTCTGCATAAAACATTTAACAGTGTAATTTCATGAGATATGTTTAGGTGCAAGGTGTGTTTAGGGGCGGGGCAGGGTAGGGGTAGGTGTCCTTGATGATGCCCTTGAGGAGGGGCGAAACGCGTTGACGTAATTTCCGGCCAACTTCTGAACCAGTGACGTTCGCTTCCGGTTCCCGTGGAACGCACGCTGTGTGTAACCCGGAACACACTGACGCTCGTTTTTCATAGAGGTCTCGTGAGTTTTTCAAAGAACAGCGTTATGTTTTATTGTTCCCCAGCGGTACTTGACAGTTTGTTTTTCCTTTTTTCCTCACATGACATCTCCATCATTGTTGTTACTGAGTCCAACTGCTGAATTACATCGTACCTACCGGACGCAGCTAGATGCTGGGTGATGTTTGCATTTTTTTAATTTACTCTTTTTCTCATTCACTCTCTTTTGATGAACTGCTGAACTTATTGAGCCTGTTGTATACGGGTCGTTAACAATCTAGGTTGGCTGCTATTTATTTTTTGGCTGGTGGGGTCTCAATGAGGAAATATCATAATTGCAACCAGTCTTTTTGATATAATTCTTGTGCCGATGATATATATGTATATTTATTATTTATCACTATTGCATATACTTTTGGAATTTTCTTTGTTAGCGCAAATATGTGCTACTAATATTGATTATATTATTATTAATATTTTTTTCTCACCAGTTTGTATTCAATTTTGGAGGGTGACAACATCTCCAAGATTGACATACAGGTGTCACAATTGCTGTTGCACTTTAATTAATTATCTCCGCTAGCGCTGCATTCCATTTGTTTTCCAGGGTAGGGGTTGGGTGGGCCAAGTGGTGGCGAGGAACTCTTAAGGCCTGGCTAGTGGCTCAGGACTTGAAATTTTGAGCCCTGCATTGTGCATTCACATCAGTCCCTGCCCTCAAAGAGCTTACAATCTAAAGTCTCTAACTCACATTCATACATACACATGGTAAGGGCAACAATTTAGACAGGAGCCAACTACAACTGGATTGATTGATGTAAGTATGGAGTGAATGGTGCGTGTGTGCTAATGTACAGATAGAAAGAGGTGGAGCTCTAAGAGGAAAAGGTGGAGCCTAAAGAGGAAGGGGTGTGGTTTACAGTGTATAGGGCGTGTCTTAAACAGGAAGGGGTGTGGCTTTGACAGGAAGGGGTGGGTCGTATTTAAATTAGGGGTGCATGAGTTAAGTCAAGCCTAGGGCAGCACAAAACCTTAATACACCACTGTCGGAATCATTGAACTTCATTTTCTCAGCTCGTTGTAGTGTTGTACGTCACCGCGTTCTTGGCGGTCAGAATTTTATGTGACCGTGTGTATGCAACACAAGTTTGAGACAAAATTCAGTCGGAAAAAAATCCACGGTTTTCTTGTCGAAATTTCCGATCGTGTGTACGCGGCATAAGTCATCTGAATTGTTTTAGTCTACTAAAATCTCCAGTACATTTTAACCACTTGCCAACCGCTCACGGTATATATATACACGTCGGCAGAATGGCTCGTACAGGCACAATCACGTACCTGTACGTGGCCCTTTAACTGCCGACGTCTGGGTCGCGCGCTCGCGACCCCCCTGCCTTCCCCGTGAGTGGGACCGCGGGTCCCGCGGACTCGATCGCCGCGGGGATCCCCGCGATCGTCTCACGGAGGCTCGGAGCGGGGAGATGTGTGTGTAAACACAACATCTCCCTGCTCCTCTACTGACAATGTCAGCGATCTCCACTCTGTGTAATCAGAGCGGAGATCGGTGACGTGTCAGTCGTAGCCACGCCCCCCCTCAGTTAGTAACACACCCCTAGGCACACTTAACCCCTTCAGCGCCCCTAGTGGTTAACCCCTTCACTGCCAGTGTCATTTTCACAGTAACCAGTGCATTTTTATTGCACTGATCGCTGTGAAAATGACAATGGTCCCAAAAATGTGTCAAAAGTGTCCGATGTGTCCGCCATAATGTCGCAGTTAAGAAAAAAAAAAAAACGCTGATCGCCACCATTACTAGTAAAAAAAAAAAAAAAATTATAAAAATGCCTTAAAACTATACCCTATTTTGTAAACGCTATAATTTTTGCGCAAACCAATCAATAAACGCCGATTGCAATTTTTTTTTTACCAAAAATATGTAGAAGAATACGTATCGGCCTAAACTGAGGAAAAAATATGTTTTTTTATATATTTTTTGGGGATATTTATTATAGAAAAAAGTAAAAAATGTAATTTTTTTCAAAATTTTCGCTCTATTTTTGTTTATAGCGTAAAAAATAAAAACCGCAGAGGTAATCAAATACCACCAAAAGAAAGCTCTATTTGTGGGAAAAAAAGGACGCCAATTTAGTTTGGGAGCCACGTTGCACGACCGCGCAATTGTCAGTTAAAGCGACGCAGTGCCGAATCGCAAAAAGGGGCCTGGTCATAATGGCCCGTATTGGTCCGGGGCTTAAGTGGTTAATCGAATAAAATAATTTTAGTTGTCTAAAATCCAATGGGATTAGTTAAATTGTAAGGCATTATTTAAGTATTTCTCTAGAATTCCCAAACTCATATTCCGGGAGTAAAATTCTAATAACATGTTATTATTTATGTTATTAAGGTTTGAACAAACTACAGACACAGATTTAGCTGTTATATATAATAAATAAAACCAAGATTTGTTACAAAAATATTTTTTTTGGACAGAAGTACAGTTCAAATAACTGCACAGTGCTCTGGACGGTCTAAGGAGGCCTGCAATGCACACAGTGCTCTGGACGGTCTGAAGAGGCCTTGTTGTGTTACACTATGTGATTATTCTTGCTCTGTGTCTTTAAGATCTGTCCCCTTCTTTCTAGCTGAACTCTCTCTCTCACCGTAGTTCTTTATATATCTCCTCCACTTCCTGATTCTGGTCATTACTCCTGTATATCTTCCATGCTAAACATCTTACATGTGGCTTACAACTGCAACGTTTTTCTACCTATGAATATCCATCATTAAACGGAACATTCGAAAGGATTCATCGTCTGTCGTCCTAACTGTGAGTTTATTCATTGAGTTAAACTGCCTGTATCGATGCAAGGGATGAATATCAAACCAGCTTGAGTAAGGCCTACTTAAACCTGGAGATGAACTTTATCGCTTTGTAGTTGAGACAGAACAGTAGAAAAACGGAGTTTCACAGCCTAATTACAAGATTTCTGCATGTCAGTACTGAAACAGACAAGATTTACTGCCCTCATAGCAAGACAGAAGGGACAGAGCAGCCCATGGCAGCCTTATAGCCTGAGACAATCTGCACAGTGTCATATTTCAGCACACAGATCCTGCCTGCTTTCACAGTCAGTCTGCTATCATGAGTGACCAAGCTTCTGCATGTGAACTCACATCTACCTCCTCACAAGTTCCTGAAGAAACTGAGTTACCCAAACGCTCAGTTAAACCCACTTGGAAAGTAATGGAGAATTATGAAGCTTCAAGGACTGAATTGTCCAATAGCTTGGAATTAGTCTGGGAGAAAATCCTTGCTGAAGCCAATACAGTGTCTGTTGAACGTGAACTACTGACACTAGAGGGCGCCATTAAACAACTTTCTGCCTCATATGAGCTTTATCAGCTTACCAGCATCAAATTCACTAATGTCTTACAAAACATGAAGTCAGAAAGTGCGATGATGCAATTAAAGCGCGTCAATGCTCTCAATATTGAAAGAGACAGTTTTATCCAGCAAACCAGATTAAAGGCAGAAGCAAAAATAAAGCTGTTACAGGACACTGCATCTCACAGATCGGTTTCCACCAGACGTTCTAAAAACTCGTCAAGATCCCATAGTTCAAGATACTCAACACTCAGTGAGCGACTTATTAATGCCCGCGCTGAAGTGGAAGCCAGCAAAGTGCAGGTGGCATATGCAGAAAAAAGGGCAGAGTTGGAAGCGCAGTCAGCACGTCAAAGAGCAGAGTTGGAAGCTCAGAGAGCAGAGTCGGAAGCGCAGTCAGCACGTCAAAGGGCAGAGTTGGAAGCGCAGTCAGCACGACAAAGAGCAACAATGGAAACCTTAAATGAACAGTGTAAACGTGACACAGCTATGGCAAAGCTAAGGGTCCTACAGCAAGCTATCAGTGCAGACGAAGGTGCAAGTGAGAAAGACAGCATTAACCTAAACATAGCAGATATGGAAGACCCCCTCAAACGCACTAAAGACTATGTCCTAAGCCACTGCAGTGCACACTCCATTGTCTCCAATGCTCCCGACTACATAGAGACTCCTTCACAGCTTCAAGTTAAAGAGGTTCCAGCAACTTCCTGCACTCAAAATCACTCCACTGCATTTCCTACCTGTCTACCTTGCCTGCCTTCATACGTCACAGAGCATCAGCGCAAGTCTTCAAGCAAGTCATCAATCTCCAGTCATCGGTACAGCCTTGAATCAACGTACCATTGGAACAACTGACTTCAAGCAAGCAACTCACCTGGATACATCTGCTGCACCATATTTCCCTGTGTCCTTTAACAACAATGTCAAAGATAACGCAATCAGCACCATACAGCCAACAGCATCTCACATAAAGGCGGACACAACTGAGACAGAAGAGTTTGTGAGGTACATGCTTCACAGAGAGCTCACAAAGACTGGTCTTACAAGTTTTGATGACCAACCTGAGAACTACAGAAGTTGGAAATGTGCCTTCAGAACTACAATCAGCAATATTGGCATTACAGCTGATCAAGAATTGAATCTGCTGATCAAATGGCTTGGTCCTCTATCTGCTGCACGTGTTAAGCCATTAAGATCGATTTTCATGGACAATCCTACTGCAGGCCTCACAGCTGCATGGGAGCGACTAGAGCAAAGTTATGGCAGTCCAGAAGCTATAGAAAATGCTTTGTTCATGCGTCTGGAAACTTTCCCAAAGATATCCGGTAAGGACAACAAGGAGTTCCAGAGACTGAGTGACCTTCTCCTTGAGCTTCAGCTAGCCAAGACAGACCCAAAACTACCTGGACTCAGTTACCTTGACACTCCAAGAGGGGTAAACCCAATTGTCTCCAAGCTCCCGTATGGTTAGCAAGAGAAATGGACTGCACTAGGGTCATCATACAAAAGAGAGAACAAGGTTTCCTTCCCTCCATTCTCTTTCTTCTGTGAATTCATCAGGAAAATTGCAGAGACCAAGAACGATCCAAGTTTTTCCTACGGTGAGTACAGCCTCTTCTCACCCTTTCCTAAGAGTACCAGTCTTCAGGGCAACTATAGAAACCATAGAGGCCCAGTGTCCGTGAAAAAGACTGACATCCTTCCCACTCCTACCACAGTTCTGGCCATGAACAAACAGAGTAGGAAGATTGAAAACTCTAACAGAGAGTGTCCCATACACAAGAAGCCACACCCCCTCAATAAATGTATCGGCTTTAGGAAAAAGCCTCTGGAAGAGCGCGAGGAGCTTTTAAAGACATTTAGGGTATGTTTCAGGTGCTGTGCTTCTACAGAACATTTTGCAAGGGACTGTAATGTGTCCATCAAGTGCATAGAGAGTGGCTCTGAAGAAGAACATGTGCAAGCCCTCCGTCCTCTTGAGCCCAGCTCTGCACAACCTGCCAACACTCCTCCCAGGTTAACGCATGGCGGGGAGAATACAGACCAAGTGCCTAATTCTACCATCATTTCTTCATCCTGCACTGAAGTTTGTGCAGAAGACCGCTGTGGTAAGTCCTGTGCTAAGATATGCTTGGTGAACATATACCACAAGGATCAACCAGAAAAGTCTCTAAATGCATATGCTATCTTAGACGATCAGAGCAATCGATCACTTGCAAAATCTGAATTGTTCAATCTATTTGAAATAAAAGGCGAAGCTCATCCTTACACCTTGGGTACCTGTAGTGGAACTATAGAGGTTTCTGGAAGAAGGGCTCATGGACTCATGGTGTCTTCTCTAAAAGGTAACTTGCAATTACCCTTACCTACACTTGTTGAGTGCAATCAGATACCTGCTAACAGGGAAGAAATCCCTACTCCAGCTGCTGCTTTCCATCACCCTCACCTCAAGGTAATAGCAAATGAGATACCGCCGCTTGACAAAGATGCTCAGATCTTTCTTCTGTTAGGAAGAGACATTCTAAGAGTTCACAAGGTACACAGACAAGTCAGTGGACCCCCAGATGCCCCATTTGCCCAGCGCACGGATCTAGGGTGGGTCATCATAGGCAATGTCTGCATAGGCAAAATGAAAAGACCTACCAACATTTCGTCATTCAAGACAAATGTTCTGCCAAATGGCCGAAACACTTACTTTGAGCCATGCCCACATCACTACTGGGTGAAAGAGAAGATAGCCAGCCACGAATGGCAACATGGTATCTCAGGTGACACAAGCCCTTTCTCCTGCCATGATGGCGACTTCGGCTCTACAGTGTTTAATGCAACCAGTGAAGATGACATACTGGCTCCTTCAATGGAAGACAAAGAATTCATCAAGGTAATGGACAATGAGTTCTTTCAAGATGACTCCAATAACTGGGTAGCACCCCTACCCTTTCGTCTCCCAAGAGAGAGATTGCCCAACAACTTACAGCAGGCCATCAGTAGATTCTCCTCCTTAAAGCGAAACTTAAGCAGGAAACCAGAGATGCAAAAGCACTTTGTGGACTTTATGCAAAATGTATTTGACAGAATTTCTTGCAGAGCCTGCTCCCCCACTAAAGGAGGGAGAAGAATGCTGGTACCTTCCATCCTTTGGCGTGCATCACCCACGCAAACCAGACCAAATCAGAGTTGTCTTTGATTCCAGTGCTCAGCACGAAGGTGTTTCTCTTAACAACATGCTCCTTACGGGACCCAACTTGAACAACAGTCTAATAGGAGTCTTGATTCGTTTCAGACAAGAGCCTGTAGCAGTAATGGCCGACATTCAACAGATGTTTCACTGCTTCATCGTCAGAGAAGACAACAGAAACTACCTCAGGTTTCTATGGCACAAGGACAATGACCTCAACAAGGAAGTTATAGATTATCGCATGAAGGTACATGTCTTCGGTAACAGTCCTTCCCCAGCAGTGGCAACTTATGGGCTAAGGAAAACAGCTCAGACTGGAGAAGTTGAATATGGATCTGATGCCCGTCAATTTGTTGAAAGAAACTTCTACGTTGACGACACACTTAAGTCCTTTCCAACTGCTAAAGAAGCAATTGATCTTCTCACCAGAACAAAGGAGATGCTGTCTGTAGCAAACCTTAGACTGCACAAGATTATATCCAACAGCCAGGAACTTATGAATGCCTTTCACTCTGAGGACTATGCCACTAGTCTAAAAAACCTTGACTTAGGTACAGATGTGCCTCCTGTACAGCGAAGTCTGGGTTTGTTGTGGAACATCAAGCAAGACAAATTCACCTTCCAAGTGTCAACTTGTGACAAACCCTTCACTAAGAGAGGAGTCCTGTCCGTGGTGAATAGCATCTATGACCCACTGGGTTTCCTTGCTCCAGTTACCATTCAAGGTAAGATTTTACTAAGACAGTTGTCTACTGAGAACATAGACTGGGATACTCCCTTGCCTAGTGAGAATCAACACAAGTGGGAAAGGTGGAGATACTCTTTGAAGTCACTAGAAAAACTTCAGATTCCCCGTTGCTATGTTCCAGGTTCCACTTCAACTGCTAACCGGAGAGAGATTCATATTTTCTCTGATGCATCAGTTGAAGCTATTGCTGCAGTAGCCTATTTGAAGACCTCTGAACTGAATGGAGAATCACACTGTAGTTTTGTCCTAGGCAAGGTAAAACTCACTCCCAAGCCTGCACATACCATACCAAGACTTGAACTTTGTGCAGCCGTGCTAGCAGTAGAAATTGCAGAGGTCATACGAAGTGAAATGGACACTAAAATTGATTCTTTCACCTTCTATACAGACAGTAAGGTAGTACTTGGTTACATAAACAACCAAACAAAACAATTTTATGTGTTCGTCAGCAACAGGGTTGAACGTATCAAGAGATTCTCTCTACCAAGTCAATGGCATCACGTTCCCACTGAACTCAACCCAGCTGACTGTGGGACCAGAGCCGTGTCACCTGCTGCTCTTCAGGACAGCTTATGGCTGTCACCTCCAAGGTTTCTGTGTGAGGACTCCCACTCACCCACTATCGACACCACCTATGGACTAGTAAGCCCTGAAGATAAGGAAATAAGAACTGTGAACACCTCACCCTACACTTCTGTAAGTACAAAACAGAAGCTGCGGTCACACCATTACAAGCATCAATGGAAGCAGGTGCAGCATCTAGCCAATGTGTTCTGGCATCGCTGGAAGAAAAAGTATCTTCACCACCTTCAAGGTCGTAACAAATGGCAAGCATCTAAGCCAAATCTTAAGGTTGGAGACCTCATCCTTCTAAAAGACAAGGAAGTTTGTCGGAATTAGTGGCCTATCGGTCTTATTACTAAAGTTATGCCCAGCGACGATAAAGTCCGGAAGGTAGAAGTCAAGGTAACCAAGGGAGGATCGACACGAACCTTTAGTCGACCAATTACAGAGTTAGTACTCCTTTTGCCAGGTGAGTGACTTGTGCAAGGACTAGCCATGCTGTTGGCACGGCGGGGAGTACATTGCTGCCATCTACAGGTTCTACTCAGAACTTTGGAATTATTTGAAGACATCATACTGTGACTTTATGTTCTTCATCCTGTTGAACTTACATTTATTATTTGCTTGTTGCATGTTTTTCCATTACAGGTTCCAGGACATTCGTCAGTATTGGACTTTTTGAAAATATATATATATTAGTTTAAGGTTATGAAATCTAAAGATTTCAGACGGGGAGTGTTGTGTTACACTATGTGATTATTCTTGCTCTGTGTCTTTAAAATCTGTCACCTTCTTTCTAGCTGAACTCTCTTTCTCACCGTAGTTCTTTAAATATCTCCTCCACTTCCTGATTCTGGTCATTACTCCTGTATATCTTCCATGCTAAACATCTTACATGTGGCTTACAACTGCAACGTTTTTCTACCTATGAATATCCATCATTAAACGGAACATTCAAAAGGATTCATCGTCTGTCGTCCTAACTGTGAGTTTATTCATTGAGTTAAACTGCCTGTATCGATGCAAGGGATGAATATCAAACCAGCTTGAGTAAGGCCTACTTAAACCTGGAGATGAACTTTATCGCTTTGTAGTTGAGACAGAACAGGCCTGTAAAACGCACACCGTGCTCTGGACGGTCTGAAGAGGCCTATAAATGCACACCGTGCTCTGGACAGTCTGAGGAGGCCTGTAAACGCACACCGTGCTCTGGACGGTGATCTGAGGGGGCTTGTAATGCACACAGTGCTCTGGACGGTGGTCTGAGGAGGCCTGTAATGGACACAGTGCTCTGAATGGTGGTCTGAGGAGGCCTGTAATGCATACAGTGCTTTGGACAGTCCAAGGAGGCCTGTAAATACACCGTGCTCTGGATGGTGGTCTGAGGGGGCCTGTAATGCACACAGTGCTCTGAATGCTTGTCTGAGGAACCCTGTAATGGAGAACAGTGCTTTTATTGTAAAATTATAATACATTTTTCTGAAAAGCAGTGTACCATGGATCACTCTTCAGAAGGCGATGCAAGTATAAACAAGCCCTTTGTTATTTTGAAAAGAATACACTGGCCCATTTACACAGAGTTCAGCCCATTTAAAAGTTGTGACTATAGTATGTAACGCACAGCTATACATGTTACGTGTTGATGCCTTTTGTCACCCTTCATTCTAAATGGCAGCCAACGCACCTTGCCGATGATGGTGTGTTGCAGCTCAGCACACGACAGAGGACTAACGTACTAGTGTGTGGTGCACAGCCACATAGAAAGCATGCCTTAAAGCAACCGTGGTGGTGTGACTGGGCCTTTTAATATTGAAAGTGATCATCTAATAAAACTTTCAGTGTTTTTAGGATCTCCCTCCCACGTGTGGTCTGTGACATCAACACAAAGGAATGAAGTGTTCTTCCTCCAAGTGGATGTCATTCAGGCGGCTGAACATTGGCCGGCATGCAGGCTTCCCCGCTCAATAAAATGAAGATGATTCAACTGCTCTTGGCAGTTTGGTGCAGTAAAGTTAAACCTGAACTTTAGTGACAGGACAGGAAAAGGGCAATTTAAAAATACAAATGCAGAAATATTTTAAGAATTCTTGCGATACTTCCTACTGCTAATAGTCATGTGACCAAATGCCAAAACGAGTCCTTCAGCTTTAAAGCTTTCTGAAGGCAGAACTACAGGAGAAATCCAAGGCCTCACTTCAAGGGTTAAATGCTTGTCCTTGTTTAGGGGGAACATTATTCTGTTAGAAAGAAAAAAAGCCCTAGGGCTAACGTTGCGCTGGAGAAGCAATTGAAATTGGTAAAGTTATCAGTGATCCAAAAACAGCAGCTAGCATAAATAGCTAGTAAATACTAAAACTATACAAAACATAAAAAACAAAGGTATGCAGCGCTGAAATAAGATCTCCAAAATAAAATTAGGAGAACATAAAATAGGTTGATAATCAACTAAATGATTAAACACAAAATATAAAGTGAATTATAAATAAGTGCAGTACTGTAGTGAACCACAAAAGATTATTAAATAAGTAAATGTTGACAATATGAATAATGTTAATAACTAATCCGTGAAGAAGTTCATAAACAAAGTCCATCAAAAGAAACCTCCTTGGTGCAAAAATAAACAACAATCCAATGTGAAGTGAAGTGTTCCAAAAAAAAAGAAGGAGTGCCGCGGAACATACAGGAACGAGAGACACAGATGAACGCCGGAGCTGTTACTGCCATATTGTTGTATTGTGATCACTGCTTTCAACGATCTTCGACATTGTAAGTGCAATACTTTTTAATAAACTAAGCTGGTTTGACATACTACCCTATGGAATTCTTTTTTCATGCCTGAGTTTAAGGTTGGACGAGGAATCTACACCATTGAAATTTAAAGACTGTGGGGGAAGCCTAATTTCCCTGTGCTGGGTGAGACTGTTGGATGCAGTCATGAGCATCTGGTAAGCAGGATACATATCTTTCTCACCCGGGTGTCACCATTGTATCCATTACTTCACGTTTGGGAGCAAGCTTTCTTTTTTTTTGGAACACTTCACTTCACATTGGATTGTTTATTTTTGCACCAAGGAGGTTTCTTTTGATGGACTTTGTTTATGAACTTCTTCACGGATTAGTTATTAACATTATTCATATTGTCAACATTTACTTATTTAATAATCTTTTGTGGTTCACTACTGCACTTATTTATAATTCACTTTATATTTTGTGTTTAATCATTTAGTTGATTATCAACCTATTTTATGTTCTCCTAATTTTATTTTGGAGATCTTATTTCAGCGCTGCATACCTTTGTTTTTTATGTTTTGTATAGTTTTAGTATTTAGCTATTTATGCTAGCTGCTGTTTTTGGATCACTGATCACTTTACCAATTTCAATTGCTTCTGCACCGATTTTTGGCCGCTAGCGGGGCGCTTTTAACCCCAAAAAAGGGGTTAAAAACTCCCGTGTTGTGGCGCTTCTGACACTCTTTTCAGGCGCTTCAGAAGCGCTGCCCATTCATTGCAATGGGCAGGGGCATTTTGGGAGCACTGTATACAGCGCTCCCAAACCGCCCCAATGATGCTGTTTGCAGGGCTTTTTCTAACGTCCCGCAAGTGCACCGCCCGGGTGTGAAAGAGCCCATTGTAATGAATGGGAGGCAGTTTTTAGGTGCTATTTCTAGCGCTAAAACGCCTGAAAACTGCCTCAATGTGAAAGGGGTCTTATTGAGCTGTCAACAGCTCCGGTCAAGGATTCTGGATCTGGAACCCATCCCACTGGATCCCAATCAGAAGCCTTGACCAAGTCCTGTCGTAGAGCAAATCACAGCAGTCACATGGTACAGATGCTGTAAAGGGTTAAAAAGTAGTTTTACTTACCTTATCCCTCTTGTCCCAGACTTGCTCCTTGTCTTCCTATGATTGCTGATCACATACAATACCCGATTAGCAAATAGGCAGAGTAGGCACCGTCCTATGGGCCGCTTGCCATTTTTTTTCTCTCTTACAAAATTATTTTATTAGTAGGGAAAAAATAAATAAAAATTATGTAGCAATACCCCCACAGGGGCCACTGGTTTAATTTTGGGCCTTGCATGTTACCTCACTGTTCCGTATGCTCGTCTCAGGGGTTTTCCTTGAAGAGTTGTCTAGAAGAAGTTTGCACTAACACAAAAGTCTCTTTCAAGGGTTATTTAAAATAAAGTTTCCAACAGAGGGGAAGGACTCAGGTACCTTAATTGCGACTCATAAGAATTCTCCTAGGTCCAGAGGAATAACTGCCTCCACGCTGGACTCAGCAGACATTGGATAGGCCCAATCTCACTGGCCCAGCAGCCGATGTACAGCTCGATCACGTATAGTCTCTGCCACAGACCTGGTGTAAATAGAACAGTCTCTGCCACAGACTTGGTGTAAATAGAACAGTCTCTGCCACAGACTTGGTGTAAATAGAACAGTCTCTGCCACAGACTTGGTGTAAATAGAACAGTCTCTGCCACAGACTTGGTGTAAATAGAACAGTCTCTGCCACAGACGTGGTGTAAATAGAACAGTCTCTGCCACAGACGTGGTGTAAATAGAACAGTCTCTGCCACAGACTTGGTGTAAATAGAACAGTCTCTGCCACAGACTTGGTGTAAATAGAACAGTCTCTGCCACAGACTTGGAATAACCTTTACTTGGGTTATCTTCTTTCAGCTGTTCCGGCAGCACTGTGAGGTAGATCACAATCCGGATGCATCCTCCAATTGAGTCTTCAATTGTTTGGTCCCTTCCAGCAGGCAAGGCGACACAGGATCATCCCTGGATCAGTAGGCCCCAGCAACTCCTGGGCCTACCTGTCAGTAACGAAGCATCAGGCCAACGTGGCCCCGAGGCGGAAACTGACAACACTTCCCTAAGGCCATGAGGGCCCTCAGGTGGGGACCGAAGACACGACCCCAGAATCTCCCCCTGCCCAAATGGCGTCTGTTACTTAAATACCCCCTCCCTGCATGCACAGCGGGTTCACCACGGCACCTGGGCTGCTTGCTAGGAAAGAGGTACCCAATACGTTCAGCCTGTAGCCTTTCCAATCCTGACCAGAGGTGACAGCGACACCCACTGTCAGGAGGGAAATCACACAACCAGCTGAACTGAAACAGAGTGCAATTTGTAACACAATCCCTCTAAGCCAAACTATTGCTCAGATAACTATAATTTAACATATAGTGCACACTCATTGGGAGCAGGGTGCTACAATTTATATAGATATATATATATATATAGATATATATATATATATATATATATAATTAAAAATTTTAAATAAAGGGATGCAATAAGTAATATACATTGTTCATCAATACTATTGG
Source organism: Rana muscosa (assembly GCA_029206835.1). Classification (NCBI taxonomy): domain Eukaryota; kingdom Metazoa; phylum Chordata; class Amphibia; order Anura; family Ranidae; genus Rana; species Rana muscosa. The sequence continues at coordinate 211,454,086 of CM055121.1, read as the reverse complement.
AAACCATGGCTGTAGGTCATAATTTAGACCAGTCATTGCCCCAGGGCCCCATGCCATTTAAGGGCCCCGCAACAACAGATCAAAATAATATTGATTTGATCTTGGAAGAAAAGTACACAGAAGCTTTCTTAAATTATTTACAAAAGATAAAAAAAATTAATCAACCCAAAGAAATAAAAATGTTACATTAGAGACCATAGAGAAAATACTGTCTTAAAGTGGTTGTAAACCTCAGATATGAAATATGAACAAAGCATATCCCTCTAAAGTGTGTACTTGTCTCAGTTAAGAGCACTAAGGGCCGGTCCACACTGCTGCAATATCAGACATTGTATGTGATTCGCTGTGCAAATCACATGTGATGTCTGTGCGATGCAAATTCAGCCATACAGATTGTATGACTGAATTTGCATCGCATTCGGACCAAAATCGGACAGGACCCTTTTTTTTGGTCTTCACCAGAATCAGATCGAATGGGTGTTCACACCTATGCGATCCGATTCCTGTCTCAATTGACAGTTCGCAGTGCAATATGTGAACAGATCTGGGGGGGTCATTGACTTTCTATTAACACCCGCAGCGGTTCGCATAGGGCAGTGTGAACCGCCGCCGTTGGGTGACATGCGATGCGGAAAACCCGTACAGGGTGCGGGTGACATGCGGGTTCTCGCATGGCAGCAGTGTTAACCGGCCCTATGTGTCATCTCTGTCTGATGCCGCGTACACACGATCGATTTTTTTCGACGGTGAAAACACCGTCGAGAAAATCGACGTGAAAAGCGAGGAACAGCTTGTTCCCCCCACACACGGCCGTTTTAAATGACATTTTTTTTTTTGGTCGAAAAAAACGACCGTGTGTGCGCTCCCCGGCAGTGTTTCCCTATGGGAAAACTGCCGCGGAAAAAAACGACGGGAATCACGATGAGAAAAATTAGAGCATGTCCTAATTTTTCTCGTCGTGATTAATGCCGTTTTTCCCGTCGAGAAAAACGACAAAAAGCCCACAGACGATCGTTTTTCTCGTCCAAAGGAAAAAATTTCATTTTTCTCGACGGTAAAAATGATCGTGTGTACGCGGCATCATGCCTCATTCCTCTGCTATAAGCATCAGTCACTTCAGTTTTCCTGACACCATGAGAAAAGAGGTGACAGAGGAAGGACCTCCAGCTGTTAAACAGCCTCAGCTCTGTTGCTGTGTGCTGTGGGGGGGTGTCCCTGACCTCCGATCAACTGTCAGAGCTCTCCTCACTGAGCTCTGCAGAGTGTGACTTCAGCTCCTCGCTGTCATGGATATGCAGTAGTGTTTGTCTGTCAGCTTACCTTCCTTCCCATGTCTTCATCCTAGAGGCCAGAACCCTTTCACCTGGCTTCCTTTATAATCTCCTCCCAGCCAGACTCCACCCCAGGCCCTATCACAGAACACTATATTGGCCTGTGCACTGCAAGCCTGCTTTGCTGATCAACGTGTTTGTTAAGCATTGTGTGTTTGGGTTCCTGCCTGCCGTGTGCTACGTCTGTCCAGTGCCAGCCCAAGACATTGTGCTGCCTGGTACCAAGAATTAAATGCTGCCCCCCCCCCCCCCCAAAAAAAAAAATCACGTCCACCAAATACCCCACATTCATTATTTTATATCATGATAACTAAAGTGGACCTATCATGGCTCTATACATGTAAAGGAGTATAAAAGGACCTGTGCGTGGCTGGTGGCCGCGATCGCTCCAGAGAGCCAGAACGGGGATCTGTTAATGTAAACAGACAGATCCCTATTCTGACAGGGGAGGAGAGACAGATCTGCTCTTCCTAGTAATTAGGAACAGAGATCTCTCTCCTTCTACAGTCAGTCCCATCCCCCCCCCCCCAGTTAGAAACACCTCCCAGGGAACACATTTAACCCCTTTCCTGCCAGTGACATTTACACATTAATCAGTGCATTTTTATAGCACAGATCGCTGTATAAATGTCACTGGTCCCAAAAAAGTGTCTGATCTGTCCACCGCAATGTCACAGTCTAGCTAAAAATCGCAGATCACCAGACCCCGCTACACTAGTAAAAAAAAAAAAATAATAATAAAAAGGCCATAAATCTATCCTCTATTTTGTAGACGGTATAACTTTTGCGCAAACTAATCAATATACACATTGCATTTTTTTTACCAAACATATGTAGAAGAATACATATCGACCTAAACTGATCAAGAAATGTTTATTTTTATTTTATTATGCTCCACTAGACCCTAGTCTCTTTATTGGCTACAGCCCTTAACCCTTCACAGATTTGCTTTTGGAATTAACTCTTCACGGACTATGTTGTGTTCTTTTTGGACTCTGCATTAGTTTTCTTTTTAATTAATTTTTCATATATTAATTTTTCACATTTCAAGGTTTAACATTTATTTCACACATGGTTTTAACCACATAGCGCTGCACATTTTTTGAACACATGTGACCTATCTGACCCCTACACTGACCCCCTGACACACCTACGTGACACATGCACTGATCCACCTGACTCCTACTTAATGCACTACTCACATTACACGGACCCACCTGACCTACATGACCATTACCCTGACCCCTACACTGACCCCTACACTGACCCCTACACTGACCCCTACACTGACCCCTACCCTACTCACATTACACTGACCCACCTGACTCCTGCTTCCTGCACTACTCACATTACACTGACCCACATGACCATTACCCTGACCCCTACTTCCTGCACTACTCACATTACACTGACCCACCTGACCTACATGACCATTACCCTGACCCCTACACTGACCTACCTGACACCTACCTCACTCCTACTTCCTGCACTACTCACATTACACTGACCTGACAGCAACACTGACTATTACACTGACTGACACATACACCGACCTTACACCTACACTGACCTACCTGACACCTACACTGACCCCTACACTGACCTACCTGACACCTACCTCACTCCTACTTCCTGCACTACTCACATTACACTGACCCGACAGCAACACTGACTATTACACTGACTGACACATACACCGACCCACCGACCTTACACCTACACTGACCTACCTGACACCTACCTGACACCTACACTGACCCCTACACTGACCTACCTGACACCTACACTGACCCCTACACTGACCTACCTGACACCTACCTCACTCCTACTTCCTGCACTACTCACATTACACTGACCTGACAGCAACACTGACTATTACACTGACTGACACATACACCGACCTTACACCTACACTAACCTACCTGACACCTACACTGACCTACCTGACACCTACACTGACCCCTACACTGACCTACCTGACACCTACCTCACTCCTACTTCCTGCACTACTCACATTACACTGACCCGACAGCAACACTGACTATTACACTGACTGACACATACACCGACCCACCGACCTTACACCTACACTGACCTACCTGACACCTACCTGACACCTACACTGACCCCTACACTGACCTACCTGACACCTACACTGACCCCTACACTGACCTACCTGACACCTACCTCACTCCTACTTCCTGCACTACTCACATTACACTGACCTGACAGCAACACTGACTATTACACTGACTGACACATACACCGACCTTACACCTACACTGACCTACCTGACACCTACACTGACCCCTACACTGACCTACCTGACACCTACCTCACTCCTACTTCCTGCACTACTCACATTACACTGACCTGACAGCAACACTGACTATTACACTGACTGACACATACACCGACCTTACACCTACACTGACCTACCTGACACCTACACTGACCTACCTGACACCTACACTGACCCCTACACTGACCTACCTGACACCTACCTCACTCCTACTTCCTGCACTACTCACATTACACTGACCCGACAGCAACACTGACTATTACACTGACTGACACATACACCGACCCACCGACCTTACACCTACACTGACCTACTACACAGACCCACCTGACTCCTACAGTAGGAGTCCTACTTCCTGCACTACTCACACCCGACCCCTCCCCACAGCTCGGTGCGAATCCATCCTTTGAGTCCTCCTTACCTTTGTCTGCTCTTCACCAGGACTCTCCTCAGAACCTCAGCACTGGATGTGCAGAACTGCTTCGGCGTCCCAACTTCCAGCCAGCGCCATCCACCCGCAGCCCGCTCCATGGTGTCAGACGCTGCACGCCTGCACCTCCATGATTCCATCTCCACCGCGCCGTAACAAAGCAGAGGGACAGGCGGAGGGGAAGACAGCTCACACTTCCAGTGCTTGTCTCCCGCCACCATGTTCGTGTTTCCCGGCGCACTGTGATTGGGCGTAATGGCGGTCATGTGCGGAGGCGGGACTTCTAGAGCGATCGCTGACAGGCCAGCCCCACGCCGCACATGACCCCCATTCGTCCAGTCACAGGGCTCCGGACACTAAACATGGCGGCTGGAAAATCGGGGACACAGGAAAGGAAAATTAGTAGGATACACGGAATGTCGCTGGCTGACGGGCGGCAATTTGCCGCCCCCCTTAAAGTGCCGCCTGGGACCGGGGTACCATCGGGTCCCATGGTAGGGCCGGCCCTGCGTCTGTCTCTCTGTTATGTTATTGGCTTGTCCCCGGCTATCCCTGTCTGCTCGTGACCCTTGACCTTCGGCTCGTTCTTCGTTATCCTTGTCTGCTTGTGGCCCCTGACCTTCAGCTTGTTATTCGGTTCTCTCTATCGTGTGCTGCTGCTTCCCCTCTTTTCCCCTTATCCTACGGGGCGTGAGCTAGGAAACTCCAGGGGCCGCGACCTGGTCCCAGCCTGCAGCTAACATCCTCACCACTAGAGGCCCTGGAGAAGACCAGCTGGGTCTTAGACTCCGCGCCCTGGGGAATCTTGGCTCTAGCTTCCGTTAGGATCCCGGTTGTGCTCCTCTGGTCCCGCTTTCCACAACCACCCAGTTTCCTATCCGCAGAAGCCAGCCATAGGGTTCACTACCTCGCGGTGCACTCCTGTCCCCCTACGGTGTGCATCTGTCACCTGGCCACAGGTGACCCTGACACTCGCCCCCTTTTTTCTCAAAGTTCAGAGAAGCTTTATCAATTCTGGACTTCGAACAGATATAGGGAAGAGAAGACCTAAAAATAGGTGGTTGAGCCGAGGTTTTACTGTCCCCTGACTGCCCACCTAAAACCTACCATATAGTTGTAGTGGGCTGTACACATGCCTCGACTGTGATGCTGTGCGTCAAAGCAAATGTAATGGGGCTTGGTGAGCTGACAGGAGCCAGTCAAATTTGCTCCTTCTGGGGGCATTCACACAAGAAAGAACAAACAAATGACGCGCCAGCAGGTGTGAACGGAGCCTCAAGTCAATCAGGCCGTGCCATAATCGTGAGCCAAACTCCTGGCTCGTGGTTGTGTTGCGTTAGTTCCATTAAAAAATGCCATCTGGCAAATAAAAGCAAAAACAGGGGCGGCAGCATTGCCCTCTGAAAAGCAATTCACCGCAGGTCACTTTTCAGAGACTGCTCAAAGGTGAAATTGGATAGGAGGTCCCCTTCAGAAAATTTCCCCTTAGTTTTTTGGATTTTTTTCTATTTTCTGACCTTTCTGATCACCAGTTTTGCCAACCTATCAGATTGAAATTTATTGACACGACACCCAAAATTTACTGACATTTCCAGAAGTTACAAAATTAAATTTAAGTGCAAATTTCAGTGTTTAAGTGGTTGTAAAGGCAGAAGTTTTTTTACCTTCATGCATTCTATTCATGAAGGTAAAAAAACCTTCTGTGGGCAGTATCCCCCCAAATACTCACCTGAGCCCCCTCTCGATCCAGCAGTCTCCACAAGAACCTTGTCTCTCAGAGGAATGGCACTCCTGATTGGCTTTTGACAGCAGCGGAAGCCATTGGTTCCTGCTGCTGTCAATCGTCGACATTGCGGCAGACAGATCGGGCCCTATACAGCGATCAGTGCTATAAAATTAACTGATTATAAATGACACTGGCAGGGAAGGAGTTAACACTAGGAGTCGATGAAGGGATTAAATGTGTTCCCTGGGAGGTGTTTCTAACTGTGGGGGGAGGGGCCGAATGGGAGTGCAGAGAGATCGCTGTTCCAAATCACTAGGAACAGACGATCACACTCTACTTCCCTGTCAGAACGGGGATCTGTCTGTTTACATTGACAGATCCCCATTCTGGCACTCTGTGGAGCGATCGCAGGTGGCCGCATCAGCTCCCCCGCCGTGCAGCATGCGCGTGCCTGCTATAGCTGTTAAAGGGACCGACGTACAGCTACGGCGCTTTGCGGGAACGAGCCGACCTTCCGCAGTATAATGACGGCGGCTGGTTGGCAAGCGGTTAAGGTAGATATTACAGAGGCTCCGGCTGCTGTGCTCGGTTCTCTTGCACTATGACGTCACATGACACGCTCAGACACCACCTCCACCACCAGACCCGCCCCCCACCGTCGCTGCCTGAACGCACTGTAGAATGCACTAAGATGTTCTCGGCCAACTCTGGACCGGAACTGCACATGCACAGTTCCGAGCCGAGCGTCAGATCCATATTTTTACCTGCCAACCTTTTCCTGTTACTGGCATTTACTAGCAGGAGAAAAGTGCCCGGTTTTTACTGGCTGCCAGTAAAAATACTGACGGCTGCCAACACTGCTGGTCAGATTGATCACCAGGACAAAAACAGAGAAGGGGAAACTCCCTAATGGGGACTAGTGATGAGCCGAACACCCCCGGGTTCGGTTCGCACCAGAACCCGCGAACGGACCGGAAGTTCGAACGAACATTAGAACCCTATTAAATACAATGGATGCGAACGTTCGAATTCTAAAGTGCTAATTATAACAACTATTATGCATGTTATTGTCCTAAAAAGGGTTTGGGAACCCGGGTTCTGCACCAGGGGACATGTATCAATGCAAAAAGAAGTTTTAAAAACGGTCGTTTTTCGGGAGCAGTCATTTTAATGATGCATAAAGTGAAAAAAAAAAAGTCAAATATTCCTTTAAATATCGTACCTGGGGGGTGTCTAAAGTATGCCTGTGAAGTGCCACGTGTTTCCCGTGTTTAGAACTGTCCCTGCACAAAATGACACTTCTAAAGGAAAAAAAAGCCATTTAAAACTGCTTGCGGCTTTAATGTAATGTCTGGTCCCGGTAATATGGATGAAATTCTTTAAGAAAAATGGCATAGCTACCCCATGACCCCCCCCCCCCCTACCCCAGCCCATTACCAGCCCCTTTGGGTCTTGTATGGATATTAAGGGGAACCCCGCACATAAAATAAAAAAGGCCCTATATACTCTGAACAGCCGTATACAGGCGGTGCATACAAGACAGGGACTGTAGGTTTGTTCTTATGTAGAATCTGTTTGTAATTTTGAACAGGTACATTGTTGAAGTGTAGCTCCAGCCCAAAAATCTATTTTTAAACTTTTTGGAAAACATAGGTAAGGGTTATCACCCCTGTAACATTTGTTTTGCTGTCTGTGCCCCTGTTCAGAACATTTCACCTCACTTTCCGTCCCAATGACAACTGTTTTTGAAATGTGGTGTTTTTCTTGAAACAAGGATTGCTGATAAAGCATCAGTACAGAGGAGACACCTTTCTCCCATATTTATTCTTACAGGAGAGAATTTTCCTTCCTAGTGGTAGATTTCCTCTCACTTCCTGTTGTCTTCTTGCGTTTGCAAGTAGGAGTCGTTTGTAAGTTGGATGTTTGAAAGTAGGGACCTGCCGTATATACTCTGCAGAAATAGGCCCCTTAGTTGTTGGTGTTGGCACAACACTGTAAGCACTCACAGTTACTCTTGGTTGGTGCTGGAACGCCCTGCTGTCAACTATTATATCAGGAATTTTAATTACATATAATTGTTGAACAGTGGTAGTAAAAATTGGGCCTTTGATGGTGGTGCTGGTGCCACAACACTGTAAGCCCTGACAGTTACTCTTGGTGGGTGCAGCAATGGGCCCTGCTGTGAATTATTAGATCAAGAATTGTAATTACATGCCCCTGTTGAACAGGGGCTGAAAAATTGGGCCTTAGGCACTGGTGGCACAACACTGCAACCCCTCACAGATACTGTACTTGGAGCACAGCAATGAGCCCTGTTGCAAAGTATTGCTTCAAAAATTGTAATGACACGCCCCTGTTAAACAGGGGCTGAAAAATTGGGCCTTAGGCACTGGTGGCACAACACTGCAACTCCTCACAGATACTGTACTTGGAGCACAGCAATGAGCCCTGTTGCAAAGTATTGCTTCAAAAATTGTAATGACACGCCCCTGTTAAACAGGGGCTGAAAAATTGGGCGTTAGGCACTGGTGGCGGCACCCATAAACAAAAATGATCTTCCAAGCTATCATCATCAATCGTATCATTGAGGACTCGGAGGAGGAGGATAGCCAGTCAACATAACAGCACAGGCACTCAGCATCAGCATCAGTCTTGAAGGGATGTGACATTTTAAAATCAATTAGTCTGTTATATCAGCATCAGGTGTGTGGTAGCTGGTGGTGATCCAAGACTGGTTCATCTTGATGAAAGTCAGTCGATCAACCGAGTCGGTGGACAGGCGCACCCTGTGATCCGTGACAAATCCTCCAGCAGCACTGAATGTGCGTTCCGAAAGAACGCTGGATGCAGGACAGGCCAGTAGCTCAATTGCATACTGTGCAAGCTCTGGCCAGTGATCCATCCTCAAGACCCAGTAAGCCAGAGGATTTTCGGTGGGGAAGGTGTCCAAGTCTGACCTTGCCCCTAGATATTCCTGCACCATGTTTATCAGACGCTGGCGATGGTTGCTGGAACCAATCATACTTTGGGGCTGCGGACTAAAGAATTGTCTGAACGCATCGGTCAGACGGCCACCTTCCCCACCGCTCCTTCTTTGACTGGCCGAAGCCTCAGCAACTCGTTGTCCAGGACCAGGAGTTTGCAACCTCCCAGTCTCTGGGAACGCGTTGCACAGACCTTTCTGCAAGGCCTCCCGGAGTTGTCTCATCCTCTGCTCCCTCTGCGACGGTAACATAAGGTCCGCAACCTTACCCTTGTACCGTGGATCAAGGAGAGTGGCCAGCCAGTAATGGTCCCTCTCCTTGATCCGAAGAATACGAGGATCCTTCCGCAGACTTTGCAGGATCAGGGAGGCCATGCAGCGTAGGTTTGCTGAGGCATTCGCTCCGGAGTCCTCTGGGTCACTAAGGACGACATGATCCGCAGCCACCTCCTCCCAGCCACGTACAAGTCCACTGGTTTCTTGGGACTGTAAATCATCCCTAAAAGACTGCTGCTGATGATGCTGAGTGCCAGCCTCCACCTCCATGCTGACACAATCCTCCTCCTCCTCCTCCTCCTCCTCCTCTTCCTGTGCGATGGGTGGGACAGAAGGAACACTGTCTGGGTAAAGGGGGCCTTGAGAGGCAAGGAAGTCCTCCTCTTCCTGCCTCTGTTCTGCCTCAAGTGCCCTGTCCATTATTCCACGCAGCGTGTGCTCCAACAGGTGGACAAGAGGTACAGTGTCACTGATGCATGCACTGTCACTGCTCACCATCCTCGTGGCCTCCTCAAATGGTGCCAGGACAGTGCATGCATCCCTGATCATGCCCCACTGGCGTGGAGAAAAAAAACCAAGCTCCCCTGACCCTGTCCTGGTGCCGTAGTCGCACAGGTACTCATTGATGGCCCTCTGCTGCGTGTGCAGCCGCTGCAGCATGGCCAACGTTGAGTTCCACCTGGTGGGCATGTCACATATAAGGCGGTTCTTGGGCAGGTTCAACTCCTTTTGCAGCTCAGCCAGGCGAGCACTGGCATTATAAGATCTGCGGAAATGCACACAGACTTTCCTGGCCTGCCTCAGGACATCCTGTAAGCCCGGGTACCTGCCCAAGAACCGCTGCACCACCAGGTTAAGGACGTGAGCCACACAGGGCACATGGGTCAGTTGTCCCTGTCGGAGGGCGGAGAGGAGGTTGGTGCCATTGTCGCAAACCACCATTCCTGGCTTAAGCTGGCGTGGCGTCAACCACCTCTCGGCCTGGCCCTGCAGAGCAGACAGGACCTCTGCCCCAGTGTGGCTTCTGTCCCCCAAACACACCAGCGCAAGCACGGCATGGCATCTTTTTGCCTGCGTACTTGCGTAGCCCCGTGAACGGCTACGGAGCACCGCTGGTTCATAGGACAAACCACAGGAAGAGGCCATGGAGGAAGAAGAAGAGGAGGGGGTGGAGGAGAGAGGTGTGTCACAACCAGTAGTAGCATTTTGGAGGCGTGGCGGTGGGACAACCTCCAACACTACTGCACCTTGTCCTGAATCCTTCCCAGCTGCCAAAAGAGTGACCCAATGGGCCGTGAAAGAAAGGTAACGTCCCTGTCCATGCCTGCTGGACCATGAGTCAGCGGTAATATGCACCTTACCGCTGACCGCCCTGTCCAGCGAGGCCAAGACATTGCCTTCCACATGCCGGTAGAGAGCCGGAATAGCCTTCCGTGAGAAAAAGTGGCGTTTGGGAACCTGCCACTGAGGAACCGCACATTGCACAAACTCACGGAAGGGGGCCGAGTCTACCAACTGAAAAGGCAGCAGTTGAAGCGCTAGCAATTTAGCCAAGCTAGCATTCAACCGCTGGGCATGTGGATGGCTGGGAGTGAACTTCTTTCGACGGTCCAGCAGCTGGGGCAGGGAAATTTGCCTGCTAGAATCGGACGTCGGTGTACTGCTAGCAGAGTGGGCGCAAGTACTTGGCTGTGACACACCTAATTCTACACCTTCATTCCTCTCAGTGCATGTTTCAGAGAGGACTGAAGTTATAGTGGGGTTGGAGATCCCAGCTGATGCGGTGCAAGGAGAGGTCCGCTTTGTTCTTTGGTGTGGGTCTTTGAGGTAGGCTTGCCAACGAGCTGCATGGCAGGTCAACATATGTCTGGTCAGGCATGTGGTACCCAAGCGGCTGATGTTTTGGCCACGCGATATACGCTTGAGACATATGTTGCAAACAGCAGCTGTGCGATCTGATGCACTAGCCTCAAAAAAGGCCCACACCAAAGAACTTTTTGAATGACGGGCAGAGGCAGCGCCCTGCACAGGCGGAGCTCTGCGGTGTGATTCCGTCGGTGTACTGCCCTTACGCTGGCCACCAAAGGGCATCCTGCCTCGTTGGAGATGTGCCTCCTCCTCATCCTCCTCCTCCTCCTCTCTCCTATTAGGCACCCACGTGGAGTCATTGACCTCATCATCCCCTCCCTCCTCATCACTGGAGCCAATCTGGCAGTATGCTGCAGCTGCTGGAACATGACTGCCAGATTGGTGTCCTTCTTGAGCATCCCCTCTGTCTGCTCTCACGCTACTGCCTTCCTCTAGCTGGGTTTCATCATCAGACCCTTCGAAACGCTGGGCATCCTCCTGGAGCATGTACCCAACACTGTGCTGAAACAGTTCGGGGGACTCCTCAGGAGGAGGACATGGTGGGTCTAGGGAAGGAGTGACTGATGATTTGTCTGACATTGATACCAGGGAAGACGACGCTTTGGCAGCTGCTTTTCCAGTACCCTGAGCCTGGGTGAGAGAGGATGAGGAGGAGGAGGAGGGCTTGGTCATCCACTCTACCAAGTCTTCGGCATGATGTGGCTCAACATGTCCAGCTGCCGAAAAGAAGGACAAGCGTGTCCCATGGCCATGTGCTGATGACAATGCACCGCGTCCACGACCAGCACTGTTGCCCCCAGACACAGAGCCTGCTTGCCCTCTTTTATTGCCTCCTGACTGTCTGCCTCTCCTTGTTTGCCTTCCAGACATTCTAATAGATGGCCTGCAGGGAGATGGGAAAAAAGCAATAAGGGCTACCTTCAGGTGTCCTTCTCTGTCCCTGGAAACAAGGACTTGCAGAGTGAAAGAAAAAAAACACTCTCCCTACCTACAGTTTTCTGTCCCTAGAAAAAATGTTTTTTTTAATCACAATATAGCACAAGGAAAATTAACTCACTGTCCTTACAGGTCCCTGGAAACAAGGACTTGCAGAGTGAAAGAAAAAAAACACTCTCCCTACCTACAGTTTTCTGTCCCTAGAAAAAAATGTTTTTTTTAATCACAATATAGCAAAAGGACAATTCACTCACTGTCCTTCCAGGTCCCTGGAAACAAGGACTTGCAGAGTGAAAGAAACTGACACTGTCCCTACCTAGAGTTTTCTGTCCCTGGAATAAATGTTTTTTTCAGCACAATATAGCACAAGGACAATTAACTCACTGTCCTTACAGGTCCCTGGAAACAAGGACTTGCAGAGTGAAAGAAAAAAAATACTCTCCCTACCTACAGTTTTCTGTCCCTAGAAAAAAATGTTTTTTTTAATCACAATATAGCAAAAGGACAATTCACTCACTGTCCTTCCAGGTCCCTGGAAACAAGGACTTGCAGAGTGAAAGAAACTGACACTGTCCCTACCTAGAGTTTTCTGTCCCTAGAATAAATGTTTTTTTTAATCACAATATAGCAAAAGGACAATTCACTCACTGTCCTTCCAGGTCCCTGGAAACAAGGACTTGCAGAGTGAAAGAAACTGACACTGTCCCTACCTAGAGTTTTCTGTCCCTAGAATAAATGTTTTTTTTAATCACAATATAGCAAAAGGACAATTCACTCACTGTCCTTCCAGGTCCCTGGAAACAAGGACTTGCAGAGTGAAAGAAACTGACACTGTCCCTACCTAGAGTTTTCTGTCCCTAGAATAAATGTTTTTTTTAATCACAATATAGCAAAAGGACAATTCACTCACTGTCCTTCCAGGTCCCTGGAAACAAGGACTTGCAGAGTGAAAGAAACTGACACTGTCCCTACCTAGAGTTTTCTGTCCCTAGAATAAATGTTTTTTTTAATCACAATATAGCAAAAGGACAATTCACTCACTGTCCTTCCAGGTCCCTGGAAACAAGGACTTGCAGAGTGAAAGAAACTGACACTGTCCCTACCTAGAGTTTTCTGTCCCTAGAATAAATGTTTTTTTTAATCACAATATAGCAAAAGGACAATTCACTCACTGTCCTTCCAGGTCCCTGGAAACAAGGACTTGCAGAGTGAAAGAAACTGACACTGTCCCTACCTAGAGTTTTCTGTCCCTAGAATAAATGTTTTTTTTAATCACAATATAGCACAAGGAAAATTAACTCACTGTCCTTACAGGTCCCTGGAAACAAGGACTTGCAGAGTGAAAGAAAAAAAACACTCTCCCTACCTACAGTTTTCTGTCCCTAGAAAAAAATGTTTTTTTTAATCACAATATAGCAAAAGGACAATTCACTCACTGTCCTTCCAGGTCCCTGGAAACAAGGACTTGCAGAGTGAAAGAAACTGACACTGTCCCTACCTAGAGTTTTCTGTCCCTGGAATAAATGTTTTTTTCAGCACAATATAGCACAAGGACAATTAACTCACTGTCCTTACAGGTCCCTGGAAACAAGGACTTGCAGAGTGAAAGAAAAAAAATACTCTCCCTACCTACAGTTTTCTGTCCCTAGAAAAAAATGTTTTTTTTAATCACAATATAGCAAAAGGACAATTCACTCACTGTCCTTCCAGGTCCCTGGAAACAAGGACTTGCAGAGTGAAAGAAACTGACACTGTCCCTACCTAGAGTTTTCTGTCCCTAGAATAAATGTTTTTTTTAATCACAATATAGCAAAAGGACAATTCACTCACTGTCCTTCCAGGTCCCTGGAAACAAGGACTTGCAGAGTGAAAGAAACTGACACTGTCCCTACCTAGAGTTTTCTGTCCCTAGAATAAATGTTTTTTTTAATCACAATATAGCAAAAGGACAATTCACTCACTGTCCTTCCAGGTCCCTGGAAACAAGGACTTGCAGAGTGAAAGAAACTGACACTGTCCCTACCTAGAGTTTTCTGTCCCTAGAATAAATGTTTTTTTTAATCACAATATAGCAAAAGGACAATTCACTCACTGTCCTTCCAGGTCCCTGGAAACAAGGACTTGCAGAGTGAAAGAAACTGACACTGTCCCTACCTAGAGTTTTCTGTCCCTAGAATAAATGTTTTTTTTAATCACAATATAGCAAAAGGACAATTCACTCACTGTCCTTCCAGGTCCCTGGAAACAAGGACTTGCAGAGTGAAAGAAACTGACACTGTCCCTACCTAGAGTTTTCTGTCCCTAGAATAAATGTTTTTTTTAATCACAATATAGCAAAAGGACAATTCACTCACTGTCCTTCCAGGTCCCTGGAAACAAGGACTTGCAGAGTGAAAGAAACTGACACTGTCCCTACCTAGAGTTTTCTGTCCCTAGAATAAATGTTTTTTTTAATCACAATATAGCAAAAGGACAATTCACTCACTGTCCTTCCAGGTCCCTGGAAACAAGGACTTGCAGAGTGAAAGAAACTGACACTGTCCCTACCTAGAGTTTTCTGTCCCTAGAATAAATGTTTTTTTTAATCACAATATAGCAAAAGGACAATTCACTCACTGTCCTTCCAGGTCCCTGGAAACAAGGACTTGCAGAGTGAAAGAAACTGACACTGTCCCTACCTAGAGTTTTCTGTCCCTAGAATAAATGTTTTTTTTAATCACAATATAGCAAAAGGACAATTCACTCACTGTCCTTCCAGGTCCCTGGAAACAAGGACTTGCAGAGTGAAAGAAACTGACACTGTCCCTACCTAGAGTTTTCTGTCCCTAGAATAAATGTTTTTTTTAATCACAATATAGCACAAGGAAAATTAACTCACTGTCCTTACAGGTCCCTGGAAACAAGGACTTGCAGAGTGAAAGAAAAAAAACACTCTCCCTACCTACAGTTTTCTGTCCCTAGAAAAAAATGTTTTTTTTAATCACAATATAGCAAAAGGACAATTCACTCACTGTCCTTCCAGGTCCCTGGAAACAAGGACTTGCAGAGTGAAAGAAACTGACACTGTCCCTACCTAGAGTTTTCTGTCCCTGGAATAAATGTTTTTTTCAGCACAATATAGCACAAGGACAATTAACTCACTGTCCTTACAGGTCCCTGGAAACAAGGACTTGCAGAGTGAAAGAAAAAAAATACTCTCCCTACCTACAGTTTTCTGTCCCTAGAAAAAAATGTTTTTTTTAATCACAATATAGCAAAAGGACAATTCACTCACTGTCCTTCCAGGTCCCTGGAAACAAGGACTTGCAGAGTGAAAGAAACTGACACTGTCCCTACCTAGAGTTTTCTGTCCCTAGAATAAATGTTTTTTTTAATCACAATATAGCAAAAGGACAATTCACTCACTGTCCTTCCAGGTCCCTGGAAACAAGGACTTGCAGAGTGAAAGAAACTGACACTGTCCCTACCTAGAGTTTTCTGTCCCTAGAATAAATGTTTTTTTTAATCACAATATAGCAAAAGGACAATTCACTCACTGTCCTTCCAGGTCCCTGGAAACAAGGACTTGCAGAGTGAAAGAAACTGACACTGTCCCTACCTAGAGTTTTCTGTCCCTAGAATAAATGTTTTTTTTAATCACAATATAGCAAAAGGACAATTCACTCACTGTCCTTCCAGGTCCCTGGAAACAAGGACTTGCAGAGTGAAAGAAACTGACACTGTCCCTACCTAGAGTTTTCTGTCCCTAGAATAAATGTTTTTTTTAATCACAATATAGCAAAAGGACAATTCACTCACTGTCCTTCCAGGTCCCTGGAAACAAGGACTTGCAGAGTGAAAGAAACTGACACTGTCCCTACCTAGAGTTTTCTGTCCCTAGAATAAATGTTTTTTTTAATCACAATATAGCAAAAGGACAATTCACTCACTGTCCTTCCAGGTCCCTGGAAACAAGGACTTGCAGAGTGAAAGAAACTGACACTGTCCCTACCTAGAGTTTTCTGTCCCTAGAATAAATGTTTTTTTTAATCACAATATAGCACAAGGAAAATTAACTCACTGTCCTTACAGGTCCCTGGAAACAAGGACTTGCAGAGTGAAAGAAAAAAAACACTCTCCCTACCTACAGTTTTCTGTCCCTAGAAAAAAATGTTTTTTTTAATCACAATATAGCAAAAGGACAATTCACTCACTGTCCTTCCAGGTCCCTGGAAACAAGGACTTGCAGAGTGAAAGAAACTGACACTGTCCCTACCTAGAGTTTTCTGTCCCTGGAATAAATGTTTTTTTCAGCACAATATAGCACAAGGACAATTAACTCACTGTCCTTACAGGTCCCTGGAAACAAGGACTTGCAGAGTGAAAGAAAAAAAATACTCTCCCTACCTACAGTTTTCTGTCCCTAGAAAAAAATGTTTTTTTTAATCACAATATAGCAAAAGGACAATTCACTCACTGTCCTTCCAGGTCCCTGGAAACAAGGACTTGCAGAGTGAAAGAAACTGACACTGTCCCTACCTAGAGTTTTCTGTCCCTAGAATAAATGTTTTTTTTAATCACAATATAGCAAAAGGACAATTCACTCACTGTCCTTCCAGGTCCCTGGAAACAAGGACTTGCAGAGTGAAAGAAACTGACACTGTCCCTACCTAGAGTTTTCTGTCCCTAGAATAAATGTTTTTTTTAATCACAATATAGCAAAAGGACAATTCACTCACTGTCCTTCCAGGTCCCTGGAAACAAGGACTTGCAGAGTGAAAGAAACTGACACTGTCCCTACCTAGAGTTTTCTGTCCCTAGAATAAATGTTTTTTTTAATCACAATATAGCAAAAGGACAATTCACTCACTGTCCTTCCAGGTCCCTGGAAACAAGGACTTGCAGAGTGAAAGAAACTGACACTGTCCCTACCTAGAGTTTTCTGTCCCTAGAATAAATGTTTTTTTTTAAGCACACTATAGCAGAAGCACAAAACACACTGACACTCTCCCTACCTATCCTTCTCTTTCCCTAAACTAAAGGAATCCAGGTTAAGCAAGAAAGAAATAACAGTCACTGTCCCTGCCTATGCTACTCTATCCCTGCTCCGGAACACACTACACTAGGCCGCCGTGCTGGCGGCCTTTTATAGTGTGGGGCGTGTACTAAACACCCTCAGCAATAATTGGCCACAGGCATCCTGCCTGTGGCCAATCATTGCTCTCCTCGCTGCCGGCGCTGTGATTGGCCAAGCATGCGGGGTCACAGTGCATGCTTGGCCAATCACAGCGCCTGGATGACACTGCGATGGCGTAGTGCATTGTGGGCCGTTCGCGTCACTCGAATTTGGCGCGAACGGCCCAAATCGTTCGATCTTCGTCGAACGATCGAACAGCCAATGTTCGAGTCGAACGTATGTTCGACTCGAACACGAAGCTCATCCCTAATGGGGACACTGAAAGCAATAAAAACCTGAAAGGGCTTCTAACCCTTCCCCACTCTACCCAAAACTAAAGAAAAACGTAAAGAAAAACATTGGCCCTAGATACACGTCAAGAGACTTTATAGCCAAATTCCGAGGTATTTCACAGGGTGATAGAGGTTTCAAAACAAATATTGGCAATCCATGCAAGATAAGAGATAAGGTGATTAAATAAAGTTATCAGAAGGTAAATGTTAACTTTTTCCTGCTATAGCAATCCTTTCACTTATACAAAAAAAAATATAGAAAAAGTCCATTCAGTTATGAGGTGGAAATCAGTCACGGGTTTCTTACAGACATGTGCAATTCGTTTCGGTTCGTATTCGTTTTTTAACCAATTTCGACAAATTTGTTAATTCGGAAACATCCGAATTAACGAAAACCAGCTTAACAAATTTTTCAGACTATATATAAATTCTAATATTTGGTGCTCCTTCCATTTATGCATTCATAATGAATGGGCTGCCTTAATGCAATGCATGTTAAAATGTGCCATAACGTGTGTTAATGCACTGCAGTGAATCACTCAAGTATGAATGGGCCCCTAGACAGAGGGGAGGGCATAGTCACAGCACGACTCCCACTGACACCTAGGCGGGACCTGACTCCATATTCTCTTGGGTCATTTATTTATATCTGCAAATGTACCTGTTAGTAGCCCTTTAAAGTGGTTGTAAACCCACTTTTTCAACTTGGACCTACAGGTAAGCCTAGATTAAGGCTTACCTGTAGGTGCAAGAAATATCTCCTAAACCTACACGGTTTAGGAGATATTTACTAAAATGTCAAGCGCCGCTATCTACGGCGCATGCGCGCCGTAGACAACGGCGCATTTATGGGGTTAATCCCATTCACATACTCGGCTACTTCCCAGCAATCGCTGGGCATAGCCGAGTGGGACGCCTCCCGCGCGCATGCGCAGAGTGACGTCTCCGCCGCTCCGGCCAATCACAGCGCCGGAGCGGCGCTGTGATTGGCTGGTGCGGCGATACCCGGAAGTAACATTCCGGCTATCGCCGCAGTGATGTCTGCAGTGAGGGACGAGGACGGCTTTGGGGGCCCCGATCTAAGGTAAGTGGAACATAATGAGCTATTATGCTAGTCATAATAGCTCATTATGCCTTTCTCTTGCAGGTGGGACAAAAAAAAAAAGTAGGTTTACAACCACTTTAACCACCTCAGTACCACGCCATAGCTGAAAGATGTCTATAGCACATCTCCCGTTTTGGGAGGGCGTCAAAGGATGTCCTTCCAAAACACACCTCCCGCGTGCCCCCATCAGTGAAGAAAAAAAAATACTTAATTGCTAAATTGTATAATGGAAATTAATTAAAAAAATAAAAAAAAAATTCTAAATGTTTGGTCTTTTTTTCCGTTTATTTAGCAAAAAAATTTAAAAACACAGTAGTGATTTAATACCACCAAAAGAACGCTCTATTTGTCTCTGAAAATGGAAAAAAAATTATTTCAGTGTTGCATGACCACGCAGTTGTCATTCAAAGTGCGATAGCACTGAAAGCTAAAAATTGGCCTGGCCAGGAAGGGGGTGCAAGTGGCCAGTATTGAAGTGATTAAAGCGGAGTTCCCCCCAAAAGTGGAACTTCCGCTTATACGCTCCCCCCCCCTCCGCTAAATAGCATCTATTAAACATTTATTTTTCATTTTTTGGCACTGAAAAGAGTTGGTTTTAGAATAACGCCCAGCCCCGCGTCTCCATTCATCAGCTGTTTTAGAACAGTTTGTCCATGAATCGATGGAGTGTGCGAGTTGCAGAAAACGCCGTGTGATGCCAATAATAACTCAGAGGTGATTGCATGAAAAGCATGACAACTATACGTTGTTGCTATGGATATATAGAAAAATGGGGAAATATTCGAATCACATACAGTACATGGAATATACTGTGCAGCAAGCAGTACAGCTAAACTCCAGACAGCTATAAGGTAATGCAGCTTTGTAATCATTAATACATCATTACATGTATTTCCTAAAGTAGAACTTTGTTTCATTTTGGATAGAGCAAGGGAGGATTAGAACCGCTTTCAGATTTATTTATTTTTACGCCATCTGTGCCCCATTGTGGAGATTTCCCTTCACTTCCTGTCCCATAGCCAAACAGGAAGTGAGAGGAAATCCCAGCAAATAAAGGGAATTCCTTGGGAACCCCCAGGTCACCAGAATTAGTGTACCCATTAGAAGATTTTCCCTCTATTACTTTTCTGGGGACAACCCAAAATGTGGGATTTTCTTTTACTTTCACTAATAATAGTAAAGGGGACAAATACAGAGGGTGAATCTCCATAACGTGGGTACAGACAGCAGTAAAACAGACAGGTGTTCACTCTAACCAAAACTAAAAAAAAAAAGTTTTGCCTTTAGTTATACTTTAAATGTCAGCTGTGTAAGAACCTAAATTTGATCTGGTATCAGCCTCTTGTAGCAGCAGCACAAGAAGTTGATCAGTTCATGTGCTGACAAGAGGCATGCTGAAAGAAGGATAAAGCAGAGTGAAAGACAAGATGAGCTCATCACTGTGCTGCTTCTCATTTCACTGTCCAGTCACAGGCTGGGGGCAGGCCCAAGACCCAGAGGAAAGGAGTTGAATAATGCTGGCATCAGACTGAGGACATCTAGTGGCAGAAAATAAGTACTGCATGAGGATCTCTGGATTGAAAATGAATATTGAAAAATAAATTTAAAAAGAATCTGCTTTATTTCATCTTTTAATAGGTTATAAAATTTGTTATCTTTGGAATGTGCATTCCTTTCAACTTTTTTTTTTCTTAGATAAGCATGTACAAAAGGTCAGCTTACAGTGGTTGTAAACCTCAGACATGAAACATGAACAAAGCATATCCCTCTATAATGTGTACTCTTCTCAGTCCAGAGCACTTATGCAGCGTACACACGGTCGGACTTTCCAACGGGAAAAATAGAGAACCTGCTCTCTATCTAAGTCCGTCGAAATTTCCGACAGAAAAAGTCAGATGGAGCATACACACGGTCGTAATTCCCGACCAAAAGCTCCCATTGGACTTTTTCTGTCGGAAATTCCGACCGTGTGTACACGGCATAAATGTCACTTTTGTCTGCTGCTCTGTTCCTCTGCTAGCAGCGTAAATCACTTCTGACAAGTTTTCCTGACACCAAGAGAAAAAAGGTGACATGGGAGGGATCTCCAGGTGATTGACAGCCTCAGCTCTGTGCCTGTGTGCTGTGTGAAGGGGGATGTGCCCTTTCCCTCCAATCATCCCTCAGAGTTTTCCTTACTGAGCTCTGCAGAGTGTAACTTCTGGTCTCCACACCCTTTTTTCTGAACTTTCAAACAAGCTGCATAAATTCAGCACTTCGAATGGATGTAGAGAACAGAAGACCTCAGATAAACAGGTACAACTGATGCAGGAGGATTTGTTTCATCTCTGTGTGTCACCTGAGGCCAGTCACCCCACTGGGTATATGTAAGAGTTCACAACCACTTCCCGCCCAACAACATCATATGACGTCGTGGACTTTGAGTGGCAATATCTAAATGATGCCTGCATCATTCAGATATCTTCTTTTTCTGACGGCGATTCCCTGCACCGTAAAAAACAATCATAGCGGCTGTTCAGCCCCCCTACGCTTCTACAGTCTCTCCTACGATCAGCGAGCCGGAGAATGAATCGGCCATCAGTGGCCGTTTACCATAGATGGTCCTCGGAGGCCGGGCGCGACCTTATGACGTCACATCCGGTCTCTGCAGATGTAAACACTGCCGTTTCTTCGGCTGGGAAGCTGAGATAATTTTTTTTTTTTTATCTCAGGCTTTCCAGCCTAAAGGAGAGA
The DNA here is from genome assembly GCA_029206835.1 of Rana muscosa. Lineage (NCBI taxonomy): Eukaryota > Metazoa > Chordata > Amphibia > Anura > Ranidae > Rana > Rana muscosa. Next base: position 211,432,947 of record CM055121.1, on the reverse strand, counting down.
TGTGGGGACTTATTGACCCCCAGATCTCACTGTAAAGAGTCATGTCATGCCCTATTATTATTACAAGGGATGTTTACAGTCATTGTAATAGGAATAAAAGTGATAAAAAAAAATGTAAAGGGAAAGTGTCAAATATAAAAATAAACAAAACAAAAAAAAAAGAAACAATAATTTTTTTTTTTTTAGTGTGCCCCATCCCCGCTTGCTCGCACGCAGAAGCGAACGCACCCGCATATGTAAACAACGCTCAAACCACACATGTGAGGTATCGTCACGAACATTAGAGCGAGAGCAATAATTCTAGCTAAAGACTACCTCTGTAACTCTAAACAGGTAACCTGTAAAAAAATTTAAAGCATCGCCTTTGGAATTGGCACCATTCCACGAGTGTGCGCAATTTTAGGCCTCATTCACATGAGGCGGATCCGTTGCAACGGAGTCCGCCAGCTCAGCGGGAGAGCTCTCTGTTGATCTCCACTGAGCCGGCGGATGACAGGTCTCTCTCTGCTCACAGAGCGGGGAGGGGCTTGTCGAGCGCCGCTGATCTCTATGGAGAGATCGGAAGGAAAACGGACAGCATGGCTGTTTTCATCAGATCTCACCCGATCCGATCCACCAGGACGGATGGCGACGTATCGCCATACGTCTGATTTTAGTGGATCGGATCGGATGTCAGCGGACATGGTCACCGCTGACATCCGTCGCTCCATAGACTTACATGGAGCGCCCGTTCAGGCCCGCCGAAAAAACTGAAAGGGGCCTTAAAGCATGACATGTTAGATATCTATTTACTCGCGTAACATCATCTTTCACATTATGGGGAAAAAATAAATAAAAATCGAGCAAACTTTAGTGTTTTTTTTTTTAGTTCATTAAACTTCCCCCCCCCCCCCCCCAAAAAAAAAAAAACGGTTGAAAAATTGCTGCGCAAATACCATGCGGTATAAAAATTTGCAACAACCGCCATTTTATTCGCTAGGGTCTCTGCTAAAAAAACATATATAAATGATTGGGGGTTCTATGTAATTTTCTAGCAAAAAAAATATGATTTTTACATGTAGGAGAGATGTCAGAATTGGCCTGGGAGGCAAGTCGTTAATGTACTGTGAATAAATATTATCAATATGTTAGAAACAGTGGAGAATGTGAAATTAGAGATACATGGGGGAAAAGTTACATACTCAGGATCTGATTTCTACTTTGCACCACTATATAGCGGTTGTGCAAGTTGGCCGACCGATTGGAAACAATGCACTCCCTGTGTGGTTGACAGTAGTGATGAGCCGAACACCCCCGGGTTCGGTTCGCACCAGAACCCGCGAACGGACCGAAAGTTCGTACGAACATTAGAACCCTATTAAATACAATGGATGCAAACGTTCGAATTCTAAAGTGCTAATTATAACAACTATTATGCATGTTATTGTCCTAAAAAGGGTTTGGGAACCCGGGTTCTGCACCAGGGGACATGTATCAATGCAAAAAGAAGTTTTAAAAACGGTCGTTTTTCGGGAGCAGTCATTTTAATGATGCATAAAGTGAAAAAAAAAAAGTCAAATATTCCTTTAAATATCGTACCTGGGGGGGTGTCTAAAGTATGCCTGTGAAGTGCCACGTGTTTCCCGTGTTTAGAACTGTCCCTGCACAAAATGACACTTCTAAAGGAAAAAAAAGCCATTTAAAACTGCTTGCGGCTTTAATGTATTGTCTGGTCCCGGTAATATGGATGAAAATCTTTAAGAAAAATGGCATAGCTACCCCATGACCCCCCTACCCCAGCCCATTATCAGCCCCTTTGGGTCTTGTATGGATATTAAGGGGAACCCCGCACATAAAATAAAAAAGGCCCTATATACTCTGAACAGCCGTATACAGGCGGTGCATACAAGACAGGGACTGTAGGTTTGTTCTTATGTAGAATCTGTTTGTAATTTTGAACAGGTACATTGTTGAAGTGTAGCTCCAGCCCAAAAATCTATTTTTAAACTTTTTGGAAAACATAGGTAAGGGTTATCACCCCTGTAACATTTGTTTTGCTGTCTGTGCCCCTGTTCAGAACATTTCACCTCACTTTCCGTCCCAATGACAACTGTTTTTGAAATGTGGTGTTTTTCTTGAAACAAGGATTGCTGATAAAGCATCAGTACAGAGGAGACACCTTTCTCCCATATTAATTCTTACAGGAGAGAATTTTCCTTCCAAGGGGTAGATTTCCTCTCACTTCCTGTTGTCTTCTTGCGTTTGCAAGTAGGAGTCGTTTGTAAGTTGGATGTTTGAAAGTAGGGACCTGCCGTATATACTCTGCAGAAATAGGCCCCTTAGTTGTTGGTGTTGGCACAACACTGTAAGCACTCACAGTTACTCTTGGTTGGTGCTGGAACGTCCTGCTGTCAACTATTATATCAGGAATTGTAATTACATATAATTGTTGAACAGTGGTAGTAAAAATTGGGCCTTTGATGGTGGTGCTGGTGCCACAACACTGTAAGCCCTGACAGTTACTCTTGGTGGGTGCAGCAATGGGCCCTGCTGTGAATTATTAGATCAAGAATTGTAATTGCATGCCCCTGTTGAACAGGGGCTGAAAAATTGGGCCTTTCGTGGTGGTGGTGGCGTTGCCACAACACTGTAAGCCCTCAGAGTTACTCTTGGTGGGTGCAGGAATGGGCCCTGCTGTGAATTATTAGATCAAGAATTGTAATTACATGCCCCTTTTGAACAGGGGCTGAAAAATTGGGCCTTTCGTGGTGGTGGTGGTGGTGGTGGCGTTGCCACAACACTGTAAGCCCTCAGAGTTACTCTTGGTGGGTGCAGGAATGGGCCCTGCTGTGAATTATTAGATCAAGAATTGTAATTACATGCCCCTGTTGAACAGGGGCTGAAAAATTGGGCCTTAGGCACTGGTGGCACAACACTACAACCCCTCACAGATACTGTACTTGGAGCACAGCAATGAGCCCTGTTGCAAAGTATTGCTTCAAAAATTGTAATGACACGCCCCTGTTAAACAGGGGCTGAAAAATTGGGCCTTAGGCACTGGTGCCACAACACTCCAACCCCTCACAGATACTGTACTTGGAGCACAGCAATGAGCCCTGTTGCAAAGTATTGCTTCAAAAATTGTAATGACACGCCCCTGTTAAACAGGGGCTGAAAAATTGGGCCTTAGGCACTGGTGCCACAACACTCCAACCCCTCACAGATACTGTACTTGGAGCACAGCAATGAGCCCTATGGCAAATTATTGCTAAAAAAATTGTAATTACACGCCCCTGTAAAACAGGGGCTGAAAAATTGGGCCTTAGCCACTGGTGGCGGCACCCATAAACAAAAATGATCTTCCAAGCTATCATCATCAATCGTATCATTGAGGACTCGGAGGAGGAGGATAGCCAGTCAACATAACAGCACAGACACTCAGCATCAGCATCAGTCTTGAAGGGATGTGACATGTTAAAATCAATTAGTCTGTTATATCAGCATCAGGTGTGTGGTAGCTGGTGGTGATCCAAGACTGGTTCATCTTGATGAAAGTCAGTCGATCAACCGAGTCGGTGGACAGGCGCACCCTGTGATCCGTGACAAATCCTCCAGCAGCACTGAATGTGCGTTCCGAAAGAACGCTGGATGCAGGACAGGCCAGTAGCTCAATTGCATACTGTGCAAGCTCTGGCCAGTGATCCATCCTCAAGACCCAGTAAGCCAGAGGATTTTCGGTGGGGAAGGTGTCCAAGTCTGACCTTGCCCCTAGATATTCCTGCACCATGTTTATCAGACGCTGGCGATGGTTGCTGGAACCGATCATACTTTGGGGCTGCGGACTAAAGAATTGTCTGAACGCATCGGTCAGACGGCCACCTTCCCCACCGCTCCTTCTTTGACTGGCCGAAGCCTCAGCAACTCGTTGTCCAGGACCAGGAGTTTGTAACCTCCCAGTCTCTGGGAACGCATTGCACAGACCTTTCTGCAAGGCCTCCCGGAGTTGTCTCATCCTCTGCTCCCTCTGCGACGGTAACATAAGGTCCGCAACCTTACCCTTGTACCGTGGATCAAGGAGAGTGGCCAGCCAGTAATGGTCCCTCTCCTTGATCCGAAGAATACGAGGATCCTTCCGCAGACTTTGCAGGATCAGGGAGGCCATGCAGCGTAGGTTTGCTGAGGCATTCGCTCCGGAGTCCTCTGGGTCACTAAGGACGACATGATCCGCAGCCACCTCCTCCCAGCCACGTACAAGTCCACTGGTTTCTTGGGACTGTAAATCATCCCTAAAAGACTGCTGCTGATGATGCTGAGTGCCAGCCTCCACCTCCATGCTGACACAATCCTCCTCCTCCTCTTCCTGTGCGATGGGTGGGACAGAAGGAACACTGTCTGGGTAAAGGGGGCCTTGAGAGGCAAGGAAGTCCTCCTCTTCCTGCCTCTGTTCTGCCTCAAGTGCCCTGTCCATTATTCCACGCAGCGTGTGCTCCAACAGGTGGACAAGAGGTACAGTGTCACTGATGCATGCACTGTCACTGCTCACCATCCTCGTGGCCTCCTCAAATGGTGCCAGGACAGTGCATGCATCCCTGATCATGCCCCACTGGCGTGGAGAAAAAAAAACAAGCTCCCCTGACCCTGTCCTGGTGCCGTAGTCGCACAGGTACTCATTGATGGCCCTCTGCTGCGTGTGCAGCCGCTGCAGCATGGCCAACGTTGAGTTCCACCTGGTGGGCATGTCACATATAAGGCGGTTCTTGGGCAGGTTCAACTCCTTTTGCAGCTCAGCCAGGCGAGCACTGGCATTATAAGATCTGCGGAAATGCACACAGACTTTCCTGGCCTGCCTCAGGACATCCTGTAAGCCCGGGTACCTGCCCAAGAACCGCTGCACCACCAGGTTAAGGACGTGAGCCACACAGGGCACATGGGTCAATTGTCCCTGTCGGAGGGCGGAGAGGAGGTTGGTGCCATTGTCGCAAACCACCATTCCTGGCTTAAGCTGGCGTGGCGTCAACCACCTCTCGGCCTGGCCCTGCAGAGCAGACAGGACCTCTGCCCCAGTGTGGCTTCTGTCCCCCAAACACACCAGCGCAAGCACGGCATGGCATCTTTTTGCCTGCGTACTTGCGTAGCCCCTTGAACGGCTACGGAGCACCGCTGGTTCAGAGGACAAACCACAGGAAGAGGCCATGGAGGAAGAAGAAGAGGAGGGGGTGGAGGAGAGAGGTGTGTCACAACCAGTAGTAGCATTTTGGAGGCGTGGCGGTGGAACAACCTCCAACACTACTGCACCTTGTCCTGCATCCTTCCCAGCTGCCAAAAGAGTGACCCAATGGGCCGTGAAAGAAAGGTAACGTCCCTGTCCATGCCTGCTGGACCATGAGTCAGCGGTAATATGCACCTTACCGCTGACCGCCCTGTCCAGCGAGGCCAAGACATTGCCTTCCACATGCCGGTAGAGAGCCGGAATAGCCTTCCGTGAGAAAAAGTGGCGTTTGGGAACCTGCCACTGAGGAACCGCACATTGCACAAACTCACGGAAGGGGGCCGAGTCTACCAACTGAAAAGGCAGCAGTTGAAGCGCTAGCAATTTAGCCAAGCTAGCATTCAACCGCTGGGCATGTGGATGGCTGGGAGTGAACTTCTTTCGACGGTCCAGCAGCTGGGGCAGGGAAATTTGCCTGCTAGAATCGGACGTCGGTGTACTGCTAGCAGAGTGGCCGCAAGTACTTGGCTGTGACACACCTAATTCTACACCTTCATTCCTCTCAGTGCATGTTTCAGAGAGGACTGAAGTTATAGTGGGGTTGGAGATCCCAGCTGATGCGGTGCAAGGAGAGGTCCGCTTTGTTCTTTGGTGTGGGTCTTTGAGGTAGGCTTGCCAACGAGCTGCATGGCAGGTCAACATATGTCTGGTCAGGCATGTGGTACCCAAGCGGCTGATGTTTTGGCCATGCGATATACGCTTGAGACATATGTTGCAAACAGCAGCTGTGCGATCTGATGCACTAGCCTCAAAAAAGGCCCACACCAAAGAACTTTTTGAATGACGGGCAGAGGCAGCGCCCTGCACAGGCGGAGCTCTGCGGTGTGATTCCGTCGGTGTACTGCCCTTACGCTGGCCACCAAAGGGCATCCTGCCTCGTTGGAGATGTGCCTCCTCCTCATCCTCTCTCCTATTAGGCACCCACGTGGAGTCAGTGACCTCATCATCCCCTCCCTCGTCATCACTGGAGCCAATCTGGCAGTATGCTGCAGCTGCTGGAACATGACTGCCAGATTGGTGTCCTTCTTGAGCATCCCCTCTGTCTGCTCTCACGCTACTGCCTTCCTGTAGCTGGGTTTCATCATCAGACCCTTCGAAACGCTGGGCATCCTCCTGGAGCATGTACCCAACACTGTGCTCAAACAGTTCGGGGGACTCCTCAGGAGGAGGACATGGTGGGTCTAGGGAAGGAGTGACTGATGATGAGTCTGACATTGATACCAGGGAAGAGGACGCTTTGGCAGCTGCATTGCCAGTACCCTGAGCCTGGGTGAGAGAGGATGAGGAGGAGGAGGAGGGCTTGGTCATCCACTCTACCAAGTCTTCGGCATGATGTGGCTCAACATGTCCAGCTGCCGAAAAGAAGGACAAGCGTGTCCCATGGCCATGTGCTGATGACAATGCACCGCGTCCACGACCAGCACTGTTGTCCCCAGACACAGAGCCTGCTTGCCCTCTTTTATTGCCTCCTGACTGTCTGCCTCTCCTTGTTTGCCTTCCAGACATTCTAATAGATGGCCTGCAGGGAGATGGGAAAAAAGCAATAAGGGCTACCTTCAGGTGTCCTTCTCTGTCCCTTTACTTAAGGATTTCTAAATATGGTTGAGGATGATTGCTTTTGCACAGAATAGCACAACGACAATTTCCCTGACTGTCCAAAAAACAAGGATTTCAAAGATGGTTGATGAGGAATGCTTTAGCACACTATAGCACAAGGAGAATTTCCCTCACTGTCCTTCCCTGTCCCTAGAAACAAGGATTCGTACAGTAAAACACACTGACACTCTCCCTACCTATAGTTTTCTGTCCCTAGAAAAAATGTTTTTTTAAAGCACACTATAGCACAAGGAGAATTTCCCTCACTGTCCTTCCCTGTCCCTAGAAACAAGGATTCGTACAGTAAAACACACTGACACTCTCCCTACCTATAGTTTTCTGTCCCTAGAAAAAATGTTTTTTTAAAGCACACTATAGCACAAGGAGAATTTCCCTCACTGTCCTTCCCTGTCCCTAGAAACAAGGATTCGTACAGTAAAACACACTGACACTCTCCCTACCTGTAGTTTTCTGTCCCTAGAAAAAATGTTTTTTTAAAGCACACTATAGCACAAGGAGAATTTCCCTCACTGTCCTTCCCTGTCCCTAGAAACAAGGATTCGTACAGTAAAACACACTGACACTCTCCCTACCTATAGTTTTCTATCCCTAGAAAAAATGTTTTTTTAAAGCACACTATAGCACAAGGAGAATTTCCCTCACTGTCCTTCCCTGTCCCTAGAAACAAGGATTCGCACAGTAAAACACACTGACACTCTCCCTACCTATCCTTCTCTTTCCTAAACTAAAGGAATCCAGGTTAAGCAAGAAAAAATAAATGTCACTGTCCCTGCCTATGCTTCTCTTTCCCTGCTCCGGAACACACTACACTAGGCCGCCGTGCTGGCGGCCCTTTTATAGTGTGGGGCGTGTACTAAAACACCCTCAGCAATAATTGGCCACAGGCATCCTGCCTGTGGCCAATCATTGCTCTCCTCGCTGCCGGCGCTGTGATTGGCCAAGCATGCGGGGTCACAGTGCATGCTTGGCCAATCACAGCGCCTGGATGACACTGCGATGGCGTAGTGCATTGTGGGGCCACTCGAATTAGGCGCGAACGGCCCAAATCGTTCGATCTTCGTCGAACGATCGAACAGCCGATGTTCGAGTCGAACGTATGTTCGACTCGAACACCGAGCTCATCCCTAGTTGACAGGTTATCTCCGCAGTTGTTAAAGTGTATCTATTCTACACTAAAGAAAAGAAAAGGTAATATGTTTGCAGCTTACCAGTTTTTAGATGTAGCAGCTGCATTAGTTCTCCTTTTTTCAGGGCCCATTCACATTTGTGGACACGCGCACCGTGTGGTGCCATTTTAGCTCATTTATTTTCAATGGGATGAATCGCACTGCACCGCACCAAAGGAAGTGTAAGCACTATTTTTGAAAACTAATTGCAACCGGATAACATTGTGCTTCTGTACCGTGCCATCCTGTGAAAACGCAGAGCGTTGAGGGTGTCATTAGCTTGATATTGACACTCGCTGCAGAACTTTTGAGAATACTATTTTCTTCAACCATTAAAAAAAAAAAAAAATGGATTTAAAAAAGCAGATATAAACAGGACAGAACTGATGATGCCTGGGTGAAACACGCTAAGGCCCCATGAAGACTAGGGGTGTAACTCCAATTAGCTCCCTTCTCCATGCTGCCACCCCAGATAAGGGCAGCTCCCTCCTCCTCCTCCATGCTGCCACCCCAGATAAGGGCAGCTCCCTCCTCCTCCTCCATGCTGCCACCCCAGATAAGGGCAGCTCCCTCCTCCTCCTCCATGCTGCCACCCCAGATTAGGGCAGCTCCCCCATGCTGCCACCCCAGATCAGGGAAGCTCCCTCCTCCTCCATGCTGCCACCCCAGATAAGGGCAGCCCCCCCCTCCATGCTGCCACCCCAGATCAGGGCAGCTCCCCCCTCCTCCATGCTGCCACCCCAGATCAGGGCAGCTACCTCCTCCATGCTGCCAACCCCAGATCAGGGCAGCTCCCCCCTCCATGCTGCCACCCCAGATCAGGGCAGCTCCCCCCTCCTCCTCCTCCATGCTGCCACCCCAGATCAGGGCAGCTACCTCCTCCATGCTGCTACCCCAGATCAGGGCAGCTCCCCCCTCCATGCTGCCACCCCAGATCAGGGCAGCTCCCCTTCCTCCTCCATGCTACCACCCCAGATCAGGGCAGCTCCCCCCTCCTTCTCCATGCTGCCACCCCAGATCAGGGCAGCTCCCCCTCCTCCATGCTGCCACCCCAGATCAGGGCAGCTCCCCCCCCTCTCCATGCTGCCACCCCAGATTAGGGCAGCTCCCCACTCATTCTCCATGCTGCCACCCCAGATCAGGGCAGCTCCCCCATGCTGCCACCCCAGATAAGGGAAGCTCCCTCCTCCTCCATGCTGCCACCCCAGGTAAGGGCAGCTCCCCCCTCCATGGTGCCACCCCAAGGTAAGGGCAGCTCCCCCCCTCCATGGTGCCACCCCAGATCAGGGCAGCTCCCCCTCCTCCTCCTCCATGCTGCCACCCCAGATCAGGGCAGCTACCTCCTCCTCCTCCATGCTGCCCACCCCAGATCAGGGCAGCACCCCCCTCCATGCTGCCACCCCCAGATCAGGGCAGCTCCCCCCTCCTTCTCCATGCTGCCACCCCAAATCAGGGCAGCTCCCCCCCTCCTCTTCCATGCTGCCACCCCAGATCAGGGCAGCTCCCCCCTTCTCCATGCTACCACCCCAGATCAGGGCAGCTCCCCCTCCTTCTCCTCCATGCTGCCACCCCAGATCAGGGCAGCTCCCCCCCTCCTCCTCCATGCTGCCACTCCAGATCAGGGCAGCCCCCCCCCTTCTCCATGCTGCCACCCCAGATCAGGGCAGCTCCCCCCCTCCTCCTCCATGCTGCCACTCCAGATCAGGGCAGCCCCCCCCCCTTCTCCATGCTGCCACCCCAGATCAGGGCAGCTTCCTCCTCCATGCTGCCACCCTAGATCAGGGTAGCTTCCTCCTCCTCCTCCATGCTGCCACCCCAGCTCCCCCCTCCTCCTCCATGCTGCCACCCAGATCAGGGCAGCTCCCCCCTCCTCCATGCTGCCACCCCAGATCAGGGCAGCTCCCTCCTCCTCCGTGCTGCCACCCCAGATCAGGGCAGCTCCCCCCCCTCCTCCCTCCGTGCTGCCACCCCCAGATCAGGGCAGCTCCCCCCCTCCTCCTCCGTGCTGCCACCCCAGATCAGGGCAGCTCCCCCCTCCTCCTCCGTGCTGCCACCCCAGATCAGGGCAGCCCCCCCCCTCCTCCTCCGTGCTGCCACCCCAGATCAGGGCAGCGCCCCCCTCCTCCTCCATGCTGCCACCCCAGATCAGGGCAGCGTCCCCCTCCTCCTCCATGCTGCAACCCCAGATCAGGGCAGCGTCCCCCTCCTCCTCCATGCTGCCACCCCAGATCAGGGCAGCGTCCCCCTCCTCCTCCATGCTGCCACCCCAGATCAGGGCAGCGTCCCCCTCCTCCTCCATGCTGCCACCCCAGATCAGGGCAGCTCCCCCCCTCCTCCCTCCATGCTGCCACCCCAGATCAGGGCAGCTCCCCCCTCCTCCTCCATGCTGCCACCCCAGATCAGGGCAGCTCCCCCCCTCCTCCTCCATGCTGCCACCCAGATCAGGGCAGCTCCCTTCTCCTTCTCCATGCTACCACCCCAGATCAGGGCAGCTCCCTTCTCCTTCTCATGCTGCCACCCCCAGATCAGGGCAGCTCCCTTCTCCATGCTGCCACCCCAGATCAGGGCAGCTCCCTTCTCCATGCTGCCACCCCAGATCAGGGCAACTCCCTTCTCCATGCTGCCACCCCAGATCAGGGCAGCTCCCTTCTCCTTCTCCATGCTGCCACCCCAGATCAGGGCAGCTTCCTCCTCCTCCATGCTGCCACCTCAGATCAGGGCAGCTTCCTCCTCCATGCTGCCACCCCAGATCAGGGCAGCTTCCCTCCTTCTCCGTGCTGCCACCCCAGATCAGGGCAGCCCCCCTCCTCCTCCAAGCTGCCACCCCAGATCAGGGCAGCTCCCCCCTCCTCTTCCATGCTGCCCACCCCAAATCAGGGCAGCCTCCCCCCCTCCTTCTCCATGCTGCCACCCCAGATCAGGGCAGCTCCCTCCTCCTCCATGCTTGCCACTCAAGATAAGGGCAGCTCCCCCCCCCCTCTCCATGCTGCCACCCCAGATCAGGGCAGCTTCCTCCTTCATGCTGCCACCCCCAGATCAGGGTAGCTTCCTCCTCCATGCTGCCACCCCAGCTCCCCCCTCCTCCTCCATGCTGCCACCCAGATATGGGCAGCTCCCCCCCTCTTCCATGCTGCCACCCCCAGATCAGGGCAGCTTCCTCCTCCTCTGTGCTGCCACCCCAGATCAGGGCAGCTCCCCCTTCCTCCTCCGTGCTGCCACCCCAGATCAGCTCCCCCCTCCTCCTCCGTGCTGCCACCCAGATCAGCTCCCCCCCTCCTCCTTCGTGCTGCCACCCCAGATCAGGGCAGCCCCCCTCCTCCTCCTTGCTGTCACCCCAGATCAGGGCAGCCCCCCCTCCTCCTCCTTGCTGCCACCCCCAGGTCAGGGCAGCTCCCCCCTCCTCTTCCATGCTGCAACCCCAGATCAGGGCAGCGCCCCCCCTGCATGCTGCCACCCCAGATCAGGGCAGCGTCCCCCTCCTCCTCCATGCTGCCACCCCAGATCAGGGCAGCTCCCCCCTCCTCCTCCATGCTGCCACCCAGATCAGGGCAGCTTCCCCCTCCTCTTCCAAGCTGCCACCCCAGATCAGGGCAGCTCCCCCCTCCTCCTCCTCCATGCTGCCACCCCAGATCAGGGCAGCTCCCCCCTCCTCCTCCTCCATGCTGCCACCCCCAGATCAGGGCAGCTCCCTCCTCCACCATGCTGCCACCCCAGATCAGGGCAGCTCCCCCCTCCTGCATGCTGCCACCCCAGATCAGGGGCAGCTCCCCCCTCCTCCATGCTGCCACCCCAGATCAGGGCAGCTCCCCCCTCCTCCATGCTGCCACCCCAGATCAGGGCAGCTCCCCCCTCCTCCATGCTGCCACCCCAGATCAGGGCAGCTCCCCCCTCCTCCATGCTGCCACCCCAGATCAGGGCAGCTCCCCCCTCCCCCATGCTGCCACCCCAGATCAGGGCAGCTCCCCCCTCCTCCATGCTGCCACCCCAGATCAGGGCAGCTCCCCCCTCCTCCATGCTGCCACCCCAGATCAGGGCAGCTCCCCCCTCCTCCATGCTGCCACCCCAGATCAGGGCAGCTCCCCCTCCTCCTTGCTCCCACCCCAGATCAGGGCAGCTCCCCCTCCTCCTTGCTCCCACCCCAGATCAGGGCAGCTCCCCCTCCTCCTTGCTCCCACCCCAGATCAGGGCAGCTCCCCCTCCTCCCACCCCAGATCAGGGCAGCTCCCCCTCCTCCTTGCTGCCACCCCAGATCAGGGCAGCTCCCCCCTCCTCCTTGCTGCCACCCCAGATCAGGGCAGCTCCCCCCTCCTCCTCCTCCATGCTGCCACCCCAGATCAGGGCAGCTCCCTCCTCCTCCATGCTGCCACCCCAGATCAGGGCAGCTCCCCCTCCTCCATGCTGCCACCCCAGATCAGGGCAGCTCCCCCCTCCTCCATGCTGCCACCCCAGATCAGGGCAGCTCCCCCCTCCTCCATGCTGCCACCCCAGATCAGGGCAGCTCCCCCCTCCTCCATGCTGCCACCCCAGATCAGGGCAGCTCCCCCCTCCTCCATGCTGCCACCCCAGATCAGGGCAGCTCCCCCCTCCTCCTCCTCCATGCTGCCACCCCAGATCAGGGCAGCTCCCCCCTCCTCCTCCTCCATGCTGCCACCCCAGATCAGGGCAGCTCCCTCCTCCTCCTCCATGCTGCCACCCCAGATCAGGGCAGCTCCCTCCTCCTCCTCCTCCATGCTGCCACCCCAGATCAGGGCAGCTCCCTCCTCCTCCTCCATGCTGCCACCCCAGATCAGGGCAGCTCCCTCCTCCTCCTCCATGCTGCCACCCCAGATCAGGGCAGCTCCCTCCTCCATGCTGCCACCCCAGATCAGGGCAGCTCCCTCCTCCATGCTGCCACCCCAGATCAGGGCAGCTCCCTCCTCCATGCTGCCACCCTAGATCAGGGCAGCTCCCTCCTCCATGCTACCACCCCAGATCAGGGCAGCTTCCTCCTCCTTCTCCATGCTGCCACCCCAGATCAGGGCAGCGCCCTCCTCCTTCTCCATGCTGCCACCCCAGATCAGGGCAGCGCCCTCCTCCTTCTCCATGCTGCCACCTCAGATCAGGGCAGCCCCCCTCCTCCTCCATGCTGCCACCCCAGATCAGGTCAGCTCCCTCCTCCTCCTCCATGCTGCCACCCCAGATCAGGTCAGCTCCCTCCTCCTCCTCCATGCTGCCACCCCAGATCAGGTCAGCTCCCTCCTCCTCCTCCATGCTGCCACCCCAGATCAGGTCAGCTCCCTCCTCCTTCTCCATGCTACCACCCCAGATCAGGGCAGCTTCCTCCTCCTTCTCCATGCTGCCACCCCAGATCAGGGCAGCTTCCTCCTCCTTCTCCATGCTGCCACCCCAGATCAGGGCAGCTTCCTCCTCCTTCTCCATGCTGCCACCCCAGATCAGGGCAGCTTCCTCCTCCTTCTCCATGCTGCCACCCCAGATCAGGGCAGCCCCCCTCCTCCTCCTTGCTGCCATCCCAGATCAGGGAAGCTTCCTCCTCCTCCTCCATGCTGCCACCCCAGATCAGGGAAGCTTCCTCCTCCTCCTCCATGCTGCCACCCCAGATCAGGGCAGCTCCCTCCTCCTCCATGCTGCCACCCCAGATCAGGGCAGCTCCCCCCTCCTCCATGCTGCCACCCCAGATCAGGGCAGCTCCCTCCTCCTCCTCCATGCTGCCACCCCAGATCAGGGCAGCTCCCTCTTCCTCCTCCATGCTGCCACCCCAGATCAGGGCAGCTCCCTCCTCCTCCTCCATGCTGCCACCCCAGATCAGGGCAGCTCCCTCCTCCATGCTGCCACCCCATATCAGGGCAGCTCCCTCCTCCTCCTCCATGCTGCCACCCTAGATCAGGGCAGCTCCCTCCTCCTTCTCCATGCTACCACCCCAGATCAGGGCAGCTTCCTCCTCCTTCTCCATGCTGCCACCCCAGATCAGGGCAGCGCCCTCCTCCTTCTCCATGCTGCCACCCCAGATCAGGGTAGCGCCCTCCTCCTTCTCCATGCTGCCACCTCAGATCAGGGCAGCCCCCCTCCTCCTCCTTGCTGCCACCCCAGATCAGGGCAGCTCCCTCCTCCTCCTCCATGCTGCCACCCCAGATCAGGGCAGCTTCCTCCTCCTCTGAGCTGCCAGCCCAGATCAGGGCAGCTCCCCCTTCCTCCTCCGTGCTGCCACCCCAGATCAGCTCCCTCCTCCTCCTCCATGCTGCCACCGCAGATCAGGGCAGCTCCCTCCTCCTCCTCCATGCTGCCACCGCAGATCAGGGCAGTTCCCTCCTCCTCCTCCATGCTGCCACCCCAGATCAGGGCAGCTCCCTCCTCCTCCTCCATGCTGCCACCCCAGATCAGGGCAGCTCCCTCCTCCTCCTCCGTGCTGCCACCCCAGATCAGGGCAGCCCCCCTCCTCCTCCTTGCTGCCACCCCAGATCAGGGCAGCCCCCCTCCTCCTCCTTGCTGCCACCCCAGATCAGGGCAGCGCCCCCTCCATGCTGCCACCCCCAGATCAGGGCAGCGTCCCCCTCCATGCTGCCACCCCAGATCAGGGCAGCTCCCCCCTCCTCCTCCATGCTGCCACCCAGATCAGGGCAGCTTCCCCCTGCTCTTCCAGGCTGCCACCCCAGATCAGGGCAGCTCCCTCCTCCTCCTCCGTGCTGCCACCCCAGATCAGGGCAGCCCCCCTCCTCCTCCTTGCTGCCACCCCAGATCAGGGCAGCCCCCCTCCTCCTCCTTGCTGCCACCCCAGATCAGGGCAGCGCCCCCTCCATGCTGCCACCCCAGATCAGGGCAGCGTCCCCCTCCATGCTGCCACCCCAGATCAGGGCAGCTCCCCCCTCCTCCTCCATGCTGCCACCCAGATCAGGGCAGCTTCCCCCTGCTCTTCCAGGCTGCCACCCCAGATCAGGGCAGCTCCCCCCTCCTCCATGCTGCCACCCCAGATCAGGGCAGCTCCCCCCTCCTCCATGCTGCCACCCCAGATCAGGGCAGCTCCCCCCTCCTCCATGCTGCCACCCCAGATCAGGGCAGCTCCCCCCTCCTCCATGCTGCCACCCCAGATCAGGGCAGCTCCCCCCTCCCCCATGCTGCCACCCCAGATCAGGGCAGCTCCCCCCTCCTCCATGCTGCCACCCCAGATCAGGGCAGCTCCCCCCTCCTCCATGCTGCCACCCCAGATCAGGGCAGCTCCCCCCTCCTCCATGCTGCCACCCCAGATCAGGGCAGCTCCCCCTCCTCCTTGCTCCCACCCCAGATCAGGGCAGCTCCCCCTCCTCCTTGCTCCCACCCCAGATCAGGGCAGCTCCCCCTCCTCCTTGCTCCCACCCCAGATCAGGGCAGCTCCCCCTCCTCCCACCCCAGATCAGGGCAGCTCCCCCTCCTCCTTGCTGCCACCCCAGATCAGGGCAGCTCCCCCCTCCTCCTTGCTGCCACCCCAGATCAGGGCAGCTCCCCCCTCCTCCTCCTCCATGCTGCCACCCCAGATCAGGGCAGCTCCCTCCTCCTCCATGCTGCCACCCCAGATCAGGGCAGCTCCCCCTCCTCCATGCTGCCACCCCAGATCAGGGCAGCTCCCCCCTCCTCCATGCTGCCACCCCAGATCAGGGCAGCTCCCCCCTCCTCCATGCTGCCACCCCAGATCAGGGCAGCTCCCCCCTCCTCCATGCTGCCACCCCAGATCAGGGCAGCTCCCCCCTCCTCCATGCTGCCACCCCAGATCAGGGCAGCTCCCCCCTCCTCCTCCTCCATGCTGCCACCCCAGATCAGGGCAGCTCCCCCCTCCTCCTCCTCCATGCTGCCACCCCAGATCAGGGCAGCTCCCTCCTCCTCCTCCATGCTGCCACCCCAGATCAGGGCAGCTCCCTCCTCCTCCTCCTCCATGCTGCCACCCCAGATCAGGGCAGCTCCCTCCTCCTCCTCCATGCTGCCACCCCAGATCAGGGCAGCTCCCTCCTCCTCCTCCTCCATGCTGCCACCCCAGATCAGGGCAGCTCCCTCCTCCATGCTGCCACCCCAGATCAGGGCAGCTCCCTCCTCCATGCTGCCACCCCAGATCAGGGCAGCTCCCTCCTCCATGCTGCCACCCTAGATCAGGGCAGCTCCCTCCTCCTTCTCCATGCTACCACCCCAGATCAGGGCAGCTTCCTCCTCCTTCTCCATGCTGCCACCCCAGATCAGGGCAGCGCCCTCCTCCTTCTCCATGCTGCCACCCCAGATCAGGGCAGCGCCCTCCTCCTTCTCCATGCTGCCACCTCAGATCAGGGCAGCCCCCCTCCTCCTCCATGCTGCCACCCCAGATCAGGTCAGCTCCCTCCTCCTCCTCCATGCTGCCACCCCAGATCAGGTCAGCTCCCTCCTCCTCCTCCATGCTGCCACCCCAGATCAGGTCAGCTCCCTCCTCCTCCTCCATGCTGCCACCCCAGATCAGGTCAGCTCCCTCCTCCTTCTCCATGCTACCACCCCAGATCAGGGCAGCTTCCTCCTCCTTCTCCATGCTGCCACCCCAGATCAGGGCAGCTTCCTCCTCCTTCTCCATGCTGCCACCCCAGATCAGGGCAGCTTCCTCCTCCTTCTCCATGCTGCCACCCCAGATCAGGGCAGCTTCCTCCTCCTTCTCCATGCTGCCACCCCAGATCAGGGCAGCCCCCCTCCTCCTCCTTGCTGCCATCCCAGATCAGGGAAGCTTCCTCCTCCTCCTCCATGCTGCCACCCCAGATCAGGGAAGCTTCCTCCTCCTCCTCCATGCTGCCACCCCAGATCAGGGCAGCTCCCTCCTCCTCCATGCTGCCACCCCAGATCAGGGCAGCTCCCCCCTCCTCCATGCTGCCACCCCAGATCAGGGCAGCTCCCTCCTCCTCCTCCATGCTGCCACCCCAGATCAGGGCAGCTCCCTCTTCCTCCTCCATGCTGCCACCCCAGATCAGGGCAGCTCCCTCCTCCTCCTCCATGCTGCCACCCCAGATCAGGGCAGCTCCCTCCTCCATGCTGCCACCCCCATATCAGGGCAGCTCCCTCCTCCTCCTCCATGCTGCCACCCTAGATCAGGGCAGCTCCCTCCTCCTTCTCCATGCTACCACCCCAGATCAGGGCAGCTTCCTCCTCCTTCTCCATGCTGCCACCCCAGATCAGGGCAGCGCCCTCCTCCTTCTCCATGCTGCCACCCCAGATCAGGGTAGCGCCCTCCTCCTTCTCCATGCTGCCACCTCAGATCAGGGCAGCCCCCCTCCTCCTCCTTGCTGCCACCCCAGATCAGGGCAGCTCCCTCCTCCTCCTCCATGCTGCCACCCCAGATCAGGGCAGCTTCCTCCTCCTCTGAGCTGCCAGCCCAGATCAGGGCAGCTCCCCCTTCCTCCTCCGTGCTGCCACCCCAGATCAGCTCCCTCCTCCTCCTCCATGCTGCCACCGCAGATCAGGGCAGCTCCCTCCTCCTCCTCCATGCTGCCACCGCAGATCAGGGCAGTTCCCTCCTCCTCCTCCATGCTGCCACCCCAGATCAGGGCAGCTCCCTCCTCCTCCTCCATGCTGCCACCCCAGATCAGGGCAGCTCCCTCCTCCTCCTCCGTGCTGCCACCCCAGATCAGGGCAGCCCCCCTCCTCCTCCTTGCTGCCACCCCAGATCAGGGCAGCCCCCCTCCTCCTCCTTGCTGCCACCCCAGATCAGGGCAGCGCCCCCTCCATGCTGCCACCCCAGATCAGGGCAGCGTCCCCCTCCATGCTGCCACCCCAGATCAGGGCAGCTCCCCCCTCCTCCTCCATGCTGCCACCCAGATCAGGGCAGCTTCCCCCTGCTCTTCCAGGCTGCCACCCCAGATCAGGGCAGCTCCCTCCTCCTCCTCCGTGCTGCCACCCCAGATCAGGGCAGCCCCCCTCCTCCTCCTTGCTGCCACCCCAGATCAGGGCAGCCCCCCTCCTCCTCCTTGCTGCCACCCCAGATCAGGGCAGCGCCCCCTCCATGCTGCCACCCCAGATCAGGGCAGCGTCCCCCTCCATGCTGCCACCCCAGATCAGGGCAGCTCCCCCCTCCTCCTCCATGCTGCCACCCAGATCAGGGCAGCTTCCCCCTGCTCTTCCAGGCTGCCACCCCAGATCAGGGCAGCTCCCCCCTCCTCCATGCTGCCACCCCAGATCAGGGCAGCTCCCCCCTCCTCCATGCTGCCACCCCAGATCAGGGCAGCTCCCCCCTCCTCCATGCTGCCACCCCAGATCAGGGCAGCTCCCCCCTCCTCCATGCTGCCACCCCAGATCAGGGCAGCTCCCCCCTCCTCCATGCTGCCACCCCAGATCAGGGCAGCTCCCCCCTCCTCCATGCTGCCACCCCAGATCAGGGCAGCTCCCTCCTCCTCCTCCATGCTGCCACCCCAGATCAGGGCAGCTCCCTCCTCCTCCTCCATGCTGCCACCCCAGATCAGGGCAGCTTCCTCCTCCTCCTCCATGCTGCCACCCCAGATCAGGGCAGCTTCCTCCTCCATGCTGCCACCCTAGATCAGGGCAGCTCCCTCCTCCTTCTCCATGCTACCACCCCAGATCAGGGCAGCTTCCTCCTCCTTCTCCATGCTGCCACCCCAGATCAGGGCAGCGCCCTCCTCCTTCTCCATGCTGCCACCCCAGATCAGGGCAGCACCCTCCTCCTTCTCCATGCTGCCACCCCAGATCAGGGCAGCCCCCCTCCTCCTTGCTGCCACCCCAGATCAGGGGAACTCCCTCCTCCTCCTCCATGCTGCCACCCCAGATCAGGGCAGCTCCCTCCTCCTCCTCCATGCTGCCACCCCAGATCAGGGCAGCTCCCTCCTCCATGCTGCCACCCCAGATCAAGGCAGCTCCCTCCTCCTCCTCCATGCTGCCACCCCAGATCAGGGAAGCTTCCTCCTCCTCCTCCATGCTGCCACCCCAGATCAGGGAAGCTTCCTCCTCCTCCTCCATGCTGCCACCCCAGATCAGGGCAGCTCCCTCCTCCTCCATGCTGCCACCCCAGATCAGGGCAGCTCCCCCCTCCTCCATGCTGCCACCCCAGATCAGGGCAGCTCCCTCCTCCTCCTCCATGCTGCCACCCCAGATCAGGGCAGCTCCCTCCTCCTCCTCCATGCTGCCACCCCAGATCAGGGCAGCTCCCTCCTCCTCCTCCATGCTGCCACCCCAGATCAGGGCAGCTCCCTCCTCCTCCATGCTGCCACCCCAGATCAGGGCAGCTCCCCCCTCCTCCATGCTGCCACCCCAGATCAGGGCAGCTCCCTCCTCCTCCTCCATGCTGCCACCCCAGATCAGGGCAGCTCCCTCCTCCTCCTCCATGCTGCCACCCCAGATCAGGGCAGCTCCCTCCTCCTCCTCCATGCTGCCACCCCAGATCAGGGCAGCTCCCCCCTGGAAGTAGTTGTGCTCTTCCTGGCCAGGAGAGGGAGGGTAGTGGGAGGAGGAGGAGGAGGGAGCCGTGCAGTCTTCATTCTGCTGTGGATGTATAGTGGGGACAGTGTGATCAGCAGAGGGACGGCCGCGCATTGTTATCCCCGGCTTCTCCCTGCACTGGCCGTCGGGCTGCGGACGAGGATGATGATGCAGCAGAAGTGGCCCGCAGGGGGTGAGGTCAGGCCGCTCTCCCGGCCGGGGATGCAGTGATCGGGCACCATGGACCGCCTGTGATCGGAGCGCATTGTTCTGGGATTGTGATCGCTGACAGCTCGGCTCCCCCCGCACTGGGAACATGTCGGCCAGGACGCCATTGCCGACAGTCAACGAGCGGGACACGGAGAACGTAAGTACCGGGAGGGTGGGATCATCACACCGGGGCCTGGAGGGAGGAGGGGACCTACCGTGCAAGGAGGACCTGAGATTAACCCCTACAAGGACAATATGAGGGGCCATGGGATTAACCCTGAGAAGGACAATATGGGGGGCCCCTTGGATTAACCCATGGAGGGCCAGCATTAAGGTCTTGGGATTAACCCTTAGTAGAACAATGTGGACACCATGGGTGGAGGGACAGCATGGAGGTCTGCTGGTAAACTCTTTGGCAAGAATAAATGAAGGCCTGGCAGGTGACCCTTGGAGGGACAGTATGGAGGCCATGTGGTTACCCTTGGAGGAACAGTATAGAGGTTTAGAGATTGACACTTTGGTGGCAAAGTATAGAGGCCTCTTAATCAGACCCTTGGGACAGTATGAAGGTTTTGTGGTTAACCCATTCATGGGGCAGATTGGAGCCCTGTATTTTAACCCTTTGGGACAGGTTGGAGGCCTCATGGTTTACCTATTTGCGGGACAGCATGAGGGTCTTGTGGTCAACCCCTTGGTGGGACAGATTGGAGGGCAGGTGGTAAACCGTCTGTGTGACCAAATGGAGGCCTGGCAGTTAAGCTCTTGATGTGACAGTAGGGTGGCCTGGCGGTTAATCCTTTGGCGTGACAGTAGGGTGGCCTGGCGGTTAATCCTTTGGCGTGACAGTAGGGTGCCTGGCGGTATATCCTTTGACGTGACAGTAGGGTGGCCTGGTGGTATATCCTTTGGCGTGACAGTAGGGTGGCCTGGCGGTATATCCTTTGGCGTGACAGTAGGGTGCCTGGCGGTATATCCTTTGGCGTGACAGTAGGGTGGCCTGGCGGGTTATCCTTTGGCGTGACAGTAGGGTGGCCTGGCGGGTTATCCTTTGGCGTGACAGTAGGGTGGCCTGGCGGGTTATCCTTTGGCGTGACAGTAGGGTGGCCTGGCGGGTTATCCTTTGGCGTGACAGTAGGGTGGCCTGGCGGGTTATCCTTTGGCGTGACAGTAGGGTGGCCTGGCGGGTTATCCTTTGGCGTGACAGTAGGGTGGCCTGGCGGGTTATCCTTTGGCGTGACAGTAGGGTGGCCTGGCGGGTTATACTTTAGGGCGTGACAGTATGGTGGCCTGGCGGTTAATTCTTTGGCGTGACAGTAAGAAGGTCTTTGTTGGTCTATGATCCTTTGGTGGAGCAGCTTGTGTGCCTCTTGGTGTAGTGAGCAGACACTGACCCTAATGGTAATGTGCAGCGAATTGTCATTTCCCTTACAGATAGTTTTCAGAGTTCTGCTGGATTTCTAAAAGTGATGAGAGAAACTCCACACTCATTCCATAGGATCAGTATTAAGCTAAATATCTTGGTGAAGATGGTCACACAGTGATGTGCTTTCTTCACTTCACCCCATATAAAAAAATGAACATAGCCATAACCCTCTTGAGAATGGCCCTCTTGGCCACCCTAAGGCTAGGTGGGTGTCAGAGCTCAGCCTAATGTAGACGTGATCAATATCAGATTAACAGTGATTGGAAGGAGAATGACGGTGTAGAAGATATGGTTGTACAGTCAGTGCATCTGTCACATTGGCGACTGTAGTCACCGTAATTCCCTTTGGCCTGTGGGATATGTACATCTCGGCTTCCGTCTTGAACTGCTGACCTTTTAAGCTTGAACTATAAAGGAAACGTGAACTATGCACATTTCCATTGCTGACCTCCTGAAATATTCTACTCGCCGGCTTGTCTCTGCCTTCAGTACATTGAGACACTGACCAGGAGCAAGAATGCAGCAAGTAAAGTCAGAACATCTGATCTGCATACTTTACCCAGGTCAACAACTTACTCATTGAAGCAAGAGAATCAGCATGGCGGTCAGCCATGGTAGCCTCCATATTTTCCACTACAGGTGCATATGACGGGAGATTTGCCATTGGACTTGCTTGCGATTGCCAATCTTGCCGTTTAATGCTAGATAAGCTGATTTTCCGATGAAAATGAAATGCGTCCTTTTATCAAAAAATTTTGAGACCAGTATGGTGCAGCTGGTGGCTATTTCGCCAAGTTTGTCAGAGTGGGCTATTGAGGGTAATGGAATGTGGGTGTTTGTAGGTCATCGGCAACTGGAGGATGCAGGTTGCAGCTCTCTTGTCCATGATCGAGGAAAATAATTTCGTGGAGGCAGGAGTTCTACTCGCAGCTTGCTGACGTTAGAAATCCATGAAGGTAAAACCTGCAAATTAGATTGGGACTGAAACCGTTATGCCGCGTACACACGATCGGAAATTCCGACAAGAAAAGTCCGATGTGAGCTTTTGGTCAGAAATTCCGAACGTGTGTATGCTCCATCTGACTTTTTCTGTCGGAATTTCTGCCAACAAAAGATTGAGAACAGGTTCTCTATTTCTCCGACGGAAAAAGTTCTTGTCGGAAATTCCGATCGTCTGTATGCAATGCCGACACGCAAAAAAACACGCATGCTCAGAATCAAGCAGAAGCGCCCAACTGCCTATTGAACTTCATTGATCTCAGCTCGTCGTACATGTTGTACATCACCGCGTTCTTGAAGTTCGGAATTTCAGACAAGATTTGTGTGAACGTGTGTATGCAACACAAGTTTGAGCCAACATTCCGTCGGAAAAAATCCACGTTTTTCTTGTCGGAATTTCCGATCGTGTGTACGTGGCATAACACAACTGGGGGGATCACAGTGGGCAGTGACCCAGTTGTGTCATGGTTAGGAAATTCATAAGCAGAGGTTACTGCTGGTGAAAACTGCATTGCAAAACCATTAGCAGATCTAGAAGTTGTATGTACATTTTTAAAATTTTATGTGAATGTCCAAACCTGACCTTTTTTTAAAGTGTATATAAACCAGCCTTTCACAACCTTTTCAATACAGAAGAACCCTTTAAATAACGGTTTCAGGGAACCCCTGCTAAAAATTACTATATCTAAAACTCATTATATATTGGTGTGATGGTCAGAGGGAAGAATGCTACTTAGACTTGTGGACATTGGGAAGAATTCATCCCTTCTACAGATGGCTAAAAACATCAATGTCAGTGGAAACTTATCTGAGAGGCAGAAATTGCTCAAGGAACCCCTAGCAACCTCTGGAGGAACCCTAGTTGGGAAACCCTGATCTAAATCCAAGAAAAAACAGCAATACTGGGTTCTCCAAACTTTCTAAACAAAGAGCCAGTTTACTAACCTTGAGACTTTAGGGGGATCGGACCAATGCCTCCAGGCTTTGTGGTCAGTGGAAGTACAAAATTGCATAGCGCCCCTGTGGTTAGGTGGAGAAGGTTCCCAATCATTGGTGTCAGTGGGAGGGTTAGTGTCCCATCATTGGTGTCAGTGGGAGGGTTGGTGCCCCATCATTGGTGTCAGTGGGAGGGTTGGTGCCCCATCATTGGTGTCAGTGGGAGGGTTGGTGCCCCATCATTGGTGTCAGTGGGAGGGTTGGTGCCCCATCATTGGTGTCAGTGGGAGGGTTGGTGCCCCATCATTGGTGTCAGTGGGAGGGTTGGTGCCCCATCATTGGTGTCAGTGGGAGGGTTGGTGCCCCATCATTGGTGTCAGTGGGAGGGTTGGTGCCCCATCATTGGTGTCAGTGGGAGGGTTGGTGCCCCATCATTGGTGTCAGTGGGAGGGTTAGTGTCCCATCATTGGTGTCAGTGGGAGGGTTAGTGTCCCATCATTGGTGTCAGTGGGAGGGTTAGTGTCCCATCATTGGTGTCAGTGGGAGGGTTAGTGCCCCATCATTGGTGTCAGTGGGAGGGTTAGTGCCCCATCATTGGTGTCAGTGGGAGGGTTGGTGCCCCATCATTGGTGTCAGTGGGAGGGTTGGTGCCCCATCATTGGTGTCAGTGGGAGGGTTGGTGCCCCATCATTGGTGTCAGTGGGAGGGTTGGTGCCCCATCATTGGTGTCAGTGGGAGGGTTGGTGCCCCATCATTGGTGTCAGTGGGAGGGTTAGTGTCCCATCATTGGTGTCAGTGGGAGGGTTAGTGTCCCATCATTGGTGTCAGTGGGAGGGTTAGTGTCCCATCATTGGTGTCAGTGGGAGGGTTAGTGTCCCATCATTGGTGTCAGTGGGAGGGTTAGTGCCCCATCATTGGTGTTAGTGCCCCATCATTGGTGTCAGTGGGAGGAATAGTGTCCCAAGGGCTTGATAAAGGCAAGCAAAGGGCCACATCTGACCTGCGGACTGCAGCTTGCAGACCACTGATGTAATGCTGTATATCGTTCCTAAGACATGGTGGTTGCATTGGGAATTTTTTTTCTTTTTTTGAGGGCCAATTTACATCTAGATGACATGCATTGACATGTTGTGGTACCAATTATTTTAAATGGCACCTCAACCCACTAGGAAACACCCATGGTGCATTGTCAAACATTTTGTGGCATGATTTATTTTTGGGATGTTTTGGTGCATTGACAGCCCACTATTTTTATTAGGCTGCCTTAACGCACCGCACAAATATAAATCCTGCCAGTAATGCACTTCCTGTCCTAGGGTGGCAATGCTTACTGACTGTACATCTGTGCAGGAGCAGCATTGTCTCCCTGAGCTGCTTGTTTCTGATTTAGACTAGACTTATGTGCCACAGACACCTTCATCCCAAGCCCATAGACTAGGCTCCATCAATACGGGATGTGCGCTTATATTTAGAACATGGAGCAAGAACAGGAGAAAAAAAAGTTGGCAAAAAGTTTTCTTTATTTAAAGAAGCAGATTACTATTTGATTTGTATTGGATCTTAGGCAAGAAGATTTTGCTTGAGATTTAGTTCTACTTTACCTGTCCCAATCCACCTTATTGGTGTCGGTGTGAAGGGCAGCCTCGCTGACCAATGGGCATGCTAGTGGGTGGTGTAAAAGTCAGGATGTCCACCCACATAGAACAGCTGATAGTTTTGACATGTGCAGCTGATGTGTGCTTATACCGTGTTTCATCCTGAGCTCTTTTTAAATTGTCGATACCGAAATTGACGGTATATATATATATATATATATATATATATATATATATATATATATATATATATATATATATATATATATATAAATAAAATATTATATTCAACTTTTAATTAATATTATGAATATAAACCAGCCTTGAGGAACCCTTGAAATAACTTTCCGGTTTCAGGGAACCCTTGCTAAAAATTACTATATCTAAAACGCATTATATATTGGTGTGATGGTCAGAGGGAAGAATGCTCCTTAGACTTGTGGACATTGGGAAGAATGCACCCCTTCTACAGATGGCTAAAAAGATCAATGGTGTCAGTGGAAACTTATCTGAGAGACAGAAATTGCTCAAGGAACCCCTAGCAACCTCTGGAGGAACCCTAGTTGAGAAACCCTATGACTATGAATTTATTGTCGGCCATTATCGGCACCTTTTGAAACGGTGTTTAAAATCCTGCTTGGTGCATATTTGGCAAACCACGCCAAAAATGTACCTCCCCATTGAAAACACAGCAAGAACGCATCAAAAATGCACCAGTGTTGCATTTTTGATGTATTTTTTTATTAGTCACATGACCTATGAAAAACGCACCATAAGCAAGATAAAATTGCAGCAACATCACAGGTTTTCGGTGGCTGACTTTTAGGTGCATCACTATTATGTTTAGGGCCCATTTGGATCTATGCATGTGCATAGGGGTGTGCGTTTATTTTTGTAGCGTTAGGAAGGTGTGCTACATGCGTTTCAGTGCATTTTTTGATATTAGGATTAACAGTGTTGACCAAGGCTTGTTAATACCTGTTGCCAACCCATCAAAACACTTTATGCACTTTCATGAGCTGCTATTGAGTTTATGTGGGCCTCCCAACGCACTGAGGCTGGGTTCACACTAGCTCATACTCTGCTGTGCAGAGGCTAAACGGCTGCATTCAGGTCATCCTGTGGCCTCTTAAATTCCTTTTTTTTATTTTTTGGCTGAATGGGAATTTAAGAATAGGTGTAACGCTCCACAAATGCAAGCTCACGGTTCCAGCACAGTCCCATTGATCTAAATAGCCAAGTTTGGGGTCGGTGCCGCCTGTCAACTTGGCATGCCTAGCCGCCCATATGAACAAAAAAGACATGCTTAGATGGGAACAGACACTGTTATAAGTATGGGGAAGTTCATTCATCATAGCATTGCCGAAATGTGTCCACTGAGCTGCGTGTACAGGGCATACAGCAGGGGTGCTCAACCTTTTGAAGAGCAAGGGCCTTAAGTGATTTGGTAACCGGCCGTGGGCCACAATAAAATGGTTCAGAATTTCAATTTTTTTTATATTGAATAGCATAATGAACATTTTCCACCTGCAGCTGCTGAATGTGGGAGGGAGAGGAGGAGAAGCCAAAATTCAGCAATCGCTGGAGAAAAATGGAAAGCATCGGTTCCTGTATATGCCACCCCCTGCCCAAGTGAAAAAAACAGAATGTAACAGGGAGGCTGCACAGGCCCCCTGGAACATTAAGTGGAGTCGCCATTGTGACACCTGACGCTACATCATTGTGTGGGTAAAGACCACTCACTCCCCAAACGCAAATGTAAACAAGCCCTTACTGTCCTGTGCCCCCTATAAGGCGACTTTCACACCTGTGGCTTTCCTGCAGGTTAGCTGTGCTGTGCCATAGACTTTTATTATATCTTGCGGGTGTGTTGTACTTTCTGGAAGCGTACAAAAACTCCTGCATTCATTTTGAGGTTAAGGGCCATATCAGAGGGCTCCGAGGGCCACCCCTAGCATACAGGCAGGTAATGGAATATTAATGCAGGAGAGACATTTCTGCTTGTTTGCCAATAAAGTTTTTTTTTTTTCTCTTTCGTAAACATGCAACAGTGAAAATGGGCCCTTATAGTCGGTGTTAAATTCCTCAATAAAATTAACACTATTTAATCGACAAAAACTAAAATGACATTTTATTCAAGACTATGACTAAAACTGAATCGACATTTGTCATCAAAATGAACACGGTTTATAGTAATCTCCTCAGAACCCTGAAGAAAAGGGTTCTTCAGATTAAACGATAATGGAGCTTTGTCACTAACGTAAAGAGTAGTGAATCCGAATGTCTGACGTCATTACCATAGTGCCTGGTTGCCATGGGTAACGGCACCTTGCACATTTTTAATATTTTTTTTCACCTTTTTGTTGAATAGGCATGACACTTGTTGATGACGAGGCAGACAGTACTGTAGGTCCTTTGTTGTATTGGACTCGGTGCAGGCCTCCATCCATCCATTGCAGGCAGAGCTTGTCGCTGCCGCTCTCTGCCGCTCTCTGCAGGATTTCTGCTCTTTCCACCTGTCTTTCAGCTAATTTTAGCCCAGTGTGTACATGTTAACCCCTTCTAAGTGCCGCCTGGCTGACGAGGCCAAGAAAAGGCTGTGTAATTCCTCTGCAGTCACAGGGAGGTGATGTGTTTGCTGTAGATGATGCATGCACACATATTTGGGTTGAGATGTCGTCAGGCAGGCGACCCTTCTTTCTTTTTTTTGTTAAGGGCTTTTATACGCTAGCGCTGCCCTCTGAAGAACGATCTGCAGTAGAACGCTTTTTTTTAAGGCATTTTGTAACTCCCCTCTGCCCATTTTAACCCATTGAAGCCCACACCACTGGGCTGCAACCACACGCTTTGCGGCGTGGCCCCATTCGATTGAATGGGTCGCATTTGGTGGAAAGCGACATGGAGTATAAGCAGAGCATTGCATTTGTGTCATGCTTACAACCAACTGCCTTCGCAGCTTAAGAGGGGCAGTCAAGGGACATAAAAAATCCGGCTTAACCACCTATTCCCCTCAGGTGTAAACTAGATCTAAGGATTCTCTGTAGATGTTTGGTTTTCCAGTGTTGGCATTAACCACTTCAGCTCCAGGAAGATTTTACCCCCTTCATGACTAGGCCATTTTTTTTTTGCTATTGCGCTACTTTAACTGGCGATTGCATGGTCATACAATGCTGTACATAAACAATATTTATATAATTTTTACCCCCACAAATAGAGCTTTCTTTTAGTGGGATTTGATCACCAGGGTACTTTTTATTTATTTTTTTTTATTTATTTTTTTGTGTTCTAAATGAACAATGAGCATACATTTTGAAAAAAATGATTTTTTTTACTTTCTGATATAAAACCTATCCAATAAAAAAAAAAGAAAATTCAATTTTTTTTTCTTTTATGCTAGTAATGGCAGTGATCAATGACTTTTTATAGTGGGACAGTGGGCAATCTGACACTAACTGACACTTTGTGGGAACTGGCTAAGTGCCACTGACATCTCCAGTGACACTAATGCTAATAATATACATTGACACTGGCTGGGAGGGGTTAACATCTGGGGTAATCAAAGGGTTAAATGTGTGCCTAATTATGTCTACTGTGTGAAATGTGTGGTGCTTTAACTAAGCAATGTGACAGTTTTTAAAATTGGTACTTCGCCGCTGTCAGGAGAGAGCTTTGTGTTTACATACTGGTGGATCCCGGCCCGGGAACTGGTGATCAGCACACGCCCCCTAGCCGGGAATGCAGAATCGCGTGTGTACATATACGTAATTCTGCACAGCTGGTCCGCACTGGAGCAGTATAACTACAGTGCACAGTCAGCAAGTAGTTAACCTTCACGTCTGTGCCTCCCGGGCAACAATCTCTCTCCTCCTCTAGTCAGCCACATTCCCCCTGACAGTTAGAACATGCCTAGGGAACACATTTAACACCTTGATCGCCCCCTAGTATTGCCCCTTCCCTGTCAGTGACATTTATACAGAAATCGGTGGCTATTTATAGTACTGGTCCCAAAAAAGTGTCCGATCTGTCCGCCGCAATGTCTGTCCCGATAAAAATCGCTGATCACCGCCATTACTAGTAAAAAAAAACAAAAAAAAAAACATAAATCTATCCCCTTTTTGCGCAAACCAATCAATATACGCTTATTGCGATTTTATTTATTTATTTTTTCCAAAAAAAAGTAGAATATATATTGGCCTAAACTGATTAAGATTTTTTTTTTTGGGGGGGGGGTATTTTTTATATCAAAAAGTACAAAATATTATTTGTTTTTTTTTCAAAATTTTCTTTTTTTTTGTTTATAGCGCAAAAAATAAAAACCGCAGAGGTGAGCAAATACCACCAAAATAAAGCTCTATTTGTAGGGAAAACGGAACATACATTTTGTTTGGGTACAGCTTTGCACGACCGCGCAATTGTCAGTTAAAGCGACGCAGTGCCGGTTCGCAAAAAATGGCCTGGTCAGGAAGGGGGCAAATCCTTCTGGGGCTGAAGGGGTTAAAGTAGCACAAGACCCCGGACCTCACTTGTAAAGAAAAGCGTCTTTTGCTGCTCTGCTCGGAAATGTACGTATCTTGTGTAAAAACGCAGGAAACATGCATTTCTAAAATCAACCAAAACTATCCCAAGTACACTGATTACCATATATATGCCTTTGGGGTTTCGGAGAAGGATGTCTGGTCTCAGAGCAACCGTTCTGTCTCTGATTTTCAATTTTTCCTCTGCAGTTTAGAAAATGAAAGCAAGGAGATTGGAACAAAGGAAAATCCTGTTGTTGCCCCTAGCTTTTATTTTTTTTATTTTTTTCCTTTTTTTTTTTTTTTGGGCCCCAGTAAGATATTGTGCTTATGAAAGTATTAAGAAGGGTTAAATCTTAGCAGTCAGTAAAGGCTCTTTGATTTAACTAACATCCATCCCGCAGGAATGCCATTGAAACATAATTAGCCATTGCCCTCCGTGTGAATGCTTAATTATCCTGTATAGAAGCAGGCATTTATTTTATTTTTTTTTCAGACGAGGTATGGTTGACTAGTGTCACATAGTTTGGCTCCTCTAATGCCGCATACACACGACCAATTTTCACGACGTTAAAAATGGCATTTTTAAAATTGAGCATTAAAAAAACGATCGTGTGTAGGCTTCAGAGCATTTTTAACTACGTGAAAAATGGCCTAAAACAAATGAGAACCTGCTCTATTTTTTCATGTAGTTTTTCACGTCTTTTTTTTAACGACGCGAAAAACGGTAGTGTGTATGCTTTTACGAGGGGGAAAAAAATGCGCATGCTCAGAATCAAGTATGAGACGTTCTGGTAAAACTAGCATTCGAAATGGAGATAGCACATTCGTCGCGCTGTAACGGACTGAAAAGCGCGAATCGTCGCTCAACAAACTACTAACATGAAGGGTGGCGCCATTCGAACGGAACTTCCCCTTTATAGTGCCGTTGTACGTCCCTGCGCTTTGCTCGAGCGTTTTTTTAATGAACGTGTGTATGCAAGACAGGCTTGAGAGGAAACCAGAAATATCACGTCGAGAAAAACGTTGTTTTTGAAAATGACATTAAAAACGATCGTGTGTACGCGGCATTAGACCTGAACTCAAAAAGTGATGATTTAATATGTTCTAGGGAATATGAAGCAATGATAATTGTGCCTAATCAGTACCCTGTCTGGAAAATTCTTCCCAAAAAATAGCCATGTTTTTCCTGATATATGAGGGTGCCTAGGCTCTCCCGGAATATCTGCAGTGTGAGATCTAAGGCACTGTCTCCTATGACCGCTAGTCTCAGAAAAATAGGAGTGAGGCCTCGTACACACGGCCGATTTTCTCGGCAAGAAACTTGCTGGCAGAGAGGTCTTGCCGAGTAAATCGGTCGTGTGTACGCGGCTATCGGGTTTCTCGTCGAGAAAACCGACAAGAAACCTCGACGAGAAAATAGAGAACCTGCTCTCTATTTTCTCGTCGAGATTCTCCTCGGCATGTTTCTCGACGAGAAAAGTGAGTGTGTGTACACTTACCTGTCCTCCCGGAAGCCCGCGCATGTTCGAAATGAATTCGACGCATGCGCGGTAGCTTCATAGGCATACGTAGGGTATACCAAGATGGCGGCGACGGCATCGAATGTGACGAGCGCATGCTCGTCGTAGTCGATGACGTCACCGCGTACGCTCCATTCAAAGAACCGCGGGTTCTTTGAAACGAGCGTGTGTACACTCGGCCGGGACAAGATTCTTGTCCAAGAATCTCGTCGAAAAAAACGACATGTTTTTTTCAACGAGAATCTCGGCCGTGTGTACAAGGCCTGAGATTTGGTGATGTCTATGCTGCTCACTGTCCTCCTTGCTGGAAGCTCTGACATTAACTCTGAGGCTTCCTATTGTTGGGAGTGCACTCGTGGAACCGCCATATTCGCTTTTTACCAACATTACTGAGTGGCTCTAGGTCTCTGCCCAGCAACCTTCTTCCACTCTCCTCGGGTGCCTGGCCCAACTTTGGAGGTACGTTGGTTTTTCAAGTCTAGCCTCTAAACCCTAAGGGCCCTTTCACATGGGTGGACCGATTGGGTCCGCCTGTCAGTTTTTCAGACCGATCCGATTGGCCCCTCCAGTCTCCTCTATGGAGCGGCGGATGTCAGTGGACATGTGTCTGTTGACACCTGCTGACATCTGATTCTGTCCACCAAAAACAGAAAAATGGAGATCCATTCCCAATCTGTCTGGCGAATCAAATTGGATGGCGGTCGAGTGTAAACGTACAGGCGGTCCATTTACATCCAACTGCCCATAGAGGAGAGCGGGCTGTGCCTGTGTCGGCTCTGCATAAGTGGATATGGACCAGCCACCCGCCTGCTCAGTGGGGATCAGCGGGCAGACTCCAACGGGAAACCCTCCCCATGTGTAAGGGGCCTAGCAATGAACTTCTCTTTACTGTTATCACTAGCATGAGCGTTTGCGGTCTTTAGTAAACTTCAGACTTAGAACTTTGCCTCCACCATCACCTTCCATCTGGTACTGTCTTTTGCCAGGTTAATGTCAGCTTCATATCATGGCTGCCTGTCATTTACATGTGTGTGTTTGTGTGTTTGTTTTTTTTTTTGTTTTTTTAAGACCTAGTGAGGGAAAACGTTCCTGCGCTATACCTGAGAACAGACCAGGCTTGCTTTTTGTAGCATTTTTTTTTAGGGAGGTTGACCCCGATTGGCTCTTTGTTTTCGCAAAATATTTTGTTTAGCCTTAGCGATTCCAGCTTTGATGTCAACATGGTTTTTCAGGTTTTCGTTAATCCATATTCCAAGGTATTGGAAGTTGGTAACTTGCGTACGTATTTCTTTCATTTTCAAGCATTAGTTTTTTACTTTGTGTCATTTGGTTACAACCATGCTCTTTGTCGTTTATTTTTTGTTTGTTTATTTTGATGGAGACTTCCTTGCTCTCTTCTCTTTTTTTATTTCAATAGATCCCACGGGAAAAAAATAATTAAAAGTCAGTAGCTACAAATACTGCAGCTGCTGACTTTTAATAAATGGACACTTACCTGTCCAGGGTGCCCGCGATGACGGCAGCCGAAGCCGAGCAGTCGCTTGTCTCTCGGCTGCCCCCGCCGCCATCCTCGGTGAGGGAATCAGGAAGTGAAGCGTTGCCGCTTCACTGCCCGGTTCCCTACTGCGCATGCGCGAGTAGAGCGTCGCGTCCTCACTGATCCCCGCTGTCTCCTGGGACCAGGGTGTTTCCCAGAAGACAGCGGGGGATGATGCGAAGAGGCGTGACTCCCGTGGGAGTCTATTCCCGGAAGTGGGTGCAAATACCTGGATTACACAGGTATCTGCACCCCCCCCCCTACCCCCTGAAAGGTGCCAAATGTGACACCGGAGGGGGGGAGGGTTCCGAAAAGCGGAGGCTCAGTTTTTGTGTGGACCTTCGCTTTACGTTTCCTTTTACTTCAGGGGTGTCCAAAACCTTGACCTTCCTGGGCCACATTGGAAGAAGAGGAATTGTCTTGTTCCAAACATAAAATGCACTAACAATAAGGATAGCCGATGAGCAGAAAAAGTCAAGTAGATCACAAGTTAAAGTGGTTGTAAAACCCCCCTGAGACATTTTTACATATAGGTAAGCCTATAATAAGGCTTACTTGCATGTACTGAAAATATCTCCGCAACGTGCGCCATTTAGATATTTACCTTGTAGTGCGCCTATGAGGTCATCGGCGCATGCGCAGTGAGGAAATGCCGCCCCATGCCGTTTCTTCCACAGCGTGTACCATGACTGGCGGCTCCCGCGCATGCGTGGGAGTGATGTCACGTGGCTCCGGCCAGTCACAGAGCCGGAGTCCGTGGCCCTGGAAGGAAGAGGGGCGAAGATGGATGCTTCCAACAGCGGGCACATCGCAGGCTTTGTTTGCGGGTAAGTGGCCATTATGCTTTTACTTTGCAGGGGAATAAAGAGGAAGTAAAACCCATCAGGGTCTACTCCCTCTTTAAGAGCCCTTTCACACTGACAATGCGGGGCGCTTCGGCGGCGCTGCCTGTTGATTTTAATGGGCAGGGGCGCTTTAGCTTCTAAAGCGCCTCAAAGATGCTGCTTGCAGGACTCTTTAACGTCCTGCCAGCGCAGTGCCCCAGTGTGAAAGCACTCAGGCTTTCACACTGGGATTGCAGATGAGGCATTTTTCAGGCGCTTTACAGGCGCTATTTTTTTGCGCTAAAGCGCCTGAAAAACGCCTCCAGTGTGAAAGGGGTCTAAAGGTGTTGTAAAGTCTCATGGTTTTTTACCTTAATGCATTAAGGTGAAAAACCTTCTGTGCTGCAGCTGCCCCCCAGAGCCCTCCCTTTTTCCTACCTGAACCTGGTCGTTCCAGTGATTTGCACGAGCCCAGCGACTCCAGACGCTATCTCTGGTCCTCTTTGGATAGATTGATGGCATCAGGAGTCCATTGACTCCTGCTGCTGTCAATCAAATCCAGTGACATGGGAGCCAGAGGCCGGTCTTGCTGTCTGTCAATGGACACAGCACAGGTCCCCCCAGGGAAGGTGCTCTCTGTGGGGTCACCCGATGAAGAGGAGGAGCCAGGAGCGCTGCCGGGGCATCCCAGGAAAGGTGGTTCAGGGCTGTTCTGTGCAAAACCCTTGCACAGAGCAAGTAAGTATAACCCACTTTAACAATCAGTGATGTAGATCATGTACTATATGAGTAATAAAACTTAATTTTTTATTTTTTTTTGTAATATTTTCTATTGTAAGAGGCAACATAAAACAAATGCGTTATTTAACAGTTTTTACATAAACTAACACACAAATATCTGGTTCCATGGATGTACAGAAGTAGCAATTCCCAATGAATTCTCCAGGTGCTCATGAGACATTTTGGTTCTAATTTTGCCCTTTGTGTGCTTCATCCTTGAGAATAGTTACTCACAAGTATACTGTTGGTGCTGCCAATAACTGAAGGTGTGATTGTGGAGACTGGGAGATTTTTCTTTGGTAGGTTAAAACTTCTTAAAGTCGAGTCAAGAGACACTGTGTAAACGCGCTTTTACAAAAAAAATTCCCCCCCAATAAAATCAAAATTTTTAAGTAAGTTAATGATTTTCTTTTTGTGTTGGGCCACATTTATAGGCGTCTTGGGCTGCAGGTTGGTAACCCCATTAGCGCAAAGCTGGGCCAAACAGGCTATTTCCTTTACTAATAGATGCGCTCGCTGTCAGGGCTGTATAACTGGTATGCGGCATCGGAGTATACAGCACTTTGTTTCGGCAGGGGCCACTCGGTCAGTCTGAGTGCTTTCAAGGCATTGACAAGAAACCTTACATTTTTATGAAATTTTTATGAATACAAGGCATTTTTTAATTGGCAGAGATGAAGATTGCAAATTCATCTGCCCGCCTCTCCACCAATCAGCAGAAGCTTTGTATTAATTGATAAACATACAAGGCTTCCTGTGAATGGCTAAGAAGCACCAAGCTGGACTCGATTTTATTCTGGAAACAGAGGGAATGGGAAGTTCCTGGAACTTAGTGCTGTATACTGTTTATGTGTCCGATGCTATATACAGTGTTAAAGTATCACTAAAGGCAAAATTATTATTATTATTTTTTTTTTTTTTCGTTTTGGATAGAGTGGGGAGGGATTAGAAGACTTGTCAGGTTTTTATTTGCGTGTGCTTCCATTTAAAGAGATTCACCCCTTCTTTTGTTAGGGTGAATCTCTTCTTCTTTTTTATTTTTTTTTATTTGTCCTGTCTACCATTATCATTGAAAGTACAAAAAATTCTCAAATTTTGGGGTTTTCCCCAGAAAAGTAATAGATGGGGAAATCTTCTAGAGGGGACACTAGTCCTGGCGGTCCCCAAGGAATTCCCTTAATTTGCAGGGATTTCCTCTCACTTTCCTGATTGCGAAAGAAAATCTGTCAGGGTTTATAACCCTCCCTTAGGCCCCTTTCACACTGAGGCGTTGAAAAAACGCAAAAAAATGATGAGATTTTCCCGCGATTTTACCGCATTCGCAGTAACAATAGCGCTAAGGCCAATGCGTTTTTACCGCGTTACTCATTCATTTCAATGGAGATTTTTATTTATTTATTTTTTTATCTATTTTCAGCGCCCTAAAGATGCTCCAAAAAAGCTGTTTGCAGGATTTTTTCCAGCGCACAGCCAGCAAAATGCCTCAGTGTGAAAGCCCTCAGGGCTTTCACATTGAGAATGATGGGGCAGGATTATTTCAGGCATTTTTACAGTGCTATTTTTTACAGTGAAAACGCTGGAAAAATGCCTCAGTGTGAAAGGGGCCTTACTCTATCTAAAATTGGGGGAAAAAAAAGTTTTGCCTATACTTCTACTTGCTGACAGCTGCTGCATGAAAGAAAAATAGGTTGTTTGGGCCAGCTTGGCTCAAATAAATTTATTTAAAGTGACATTAAACCTGGAGTTGAACTTTAAGTAAGCAATGGAGGTCTTTTTCTGATTCGTCTTCATTACTTATGTCCTGTAGGATCTTGGTTCATTTGGTGAAATTCCAACACCTTCACAAATACATTGAAAAAGCTTTGTTTGTATAGGTAGTGAACAGCAGTGGAGCCAGAACACAGTCTTGGTGCAAGCTACTTTCTACTGTTATCACATCTTCGCGTTTGGCCTCCATCTTAAAAAACCTTGCTGTTTGTTATAGATAGTGGCTAGATTGACATCTTTTTCACATACACTCTTTCTTATGCCTCGTGCTTTTTTTTTTTTTTTTTTAAATGTTTTTTGCTTGCGATACACAAAGCATATGCCAAGTTCCCAGGTAAACTTTTTGCTTGGCTTCCACCGAGGTCTCCTTTCTCAACGCGCTTCACATATCAACCATCTTTAGAAGACCAAAGAGAGGACCTTTGTTGGTTTACCTGCGGTCCATTCAATCCACCAGCTACATAGATGGCTCTGGGTATCCCTGACATATCCCCATGCAGGAGGGGAGAGTGTAAGCCCTGTGGGATAATTTGGTAGAGGCTAGAATTGGCGTGCGTGTGGGTCTTGAGCCTGATCAATTATTTTCTTTGAGTTTACTCATCCCTATGCTTCTTCTGTGACGCAATTAAATTGTCTGTTTGACTGATCATATTTATCCTAGTACTTGGTTCAGTATTCCACTTTGCTCACTTGGATCTGTGTGGTTAACTGATCCATCCTTTTTTCCGAGGGAAAGATGAATGCGGGCAAGTACAGGGATATCCTGGATGAAAACCTTCTCCAGAGTGCTCAGGACCTCAGACTGGGCCGAAGGTTTACCTTCCAACAAGACAATGACCCTAAGCACACAGCTAAAATAACGAAGGAGTGGCTTCACAACAACTCTGTGACTGTTCTTGAATGGCCCAGCCAGAGCCCTGACTTAAACCCAATTGAGCATCTCTGGAGAGACCTAAAAATGGCCGTCCACCAATGTTTACCATCCAACCTGACAGAACTGGAGAGGA
The DNA here is from genome assembly GCA_029206835.1 of Rana muscosa. Lineage (NCBI taxonomy): Eukaryota > Metazoa > Chordata > Amphibia > Anura > Ranidae > Rana > Rana muscosa. Next base: position 211,396,401 of record CM055121.1, on the reverse strand, counting down.
TCTGTAAGGAGGAATGGCAGAGGATCCCCAAATTTTCATTCAAGTATTTATTGATATGAGATGGCTATGAATGCTGAACTCCTGGCACAAAAACATTCATTCTAATATACGGTATACCTAAATTGCCATGATGCATAAATGTCCACTTTATGTGTTCCACATATCTTTGCAAAAGTAGCAGTGACATCATCACTGTACTGCACATAGCCTGTGCAGAGATTATAGCTGTGGGAGGAGCCAGCAGTCCCCAACCACTATAGGCTGCTTGTAGAAAAAGACCGAAGGGGGCGGAGACCAGACCACTCACTCTGCACAAGGAGAGAGCGCAGCAGTGACTGGTCTTTATTGCAGGAAGTTTCTGCCCAGAGGCTGTAGGTTACGGCAGATATATTGGATAAAACGCACAAGGAACACCAAGAGTCAAGCAATAATACACACGCCTGTTGTATTGAGACATTATAGCATACGGAGGAGGGACATTCTTCACTCATACAGTTTACTTCCTTCCCATTATTGCTTGGGGTCATGTAATATTGGTGTGTCTATTGCGAACAACTCCCCAGTGATAGAATTTCTATGGGTTAGCTTTCTTTATCGCTCTTTTTGCTTTTTCCAACTGTCCTTTCCGATCAATCGAGATTTTGCAGCATTCCAGCCAGCGAGATGATGCTCCATGTGTCCCTTGTTTACACGTAGGGTTTTTGTATCATTCTGGCCAGCAGGATGACACTGTTGCTACTCTTGTCACTTGCCATTGATCTTTTTGCAGTGTAGCAGCCAGCAAGATGACACTCTGTTGCTCCTATCAGGCTAGCAATCGCGATTTTTGCTGTGGTCCAGCCATAAAATGTTTTGTCAGTCCTTCACCTGCCATCTAGGCTTTGCAGCATTCCAGCCAGCACAATGGACGCTCCATTGCTGTTCTTTCTCTTGCCATCGAGGTTCTGCAACAGTTCCAGCCAGTAAGGGAGCAAGGTCTATTAGACAGTGAGGGATGTTTTTTTTTTGATGATTCTGCAGTTTTGTAGCCAGCGAGATGATGTTCCGTTAGCCCCTCGAATGTGATGGAATCTTTGGAGCATTTCTGCCAGCAAGATGGCCCTCTGTTGCTGCTTTCTCGCTTGCGATGGAAATTCTGGCCAGCAAGATGATGATGATGATTTGTTCGTTTCCCGTTTACAACCAAGATTCTGCTCCATTCTGGCCAGTGAGATGCTGCGTCGCTGTTCTCTTCTTAGCTATTGAGGTTTTGCCGCATACTAGCCAGCTTGTTGACCTTCTGTTGCCGCTCTCTTCCTTGTGTTCAGGATTCTGCAGCATTTTAGCCTGCAATATGATGTTCCCTTGGTCCCTCTCTCTTGCTGTCCAAGTTTTTGCAGCATTTCACTCCAGAAAGATATTGGGGGTTATTTACGAAAGGCAAATCCACTTTGCACTACAAGTGCAAAGTGCATTTGAAATTGCACTGAAAGTGCACTTGGAAGTGCAGCCGTTGTAAATCAGATGGGTAGATCTGAAATGAGGGGAAGCTCTGCTGATTTTATCATCCAATCGTGTGCAAGCTAAAATGCTGTTTTTTATTTTCCTTGTATGTCCCCCTCGGATCTACAACGGCTGCACTTCCAAGTGCACTTTCAAGTGCACTTTGCACTTGTAGTTTGCACTTGTAGTGCAAAGTGGATTTGCCTTTCGTAAATAACCCCCATTGTTCCATCATTGCTCTTGCATTTGAAATTCTGCATCTTTCCAAGCAGTGAAGATGTTGATTGATCGCTTACTTGTATTCGAGTCTTTGCATTGTTTTGGCCATTGAGGTGACGCTCTGTTGCTGCGCTCCCACTTGTGATTGAGATATTGAAAAATTCCAGATAGAAAAATAATCTGTTGGTTCCTTGACTTGCAGTCGAGATTCTGCAGGAGTTCCGGCCAAAGAGGGATCAATGGCCATTAGTCCAAGTGAGGTTGTGCTTTGGTGATTTTGCAGCTTTCAAGCCGGCGAGATGACTCTCTGTTGTTGCTCTCTCGATTGTAATTGAGATTTTACAGCACTCCAGCCAGCAAGGTGATGATCTTTTGGTTGTCATTTGCGATTTTGCAGTGTTCTGGTCAGCCATATGACACTCCATCACTGCTCTTGCTTGCAATCGATATTTTTCTTGAGTTCTGGCCAGTGATGGAGCTATGTATGGCCTTTAGGATAAGTGTGGTTGTACTTTGGTGATTCTGCAGCTTTTCAGCCAGCAAGATGATGCTTCTCTGGTCTCTCACTTGCGGTTGAGATTTTGCAGCATTCTGGTCCATGAGATGATGGTCCATCATTGCTCTCTAGCCTGCAGTCGAGATTCTGCAGAAGTTGCAGTCAGTGAAGAAGCAATCTCCAGTAAGTGAGGTTGTGCTTGGGGGTGATTCTGCAGCATTCCAGCCAGTGAGATGATGCCCCTTTTGGTCCCTCATTAGTGATTGAGTCTTTGCAGACTTTTGAACAATGAGATAATGCTCCATCACTGCTTTCTTACTCGTCCTCTACATTTTGAAGCATTCCAGCCTGTTAGATATTCCATTGGTCTCTCACATGCAATGAAGATTCTGCAGCATTCCGTTGGGATGACTCTCCTTTGCTGCTCTTTTGTTTGCGAATTCTGCAGCCAGCGGGGTAGCAATGTCTGTTAGGTGCTGTTAAGTCGGCAGCAGAATTACTTAAAGTGGTGTAAACCCTTACATATGCCCAGAGAAGTGAGTGGCCTCAGGTGATTACACAGAGATGAAACAAATCCTCCTACATAAGTTGCCCCTGGGTTTTTTTTTTTCTTCCAGACAGCTCAGACAAGCTTTATAAATCCTGGCCTTTGAACAGATGTAGAGAACAGAATATTGCAGATAAACAGGTACAGAGAGCTGAAATTACACTCTGCAGAGCTCAGCGAGTAGAGCCCTGAGAACTGATTGGAAGGAAGGGGCACCACCCCACCCCCCTTTCACACAGCACAGGAACAGAGCTGAGGCTGTCAATCATCCGGAGGTCCCTCCTCTGTCACCTTTTTTTTCTTTTGGTGTAACAAAAACTTGTCAGAAGTGACTCATGCTGATAGAGGAACTAAGCAGCAGAGAGAAACGGCACTTGCTGCTCTTAGTTGAGACAAGCATACACACTATAGGGGGATATGATTTGCTCCTATTTCATGTCTTAGGTTTACAACCACTTTAAAGGATAAGTTCACCTTTTGTAACATGGTAAACCAACATTCAGGGTGTAACATGTTACAAATACACCGCCCCCCCCCCCCCCCCCGACTCTCCATTGTGACAGGGAGAGAGGGATCTCCCCTCCCCCTCTTTGTCACAATTTGAAAAGAACGTGGCCCTGTGGGGCTGGCTGCATCATTCATTCACAGAGTTCTGTGAGTGGAAAACTACAAAGTCCGGCAGCCTCTGCGGCTGTCAGGTTGTAGTTCTCAATGAACTACCACGGTGCTGTTGAGCGCTGTGGTAGTTTATTGATGCTTTCTGTTAGTAACTGCTTGGCCGTACGATGTATGGCCAGGCAGCTTACACACAGAGGGGTGGATTTACTAAAGGCAAATAGACCGTGCAGTTGCTCCAGAGCTTAGTAAATGCGGTAAACCTTTACTTTGCAAAGACTACCCAATCGCGTGCAAGGAATTTTAAAAAGCAACATTTTTGCCTGCACATGATTGGATGATGGAAGTCAGCAGAGCTTCTGCTCATTTACTAAGCTCTGGAGCAACTGCACTTGCAGAGTACAACTGCAATTTGCAAAGTGCTCAGTCTATTTGCCTTTAGTAAATTCATCCTAGAGTCTGCAAGAGCCCTGCATTGCACCCACCATCTGCTGATCATGGGCGCAATGCTTTCCAGGCTCCCAATTTATTTATGTATGTATGTATGTGTATATACACACACACACACACACACACACACACACACACACACACACACACACACACACACACACACACACACACACACACACACACACACACACACACACACACACACACACACACACACACACACACACACATATATATATATATATATATATATATATATATATATATATATATATATACACACACATATACACACATATATACACACACACACACACACATATATATATATTTAAAAAAAATAGTAATAAATGCACTTTTTTTTCCTCCCTGCAAAAAGATGTTTATTATTATAATAATATTTTTTTTAAAGGTGAACTTATCCTTTAACCACTTACGGACCGCCCGCCATTGTTATATGTCACTACTTTGAAGAGAAATATTTCATAATATAAAAAAAATTGGGCTAACTTTACTGTTATATTTTTTAATTAAAAAAAGTGATTATTTTTATTTATTTTTTCAAAAAAAGGGCGCTTTTAAGATCGCTGCGCAAATACGGTGCGACAAAAATTATTGCAACGACCGCCATTTTATTCTCTAGGGTGTTGGAACCCCCAAACATTATATATATTTTTTTTTTGCTAAGTAATTTTATAGCAGAAAAATGTTTTTAACATGTTAACACCAAATCTCATAAAGAGGCTCCGTCCTTAAGTGGTTAATGTAGAGCCTCAGATCTTTTCCTATTGAATTGTACTCCTTAAGTTGCTCTAATAAACTCAGCATGGCCCGCTGGTGTGTCATGTAATACGGCCCTCTGAATGCTCTAAAGAAAAAATTATAGCTGTTAGAAATTGACTCGAACATGAGAATCTACCCTCCGGGGAGCGCCTACCCTCTGGGGAGAGCTGAGCCTTGTAACTAAGTACTGTAAGGGCCACAGTATGAACTATGAAGACCCCATTCTTATGTTCTCTGTCCTTTCTGGCTCTCCCTTTTGTGTTTGATGGGGGGGAAAAAAAGTGGCGGGCCGAGTCTGTGAAAAGGACAAACGTGTGAACCGAGCCTTTACAATGCTTTTTTTTTTTTTTTCCCTTGTATCTCACAAAAAAAGCATCTCCCCCCCCCCCCCCCCCCCCCCTGTACAAGGGCCTGGTGCTGCTCTTCACATTCTGTAGCCTTCCCTTGTTTGAAGGTGCTGAGGAAATTACATCATTCCATCCTCTTATCTCTCCCTCGAATTCCTGACTTCATTCCAGCCATCAAGTACCTGCAAGGCGGTTTAGCCTCATCCTCTCACCGTGACAGGGAGGAGGGGTGATGGAGAGCATACTTTGCGGCTCTACGTGGAAATTATGGGATTTGGCGTCGATGGGGATTTATGACAAGAATCCTCAAATTACACACTTGGCTGTTGCGTAGTAGCAGATGTGTTTGTTTTCAAGGTTGTGCGTTATTTGTGCGTGCGATACTACCAGAACGATCCGGAGGCCTTAGAAGCGATGTTTTATAAGACCTCCGACTGACCGTTGTTACAAAGTGGATGTGCGATGGTTGCGGCGTTTGATCTGTGTATTTTTTTTGATGACTGAGCAGGGATTTAAATCTCAAATCTCTAAACCTTGCAGACAGCCTTCCCAGAAGAGTTGAAGCTGGTATAGCTGCAAAGGGTGGGCCAACTCAATATTGAACCCTATGGACTAAGGCTGGGATGATGTGTTGGCTCATGTTTGTGTAAAGGCAGGTGTCCCAATATTTTTGACAATATAGTGTATGTGAAATATATATATATATATATATATATATATATATATACACAAAATAGGCTGGCAAATGTTTATCAACATTATCAGCGCTGGGAGATGACTATAAACAAAGTATCTTTTAGTTATTTTAGGCTCCGTTCACATCTAGGCGTTTTTTGGGCATTTTTCTGCTCTAAAGCCTCGTACACACAACAGAGAATCTTGTCAGGAAAAAACCCGTCGTTTTTCCCTGACGAGATTCTTGACAAGAATCTTGTCCCGGCTGAGTGTACACACGCTCCATTCAAAAGAACCGCCGTTCTTTTGAATGGAACGAACGCGGTGAAGTCATTGACTACGACGAGCGTGCGCTCGTCACATTCGATGCCGTCGGCGCCATCTTGCTACACCCTACCTATGCCTAGGAAGCTACTGCACATGCGTCAGTCATTTCGAGCATGCGCGGGTTTCCACGGCGACAGGTAAGTATACACACTCTCGGGTTTCTCGTCGGGAAACAAGCCGACGAGAATCCCGACGAGAAAATAGAGAGCAGGTTCTCTATTTTTCTCGTCGAGATTCTGGCCAGTTTTCTTGACGAGAAACCTGAAAGCCTCGTACACACAGACGGTTTACTTGGCAAGAAAGCTCTGCCAGCAATTTTCTTGCTGGTTCTTGCAGAGAAAACCGGTCGTGTGTACGAGGCTTAAGCCTTAGCTCTAAACCTGCCCAACAAGACAAATCCCATTCATTTCAATGGCCCCTGTTCACATCTGAATGTTCTGTCGCCTAAAGCAAAACATCCGTCGCTCAAAAAAGTACATGAGCTTCTTTTGGCAGATTACAGGCGTTTTACTGCTTTTACATTGGTGAGCTTTGAACTTCAAAACACCTGTACAAAAATCCCTGCAAAAACAGCTGTAAAATAGCAACGCCTAGATGTGAACGGAGCCTCCGATCAAAAGAATGAAATTCGGTCTGTAAAAGAGGTTGGTTTAACTACTTTAAAGACTAAGCCTTTTTTCTGATACTTTTTGCTTACAAGTTAAAAATCAGGATTTTCTGCTAGAAAATTACTTGGAACTTCCAAATATATATATATATATATATATATATATATATATATATATATATATATATATATATATATATATATATATATTCATTCAAACGCAATTTTTTTGGGCAAAAAAACACGTCCATGAATAAAAATAACCAAAAAACTAAACCGTAGTAAAATTAGCCCAATTTTTTTTTGTATAATGTGAAAGATATTGTATTCTAAGCAAAAAAAATAAAATTGTGATTCTCATTTTAGCCAGAGTGTGTGTGTGTGTGTGTACGTGTGTGTACAGTCGGGTCCATAAATATTGGGACATCGGCACAATTCTAATCTTTTTGGCTCTATACATCACCACTATGTATTTGAAATGAAACAAACAAGATGTGCTTTAACTGCAGACTTTCAGCTTTAATTTGAGGGTATTTACATCTAAATCAGGTGAACGGTGTAGGAATTACATCAGTTTGTATATGTGCCTCCCACTTTTTAAGGGACCAAAAGTAATGGGACAATTGGCTGCTCAGCTGTTCCATGGCCAGGTGTGTGTTATTCCCTCATTATCCCATTTACAAGGAGCAGATAAAAGGTCCAGAGTTCATTTCAAGTGTGCTATTTGCATTTGGAATCTGTTGCTGTCAACTCTCAATATGAGATCCAAAGAGCTGTCACTATCAGTGAAGCAAGCCATCATTAGGCTGAAAAAACAAAACAAACCCATCAGAGAGATAGCAAAAACATTAGGTGTGGCCAAATCAACTGTTTGGAACATTCTTAAAAAGAAAGAACGCACCGGTGAGCTCAGCAACACCAAAAGACCCGGAAGACCACGGAAAACAACTGTGGTGGATGACCGAAGAATTATTTCCCTTGTGAAGAAAACACCCTTCACAACAGTTGGCCAGATGAAGAACACTCTCCAGGAGGTAGGTGTATGTGTGTCAAAGTCAACAATCAAGAGAAGACTTCACCAGAGTGAATACAGAGGGTTCACCACAAGATGTAAACCATTGGTGAGCCTCAAAAACAGGAAGGCCAGATTAGAGTTTGCCAAACAACATCTAAAAAATCCTTCACAGTTCTGGAACAACATCCTATGGACAGATGAGACCAAGATCAACTTGTACCAGAGTGATGGGAAGAGAAGAGTATGGAGAAGGAAAGGAACTGCTCCTGATCCAAAGCATACCACCTCATCAGTGAAGCATGGTGGTGGTAGTGTCATGGCGTGGGCATGTATGGCTGCCAATGGAACTGGTTCTCTTGTATTTATTGATGATGTGACTGCTGACAAAAGCAGCAGGATGAATTCTGAAGTGTTTCGGGCAATATTATTATCTGCTCATATTCAGCCAAATGCTTCAGAAGTCATTGGACGGCGCTTCACAGTGCAGATGGACAATGACCCGAAGCATACTGCGAAAGCAACCAAAGAGTTTTTTAAGGGAAAGACGTGGAATATTATGTAATGGCCAAGTCAATCACCTGACCTGAATCCGATTGAGCATCATGCATTTGCTGAAGACAAAACTGAAGGGAAAATGCCCCAAGAACAAGCAGGAACTGAAGACAGTTGCAGTAGAGGCCTGGCAGAGCATCACCAGGGATGAAACCCAGCGTCTGGTGATGTCTATGCGTTCCAGACTTCAGGCTGTAATTGACTGCAAAGGATTTACAACCAAGTATTAAAAAGTGAAAGTTTGATTTAGGATTGTTATTCTGTCCCATTACTTTTGGTCCCTTAAAAAGTGTGAGGCACATACACCATACACAAACTGTTGTAATTCCTACACTGTTCACCTGATTTTGGATGTAAATACCCTCAAATTAAAGCTGAAAGTCTGCAGTTAAAGAGGAAGTAAACCCTGATGGGTTTTACTTCCTCTTTTGCTCACTGCAAAGACTGCAAATTAAAAGCATAATGGGCTAGTATGCGATGCATACTAGCCCATTATGTGCCACTTGCCTGCAAAAGAACCCAGCGATGTCCCCACAGTATGCAGCATCCATCTTCTGGCCCCTCTTCTCTGGCCGCTGACTCCGGCACTGTGATTCGCCGGAGCCGCGTGACGTCACTCCCGCGCATGCGCACGGGAGCCGCCATTCACGGCACAGGCTGGGGAAGAAACGGCACTTGATTTCGTTTCTTCCCCGCGCATACGCAGTTAAGTTTTTCGGCGGACTACAAGTGAAATATCTCCTAAACGCCACACGTTTAGGAGATATTTCCACTACCTTTTAGGTAAGCCTTATTCTAGGCTTACCTATAGGTAGAAGTCCAACAAGTGGGTTTACAACCACTTTAAAGCACATCTTGTTCGTTTCATTTAAAATCCATTGTGGTGGTGTATAGAGCCAAAAAGATTAGAATTGTGTCGATGTCCCAATATTTATGGACCTGATATATATAATTTTTACATACTGCACTAAAGACACACATAGGTGTGAACTTTGATTACAAGTTGGTGTGTTCCAATATCATGCACACCTTTTTACGCATTACTGCAGTACACAGCAAAACATATCACGCAGTATGGTGGGTTGCAGTGCTATTGTATTCTGACAGCAGGGACTCCACTGTCAGAACACACGGATCAGCGCTGCAGCAACTGATCGAATCAAAATGTTCAAATATCCCGTTTGATAAAAGTCAATTATAGAACAACTTCTTGACAAATGGTTGAATTTTGGGCATACAACAGGTGTGTGTGTGTGTGTTTTCTCCTTTTTTTTTTTTTGTATAACCAGCGGGTTGCATGCCGTCGTCTTTTTCCTGCTGTGCTGTTGTACTCTGACAGCAGGACCCCCCTGTCAGCACTGCAGTGGATAATCGAATGTTGGTTTTCCAGCAGGACAGGAAAGCGAGGGATACACACACATCGAAAAATGGCCAAGTTCCATTGACCCGGACAAATTTTGATACGGGTATACCAAGCTTACCGTATATACTCGAGTATAAGCTGACCCGAATATAAGCCGAGGCACCTAATTTTGCCACAAAAACTGGGAAAACGTATTGACTCGAGTATAAGCCGAGGGTGTCCATCTGCATGCCTCACTGTGTCCATGCCTCACTTTGCCCAATCTCCCTACCTGATCTCCGGCGCTGTGACTAGACTGACGTTTAACATGGGAGTCTATAGAAGGGGTGCCCGGGTTTGAAAAATCAATTCTCCCCGACCATAGGTCCCCTGGACAACAAGCTTTGCACACTGGTAGAATGAGGCTACATGTGTGCCAAGTTTGGTGTCCAGGGGACCTACAGCCGGCCAGTACCGGGTCCCCAAAATCGCCGGAGAAATTACAGTTTAACATGGAAGGGGTGCCCGGATCTGAAAAATCACCGCGGCCGTAGGTCCCCCGGACAAAAATCTTTGCACACTTGTAGAGGAAGAGTGGGGCTACATGTGTGCCATGTTTGGGGTCCAGGGGACCTAGGGCCGGCCGGTACCGGGTCCCCAAATTCACAGAAGAAATTACCGTTTAACATGGGAGTCTATAGAAGGTGTGCCCGGATTTGAAAAATCGGTGCTCCCCGGCCAACAAACTTTGCACACTTGTAGGGGAAGAGTGGGGCTACATGTGTGCCAAGTTTGGGGTCCAGGGGACCTACGGCTGGCTGGGACCAGGCGCATGAAGATGGATGCAGACTTAAGTATAAGCTGAGGGGGGCATTTTCAGCACAAAAAAATGTGCTGAAAAACTCGGCTTATACTCGAGTATATACGGTAATTCAAATTTTTGCTTAAAATCACTAAATTAGTTAAACTAGACTCCACCAAAACTGTCTCTAAGGTGTGCATGGCACTTTGTTTGAGATATTCAACTACAGTGACAGCGACAGCCCGTGAATGGTGCCGTATTCCCTGTAAATGTATTGCATCTTTTATCCTATGTTATTTTTGTGGTGACGAGTGGATGGTTTGTCGCAGGCTCTGCTCTGTTGCATTATAAGTTTTTTTTGTGTGATACTTCTATAGTATGAGAAATCCATGCAGACCTTCTGCAGGCAATCCCAATCCATAAATCATTCACTGACTGTCTAATGGAGCGTTTCACAAACTTTTCCTGGCTAGAAAAACCCCAGACAGCGATGGAAGAGAGGAAGCACGCAATTGACTCGAAACTGCCTGAAGGCAGGTGCTCATTTCTGTGTCTGTAGTAGTGGGACTATCATGACTATCTCACCCGCCTCCGGTATCCATCTGTCTGGGTGTCAGCCAACCAGAATTGGTCAGTGCTGGGAGAGCCCAGTCCAGGCTGGCTGCGGATCATGGGATTGGAATTTGTTTGAGTGATATGTGAAAATTGTTTTTTTGGCTCAAGTATCAAAGTTTGATGTTTTAGGTTTTGAAGTCCAACTCTGGGATCTGTCACAAAGGATCTGACGGAAGTAAATATTACTATGCTCATGGACCACATCTAAGTTCTGCGGCATTAAAGGAGGACACATGCCTGATGAAGGGGGTCCAGCGTGGCTCTGAAACGTCGCTATCTTCTGCTGTGATGTTATCAATCAAAGTGTTGGACTCTTCTGTGGAGTTCCTTGATATGCTGGTGACATATTTCTTCTTATTTTTATTTATTTAAGGTACTTATATAGCGCTGTCAATTTACGCTTTCATTGTACATTCACATCAGTCCCTACCCTCCAAGGAGCTTACACTCTAAGGTCCCTAACTCACATTCATATACTAGGGCCAATTTAGACAGAAGCCAATTTACCTAGCAGCATGTCTTTGGAGTGTGGGAGGAAACCGGAGTACCCGGAGGAAACCCACACAGGCACAGGGAGAACATGCAAACTCCAGACAGGTAGTGTTGTGGTTGGAATTCGAACCAGCAAACCTTTTTACTGCTAGGCGAGAGTGCTACGCTGAAGTCCTTCCTGTCTCCAGCCAGTGGTCGCTACAGCACCCACTCACTCTTCAGCCATTTTCAGGAACATGTGCGTTGGGGATATTGGGCTCCAACAAAGCGCTATCTTACCGCACAGCGTTTTTCAAAAACTTTTTGGCATTTGCTTAAAAACGCTACTAAAATACTGCAGAGTTATTTTATGAAGTCATGCAGTATTTTAGTAGTGAAAACCTGCAGTAATTTAATGCCTGGCCGTAGCCAATGTATTAAGATAAAAAAAAATAGGCGTTTTATTAAAGTGGCATTCCGCCTGCAAAAAAATAAAATGTAAAAGTCAGCAGCTACAAATACTGCAGCTGCTGACTTTTAAAATAAGGACACTTACCTGTCCAGGGCGCCCGCGATGTCCTCACCCGAAGTCGACCTGTCCCTCGGCTCTGGGTGGAGGCACTGGCATTGCTAGTAAGGGAACCAGGAAGTGAAGCCTTGTGGCTTCACAGCCTGGTTCCCTGCTGTGCAATGCGCGAGTCGCGCTGCGCATTCTGAGTGGTCTCTGCTGTCTTCTGGGACCTGTGTGTCTCCCAGAAGACAGCGGGGGGGGGGGGGTGCGGACATTGCGCAGATCACCACTTATACTGCAGCGATCTTTCGTCTGTATTGGACATGTGCTACCCCCCCCCGAAAGGTGCCAAATGTGACACCGGAGGGGGGGAGGAATCCGGACAGCGGAAGTTCAATTTTTGGGTGAAACTCCACTTTGAGTGGGTGGCCACCCACGTCCATAGCAACCACTTAACAATATAACAATATGATTGTTAAGGAACTGGCGGCCGCCACATCCTTAACAACTGGTGAGTCATCAGCTGTCAGTGGAGTTTAATTGATGGCAATTAAAACATGTGAAAAAAATAGCGTGGGGTCCCTCTCCCAAATCTATACCAGGCCAGGATTTGGGAGGGGGCCCAACGCTGTTTTTTTTTCCCCGGTATCATTTATTTTCATTGCCAATGACTCATAACCACTTAACGACCGCCCACTGTAAATATACGTCGGCAGAATGGCACCGACAGGCAGAATCACGTATATGTACGTGATTGCCTTTGTATAGTTGGGGGGTCCGATCGGACCCCCCTTCTTTACAGTGAGCGGTCGTTTTACCTTCGGGAGCGATCCGGCATGAGGGGACGGCCTTTCGATTCCAGCCACCCCCTCTCGATCGCTCCCGGCGAATGAGAGGTTCCCCTGCCTGTGTACTGTTTACACAGGCTGGAGGAAGTGATGTCATCTCTCCTGCGGCGCTCACATATACCGAGCGCCATACAGGAGAAGATGCAGGTTAGTGCACACAAAACTACACTGACACCAGGACACATAGGCACATAAATCGCCCCCCCCAGATCACCCCCCAGCCCCCAGTCACAGTGTCACTGATTGCAGTGACCATTTATTTAGTGATCACTGCAATCAGTGACATTTGTGACTGTAAAAGTGTCAGTACATTCAGTTTTAGGTCCAGTGTCCCCCTATCACCACTGTCACTAAGCGATAATTTTTCTGATCGCTGTCTTAGCGTCGGTGATGCAGATCGGTAGCCAGTAATTTTTTTTTTAGGTTCGCCGCAGGTTTTTATAGCGTCAGGTACCCCAATATATTACCTAATAAAGGTTTAACCCCCTGATCGCCCCCAGGTAACCCTTTCACCCCCTATCACCACTGTCGCTAAGCGATCGTTTTTTTTTATGATCGTTGTCTTAGTGTCGGTGATGCAGATCGGTAGCCAGTAATTTTTTTTTAGGTTCACCGTCAGGTTTTTATATAGCGTCAGGTACCCCCATATATTACCTAATAAAGGTTTTAACCCCCTAATTGCCCCTAGTTAACCCTTTCACCAGTAATCACCATATAAGTGTTACGGGTGACGCTGGTTAGTTAGTTTGCTTTTTATAGTGTCAGTGCACCCGCCGTATATAACCCAATAAAGGTTTAACCCCCTGATCGCCCGGCGGGTGATATCAATTAGGTTTTAGCGTCAGAGAGGGTCTGCGTCACACCCCAGGCAGCGTCAGGTTAGTGCCAGTAACGCTAACACCCACGCGTGAAGCATACACCTCCCTTAGTGGTATAGTATCTGAACAGATCAATATCTGATCTGATCTGATCTATACTAGCGTCCCCAGCAGTTTAGGGTTCCCAAAAACGCAGTGTTAGCGGGATCAGCCCAGATACCTGCTAGCACCTGCGTTTTGCCCCTCCGTCCAGCCCAGGCCACCCAAGTGCAGTATCGATCGATCACTGTCACTTGCAAAACACAACACACATAACTGCAGCGTTCGCAGAGACAGGCCTGATCCCTGCGACTCCAGTGCTGTAGGAGGTGATTTCGCCACCACAGTTAAAAAAAAAAAAAGCATATATGCCGAAGCATTGGGGCAGCAGGGGCGGAGGAGCGATTTTTCTCCTAATGCCGCGTACATACGGTCGAAATTCCGACAGAGGCTTGCCCGTGGAAAAGTCTGACCAGGTGTACGCGGCATAACTTTTGCGGGAAGATGCCCCATGCTTCGGAATATAAATGGTGCATGTATGCCCATCATTAGAAGTGGGTGGCTGAAGGGCGGTATTCTAATGGTGGGTATACCCACCGATCAATCTTTTTTTTTCGTTCAGCCAACAGGCTGAATGAAAAAAAAGATTACAATACATGTCCAACAAGGACCAGCAACGTACTGGTATGTTGCTGGACTTTGAATGTTTATACCAGAATGATGCCTGCGGGTTTAGGTATCATCTTGGTATCATTCTTTTCAGCCAGCGGCCGGCTTTCATGTAAAAGCAATCCTAGTGGCTAATTAGCCTCTGGACTGCTTTTACAAGCAGTGGGAGGGAATGTCCCCCCCCCCCCCGGATATAAAAAGCGCCATTGGGAAATTGGGAAAGCATTTTATCACACCGATCTTGGTGTGGTCAGATGCTTTGAGGGCAGAGGAAAGATCTAGGGTCCAATAGACCCCAGTTTTTTCAAAAAAGAGTACCTGTCACTACCTATAGCTATCATAGGGGATATTTACATTCCCTGAGATAACAATAAAAATGATAAAAAAAAATAAAAAATATGGAAGCAACAGTTTAAAAATAAAATAAAAAAGCAAAATTAATAATAAAAAAAAATAAATAAAAAAAAAGCACCCCTGTCCTGCCCTGCTCTTGCCCAATGGCGAACGCAAGCGTCGGTCTGGCGTCATATGTAAACAGCAATTGCACCATGCATGTGAGGTATCACCGCGAAGGTCAGATCGAGGGCAGTAATTTTAGCAGTAGACCTCCTCTGTAAATCTACTGGGGTAACCTGTAAAGGCTTTTAAAGGCTTTTAAAAATGTATGTAGTTTGTCGCCAATGCGCGTTTGTGCGAAATTTTAAAGCATGTCGTGTTTGGTATCTATGTACTCGGCCTAAGATCATCTTTTTGCCATGGGCATATGTGGAATTACACCCCAAAATACATTCTGTTGCTTCTCCTGAGTACGGGGATACCACATGTGAGACTTTTTGGGAGCCTAGCCGCGTACGGGACCCCAAAAACCAATCACCGCCTTCAGGCTTTCTAAGGGTGTCAATTTTTGATTTCACTTCTCACTGCCTATCACAGTTTCGGAGGCCATGGAATGCCCAGATGGCACAAACCCCCCCAAATGACCCCATTTTGGAAAGTAGACACCCCAAGCTATTTGCTGAGAGGTATTGTGAGTATTTTGCAGATCTCGCTTTTTGTCACAAAGTTTTGAAAATTGAAAAAAAAAAAAAAAAATGTTCTTTCTTCATTTTCAAAAACAAATGAGAGCTGTAAAAGACTCACCATGCCTCTCAGCAAACAGCTTGGGGTGTCTACTTTCCAAAATGGGGTCATTTGGGGGGGTTTTGTGCTATTTTGGCATTTTATGGCCTTCGAAACTGTGATAGGTAGTGAGGAGTGAAATCAAAAATTTGTGCCTAGAAATCCTGAAGGCGGTGATTGGTTTTCGGGGTCCCGTACGCGGCTAGACTCCTAAAAAGTCCCACACATGTGGTATCCCCGTACTCAGGAGAAGCAGCAAAATTTATTTTGGGGTGCAATTCCACATATAACCATGGCATGTGTGAGCAATATATCATTTAGTGACAACTTTTTGTAATTTTTTTTTTTTTTTGTCATTATTCAATCACTTGGGACAAAAAAAAAAATATTCAATGGGCTCAACATGCCTCTCAGCAATTTCCTTGGGGTGTCTACTTTCCAAAATGGGGTCATTTGGGGGGGTTTTGTACTGCCCTGCCATTTTAGCACCTCAAGAAATGAGATAGGCAGTCATAAATTTAAAGCTGTGTAAATTCCAGAAAATGTACCCTAGTTTGTAAACGCTATAACTTTTGCGCAAACCAATAAATATACGCTTATTGACTTTTTTTTTTTACTAAAGACATGTGGCTGAATACATTTTGGCCTAAATGTATGACTAAAATTGAGTTTATTCGATTTTTCTTATAACAAAAAGTAGAAAATATTTTTTTTCAAAATTTTCTGTCTTTTTCCGTTTATATCGCAAAAAATAAAAATCGCAGAGGCAATCAAATACCATTAAAAGAAAGCTCTATTTGTGGGAAGAAAAGGACGCAAATTTCGTTTGGGTACAACATTGCACGTCCGCACAATTTACAGTTAAGCAGCGCAGTGCAAAATTCTGAATTCACCTCTGGTCCTTTAGCTACCAAATGGTCCGGGGCTTAAGTGGTTAAAGCGGTGCTCTGCTGTAAAAAAAATAAAATAAAAATTTAAAGCCAGCAGCTACAAATACTGCAGCTGCTGACTTTTAATATTAGGACACTTACCTGTCCTGGAGTTCAGCGACGTCGGCAGCAGAAGACGAGCAATCGCTCGTCACTCTGCTGCCCCCACTGCCATCCTCGGTGAGCGAACCAGGAAGTGAAGCATTGCGCCGAGCTCACTGGTCCCCGCTGTGTTCTGGGAGCCGTGTGTTTCCCAGAACACAACGAGGGGTGGGTTAGTGATGCACTACCCGCAGATCCCCGCAGAGAGGACTCCCGGAAGTGGGTGCAAATTCCTGTCTTCGACAGGTATCTGCACCCCCCCTCCCCCCTGAAAGGTGCCAAATGTGACACCGGAGGGGGGGGGGGGAATCCGATGAGCGGAAGTTCCACTTTAGGGTGGAGCTCTGCTTTAAGGACATGGCGGCCGCACGTTCCTTAACAATCAGGTTTTTTACTGGTTGTTAAAGATGAACTTCAGTCATTTTTTTCAACTTTCTATCTAATAAATCTTCTGCCCTTGTTGTTTTAACTTTGGATAGTAAAACATTTTTTTTCTTCCAGTAAATACCTTATACAGCCCACTTCCTGTTACTTGTCTGGTAAAAAGCCTAGGCTTATGATATCATGCACAGCTCTCTCTCTCACTCTTGTAAGAGTTTGCAAGGAAAGGATGGGGGATAAGTCATAAGAGGGCTAATGAGAGCTGCAGAGTTGGAGGTGTGCCTCTGCGTGTCTGTGTAAATCCAGGAAGTGAACAGGCAGAAGCTTCAGCTGCCCACAGTTAAAATGGATGCAGCCAGACTTAGTGGAGGGAGATTTCTGCAGCATATTTGGCAAGTACAGAATCGCAGTATATAAAATAATATGCAAAGTGGTTGGAGGGAAGCTTCAGAATGGCAAAGATGTTTTTATTACAAATTATGTGAGCAGATTGCAGTTCCTCTTTAAGGACGGCAGTGGCTGCGGTTCCTTAAATATTGCAAGCCGGGACCACTACTTATTTACCACAAGCAATTTTTTTTTTTTTTGTGAATTTCCTTTCACTTCTGTTTTATGCAGTATTTACCAAGTGTTTTTGCTTTATGTGGTAGTGAATTGACATTTTTCGGATTGCATGCGATATTTGGGAAAACACCTACCGGTAAATACTGCGTGTGATCTGTTTCTGTGAATGGAGCCCATTGTCTTGGACTTGTGTCGCATATAATCACATGACAATCAAAATAACATTATTCTCTATGTTGCCCATTCACATCAATGGAACACAGGCACAGCTTGTTTTTGGAAAAGGGTCCGGTGCTGCTTTGGCGCGTTTTGCAGCGTGATTTTAGCCCTATAGACTTCAATAGGAACGCACCAAAAAACACATATACTTGCTTTTTTGACCCATATTTTCCGGTTGTTTATACTCCTTAACAACCAGCATCCAGTTTCCTTCCCCTACCAGAAAAATGCATTAGTATCAAAAAGGCAGCCAAGTCGCACTACATAATCGATCTGAAAATCCGATCAAAGGTGTGAACCTAGCCTTAGTTTTCTCTGGCTGCCCGGCTTTACTGACCCTCTAAAATTAGATTGTAAGCTCCTTTGGGTCTGTTTGCTGTGTCAATCTTTGCAGAACTAGCTGCATAAATAAATAAAAGAAGTGCTGCTGCGTCTACCTTCCTTTTCCATGCACTGATCAGGACTTTGTGCCAAGGCTTTCAGTGGAAATAAACGAGCGGCGGCGATGATATATTAATGACTCTGTCAGATTTTACGTGTCGGATGAGGGCTTTGTGGTTTCTTACACTCTCTGAAGTTAAGTGACAGATCTGCTTGTTTTTTTTTTCTCCAGTGTTCCGTGATGATGAGACCTGAAATGCGACTAAAACATCGCTGCAAATTTTCCCACCTCCTGCGCTCTTCTCTGTGGATTAGTACAATGAGATGGTGCACAGTCCAAAGGAGATTTTACTCTGTACCAGCATCCCAAAGATTGACTTATTGATACATAGAATATGCTGTATGCTTTTCTATGGATCTATAGAACATGCATTAGGTACATCTATAAAGATCTGCTGATGTCCGTGTTTTTTTCCATTGTTTCTGAATGTTCTTAGTGCTTCATATTAACCACTTCAGCCCGGAAGATTTTACCCCCTTCCTGACCGGAGCACTTTTTACAATTTGGCACTGCGCCGCTTTAACTGACCATTGCGCGGTTGTGCGACGCTCCACCCAAATTTGCATCCTTTTTTCCCCACAAATAGAGCTTTCTTTTCGTGGTATTTGATTACCTCTGCGGTTTTTATTTTTGCGCTATAAACAAGAGTGAAAATTTTGAAAAAAACACAATCTTTTTACTTTTTGCTATAATAAATATCCTAATTTAAAAAAAAAAAAAAAAAATTTCCTCAATTTAGGCCGATATGTATTCTTCTACATATTTTTGGTCAAAAAAAATCACAATAAGCGTATATTGATTGATTGGTTTGCGCAAAAGTTATAGCGTCTACAAAATAGGTGATAGAATTATGTCATTTTTATTATTATTATTATTATTTTTACTAGTAATGGTGGTGATCTGCAATTTTTATCGGGACTGCGATATTATGGCGGACACATTTGTGGGACCACTGACAATTTTACAGCGATTAGTGCTATAAAAATGCACTGATTTCTGTAAAAATTTCACTGGCAGGGAAGGGGTTAACACTAGGGGGCGATCAAGGGGTTAATTGTGTGCATGTTCTAACTGAAGGGGGGATGGGACTTACTAGGGGAAATGACAGATCGCTGTTCATACAAAGTATGAACAGACGATCAGTCATTTCTCCCCTGAGAGAACCAGGATCCCAGGTTCTCGCTGTGTCACGAGCGATCACAGGTGCACGGCGGTCATCGCCCCCCCAGGCACTTGCATCGGCTCCGTGGGTGAGCAGCAGGCGCGGGCACGTGCCTCCGGCGGTGCGCGCGCACCCCTAGTGGCCACAGGGCGAAGCGACGTAACATAACGTTGTTTCGCCCAGCCAAGCCATGCTCCCGCAGTAAAACTGCGGCAGTTGGTCGGCAGGCGGTTAAGCTGAATTTACATTTTCTTCCATTTTGCTTTCCCGGTTCCTTCACCCCCCCCCCCCCCCTTTATAAACATGCTATTGAAATGTTTAAATAAAATCTTTCTGCTCTTATTACATACTTTTAGACTCAATCACTAGATCTATGTGCTTCTCTATGTAATGGAGGCAGATCATGGATGGTGGGAGGGGCCAGCAGGGTGCTGTACAAAGCTTCTAAGCACTCTGCCCCAGTACTGCACTCTAGAACCCTGGGCCATGATGCAATCAGTGGAAATCTCAAAATACTTTGAAAGGTAAGTGTCAGTGTGGAGGATTGGGTGATCCTAGGCAGGCTGTATTTGCCTGTAGACCCCCCCAGGTAATGCCCACATGTGATGCTGAGCCTCCATAATTGAGAGAACTGAAATCCAAGGAAAGAAAGCAGTGGGCTAGGGGCAGTCATGCTGGCGAGGAAAGATCTAGATCAGGGGTCTCCAAACTTTCTAATCAAAGGGCCAGTTCATTGTCCTTCAAACTTTAGGGGGGCCGGACTGTGGCTGGGGGTAGAGGAAATTTTCCTGGCATCAGTTGGCGTAGACATGGCCACATTAGGTATTAGGGGAAGGAGAAATTGGTGTCAATGGGAGATTTTGTGCTTCATTGTTGGTGTCAGTTGTCAGAAAAGGGTCTAGAATCAGTGGGAGAAGTAGTGTCCTAAGGGCCGAATAAAGGCAGGCAAAGGGCCGCATTTGGCCCCAGGGCCGCAGTTCGGAGACCACTGATCTAGATGATGCTGGACGTTCCCCAGCCAGGAAATGAGGTGACTTGCTGCAGCTTCTAATACACGCTGTGAGAAGCTCACAATGTGCGGTGAAATCAGAGTAAGCAATTTCAGTACATGAGGGGAACATGTACTGAGCATCTCATAGTGTGCATTAGAAGCTGCAGCAGGTCAGATCCAGTCCTCTCCATTTCCTGGATAGAGGATGTCCATCATCATCTAGCTCTTTCCTCCTCAACTTCCCGCAGGCCAATCCCTTTTTTATTTATTGGATTTCAGCTCTTTCAATTCTGGAGTCCCTGCAGTCTCCATGCAAATGCAGCCTGCCTAGAAATTCGGACTCCTCCAGCCTGACATCCACCAATCAAGGCATTTCAATGTTTACATATCACCCTAGAGCAGGGGGGTGTCACTTAATTTCATCGAGGGCCACATCAGCAGTGTGGTTGCCCTCAAAGGGTTTTATCTAGGGTGCGCTACATACAGGGTTCAGAGGTACAGTGTGTAACCCCGCCATTCTCTCCTCTTTTGTCTTTATTTCGTACCGGGCCTGGCTCTAGTACCTCCTTGTGTAGGCGGCTCTACTGCCTATTTATTTGGTTCTAGTACTCCCCCCTGTGTAGGCGGTTCTAGTGGCGGTGTATTTGGTTCTGGTACTTCCCTGTGTAGGCGGCTCTACTACCCGTGTATTTGGCTCTAATACCTCCTTGTGTAGGCGGCTCTACTACCTGTGGTTTTGGCTCTGGTACCTCCTGTGTAGGCAGCTCTAGTACCTCTTGTGTAGGCGGCTCTACTACCTGTGTATTTGGCTCTAGTACCTCCCATGTAGGCGTCTCTACTATCCATGTATTTGACTCTAGTACCTCCTGTGTAGGCGGCTTTACTACCCATGTATTTGGCTCTAGTACCTCCCGTGTAGGCGGCTCTACTACCCATGTATTTGGCTCTAGTACCTCCCATGTAGGCGGCTTTACTACCCATGTATTTGGCTCTAGTACCTCCCATGTAGGCGTCTCTACTATCCATGTATTTGACTCTAGTACCTCCTGTGTAGGCGGCTTTACTACCCATGTATTTGGCTCTAGTACCTCCCGTGTAGGCGGCTCTACTACCCATGTATTTGGCTCTAGTACCTCCCATGTAGGCGGCTTTACTACCCATGTATTTGGCTCTAGTACCTCCCATGTAGGCGTCTCTACTATCCATGTATTTGACTCTAGTACCTCCTGTGTAGGCGGCTTTACTACCCATGTATTTGGCTCTAGTACCTCCCGTGTAGGCGGCTCTACTATCCATGTATTTGACTCTAGTACCTCCCATGTAGGCGGCTTTACTACCCATGTATTTGGCTCTAGTACCTCCCATGTAGGCGGCTTTACTACCCATGTATTTGGCTCTAGTACCTCCCCGTGTAGGCGGCTCTACTACCCATGTATTTGAATCTAGTACCTCCTGTGTAGGGGGCTCTATTATCTATGTATTTGGCTCTAGTACCTCCTTCTTTGGAGTCTCTACTGCCCATGTATTTGGCTCTAGTACCTCCAGTGTAGGCGGCTCTGCCTCGCCTTGTAGGGAGAGTGCGATCTCTCCGATCTCTCCCCACCATGAGCGCATGCAGGGATTTGATAGTTCCGGGAGCCACTGGGAGAAAAGATGTCCCTTGTAAACACAGAAAACTTCTGTGTTTATAAGCGACAGCGGGGGGCGAGGAGGGGGGGGGAGCCAGAGGTGGGGGAATGGAGTTCCGCCATGTTCCAGCTGTAAAACTGCAGGGCCACATGACAAGGCCTGGTGGGCTATGTGCAGCCTTTTTCTAGCCCCTCTCACCAGTCATAATCTGCCTGCATTGCAGAGGGAAGCACAGAGACCTAGTAATGACATCATTGGGTCTAAGATAAGGTATGTAATGAAAATGAAAGGTTCTATTTTAAAAATGTCATTAGCATGTTGATGAGGGGAGGAGGAGGAAGGGAAGGCAAAACCTAAGCAGATTAAAGTTCAGCTTTAATGACATAGGAGCAATGCACAGATCATATGCAGCCATAGTGCACAGCCTGGCTCTCTGCCTGTTCCCTTTACATTCCCCCGGCCCATCTATAAATACTCCGCAGCTGTTTCTCCCTATGGAAACTGAAGCTGAATAAGGGGTCTTCGGAGTTGTGACTTGTGAGCGACGTCAAGTCCTTGACACAGCGCAGTGTTTGATAATCCTCATTCCCTGTAAGGATAAAATCATTTACATACCAGTCCTCCCAGGTCATGTGGGGAAGGCTCTTCTGTCTCTCATATGTCATTTAGATGTAGAAATCGGCAAATCAAATGTGACATGTTTAATTTGATCCAAAATAATTTCAATAGACCTAGTAATTGACACTGACCCCCCCAACAATGAATTGAAGTTGAACTTCAGCAAACAGCTTAACACACAGCTAAAGTGCATTTATGATTTCATTCTAGAAAGAATTGTAATTCTGCTTGGCCAGTCCTGTGATCCGGACACCAGATCTGGGTCCTGGACTTTCTACACACTACATTGCCGTGCTTTTCCAATGCAGTAAAAAGCAACAGGTTTCCTTTACTGCAGACCTCCGCAGCATGTAGGCGTCTTCCTAGTGCTCTCCTGTTACTCCATTCATTGGTTGGCTGGAAAGCCCTGTGTGAGCTGCAAGTCACCAGTCATAGCGAACGCAGGTCTAAGGTCGGCCATACATAGTTTGAATACCGGCTGGTTCAGAAAAATGAGGATGAAAACTTTTTTAGGATCCACCATAGCTTGTGATTGGACAAAGAAGGAGTATTGGCCCGTAGATGAGGTCATCTTCCTATTCTTCATCAATATGTTCATCCTGTTAAGGGACCCACCCTAGTCTGTTAAATGAGGAGTATATTAAACACATTGTTCATCCCCCTACTTTCCTCCTCAGCAGGCATGTTTTTATGTCATGGTTGCCATGCATGCTTCCATAAATGATCCTTTTTCATTCGGATCGATCTTTGAATGATTGATTTTTAATCTTCTCTATAGTCAGCGACTCATTCAATCAAGATGACAGTGGGAAATGGATTTTGAACGATAGTTTGAAGAATTAATTGTAAGCGATTAATCGCATTTCTGTTTTTAGCACGCAACGTCATAATCTGATCCATCAAAGTAAAATCAAATTCATGAACCAAAACATCCCAGTGCTCCAGTTTATGCACCACCAGTAGGGGTGCAACGGATCAAAAAACTCATGGATTGGATCGATCCTCGGATCAGAGGCACGGATCGGATCATTTTCCGGATCAGCAAAAAAAAAAAGAGACAAAATCTTGTTACACCCACCGGAGTTTTAGATTTCAGTTATTTTCAACACAAAACGGAGCTTATATGCTTAAATACAGTATTTGTAAATCCGACGGACTGTTTACATGTTCAATTTTAAAAGCAGCAGCAAACCTGCTGACCTTACATGGTTGCTAATGTGACAGAACACCTCTGATATTCACATTTAACTAAATGTTAAATGTGAAAATCAGAGGTGTTCTGTCACATTAGCAAGCATGTAAGGTTTGCTGCTGCTTTTAAATTTAACATGTAAACAGTCCGATGGATTTCCAAATAATGTATTTAAGCATATAAGCTCTGTTTTGTGTTGAAATAAACTGAAATCTAAAACTCTGTTGGGTGTAACAAGATGTCCGCTTGGCCCCTTCTGCACAGTAATGATAGTGAGGAGTGTGGGGTGGAGCAAGATGGCGGCGAAATGTCACTACAGCGGCCGCTGCCGGGTGTACAAAGATG
Source organism: Rana muscosa (assembly GCA_029206835.1). Lineage (NCBI taxonomy): Eukaryota > Metazoa > Chordata > Amphibia > Anura > Ranidae > Rana > Rana muscosa. Next base: position 211,372,475 of record CM055121.1, on the reverse strand, counting down.
GGCTCCGCTCCGGAGGTAGGCTGAAGGCGCGGCCTTTCCTACGGTTGAGGCTCCGGAGCGCTCCGCGGAACGCGTGGTGTTCCGATCTGAACAGGGTGACCTGTTGGGATCACCACCCATCCGTTGCACCACTAACCACGATTGATCTTCCTTTTTTTCCCCTCATTTGCAGATCCATTCAGTTTGATCAAATCTGATCTAAACTGATCAGAATGGAAGTTATGCCTGTTCGATTGTTTGACATGCATTGATCGATCAATCGATTGTATAATGATATCAGTCTAATGGTGGTCATACATGCTTCAATTTTCAAAGTGGTGGATCCCTAATAATACAAAAAAGGGATTATTCTTTGCTTTTTGTGTACTGTGTGGATAAAAAGGCTACACTGCTAAAGCCGATCATAGATTTTAATTTTTAAATTACAGGTACTTATATAGCGCCGTCAATTTATGCAGCGCTTGGTCAAATCTTGTCTGGTTCAGCAGGGACCGGCTGAGATTCAATCCATGCATGTTTATATAAGGTGCAGCGCTCGTGCAAATAAAGTCCACAGGATATAATTCCAAAAGACAAAGTCCGACACACTTCACAGATTGTTTGGCAGAATATTATTATTTTTTTTTTTTTAATGCTATCACTGTCAGCAGCTATAGCAGCCAGCAGTGATCATTGTGTTCTGCCAGCAGGGAAGGCTCCTCACCAGCAGAACACAGTAGCATCATGGTACGGATTCCTCCATCAACACTGACTTGATGCAGAAATCAAGCGTTTTTATTTCCTTCTGCTCGTTGTAGAAGGAAAGAAAGTAGTATGATCTATGGCCTGCTTGTATCAGCTCTAATGTCCCAGAATTGGAAGGCCTTCGTGATGTTATTTAAAGCGGGGCTTGACAAATTTTCTTTGAATCTAGGAGCCATCTAAAAAAAGTTAGGAGCCAGTTATTTTTTTTTAAAATCTTACCGGTGGAACATGTAACATGCTCCTGAAGGTAAACTTCTCCTTTTAACCTCTAGGCAGTTACTGGCGGGCACCGGAAAACTCACGATGCATACTTGCGATCAGGAGCTTTCTGATTATGTGACTGCTGTGAGAACCAATCACAGCGATTACATGACCTGAATGCCCTCCTCCTGGCATTTTAGAATTCTTAAAGGGCCGGGAGGCATCAGCATTTTTGCATTATTTGCACACATTTAAAAATGTATTTTAGGCCTGAAGATTACATAAAACCCCCCATATATTTTCTAAAAGCAAACACCCTAGAGCAGTGATGGCGACCCTTGGCACCCCAGATGTTTTGGAACTACATTTCCCATGATGCTCAACTACACTGCAGAGTGCATGAGCATCATGGGAAATGTAGTTCTAAAACATCTGGGGTGCCAAGGTTCGCCATCACTGGCCTAGAGAACAAAATAGTGGTAGTTTCAATTTTTATTTTTTATTTTTTTATGTCCCACGATATTGCTGCAAAGGAAATGCAAATCACATTAAAAGTTAATTTTAGGGGGCACAAAAACACAATAAATTACCCAATTTTTGGTAAAATATAAAAGGCGAGGTTGCACCGAGTAAATGGATACCCAACATGTCAAATCTTAAACGTGTCGGTACCCTATAATTTCCATAGACACTTTAAAAGCCCCCTATAAGTCATCAGTTTAGTGTTACGAAGGAGGTCTGGTGCTAGAATTCTTGTTCTCATTCTGGCGTGCGCGGCGATATGTAACGTGTATCGCAATCAACGTTTTCAGGAGTTGGCATCCTGCTGCGTGTGTTTACCTTTTTGTATGTGCGCATATGTGGGGGTAGAGGGTAGGGCTGGGAAAAAAATCGATTTTAATCTTGAATCGAGTTTTGAGCTCAAATCGATTCAGTTTTGAAGAAAATCGATTTTTTTAGATTTTTTTTTTTTTTTTCCTTCAAAGTTTCCGTAGCAGGACTGCAGGGGGCGTATCCGGAATGGCACTGGGCAGCGTTACCCCAATTACATCTACTCGCTGCAGCCGCCCTCTGCCTACCTGATCAGCGTGTCATGCAGACAGACGGCGGCCATTGCAGTGTTCAAAAGCCGCGCCTCCCGAGTCCTCGTCGTCTGTGATAGGCGGAACACTCAATTTCACAGCAGGCAGTATTCAGCCTATCACGGACATCCTCTCATCCTCGTCTGTGTTATGAGGATGACCATGATAGGCGGAACACTGAATGCTGGGAAATTGAGTGTTCCGCCTATCACAGACGAGGAGGAGGCGCGGCTTTTGAATACTGGAATGGCCACCGGTGTAGCAGTAAAATCCGTATACCATGAAAATCTGCATCAGGTACGGGCACAGTGATTGAAGCATGGGCACAGTGAGACACGGGCACAGTGAGACAAGGGTACAGTGAGGCATGGACACAGTTCAATTCAACTAAGAGTAACCTCAGGATTTTTTGTTGTTTTATTAGCTAAATCCAAATACAGTATTAATAATTTGGATGTTTAACAATCTTTGTTGCACACTGCAAAAAACAACAAAAGGTCACAAGCGCTAAATTGGTGGATAAAGAAAAAAATATAATGGATGATAATAATAAATAATAATAATAATAATAATAATAAGAAAAAAATCCCAAATATTTTGGGAAGTACAAAGTATCCAAAAGGGGGGAAAAAACAGGATCCAGCGCAGCAAGAAAAAATCCGTACCCAGAAGTACAAAATACACAACATGCACACAATATAATCCAGCGCTCATGGAACATACATTAACTATTGAAAACTCTTGAAGAATTGATAAAAAAGCTTAGTCCATTTATCACAATAAAGAGAGGGATCCAATCCCAAATGTGCAGAGGGCAAATGAATCTTAACTCTCCAGTTGCCAGTGGTGACAAACTTGTTAAACTTGCAGTGACATCCGTGGAGCAAGGAGGGGTTAAAAAAGTCAAAACAAAGCCTGTGGCATGATCTCCGTGTGAGCACAGTACCTTGAATGATGGACAACAGGCAGACCAGCGTGTGGAGGGCCCTCCAACCCAAAAGGATGCAGAGCCAGGATCGCAGCAAGGCTGGGACAGAAGGAATCACACACAGAGTTTCAAGAGTTTTCAATAGTTAATAATGTATGTTCCATGAGAATATATTGTGTGTTTGTTGCACACTGACTTTGCAGTTAGAGAAAGGGTTTGCCTTTGCAATTTTGTTTGTTGATGCACTTTAATTAATGTAATAATAAAAAAATCGAATCGTAAATCGAGTTTTTTATAAAAAAATCGCAGATTTTTTTGGGGGGGAAAATCGCCCAGCCCTAGTAGAGGGGCCCTCAAGTTCTTTTGGGGGTGGGGGGGGGGGCTTTTATGTGATTGGGTGTAACTTAAATTTTTTACAATTTAAAAAATAAATAAAAAATTCCATCACATAGGGGACAAAAAGTCCCCTATGTGATTTTTTTTTTTTGGTGACATGTTCTCTTTAATGAAACATCTAGGGTCTAAAAGACCCCCAATGTCTCCCCTGTGCTCCAGTGAAAGTAATGCATTGCACTGCATTACATTCTTTGCCGGTGTCCTATCATTCTGGGTCCCCCATCAGATAGTGCCCGGGTTGGACTGCGCATGCGCAGTCCCATGTCACGGAAATGCCCGAAAATAAACATCTGTTCCGCTCTGTTCAATCAGCTGTTAGGCCGCGCTTCCTGCCGCTCGCTCCCGCCGCTCGTTCTATCAGCTGGGGGACCCATATCGATGGATACAATAGCGCTGCCAAATAAAAGGGGCAGGTGTATTATAGAGCGCAGTTTTTTATAGCATGCATTTTACAATAAACTACACATATCTGCCCCTTGCTGTATTTGAGTGTGCGCGGCCAGCGCTCTTCTATCGAGATGGCTCCTCAATAATACACTCGCGGCCAGCGCTGTTCTATCTAGATGGGTCCCCCATCTGATAAAACGAGCGACGGGTGTGAGCGCGTGTTAACTGCACATGCTCCAACAACAGGTGATGTAATAGATGTTTCGTCTCGGAGATTTCCGTGATCTCCGATTGCGCATGCGCAGTCCACCCCGGGCACTATCTGATAGGGGGACCCATTATGTTAGAACACAGGCCTTGATGGCCAAGGAAACTGTCAACGGGGACCCGAAAGTGACTTCACGCGTCACTTTCGGCTCAACAAGAAGAAAGGGGAGGGGAGCGGACAGATTGGATATTTATGACAGCAGAGACCCTATTGGTCTTTTCTGTCATGAATGCTTCTCCTGCCTGTCAGCTGTAGTGTACACTGAGCCACGCATGCGCAGACAAGCTTGCATTACTGGCATTCAATCTGTGCCGCAATGATGTGCCTTTGTGTGCAGGAGTAACGTCAGCGCGGCTCGGCCATTTATGCGACCTAAGAGATGGAACCCAGGATTTGGGGGATTGGTGGCACCGCAGCGCAGTAATCCGTCATAATGTTCTAGTATGCGGTGCATATAAATGTATTGTGACTAAAACCTGCAGCCAGGGGGCTTCTTTTTTTTAAATGCTTTTACTACAGCTTTAAATTGGGCGTACGCCACCCACTCCATTTTCTTCCCCCTGCAGCTACTACAGCTTTATATATAGGGCAGGTCATATAGCGTTGTCTGCAAGGCCTGAGCTACAGATGATCGGAATGTCCCCCCTCCCCAGCCATCTAGACATACGGCCTGTTGTGACAGCTCCAGTATGCTGTAGCTGTATTGTCTGTCCCTGGTAAGAAGCTGACGTTCTACCTATTCCAGCAAGCAGTGAGCTCATGACGTTGGTATGTAATGAGTTCAGGCCTGGAGAGCTCTGCTACTGGAAGGATACAGGAATGGGGGCAGCTGTTTATCCCTCTCCTTAGGGCAGCTGGAAACACATTGAGGAATGTCTGCTGCCTACAAGTCTGGCCCCAGAAATTTATCATTTCTTTATGGCTTTTTCTTCTTTTTACATTGCAGATTTCCAGTTCCGTTTTGTGGGCAGATTGGGTTTTCTTAGGCTGTTGACATAGGTGTGCGCAGCCTATTTCATTAGGGTGTGCACCCCAAAGATCAAACACATAGTACCGATCACTCACGATGAAAGGGAAGGGAAGGGGCCGGTAAGTTACATATTTACCGGCCCCTTTCCCCACTCATCCCTGGAGGGAGAGGAGAGTAGGGAAGGAGGAATCAGGGCAGTAGGGGAAATCTGTGCTGCACAGAGTGATTAGGGTGTGCCTGGGCACACCTGGCACACCCTGTGCGCACGCCTATGGCTGTTGAGGATCATCTATTGAAGCTCAGTAATGCTGTACTCTGAGGGCCTTTTCCCAGGGAAGCTGTTTAGGCCGCATTCACACCTGAGCGTCGCAGGTTTTTTTCAGGCATTTTGTCATACGTTTGCGTGTTTTTGAGCGTTTTTGTTCAGCGTTTCTAAAGCGTTTTGGTGTAGCCAATAGAGAAGGATTAAGAGGGCTGGGTTTAGGGGTTAGGATTAGGGTTAATGGTTCATTTATTTTAAATAATATTATTATTTATTTGATATGTTTTATGATGATGATTTTTTATTTTATTATTTAAAGTCGTTGTAAAGCCTAATGCCTCGTACACACGACCGGTTTTCCCGACAGAATTCCTCTCAAGCCTGCCTTGCATACACACGGTCACACAAAAGTCCGGCGAACTTTTGACTGCCAAGAACGCGGTGACGTAAAAGACTACGGCGAGCCGACAAATTTTTATGCTTCCGAGCATGCGTCGAATTCTTTCTGAGCATGCACGTTTTTTTTCCTGTCGGAAAAGCATACAGACGAACGGTTTTCCCGCCAGGATTTTTTCCTGACGGGGAAAAGAGATCCTGCTCTCTCTTTTTTTTTTTTTTTTTGCCGGCAGTTTTCCTGTCAGAAAAACTGCGATGGAGCATACACACAGCCGGGATTCCCAGGCCAAAAGCTCTACTAGCAGTTTTCCGTCGGAAACAACAGTCGTGTGTACTAGGCATTGGGGTTTTTCACCTTTTAATGTATTCTATGCAATAAGGTGAAAAACCTTCTGTGCTGCAGCTCCCCCCCAGACCACCCCTTTTTCTTACCTGAGCCCAATCTGATCCAGCGATGTGCACGAGTGCATCGGCTCCAGCCAATGTCGCTCTCCTCATTGGACAGATTGATAGCAGCAAACTGGCCAAGTCCCGCTGTCTGTGTGAATGAACACCGCAGCGGCTATCGTGAGTGAACCCGCAGGGGTGCCGCCATAGACTGATGCTTTTCGCGTTGGCACCCGATAGAGCTGCACGATTAATCGTCAAGAATCAATTTTTTTCCCTGTTGTGATCTTGACAAAGTATTTCCCGAACTTTTGTATGCAGAGAATGCTCTCTGCTCTCAGCCCTCAAAAGAAAGGAAACAAACATCTGGGCAGTCTGCAAAGTATGAGAACATTCTTACAGACCACTTTAACCTACAGGTAAGCCTAGATTAAGGCTTACCTGTAGGTGCAAGAAATATCTCCTTAACCTTCAAGTTTGAGGAGATTTTTTTCCAAACACCGGACACCGATGTCTACGGCACAGGCGCACTGAGCATTCCATTAGTGAAGGCGATCATGCCGTCACTGAGGTCATCGCTACTCCGGCCAGTCACAGCGCCGGAGCAGCGATACCCGGAAGTCGCTCCGGGAGATATGGTGGCGACGGAGAAGGTGAACGAGGGTCGCTGCAGGGGCTTCGATCTCAGTTAAGTGATTCATAATGAGCTAGTACTTATTTTTTTTATTTTTAGAGAGGGTTTACTTCCTCTTTAACCACTTCAATACCATGCACTTATACAGCTTCCTGCCCAAGCCAATTTTGAGCTTTCAGCGCTGTTGCAATTTGAATGACAATTGCGCGGTCATGCTACACTGTACCCAAACATTTTTTATCATTTTGTTCCCACAAATAGAGCTCCCTTTCGGTGGTATTTGATCGCCTCTGCGATTTTTATTTGTTGCACAACAAATAAAAAAAGAGCGGAAATTTTGAAAAAAACTAAGTTTTTTTCTTTTGTTTCTGTTAATTTTTTTTGTAAATAAGTACCTTTTCTACATCAATGACGGGCACTGATAAGGCGGCACTGATAAGGCGACACTGATAAGGCAACACGGATGGGCACCGATGAGGTGGCACCAATGAGGTGGCACTGATGATGGGCACTGATAGGCGGCACTGGGCACTGATATGTGGCACTGGTATGCGGCACTGATATGCACTCATAGGTGGCACTGATATGCACTCATAGGTGGCACTGATATGCACTCATAGGCGGCACTGATATGCACTCATAGGTGGCACTGATATGCACTCATAGGCGGCACTGATTGGCACTCATAGGCGGCACTGATTGGCACTCATAGGCGGCACTGATTGGCACTTATAGGCGGCACTGATGAGCACTTATAGGCGGTACTGATGGGCACTTATGAGTGGCACTGATAGGTGGCACGGACGGGCACTGATAGGTGGGCACAGATGGGCACTGATAGGTGGGCACAGATGGGCACTGATAGGTGGCACTGATGGACACTAGTAGGTGGCACTGGTGACACTGATGCCCAGCAATGCCAGCCACCACACATTGTGGTCGTGCCATGATAGTGCCAGTCAGTGCCCATTTGTGGGCACTGATTGGCATATTTTTTTTATGTTTTTTTTTTTTTATATATATTTTTTATGGTTTACTACATGTGGATGGCCATGGGGGCCATCCACATGCTTAGGGCTTCCCTGGTGGTCTAGTGTGGGTATCCGAGGGGGGGGCTGCGCTGATAAACAATTAGCGCGACCCCCCCCTGTCAGGAGAGCCGCCGATCGGCTCTCCTCTACTCGCGTCTGTCAGACGCGAGTGAGGAAGAGCCGATCAACGGCTCTTCCTGTTTACATCCCGATCAGCTGTGATTCGACACGGCTGATCACGTGGTAAAAAGCCTCCGCCGGAGGCTTTTTACCATGATCAGTGTAGCGGTGTGTCAGACTGACACACCGCTCCACCGATCGCCGCAATGCGCGCCCCCCCCGGGCGCGTGGCGGCTGTTATCCTGCAGGACGTCATATGACGTCCAGTGTGGATAACAGAACCACTTCCCGGACGTCAATTTGCTATTGACTGGGCGGGAAGTGGTTAAGTCTAAACATTGTAACCATTTGTCTTTTTACGTCAAAGGAATCTGTATGTAATTTAGGAAAGTTTAACCACTAAACAGTAAACCTTTTTTTGACATTTGTTGTTTTCAAGTTAAAATCTTTTTTTTTGAGACCCTAGAGAATAAAATGTTGGCTGTTGCAATATTTTATATCACACTGTATTTGCGCAGTGTTTTTTCAAATGCAATTTCTTTATCGTACACCACGGGACACAGAGCCAGTCATTACATAATGGGTTAAGGGTCACCAGCGGTGATTGGACACTGGCACAACCAATGGAAGACAGTTCCCCTCCATATAACCCCTCCCATCAGGGGAGTAGCTCAGTTTTTTCGCCAGTGTCGAAAGGTGTTGGACGCGTTAGGAGGTGCTAAAGGAAAGCTCTACCAAAGAGACCCTCTGGGGGTAAAAGAGCTATGCTTTCGGATCCATCCAAGACGCCTACAAATGAGCTGAATCTGGATGGGATCCGGGCCTCATCCATGAGGCGTCGCCTGTAATGTCTCTCTTCGGAGGACTGGGCTCTAAGATCCAGCACTTTCGCTATTTCGCTATAAAGTCCTGGTAAGAGTCTTGTACAAGGCCCAGGGGAGAGGTATCCTTTAAATAGGAACCCATATCCCTGAAGGTTGGCACACATAGCCCACCGTGAAGGGTGAAGTTTGGTATCTGTCTGAAAACTTTCAGCAGAAAAACCTGCGGCGTGGATAAGGTGAGATTAGAAGGTCCATAACTAGGTTGGGACCTTTTTCAAAAAGTGGATGTCTTCTTTTTTTCCACCACTGGGGGGAGTAAAGAGCTGAATATACTCACCTCACTCTGTTCAGTGTCGGCTTTGGCGAAGTACACTGCTCGTCACCTCCGCTGCTGAGCTTGCTTGAGCACCCCGCTCCTCCTTCCGGTGGCCGATACAGACACCTGCAGATGCAGGTAAGTGGGGACAGGGGCTGATGAGAGTCCTCTCTCACTATGGCCACCACCATAGCGCTAAAGGCCGCGCGCTTTATCGGAGGGGGGGGGGGCCGAAGGCGTGCGCGGGCACGTGGCGCGCGCAGGCACAGAAACGGCACCAAATTTAAAAGACTGTCAGTGTAAAAAGCACTGCAGCAGCAAGCAAGCTCGTTAGTTCTCTTGTTCCTGGCAGAGAAACACAGCAGCTATACAGGGACGTAAGACTCCATGTGGTTGGATTGGGTACTTCCTAGAAGACATCCATGTTATGCATAGTTATGTGTTAAAAGTTGCATACTTAATGTATTTGCTAAACTGAACACGGTAGTATATGCATTTAGGTACCTTGTATTTTGTCTAAACAGTAAGTCTTCCAGGGGAAGTAATGCGGACAAAAAGAGATAAAAGAGCACCGCCGCCTGAGACAGGGGGCTCTAGCTGTGCTGACTCGGTACCTTCCTCTCCTGTGTTGCCAAAAGCACCTGTACAGGATGAGCCATTACCTCTGTCAGGTATGGCGGCTTCCCCAGTGAAGCCTGGGCCTGCATATGTCACTGAGGACACTTTATCAGCTGCCCTAAATAATCTGGAGGAGAAAATTGCTACTTTAATCGCTAAATCCTCTAAAAAGGACAATAAGCGAAGCAGATCTCCTCCAGTATTGGACCTCCCTTCAGAAGTACCTGAGGAGGAGGAGGATGAGGAGGAGGCTACATCAGCAGAGGATGAGGAGTCAGACGGATCAGGGATATCGGATGAGCCTTTTTCGGTATCCCAGATTTTAAAGTCACAGGTGCAATGCTATGCAGGAGCCGTGCGAGCTGCATTTAGGTTACCCTCTTTGGAGGTAACAGAATCACCTGTCTCCTCCCTAGGATCATTAAGATCCCTGCAAGGTGCATGCTCCTTCCCGGTTCATCCGTTACTAGAGGATCTATTGTACGCAGACTGGCAACATCCAGATAAGCGTTTTTCACCTCCAAAAAAGTTTAACATTCTTTATCCTATGGAGGAAAATTTTTTAAAGAAATGGAGCCTGCCTACGGTAGATGCGGCTATTTCTTGTGTAAATAAAAACCTGACATGTCCAGTGGATAATGTACAAGTGTTTAAAGATCCTTCTGAGAAGAAGTTGGAATCCTTACTGAAATCCTCCTTCCTTTTGGCCGGCTCAATTATCCAACCTGCAGTAGCAGCAGTCGGTATGTGTCAGGTCGTCAGCCAACAGGTAAAGCAGGGGCTGAAGGAGCTGCCTTCAGAGCAGGCTAAAAATTGGGAGAATTTGCCTAAAGCCTTATGCTTCACAGTGGATGCCATGAGAGATTCTATCATACAGGCATCACGCCTTACACTCCAGCTGGTACAGATGCGCAGAGTACTTTGGCTTAAGCATTGGTCAGCGGAAGCCCCATGCAAAAAGTTGTTGGCAAGTTTCCCGTTCCATGGCGAACGCCTTTTTGGGGAAGATTTAGAAAGATATATCCAAAAGATATCAAGTGGTAAAACGACACTTTTACCTGAGAGAAAGAAAAACAAGAGACCTTGTTTTAAACAAACTCTCTCCCCAGCTCCCGGGAAATCTGACTCCAGCCAGTGGCGACGGCCTTTTCAGCCGCCCAAAAAAGCCAAAGAACAGGCTCAGAAGAACAAGAAGCCGTGGGGTTCAAGAGCTAATAAGCAAGCCCCCAAAACCTCTCATTGAAGGGGCGCCCCCGCTCGGCCGAGTGGGGGGGAAGGCTTCGTCAGTTCTCAGCGACTTGGCGGACAGAAACCCAGGACAAATGGGTGGTATCCACAATATCCTCAGGGTACAGACTGGAATTTCGAGAGATCCCATCTTCTCAATTCCGAAGTTCAAGACTCTCCAAGGATCCACAAAAAAGAGGATCCTTCTTCAAAGGTTTGAATCACTTAATAGCTCAAGGTGTGGTTACAGAGGTACCCCAAAAGGAGCAAGGTTCAGGTTTTTACTCAAACCTCTTTGTGATTCCAAAACCGAACGGAGAAGTCAGACCCATCCTGGATCTAAAAAATCTAAACCAGTTTCTGAACGTTCGCCATTTTCGAATGGAAACGATTCGATCCGTGGTCGCTACTTTAAAAGGCGGAGAATTCATTGCGTCCATAGATATCAAAGACGCATATCTACACATACCAATCCTCCCCGCTCACCAAAGATTCCTAAGGTTTGCGGTAGAAGATCGCCACTTTCAATTTGTGGCCCTGCCATTTGGTGTAGCCACCGCGCCCAGAGTATTCACAAAGGTGCTAGCTCCTCTGTTAGCAAACCTAAGAACACGGGGCATTGCGGTAACAGCCTATCTAGACGATCTACTATTAATAGATCAGTCAAAGGAGGGATTGGATCACGCTGTAGACACTACAGTAGGATACCTGGAGCATTTAGGATGGATTATAAACTTACAAAAATCCTCTCTCCAGGCCCAAAGAAGGATAGTGTACCTGGGCATGATCATAGATACAGCCCAAAACAGGGTATACCTGCCAGAGCCAAAGATACAGTCTCTGAAAGACCTGATCCACAAGGTCAAAGCAAACAAGAGGCCGTCTATTCGCCTTTGCATGAGACTATTGGGAAAGATGGTAGCCTCCTTCGAGGCGGTCCCTTACGCCCAGTTTCATTCGAGACTACTTCAAGGCAATATTTTAGCCTCCTGGAACAGAAAGAGCCAAGCTCTGGATATACCCATGCGCCTGTCCTCACAAGTACGCCACAGCTTCAATTGGTGGCTAGAAGCCAGGAATTTACGGAAGGGAAAGTCCTTCCTCCCAGTGGCCTGGAAGGTGGTATCTACGGATGCCAGCCTATCGGGCTGGGGTGCAGTATTCGAGGAGGCTTCTACCCAGGGAACCTGGGCCAAGACTCAGGGGATCCTGCCCATCAATGTGCTAGAGATCCGGGCGGTATATCTAGCCCTCAAAACCTGGACATACAGGTTACAGGGCTACCCAGTTCGGGTTCAATCCGACAATGCTACGGCAGTAGCTTACATCAATCACCAAGGAGGCACCCACAGTCGGGCAGCCCAAAGAGAGGTGAACCGGATCTTGGCATGGGCAGAAGAGCATGTACCTTGCATCTCTGCAATCTTCATTCCAGGGATAGAAAACTGGCAAGCAGACTACCTGAGTCGTCAGCAGCTGCTACCAGGAGAGTGGTCTCTTCACCCAGAGATCTTTCAGGCCATATGTCTGAGATGGGGAAACCCAGATGTAGACCTGCTAGCTTCCAGGTTCAACAAGAAATTGGACAACTTTGTGTCCAGAACGAGAGATCCTCTAGCCTACGGGACAGACGCTCTAATAACTCCATGGAATCAGTTCTCACTGATCTATGCATTCCCTCCGATCCCTCTTCTACAAAGACTGCTTCGCAGGATCAAGGAGGAGGGAATACCAGTAATCCTAGTGGCCCCAAACTGGCCCAGGAGGCCTTGGTATGCCGAGATCGTAAAAATGGCGATAGGAAGGCCCTGGAAGCTTCCACTTCGACACGACCTGTTGTCACAGGGTCCAGTATTCCACCCTTCCTTACAAAGGCTAAATTTGACGGCCTGGCTGCTGAGACCCACATTTTGAAAAAGAGAGGGGTCTCTGGCCTGGCTCTTTCTACGCTCATTAATGCTAGAAAGCCAGCCTCCAGACTCATCTATCATAGAGTCTGGAAAGCATACGTTTCCTGGTGTGAATCCAGAAGTTGGAATCCTCTGAAATATGAAATAAGTAGGATTCTTGCTTTTTGCCAGTTAGGAGTGGATATGAAATTAGCCCTTAGCACCATCAAAGGGCAAATATCGGCTCTATCAGTCTTCTTTCAGAGACCATTGGCATCTCACTCCCTAGTTCGGACATTCATTCAGGGGGTACTGAGGATAAATCCTCCAGTCAGGTCTCCCTTGTGTCCATGGGATTTGAATTTGGTATTGTCAGTGTTGCAAAAGCAACCTTTTGAACCTATTCGCCATATTCCTTTAATTATATTAAGTAGGAAATTGGCCTTTCTGATTGCTATAGCTTCTGCTAGGAGAGTATCAGAGCTAGCAGCTCTTTCTTGTAAAGAGCCTTATCTAATTTGTCACAAGGACAAGATCGTACTACGACCCCATCCGGCTTTTCTGCCTAAGGTGGTGTCGGCTTTTCACTTGAATCAAGACATTGTTCTGCCTTCCTTTTTTCCAAACCCGCGGACGGCGGGGGAAAAATTATTACACTCTCTAGATCTAGTGAGAGCGGTAAGGGTGTATCTGCAAGCAACCGCTCAGATACGTAAAACAGATGTTTTGTTTATTTTACCAGATGGTCCCAAGAAGGGCCAAGCGGTATCAAAATCCACCATTTCCAGGTGGATTAGACAAGTAATTGTTCAAGCTTATGGTTTAAAGAACAGGACTCCTCCTTTTCCTGTTAAAGCGCACTCTACCAGGGCGATAAGTGCTTCTTGGGCAGTGCACCACCAGGCTTCGATGGCTCAGATCTGTAAGGCTGCAACTTGGTCCTCAGTCCATACATTTTCCAAATTCTATCAAATAGATGTGAAAGGACATGAGGATTCCGCCTTCGGGCGAAGTGTGCTGCAGGCAGCAGTATAGGGCTTCTGGTCCGCAAGCGGTCGGTTTGATCTGTGTCTCCCCCCCTTCATATGAGCATTGCTCTGGGACGTCCCATTATGTAATGACTGGCTCTGTGTCCCGTGGTGTACGATAAAGAAAATAGGATTTTTATAACAGCTTACCTGTAAAATCCTTTTCTTGGAGTACACCACGGGACACAGAGGTCCCACCCTTCTTATGGGAACCTTACTGCTTTACTACAAAACTGAGGTACTTCCCTGATGGGAGGGGTTATATGGAGGGGAACTGTCTTCCATTGGTTGTGCCAGTGTCCAATCACCGCTGGTGACCCTTAACCCATTATGTAATGACTGGCTCTGTGTCCCGTGGTGTACTCCAAGAAAAGGATTTTACAGGTAAGCTGTTATAAAAATCCTATTTTTTTGGAAAAAATTACTTTGATAAAGAAAAAAAACGAACCAGTAAAGTTGGCCCAATTTTTTTTGTATAATGTGAAAGATTTTACGCCGCGAGAATCGTGATCTTTATTCTAAGCAAAAAAAATTGTGATTCTAATTTTGGCCAGAATCGTGCAGCTCTAGCACCCGATGAAGAGGAAGGGCTTGGAGCGCCGACTGGGCCCTCCAGAGGAAGAGGATCGGGCTGCTCTGGGCAACACTATTGCACAGAGCAAGCAAGTATAGGCATGTTTGTTATTTTTGTTTGTAAACTCTAGCTTATTTTTTTTTTTAATCTGCTTTAAATGCAGTTAGGCCCCTTTCACACGGAGGTCCGTTCAGGTCCGCCTGTCAGTTTTTTAGGCGGACCTGAAACGGATCCTCCATGCACCCCTATGGAGGCACGGATGTCAGCGGAGACATGTCCGCTGACATCCGCTCCGCTCCGCCAAAGTGTGACGGAGGAAAACCCTATTTTTCCTTCCGTCGGCGGAGCGGATCGGATGACAACGGACTCTACGGTCCGTCGTCATCCGATTCCCCATAGGGGAGAGCGGCGCTCTGACAGGGCGGTCCCTGCACAGTGTGCGGGGACCGCCCAGTCATCCGTCGGCTCAGCGGGGATCAACTGAGCGATCCCCGCTGAGCAAGCGGAGCTTCACGGGGCGGATCTGCACGGATCCGCCCCGTGTGAAAGGGGCCTTTGAAGTGATCTTCACTGCATCTGAGTACCAAAAACACTATTCAATTCATTCTTAATATTCAATGCAAACTCCCCCATCCATTCATGTCTCCATGTTTTATTTTGTTGAGAAATCATGTTAAACACCCCCCCTAGCATTTTTGGCCGTGGCCATCTTGAATAAGGGCAAATAAATAATTAATTTAGCATTTACTTGCTGGAATCCGTCTGTCCTCAACTCAAGCATGCATGCAGGAGCGTGTGCTTAGCTGAGAAAACCCCTCCTCCTCTCCTCCTGAAGTCTCCTGGGATGTGTGTCATCATTTCCCCAGGCAAGAAAACAGGAAGTAACCTGAAGAAATGTAAAGAAAAAAGTTTAAAGCAAGTAAATATATACCGTATATACTTGAGTATAAGCCGAGTTTTTCAGCATATTTTTTTTTTGTGCTGAAAAAGCCCCCCTCGGCTTATACTCGAGTCTCGCTACCTCACTGTGGCCATCTGCAGCCTCACGTACCTGATCTTGAGTCTTAACTGCAGTCGGCGACCGTGCAGTGTTACAAAGCCCCGCCTCCTTCTCGTCCTTGTCCGTGATAGGCGAAAAAAATGCACTCACTGCTGGGAACTGAATCAGCGTTCCGTCACGGACAGGGCTTTGTTACACTGGACGCCGCCAACGATGTTACAGCTCGTGATCAGTTACATGAGGCTGCAGATGGGCACAGTGAGTCATGTATATGGGCACAGTGAGGCTGCAGATGGGCATTGTTGACCCTCTTTTCCACTTACAGTAGCTGCTGCATTTCACACCCTAGGCTTATACTCGAGTCAATTCGTTTTTCCCATTATTTTTTTTTGGGTGGTAAAATTAGGTGCCTCTGCTTATATTCGGGTCGGCTTATACTCGAGTATATACGGTACTTTGCAATCTATTTACTAATGCTAGCAGCATGAGGATTAAAAATGATCAATGTTGATGGGAAGAGTCAGGTTCCACGTTAACCACCTTAGTTTTGGAGGATTTTACCCCCTTCACGACCATTTCTTTACTATTCAGCACCACCGTGCTACTTTAACTAACTGGTAATTGCGCGATCATGCAATGCTGTACCCAGACAAAATTTTATATCGGGGGGGGGGGGGGGGAATATATTTTTTGCTTTCTCTGCTAAAACATTTCTTCATAAATTTTGGCTAAAATGTATTCTGCTACGTCTTTGTTGAAAAAATAAAAAATCCCTATAAGTGTATATTGATTGGTTTTCGTGAAAGTTATAGCATCTACAATCTATTGTATATACTGTATATTGGAATTGTATTATTCAACTATTTGTCACAGTAATAGACCTCGAAAGGTACTTAAAGGAGCACTAAAGCTTCCCTTTTTTTTGCCTAAAAATAACAAACATGTTATACTTACCTCCACTGTGCAGCTCGTTTTGCACACAGTGGCCCCGATCCTGGTCTTCTGGGGTCCCTCGGCGGCTGTCTTGGCTCCTCCCCGCAAGGACTCCACACCATAATGCGAGTGAGCTCGCATGGTGTGGAGTGATTGCGGGCGCGCTCCCGTGATACAGCGGCGGCCATAGCCGCCGACTGTATCACTCGGCCCCGCCCCCCGCGCGCCGCGTCATTGGATGTGATTGACAGCAGCGCCAGCCAATGGCTGCGCTGCTTTCAATCCATCCAGTGTAGCCAATCGGCGGCCAGGCTGAAAAACGAAGAGGATGACGGGGACGAGCGTGGGACTTTCGAGGGGCCAGGTAAGAAAAACGGGGGCTCGGGGGGGGGGGGGGCGGTATTGTCGAATGTTTTTTCACCTTAATGCATAGGATGCATTAAGGTGAAAAAACATGCAACTTTACTACTCCTTTAATATTGTACGGAGAGGCAGACTATAGCCTTAAGGCTGCTTTCATACTGAGGCGCTTTGCAGGCGCTATTGCGCTAAAAATAGTGCCTGCAATGCGCCCTGAAGTGAGTCCTTTGCATCCAGTGTGAAAGCCGGAGGGCATTCACACTGGAGCGGTGCGCTGGCAGGAGGGTAAAACTGCCAGACGCATCTTTGAGGCGCGGTAAAAATGCCGCTCCTATAGCGCCCCTGCCCATTGAAATCAATGGGGTAGCGCCTCCAAAACGCCGCAAATCAGCGTTTTTGTGGGCGGGTTTAACCCTTTGTCGGCCGCTAGCTGGGGTTAAAATCACCCCGCTAGCGCCCGCAAATCGCGTCAAACACGACGGTAAAACGCTGCTAAAAATAGCGGCGTTTTACCGCCAGTGCACCCAGTACTTCAGTGTGAAAGTAGCCTTAAAGGACGGGTCCCGACTATCCATCCGCAAGCTGCAGCCTTCAGCGGTAGTACCTCTGAGCGGTTTTCTACACGTGTTACTTGTCTATTGTGCACCAGCCTCTAGTGCACTCCAATACGTGAGTTTATTGTATGAAGTTTTAAAATATGCGTTTGTTTTTATGGTAAACACTATAATGATCCATATATTTTAATTCTGAGCTTCCTATTGTGATATCTGCTCAGTGCCACTGGGGGAAAACAGACCAGGAGGAGGATCAGATCCTATATTGCCCTTCAAGGGACAAGCGCTTTAGAACCTATTAACCATGGTCAGTATAGGAGGTGAGCGTCTAATGGTGGTGGTTGCACATGGTATGAAGATCACTTAAAAATAAGCATGTTTTAGAAGATTGCATTTGTTAATGGAATGGCACATTCATGTGGACTTCTGTCCTTCTTTTTATGTTTCTTTTTAGTGTTTTTTTTTTTTTTTTTTCTTTTTCTTTTTGGGTTATTGAGTGTGTCTCCCTAGAATAGGGGGGTCGTATATTGAATCTGTTACACATTTGATGTATTTGTAAATCCACATACCGTATTTACTCGAGTATAAGCTGACCCGAATATAAGCCGAGGCACCTAATTTTACCACAAAAAAAATGGGAAAACGTATTGATCCTAGTATAAGCCTAGGGTGTCCATGTGCATGCCTCACTGTGCCCATGTCCATGCCTCACTGTGCCCATGCCTCACTGTGTCCATGCCTCACTGTGTCCATGCCTCACTGTGTCCATGCCTCACTGTGTCCATGCCTCACTGTGTCTATGACTAAACTGACGTTTAACATGGGAGTCTATGGAAGGGGTGCCCGGCTTTGAAAAATCGATGCTCCCCGGCTGTAGGTCCCCCAGTCAAAAAAACGTTGCACCTTTTATAGAGGAGAAATGGGGCTACATGTGTGCCAAGTTTCGGGTCCAGGGAACCTACCACCGGCCGGTACCAGGTCCCCAAAGTCACCATAGAAATTACAGTTTAACATGGGAGTCTATGGAAGGGGTGCCCGGCTTTGAAAAATCAGTACTTCCCAGCCGTAGGTCCCCCAGACAAAAAACTTTGCACACTTGTAGAGGAAGAGTGGGGCTACATGTGTGCCAAGGTTGGGGTCCAGGGGATTTACAGCTGGCCGGTACCGGGTCCCCAAAGTCTGGGCGATCAGGCGCAAAAAGGTGACTCGAGTATAAGCATTTTCAGCACAAAATAATGTGCAGAAAAACTCGGCTTATACTCGAGTATATGCGGTATATATAATGGTCTGTGTACTTTTATACAGGTGTGGCGCTGGATCTCTATTAATTCTAAAAAAGGGTATCAACTCCAACTTTTGTTAGCAGGGGAGTTCTGGGGACCCCTGGATCTGTCTGAGGAGTCTATATAAAAGAGTGAGAGCCCCACAACTTAAGGATAAATCCAGTAAAAGTTTAGTATTCACAATGAGAGGTCAGAACAGAAGGTATGATTCCATCGCGTTTCTGGTTTCACAAATCCCCCCTGGTCAGGGTTTGTATGCTGGTAATAGATGATAATACTGGACATGTAATTATGGGAAATGAAGATTAAGTAATCACATCACAGGCTTTTTGTCTGGCAGCCGACCCCCTTCTGTGATCAATTTTCACTTCCCATAATTACCTGTCCAGTATTATCATCAATCATTACATGCATACAAGCCCTGACGAAGTGGGATTTGTGAGCACCGAAATGCATTGGCTATATCTTCTGACCTCTCATTGTGAATAATAAATACACAGACAGTCTGCATCCGGGGCCGATCACCCACAGGTAATCGCTGAATAAGCGATTACATGTGATTTTTCCATGTATAGCTGTGGGAGCCGTCGGCCTCACATTGCTTTTAATGGAGCTTCCTGCCTGCAGCTTATCGACAAAAATCCCTGCTGGGTCTCCTGCAGCTGATTGCAAACTGCCACTTGCTTATGGTTTATCCTCCCTAGTTTCTCCTTCTAACCCTCATCAACATGTTGATGAGTTTTTAAAATAAAACCTTTCCGTTTTCCTTACATGCTATGTTTTTTGACCCAGTAAAGCCCTGTAAACACGATCGGTTTTACCGATGAAAAGAGTCCGATGGACTTTTTTCATCGGACAAACCGATCGTGTATGGGCCCCATTGGTATTTTTTCCATCGGTTTTAAAAAATAGAACATGTTTTAAATTTTTCCGATGGATCAAAAACCGGTAGCAAATTCCGATCGTCTATGGGCAAGTCCATCGGATAAAAAACAAACGCATGCTCAGAATCAAGTCAACGCATGCCCAGAGGCATTGAACTTAATTTTTCTCGGCTAATCGGAGTGTTTTACGTCACCGCATTTGGAACGGTCGGTTTTTTGACTGATGGTATGTAGGCAAGACTGATGGAAGTCCGCTTCATAGGATTTCCGATGGACAAAACCATCGGATTAGAATCCATAGGATATCCGATCGTGTGTACGAGGCTTAAGGTAATCACTAGGTCTCTGTGCTCCTCTATGTAATACAGGAAGATCGTGGCTGGTGAGAAGGGTTGGCAGGATGATGTACAGAAGCACTCTGCCTTCGTTCTCCCCCCAGGAGCACTCCGCCCTGTTTCATGCAGTGGGTTGGCTCTTGGAAGGCGTTTTTCTGTGAATATCAGAATGCTTAGATGGATGGATGTAAGCCTGGAGGAGTGGTCATTCTTAGGCAGGCTATATTTGCTTGCAGACCACCCTAGGTGAAACTAGTGTTTCTGAGCGCTCAGAATTAAAAACAGCAGAAATACCGTCAATGAAAGGGGCGGGATCAGGACAGTCGTGGTGGGGAGAAGGGCTAGATGATGCTGAATGTCCTTAGCCAGGCTGCATCTGATGGCAGGCTCTTGAGCCTGAAAGACATAACCAGAGAATATTCCCAGCTGAACTCTCCAACCAGTCTGCTTACCAACCCAATTAACCTGTCCAACACTATGCGTTAAAAACAGGGGTTTAGTTGGCACACATTTGTAAACGCATGCCTGAGCCTCAAGGCCTCTTCACGGCACCCATTATTACCTGCAGCCCTAACCCTTGTAAATTAATTAGAGTCTCCAACAGTGGAAGCACATTCATTCTAATGAATAAATAGAGGGCAGGTGGGCCTGGTGGAAGCCCACCCCTCCTTAAGGCCTGGTTCACACTGGGGCGACAAACGCTCCGACATTGGGAGCTCATGTCGCATGACGTGTGAAAATCAATGTTTCCCTATGGGAGCCGTCTTAACTGGTCCGACACATGTCGGTCCGACTTTGAGAATGCTCCCTGTACTACTTTGGTCCGACTTTGATCCGACTTCAGCCCATTGACTATCATTGAAGTCGGATCAAAGTCGGACCGCAGTCTTGCATGGTCCGACTTTGGCATGCGACTTGTGCTGTACTGCTCTTGAGGGGGAACTCCAGGCCAAATTTTAAATAAAAAACGGCGTGGGTTCCCCCTCCAGGAGCATACCAGGCCCTTGGGTCTGGTCTGGATTTGAACGGGCACCCCTACGCCGAAAAAACGGCGTGGGGGTTCCCCCAAAATCCAAACCAGACCCTTATCCGAGCACACAACCTGGCAGGCCGCAGGGGAAGAGGGGGGACGAGAGAGCGGCCCCTCCTCCCTCCTGAACCGTACCAGGCCGCATGCCCTCAACATGGGGGGTTTGGTGCTCTGGGGCAACCCTGGCCGTTGGTTGTCGGGGTCTGCGGGCGGGGGGCTTATCGGAATCCGGGAGCCCCCTTCAATAAGGGGGCCCCCAAATCCCGGCCCCCCCACCCTATGTGAATGAGTATGGGGTACATCGTACCCCTACCCATTCACCTGGTGGAAAAAAATGCAATAAAAAAACCACACAGCTTTTTAAAGTATTTTATTGCACAGCTCCGGGGGTCTTCTTCCGACTTCGGAGGTCTCCGGTGTCGTCGCCGCGCTCTCCGGTTCTTTCTTCTGCCGGGCCTCCGCTAACTTCTTTTTAGCTCTTTTGCTAACGGAGGCCCGGACTTCTCCGTCTTCTCGTCCGGCTCTCCGTTGTCCTTCTGCCGGCCTCTCCACTAACTTCTTGGTAGCTCTTTCGCTAGTGGAGGGGCGCGGTCTTCCCGTCGTTGGCGTCTTCTTCCCTCTTCTTCTCCTCGATGTTGACGCGTCGCTTCCTCCCGCTGTAATACTGGCTCTCCGCTCCGCTCCGCATTAATATAGGCTTCCCATGACGTCACAGTCACATGTTCCCATGACGTCAGTCACATGCTCCGGGGCCATGTGCCCCGGAACATGTGACTGTGACGTCATGAGAAGCCTATATTAATGCGGAGCGGAGAGCCAGTATTACAGCGGGAGGAAGCGACGCGTCAACATCGAGGAGGAGAAGAGGGAAGAAGACGCCGACGACGGGAAGACCGCGCCCCTCCACTAGCGAAAGAGCTAAAGAAGTTAGTGGAGGGGCCGGCAGAAGGACAACGGAGAGCCGGACGAGAAGACGCAGAAGACCGGGCCTCCGTTAGCAAAAGAGCTAAAAAGAAGTTAGCGGAGGCCCGGCAGAAGAAAGAACCGGAGAGCGCGGCGACGACACCGGAGACCTCCGAAGTCGGAAGAAGACCCCCGGAGCTGTGCAATAAAATACTTTAAAAAGCTGTGTGGTTTTTTTATTGCAATTTTTTTCCACCAGGTGAATGGGTAGGGGTAAGATGTACCCCATACTCATTCACATAGGGTGGGGGGGCCGGGATTTGGGGGCCCCCTTATTGAAGGGGGCTCCCGGATTCCGATAAGCCCCCCGCCCGCAGACCCCGACAACCAACGGCCAGGGTTGTCGGGAAGAGGCCCTGTCCTCATCAACATGGGGGCAGGGTGCTCTGGGGTGGGGGGGCCGCAGGTCGCCCCCCTGCCCCAGAGCACCAAACCCCCCATGTTGAGGGCATGCGGCCTGGTGCGGTTCAGGAGGGAGGGGGGCCGCTCTCTCGTCCCCCCCTCTTCCCCTGCGGCCTGCCAGGTTGTGTGCTCGGATAAGGGTCTGGTTTGGATTTTGGGGGGACCCCCATGCCGTTTTTTCGGATTAGGGGCGCCCGTTCAAATCCAGACCAGACCCAAGGGCCTGGTATGCCTCTGGAGGGGAACCCACGCCGTTTATTTTTTTTAAATTTGGCCTGGAGTTCCCCCTCAAGATTCATACCAAACACAGTGCCTGATATTGGCGGGGATCCAAGTCGGATCCCCGTTCATTGAAAGTCGGACATATGTCGGCTTCATGTCGCAGGGCAAAGTCGGATCCAAAGTAGGACAGATGTCGTGTCGCACTAGTGTGAACCCAGCCTTAAGGCACATTGGGCACCCAACACAATGGCAGCAAAGGTGCCCAGTGTGTCCCCTCATCAAATTTACACCAGTAACAGAGATGGCCCCTGCCCCCACCTATAACTGGCCTTCACAGCAAGGAGCACATGGAAGGGCAAACACATGAAAGACAAAACCAGAGAAAATTCCCAGCTCATCTCACCAACCAGTCTGCTTACCAACCGAATTAACCTGTCTAACAGTCTGTGTTAAGCCTGGATTTTCCGCAGACAAAGCGTAGGACTTTTGTCCGAAGGGCGTTGGCCAGGAATTTGTCTTGCATACAAACGGCAAAGAATTGTCGGCCAACAAACAAGAAACTACGTGGTTTTTCAGCTCTTTAGCGCCACCCTTTGGGCAACTTCTGCTAATGTTGTCTTATGGTTAGCGTTGCTTCTGAGCATGTGTGTTTGTACTTTGGAGTTTTGTCCGATGGAATTCAGTACACTTGATCGGATAAATCGACAACACATATTTGTTGTTGGAAAATTTTAAAGCATGCTATCCAACATTTGTCGGCGGAAAATCCGACAACATATGTCCGATGGGGCATACAAACGGTCGGATTTTCCGACAACAGCCTGTCATCACACAATTCCCGTTGTAAAATCCGATCGTGTGTACGAGGCTTTACAAACAGGGGTTTACACACATTTGCAAAGGCATGCATAAGCTGCAAGAGCTCTTCATGGCACCCTGTATTAGGGCTGGGGAAAAAATTATTTAAATCTTGAATCGAGTTGAGGGGTCAAATCGATTCAAATTTTCAGCAAATCGTTTTTTAAAAAAAAAAATTTCACCAGGACCGGCGCTGACACTGCGCCTGTCCTGAGGAGTTTTAGGCAAGGCCGCGGCTTCGGCCTAGTCCGCGAGGCCGGACGCTGCGGACTAGGCCGAAGCCACGGCCTCGCCTAAAAACTCCTGCCCGCAGCTCCTCAGGACCGGCTGGGTGTCCATCAAAAAAAAAAAAAACACGATTTGAATTGTGAATCTAGTTTTTTTTTTTTTTTTTTAAATCGCAGATTTTTTTTTTTGGAGAAAATCGCCCAGCTCTACCCTGTATCGCTTGCAGTCCTGACCCTTCTAAATTTATGAGAGTCTCTCCACAGTGGGCGCACATGCATTGTAATGGATAAATAAGGGGCAGGTGGGCCTGGAGCCTGCTGCATCTTCTAATGAACATTGTGAGACACTCAGTGTGCGATGAAATCAGAGTAAGTGATTTTAGTACAGGAGAGGAACCTGTACAACTATGGAAGGCTAAAGGTAAGGCTGTAGTTCAGCTTTAAACTCTTGTGGATTAATATGACTAATTTACATATTACAGTGAAGATTAGAGGTCATGTGAAGAGTTCAGGCAGCTACTAATCTCCGCCATTATCTGTGTTACATGTATCAGCTACTTGGCAAGCCGCAAAGCATACGTTCAGTGAATTCTTTATGCTATATTATGATGATACTTATTTAGCTGCGGTGTGGCAAAAAATATCTCTTAGTCCTTTTTTTTTTTTCCAGCACCTGAAAGTTTTCAATCCACAATTACCTGTAAGGCCTCATGCACACAGGATGTAAAAAAAAAATGCCACTTTTACAGGCTTTTTTTCAGCCTGTAAACGCACCTTTTAGCCTGTGTATCCATGCACACATAGGCGTTTACAGGTGTATTAGATGTATTAGAAGAGGAGTGTTTAGAGGCTGAAAACAAAATGCAAGGTGTTCAAGAGAGGAACTTTTGGGCAAACAAAAAAAGGCTAAATGCATTTAAACGCTAGTGGCCAGAAGAAATGTATATTCTGGCCGATGGAATCAATAAATGCCCAAATGCTAGACGTGCCTAAATGTCTGTGCAAAACGCGGCTTTGGGCACATTTTTTAGGCAGCTTTTTTTCTGACAGGAGTAAAGGCATCCAGTGCAGTAAAAAAAAAAAAGTCCTGTGTGTGTGTGTGTGTGTGTGTCTGTTTTGCTTCGGTCTATCTAGTACAGTTACTTTGCGGTATAAGCAAGGAAGCTCAGACCTCTGCGGTGTATAAATGTGCTTTTACTAACCAAAAAATGCTTTACATACAAAACTATTACAATATTAGGACTCCATAATGATTTGACACCAAGGAAGGTCTATACCAGCCAGAATTAGAAATGTCTGATCTTCAGCAACTGCTTATGGAAGCCTGGGATCCTCGTTGTCAACAGAGATCATGAACCCACTGAATTCTGTTAATGTTTTATTAATGCCAAAAAAAAAAAGAGTGCAGCGCTAACTTACTAATCAATAACACAATAATGTATGGAAATCTCAATAAACTTCAATATTACCACAATACTGGTCTTCTATAGATATTGGCCATACAGATTAACTAAGTGAAATAATTCCAGTGATATGTCATTTCACATGTAATACACATCAGAAGGAGAATAAGACATACATTTTTATTTTTATTTTTTTATCTGCTGTTCTGGCTGGAGGGGGAGAGATTTCATAAAAGTAGACTACGTAGAATGAACTAAACATTGTGCACATGCATGCTTTAGGCTGGGTTCACCTTAGTGCGATGCGAGAACCCTGCGAATCCACTGCGGCTTCCCGCATCGCACCCGACTCACACGGCAGTTCACACTGCCATATGCAAGCTGCTGGGGAGGGTCATACAACAATAACGACCCCCCCCCCCCCCCATTTCAGCTTGCACATTGCACTGCAAAATGACAGTTCGGATATGAATTGGATCGCATGGGTGTAAACCCGATCCGATTCTGGTGCGGACCAAAAAAAGGGTCCTGTGCGTGTTTGGTTTGAATGTGATGCAATATCAGCCATACTATCTGTATGACTGAAATCACATGTGATTTGCAGTGCGAATTACATGCGATATCGCACAGCGCACTAGTGTGAACCCTGCCTTAGTTTTGTAACAGTTTCCCCTGACTGTCTGCGTTGTGCTCAGTAGTGTGGTTGCAGAATGAGGGTTGTGATTTATATTGAAGTGGGCGAGTTCACATTTAACATGTACAGGCCTAGTGTATCTCCTACATTCAGTGCAAATGCAAAGATTCATGGGAAATGTAGTTACTTTTCCTGTAAAGAGAGAGAAGAGGATATGATGCAATCACTGCTCTAACAGCTCCTCCTTGGCAGAATACATGCTGCATTTTTTGAATTACAGAGCTGACTTTCTGAAAATTCAATTTGACTTTTCTCTTTAATGGTTAGGTATTTTAGTTCCTTACCATTGTTCTGCTTTAAGTAACTTTTAAGTGTATTTCTACTGTTTACACACCATAGGTAGAATCTTGCTTGTTATACAGTGCCTTGAAAACGTATTCATACCCCTTGATATTTTCCACATTTTGTCATGTTACAACTAAAAATGTAAATGTATTTTTTGGGGATTTTATGTAATAGACCAACACAAAGTGGCACATAATTGTGAAGTGGAAGGAAAATGATACATGTTTTTCAAAACTGTATACAAATAAATATGGGAAAAGTGTGGTGTGCATTTGTATTCAGCCCCCCTGAGTCAATACTTTGTAGAACCGCCTTTCATTGCAATTACAGCTGCAAGTCTTTTTGGGGATGTCTCTACCAACTTTGCACATCTAGAGAGTGACATTTTTGCCCATTCTTCTGTTCTGTCAGATTGGATGGAGAGCTTCTGTGAACAGCAATTTTATAGTCTTGCCACAGATTCTCAATTGGATTTAGGTCTGGACTTTGACTGGGCCATTCTAACACATGAATATGCTTTGATGTAAACCATTCCATTGTAGCTCTGGCTGTATGTTTAGGGTTGTTGTCCTGCTGGAAGGTGAACCTCTGACCCAGTCTCAAGTCTTTTGCAGACTCTAACAGATTTTCTTCTAAGATTGCCATGTATTTGGCTCCATCCATCTTCCCATCAACTCTGACCAGCTTCCCTGTCCCTGCTGAAGAAAAGCATCCCCACAACATGATGTTGACACCACCATGTTTCACAATGGGGATGTTGTGTTCAGGGTGATGTGCAGTGTTGGTTTTTCACCACACATAGTGTTTTTGCTTTTTTGGACAAAAAGTTCAATTTTGGACTCCTCTGACCAGAGCACCTTCTTCCACATGCTTGCTGTGTCCCCCACATGGCTTCTCGCAAACTGCAAATTAAACTTCTTTTGGCTTTCTTCTTGCCACTCTTCCATAAAGACCAGATTTGTGGAGTGCACAACTAATAGTTGTCCTGTGGACAGATTCTCCCACCTGAGCTGTGGATCTCTGCAGCTCCTCCAGAGTTACCATGGACCTCTTGGCTGCTTCTCTGATTGATTAATTCTCAACTTGTCCGGCCTGGCAGTTTAGGTGGACAGCCATGTCTTGGTAGGTTTGCAGTTGTGCCATACTCTTTCCATTTTCGGATGATGGATTGAACAGTGCTCCGTGAGATGTTCAAAGCATGGGATATTTTCTTATAACCTAACCCTGCTTTAAACTTCTCCACAACTTTATCCCTGACCTGTCTGGTGTGTTCCTTGGCCTTCATGATGCTGTTTGTTCACTAGGGTTCTCTAAAAAAACTCTGAGGGCTTCACAAAACAGCTGTATTTATAATGAGATTAAATTACACACAGATGGACTCTATTTACTAATTAGGTGACTTCTGAAGGCAATTGGTTCCACTAGATTTTAGTTGGGGGTATCAGAGTAAAGGTGGGGGGGGGGGGTGAATACAAATGCACGCCACACTTTTCACATATTTATTTGTAAAACATTTTGAAAACGATTTTTATCATTTTCCTTCCACTTCACAATTATGTGCCACTTTGTGTTGGTCACATAAAATCCCAATAAAATACATTTAGGTTTTTGGCTGTAACATAACAAAATGTGAAAAATTTCAAGGGGTATGAATACCTTTTTCAAGGCATTGTAGGTATATCTGTCAGTCTTGTATCATATTCCTAATATTGTAATAGTTTTGCATGTAAAGCATTTTTGTATAGTAAATGTACATTTATACACTGCAGAGGTCTGAGCTTCCTTGCTTCTACTGCAAGGTAACCTTTACTAGATAGACTGAAGCAGGGCAGTAGCCCAAGGGATTTCCTTAATTTTGCAGAGATTTTGTGGAACAGGAAGTGAAGATAAATCTCCCCAATGGGACACAGGTGGCAAAGGAAAAGACTTGACGGGTTATAACTATGGATGCATCGATTAAATTTTTTTAAGTACGAGTACCGATACTTCTCAAGTACCCGCCGATACCAATTACCGATACCTATTTGTTAAATTTTTTTTGTGCAGCGCAATTTGAGCCCATACAAAATGTATGGGCTCAAGTCGCACTGCAAAGAATTGCATGTGATTTGAATAGGAATGCAGTGCGATTCCTATCCAAATCGCATGCAGTTTCCCACACCGATCCTGTGTGAATTCAGGCTGAAGTCACTATGACGAGCCTGGGTTCACACAGGAGCGGTTCGGGAAACCACATGTGGTTTCAGACAAGAATCGCGCCGCATTCCTGTTAAAATCGCATTCAATTCTTTGCAGTGCGACTTGAGCCCATTAAATTTGTATGGGCTTGAATCATATCGCACAAAAAAGGCATCGGTTTTAGGTGTTAGAGCATTTGCATGAGTACAAGTACTTGTGCAAATGCTGAGCATCGGCACCACTACCGGTATAGGTGTAACACTAGTTATAATCCCTTAATCTATGCAAAAATGAAACAAAAAGTTTTGCCTATACTTCTACTTTAATATGTTTTATTTTGTAAGTTTTTTTTTTTTGTTTTTTTTTTTCTACTTTTAATGTCCTTGCGTGTTTGGGTTATTTTCTAAATAACTTGCTCACAAAGCATTTTACATTGTGCTAGGTCACACACATTTTACCATGCTACCCTGGAGTGTATAGGTGTGAGGCCAGCCTTAAAGGCACAGTCCACCTTTTTTGAAAGGTAAAATAAATGCACCATGACCAAATAAAATAAATAGCTTTCTGGTCTGCAGAGCATTGCACCTGTGGTCACAGTGGGTTGCGGGTTCAATGAACAATGCATTGCTTATTTCATATGGACCATCTGCCATAGGGCTGGACGAAGAAAAAAATAAACTACAAGCGCAGTGACGTCATCACCCTTCTACCAGACGCTTTTCTCTGCCGTGGTGGCAGATGGGAGCTGTAGTATGTTCATTATGTTCATTCGCGTATGTTGTGAATGGATGACACAATTGTGTGGGCGGAGCCACATTCAGGTAAAAAATAAACTGCCTGCAGGGAGATGCACACCACAATTCAGATGAGTGGGGCTGCGATTTGAGGGTAGGGGGCTGGGGAATGTGACCATGCTGTATGCTACACCCTTAACCACTTGCTTACTGGGCACTTAAACCCCCCTCCTGCCCAGACCAATTTTCAGCTTTCAGCGCTCTCGCTCTTTGAATGACAATTGCGCGATCATGCAACACTGTACCCAAAATAAATATTTATAATTTTTTTCCCACAAATCAAGCTTTCTTTTGGTGGCATTTGATCACCTCTGCATTTTTTTGTTTTTTTTTTGTTAATTTTTTTTTTAAAAAGACCGAATTAAAAAATAAATACAAAACCGTTTTATATTTTATTATAAAATTTTGTAAACAGGTAATTTTTTTCTCCTTCATGGATGTACGCTGATGAGGCTGCATTGATGGGCACTGATAAGGTGGCACTGATGAGGTGACATTGGTGGGCACTGATGAGGTGGCACTGATGGGTGGCACTGATGGGTGACACTTATAGGCAGCACTGCGAGGTGGCACTAATTGGCACCACTGCTGGGCATTGATAGGTGCCAATGATTGCTGGCACTGTTATGCACTGATGGGCACTGATTCGTGGCACTGTAGGGCACTGGCAGGCGGCACCGGTTGGCACAGACGAGATGGCTGTGCATCCTCTTCTAAGGGACCGATGTCCCTTGCACAGAAGCCGGTGAGCGGCTTTTTTTTTCTCCTCACGCTGACAGTGTGAGGAGAAAAAAAAAGGATTACCGATCTTCTGTTTACATCACGTGATCAGCTGTCATTGATTGACAGCTGATCATGTGGTAAGGGGCCGGAATCGGCCCCTTACTCCGATCTGTGATCACCGGAGTCTCATTGACGTGCAAAGGGGAGGACGGCTATTGACAGCCTCCCGGCAAAGTAGGTCCGCGCTGTAGCCGTCATTCGGCTATAGCGCAGATCTGAAGGGCTTAATATGGGTAATATGAGTATAACATGATATATTGTCCAAAAGGTGGACAGAGCCTTTAGGCCCGGTTCACACTGCCCCGACTTTTAGCACAACTTACATACGACTTCTTTAACAGAAGTCAATGCAAGTCGTGTCGAAATCGCACCAGAAGTAGTGCAGGAATTTTTTACAAGTTGGAGCAACTCAAATCACTCCTATTAGACCGGTTCCATTGCACTTAATGGGGTGCGACTTGTCATGCGACATGTGCTCTCAGAGTCGGAGCGTATGTCGCACCAGTGTGAACCAGGCCTTAATCTAGCACATGTAGACCTATGGGATAAAAATTACACTATGGGTTGTCTGTTCTCTCCATATTTTTTCTAGTCTAGACCGTGTCCTTGTTTTGTTGCTGATTGAGACACAATAATGTTAATATTTGTAGAATCTCCATCCACCGGCTGTGTGTGGTGAGGTGTGATCAGACTATGTGTGAAATGAAAATAAATCTGATGGGCGCAAACTGAATGCGTTGTTTTCATTGGTCTTCTCAGACGAATAGATTGGTATTGACGCAGAACAACCTATTAGCTGATCATATCCACTCAGTCCCTTGTTATTGGCTGCACTTGACTGGTACCCGATAGGACCCCTTCCCTTTAATGAACAGCATGAAGCTTTTACAGCATGGCTTCACCAGGGTGCTGGTAACTGACCTTATGGGTATCGGTCCCTGTTGATTTATGGTTTGTACACCAGATTTGGACCACATCAAAGCAAGAAGCAAGGTGGTCTGCCAGCGCTGATGATGGCTGCCTAGACTCTGAGCTCTCAAGCCAGGGAGACAAACGGAGCGCCTCAGGCCCACTACAGAGGACAATCCAAGGCCATCCTGCCCTACCACAGCCCGGACAACATCCCCAGTTATGTCCAGAAAGAGGATGACGGAGCTACAACCTAAAAAGCTGACCGCTTTCTTCTCCAGCAAGGTTAGTCAGATCCAAAATGGCGCCGGCGCGGCCGCGATCTCGGAGGCTTACACGGATCTTCCTGATGAGATCCCAGGAGATCAGGGTCACTCCTGCACCCCCCTATCACCTACCCTAAGAGAGGGAGACAACCCGCTAACAGGAAGCCCGGCGAAAACCCGCAGGCGGATGGATCCGCTGCTGCCGCAGCCGCAAATCGAGGCCCAGGCTTTCAGCCACCTCCAGGCCAACCAGGCCCTACAGTCCACCATGGCCACATTCCCCACATCGGGGCAACCAGTTATAGACACTACCCTAAAGGACATGTTACTCTCCCTGCAGACCTCACTGATGTCATCCCTGGCACCCCTATTCACCAGACTAACTGCTGACATGCACGCTATGGATGACAGAGTAGCTCACTTAGAATGCAGCATGGGGGAATGCACAGCCACTGTGAATGATCTAGTAGACTCTTATGCTGACATGAAAGATGAACAGGCCTGGGTAAGAGCAAAGCTAGCAGATTTAGAGGACAGGTCCAGGAGGAATAATCTAAAAATTAGAGGAGTTCCTGAAGCCATCCCACCGACAGACCTCCCTAAGTATGCTAAAGAGCTCATGCACCTAATCCTGCCAGATGCATCGCCCAGAGACCTTATCGTGGATAGAATCCACAGAATTACTAAACCCTCTCACCTGGCAGCGTCAGTCCCCAGAGATGTCTTAATGAGGGTGCACTTCTTTCACATCAAAGAAAGACTCCTCATAACACTGAGAAACAAACCGACACTCCCGGCACCATACACTGGAATTCTACTATTCCCAGACCTCTCCAAGTACACTATGCAGATGAGAAGACAACTTAACCCGATAGCCAAAGGCCTCCACAACCACAAGATTCAGTTTAAATGGAGATACCCTGCATCACTACTCATCACAAGGGAGGGAGAGACACACATGATACACAACCTTCACAAAGGAATCCAGCTACTACACTCCTGGGGAATCATTTCCGAACCCCCACAAGACACCACACCACCTTTGGAGCAGCGCAGCAACCACACACCCCGCCAAAACCCGAATGGCCGAAGCACCTGAACAAAACTCTCTCCTTCCATTATAATGGGCCTATAAATCAACCTGAGCAATGCTCTCCCTGGCTTCCAGCCTCCTGATTTGATTTGTTCTCACCAAGTTATAGACACTGTTACCCCTCTAGTGGTTTAGTTGAATTCCACATTCTCTACTCCACCTAACGTTCTAACGAGTGGGCATTTCGACGCTCGTGCTTAATCCACAAGTTCCAATTTTATCTTGTTTAGTTCTATCAGTTAACTTTATTGTTTTTACAGCTTCTTCACTGCATACAACGTATGAACAGACAACCCATCGGGCACTATCTGAACCCTATTCACAACCACTTGACCCGGTAGTCCCAGGAAACCCGCAAGCCCTCACCGAACTGTAAGTGCCTGAAATCTATCAGTTATTCCCTTACAGCAACAACAATGCCGATCAAGGTTCTATCCATAAACGCAAATGGACTCAACCACCCTGCAAAGAGACACTCGCTATGGAAGACAGCCCTGGACTTAAAGTGCGATATCCTGTGCGTCCAGGAGACACACTTTCTTTCCACAGCTGCACCTATATGTACCAATAGACAATTCTCCCAGGTGTTCTCCGCACCATTCACCTCAAAGAAAAGAGGGGTGATGATAGCAGTGAACAACTCGGTTACGTTTAAAACGAAAAGTGTCACCCTCGATCCAGAGGGCCGATATATTATTCTTGTTTGTGAAATAAACAATACTACCTATACTTTAATGAATGTGTACGCTCCAAATGCCAGGCAGACTCGCTTCCTCCGCAAACTCATATGTACAGCAAATCCCCTGAAACAGGGACATCTAATTATATGCGGAGATTTCAACCTGGTACCCGATATTACTTTAGATTCAACCTCCGCACTTAAACGCAGAGAGTCCCCTCTAAAAAACCTTCTTGTTTCAAGTGACCTGTATGACATTTGGAGATGCTTACATGGAGAGGAAAGGGATTTTACATATTTCTCCCCTCTTCACAAAACATACTCTCGCATTGATAACTTTTTCACGGATAAGTGGCTACTGCAAAACATTAGCGCAGCTGAAATCCACAGTACATCTTGGTCAGATCATGCCCCAATCACCATTACCATATCAGACTCAACAAAATGTTCAAAGACCTTCCTATGGAGAGCAAACAATTATATCCTACAAAATCCAATCTACACTCCAGAAATAGTGGAACAACTAAATGTCTACTTCCAAATTAACTCGGGCTCAGTATCTGACCCAGGTGTGTTGTGGAACGCGCACAAAGCCTTTATTAGAGGCATATTACTTAAAATTAGCTCCCGCCACAAAAAAAACAGATCGAAAAGAGTAGAAACTCTATTAACCCAATTAGCTACTCTAGAACAACAGAACAAACACAAAACCAACCCAACATGCTCTGCACAGATTCTGACACTTAGAAGAGAACTCAGACTACATCTCCTGCAATCTTACGAGCACATCCAAAGTAAATTAAAAGCCACCTCCTACACTACATCCAACAAAGCAGGAAAAGCCCTGGCACAACGCATTAAAGGCAGGAGAATAAAAAACAAAATAGAGAGACTCCACCACCCACACACCAACGAATCACTCAGAAACCCACAGGACATAGCAGATGCATTCAGCACCTACTACAGCGACTTATATAACCTAAAAAGAGACCCAGACACATATCAACCCTCCTCAGACGACATCCATGACTTTCTCTCACACATTAGACTCCCTTCGCTGATGACTGAACAACTTACTAGTCTAAATGACCCGTTCACAACACAAGAAGTAATGGCAACCATTAATAAAATTCCCTTAGGAAAGTCTCCGGGTCCAGACGGCCTCACGGGAGAGTACTTCAAGACATTCGGACACCAACTAGCTCCCCATCTTACAAACTTTTTCAAAAATGCGGCCACATCCGCCAAATTTCCACATGAATCCCTACAAGCGCTAATCATCACACTTCCAAAACCAGGCAAGGAACCGGTCACACCCCAAAACTTTCGCCCGATTTCGCTTCTAAACCTAGATGTGAAAATATATGCAAAAATAATAGCTACCAGACTATTACAAATTATGCCCAATCTGATCCATAGGGATCAATCAGGATTCACGTCCGGTAGACAAGCATCTGACGCCACGAGAAGACTGATTGACGCCATCCACTTCGCCGAGTCTAGTGGAACGCCTTCTCTGCTCCTGGCACTGGACGCGGAGAAGGCGTTCGACAGAGTCCACTGGAACTACCTACATCAGGTCCTTCACAAATTTGGCTTCAAAGGCCAAATACTTACTGCCATATTAGCACTATATACAACCCCCTCGGCCCGAGTGTTTTCAGCGGACATGCTATCCCAACCATTTGACATCACCAACGGCACCAGACAAGGATGCCCGCTGTCACCACTGATCTTTAATTTACTCATGGAGACCCTAGCAGAACACATTAGGCAGAACCCTACAATAACAGGATTTGAGGTGGGCAGACAATCACACAAAATAAGTCTATTCGCAGACGATGTAATTCTCATGATCACAAATCCTACTTCCTCACTAGCAGAAGTACAGAACACACTTCAGTGGTTCAGCAAAATCTCCTATTACAGAGTAAACGCAACTAAATCATATATACTAGACCTAGGAATAGACGCCACCTCAAGAAACTTACTCCAAACCCAATTCCCCTTCACGTGGGCAGCTCACAGTATCACGTATCTAGGGATACAGCTGACAAGATCAACAAAAAATTTATACAGTAGCAACTTTATACCATTCATTAGCAAACTCCAAACCGAGGTCCAAAAACTGGCTAAACACGAACTATCGTGGACAGGTAGACTCGCCGCGTTCAAAATGCTACATCTTCCCCAACTACTCTATCTCTTTAGGACCATACCTATACCCATCCCGGCATCATACTTCAAATCTCTCCAAACACTCCTCAACAAATTTCTATGGCAAGGAAAGACCCCTAGATGCGCGAAACACATTCTAATCAAACACAAACTAGCAGGGGGGTCAGGGTTAATAGAATTCGAAGACTACTACTGGGCAACGCTACTGACACAACTACAAGACTGGTTCCACGACTCTCCACGCACTCTCTGGGGACACTTAGAAGCCTCATGGTTTAAAAACCGCACCTTAAAAAGCTGGCTACTGGGAATCCCTCACGTCACCCCAATATCCAAAACTCTACCCCCCACAATCAGAGCCTCCGCCCTAGCCTGGAAGAAAATAGTGGCCCAAGGGACAAACGCGGACTACTCATTCTCTCCTCCACTGCCGCTCGACGCACTTTGCCATTATACTACTGATCTCTCTCTAAAGCACTGGACAGCTAAAGGTATCAACCATATACAGGACTTACGCTCAGGAGACATCCTATTGACATTTCAACAGCTACAATTAAAGTTTGACCTCCATGCCGCTGAACTCTTTACCTACATTCGAATCAAACACTGCTTATCACAACCAAACAACATATTTTACAAACTTCCCCCTAAAGTGTGGACATACTTGACAAACCCCCCCTCAAAGAAAAGTGGTATCTCCCTCTTTTACAACATTTTTCATCAGAAACAGAAATTTACCAAATCCAAACACCATCTTCACTGGGACAAGGATCTCGGGAGAACATTCACAGACACTCAATGGTGCACAGCCCTACGTTCTATATACAAAGCTACCCAAAACGCAGCACTCTGGGAACTCACACAAAAAATATCTCTAAGGTGGTACCTCACACCCACAAAACTTGCCTCATTTAACATTACCGCCCCCGATACATGCTGGAGATGTAACTTAGAGAGAGGTGACCTATTACACATTCTCTGGGCCTGCCCCTCCATAAAATCATACTGGACAACCATCTTCCGTATCCTGTCAGACATCACGAAAGAACACATAACACCATCACCGGCACTAGCACTGCTCAATCTGACAATCGAGCAAATCCCAGGACCGTCGAGATTAGTCACAACCAACATCCTCCTAGCAGCTAGAATCAGCTTGACCAGATTATGGAAGAACACCCATTTGCCCACGATAGAAAACACTCTAGATCTAGTAAATTTGCATTTCAACTATGAACTTACAATGGCATCCAGCAGAGGCCTAATCACGAAAACAAAACAAAAATGGGAGCCCTGGGCTAACTGGGAAAGAGCAGAACTGTTTATATGAACCATCAATCCAGATAGTATACCCCAAAACTGGCAATTAAACCTTCATCACACTAGGTCAGTGAAATATGCTGTTATGTTTACACGTACGAACCAACTTACTTTTATTACTTATGTTTTCCTTGGCTAAAAGAAAGAATGTAACCTATGAGCTGTAAATGTGGTATAACCTGAAACGGAATTGGAACGCAACATGTATAATTTCCATGTCATATGTTTGAAAAACCAATAAAAATCTATTGATAAAAAGCAAGAAGCAAGGTTGATCATACCTGGCATTGTTTCTCCAATCTTCAGTCATCCAGTTATAATAATCTCCATGTCCTCTGTAGGTTTTTTCCTTTTTTTTTGCTTGTAAATGCGAGGCATAGAATAGGGGCAACAATA
The DNA here is from genome assembly GCA_029206835.1 of Rana muscosa. Lineage (NCBI taxonomy): Eukaryota > Metazoa > Chordata > Amphibia > Anura > Ranidae > Rana > Rana muscosa. The sequence goes on along the minus strand of CM055121.1, from coordinate 211,336,164 downwards.
AGATAGGATATCCTCCCTAAAACCTATATATAAATTACCAGTGAGTAGACGCTTAACCACTTACCGGTAAATACTGAGCCTCTTTCTGAGATTTGGTGTTTACAAGTTAAAAACTGTTTTTTTTTTTTTTTTTTTTGGGGCTAGAAAATTATTTAGAACCCCAAACATTATATATATTTTTTCTAACACCCTAGAGAATAAAATAACGGTCGTTGCAATACTATGTCACACCGTATTTACGCAGCCGTCTTACAAGCGCACTTTTTATTGGGGAAAAAATACACTTTTATTAATAAAAAAATATGACAACAGTAAAGTTAGCCAAACTTTTTTTTAATTTGTGAAAGATAATGTTACGCTGAGTACATTGATATCCAACATGTGACGCTTCAAAATTGCGCCTGCTTGTGGAATGGCAACAAACTTTTACCCTTAAAAATCTCCATAGACGACGTTTAAAAAAATCTACAAGTTGCATGTTTTGAGTTAGAGGAGTTGTAGGGCTAGAATTATTGCTCTCGCTCTACCGATGATCGCGACGATACCTCGCATGTGTGGTTTGAACACCGTTTTCATATGCAGGCACTACTCACGTATGCGTTCGCTTCTGCACGCGAGCTCGGCGGGACGGGGCGCGTTTTTCCATTTTTTTTTTTTTGCCTTATTTATTTTACCTTTTTTAAAATTTTTATTTTCACACTGTTCTTTAAAAAAAAAAAAATGGGTCGCCTTTATTTCTATTACAAGGGATGTAAACATCCCTTGTAATAGGAAAAAAAGCATGACAGGACCTCCTAAATATGAGATCTGGGGTCAAAAAGACCTCAGATCTCATATTTACACTAAAATGCAATAATAAAAAAAAAAATGATATGGAGACGGGTGGGGGCCATCTTCCCCTCACTCGTCTCCATACCAAGCCAGGAGAAGGATCCGATCACCTCCGTCGCTAACCATGGCTCTGGTAAGCAGCGGAGGGCACAGGAGCGCAGCGAATCTGCCGCAGAGATGACTTTTATCTGAAAGCGGACCGCCCGCTAAAGAAGAGGATACCGGGGTTATGTTAGCTAGCGTCGACGTAAACCTGCGACGGGCGGTCCGTAAGGGGTTAAGCAATCTGTGACCCTAGATGCAAGAATTGTTATAAATGTATGAAGCAGCGCTAAAAAATTGAACTCAATATTGTGAAAACACAAAAATAAATCAATATAATGACATCAAACTTATTAGGTGAAAAACGTGTATAAAGAAATCGCACCAAATATATAAAAGCCCATTCACAAGGACTAAAAAGGAAGAGAATATGTCAAACAAGAAAGTTCAAAGCAAACAAATCATCCACGATTCACTTGCTCTACCAGTGTCCCCACAATCACAATTTGTAGTGCTTCCACCACCAGGTGACACCAAGTATAGAATAGTGCCAGATGATGCCACAATCTCCACCTCGTCCAATCAAAGAATGCTTTGTATTCCTAAAAAAAAATAAAAAAAAAAAAATACAAGACATTCTCTGAATGGTGGAATTGCCAGTGTAAAAATGCGTACACAACGCACACCACTGCACATGTATGGTGTGAACAGGGCACACCCAGAACAATGGTTTTCTGTGCGCCTGCATTTATCAGTGCTGATCAATGAAGCTCAATGCACAGTGTGTGAACAAGGCAAGATTTGACATTTATTGCCTCACATCATTGCTGTAATGAGCAGTTACTGACAATCCTTCTAAGTTACATCTTCTCTATCTGATGGCTGCATGCTTTAAGTATTGAGCTGCAGTCATGTGATTTTTCTTTTTGCCTATTTTGTGTCCTAGAGCAGGTGTACCTAACAAAGTGGCCACTTTATTGTATACCTAAAAACTTTTAAAAACACAGAGTGCATTTTTAACCAGGGTTATTTTCATCCAGTCATTAAACGCACTGCACACTGTACAGGAGATGGCCGATCGCTCCAATCAGGATCCACCAGCCTCTTTGCCGTACGTCTGCTTGAACAGCTGCCATGTCTTGTGTCCCGACTGCATTATCGGGTCTTGTTACACAGCCCAATCCTGACCTTGAAACCCTCTCCACATTTAGCTGTTTCTGCTTATCTGATTTTTACTGGTCCTTCAAAGGTTATTAGTCTTCCCAGCAGTGAAATCGATGCACAGCAGAATATTAAAACAACAGAAATCCATATTGGAGATGTTTATGAGCTCTGCGTCTTTTCGTGGATGCTGGACGAGTTGCAAAAAAAAAAAATGGGGAATGTCATGTTGTAATGGGAAAAAAAAATGCCAGTTATGCGGAATATGTAAGAAATGATTAGCCAACGATTTGCCAGGAAACGTAGGGCTTGTTCACACCATTAGTGTTGAGCTGCGTTGAATTGCATCAATCAACTCAAGGGCGTACATGCCCTCTTCACACCATACATGTGCTGTGGTGTGAGCTGCATAAACATGCAGAGAGTTGAATGAAATTTCAACTTATGTAATTTCAATAAAGTTAAAAAAAAAAAAAAAAAGTTCTCAGCCCTGTCCACTGAATTGCAGATCTTGGCCTACACCCCTACAGAGTGGAGACACCCTAATGCCGCGTACACACGACCATTTTTCTCGTCAGGAAAAAATTAAATTTTTTCTCTTTGACGAGAAAAACGACCGTCTGTGGGCTTTTGGTCATTTTTCCCGACGAGAAAACTGCATTAATCACGACGAGAAAAATTAGAACATGCTCTGATTTTTCTCGTCGTGATTCACAGCATTTTTTTTCCGCGGCAGTTTTCCCATAGGGAAACACTGCCGGGGAGCCTACACACGGTTGTTTTTCTCGACCAAGAGAAAAAATGACGGGAAAAACGGCCGTGTGTAGGGGAACAAGCCGTTCCTCGTTGTTCCCGTCGATTTTCTCGACGGTGTTTTCACCGTCGAGAAAATCGATCGTGTGTACGCGGCATAAGGCCCCTTTCACACTGCCGCGACTTGCCCCGTGTAAACTTGAGGTCTGTGGACCTCAACTCACATCAAAAGTCAGACCAAAGTAGTACAGGGACTACTTTATAGTCGGTGCAACTTGAAGTCACACAGATATGAATGGTACTCATTGGAAATCATGGGGTACGAGTTGTTATGCGACTTTGCAGTCCCAAGTTGCAGGACAAGTGTCGCACAAGACACGAGGCCCAAGACAGAAAATGTGTTACCGCCAGATTACGGGGTGAGAAATAAAGCAGAAATGCCTTTAAAAAAAAAAACGAATGCCGCCACCACATTTGCTATATCATTTTTTATGTTTTGGGTTTAATACTGCTTTAACCGTAACTTTTTCATCAGACATTTTCTGCCTTTTTATGATCAAAATAATTCTGGACAAAACACTGTTATACTTTTATTTTTTTATCATTAAAATGTGATTTTTGCAAAGTGTACTTGTCCTCCCTGTGCTAATGTGGGAGAAGGACAGGTTTTTGACAGACAGACAATATTATGTAAAACTGGTATTTCAGGAGATTGCTGTCAAATAACAAAGATCCGCAACTGGAAGTCATTGTGTTGACAGCTTGGTCAACAGTGCATGACACCGCAGTCAGGGGCATGTGGTCATGTTCACGAACACACACGGGTGGAGGTTATATGGGTGCAGGACCTTTTAAAAAAAATAACGCTTGTCAATCACCATATACTGTACATTAAAGTAAACTAAACGTTTCCCTAGAAAAGTAAGAGAGCTGTTGCTGGTTATTGCTTGGCTGTTATGATGATGTTCAGGCTTCAACACTACTGACTCAGAGCAAGTATGCAAGTCAGAGTAAAGTCTGGTTGTCTCATCTGCTTACTTGTTCTGGTTAGTAACTTAACCTCTTGCCAACCACATAAGGCTTCATGTGTACACACTGCCTGCTTTGACTATGTCTGCAGTCTCTGACCATCTCCTGTACCATGTCTGCAGTCTCTGACCATCTCCTGTACCATGTCTGCAGTCTCTGACCATCTCCTGTACCATGTCTGCAGTCTCTGACCAGCTCCTGTACCATGTCTGCAGTCTCTGACCAGCTCCTGTACCATGTCTGCAGTCTCTGACCAGCTCCTGTACCATGTCTGCAGTCTCTGACTAGCTCCTGAATCATATCTGCCAGAGGTGCACCGCATGGAAATTTTGCTAATACTAATAGCAATGTGTTTTATAAATACGTATACATTTTATTTAAAATATATAATAATCTTTTTTTTTTTTTTTTTTAAGTCATTTTCAGTATCGGTTTCGGTTTTCGACCTAGTGTATTCTTCGTTTTCGGTATCTGTTTCGGCACCAAAATTTCCATTCGGTGCACCCCTAGTAAGCACGCATTTTATGTGGTGGAGGTGCACGAGTTTATGGTGTCATCCCAAGTTATATCCAGACAATACACACGTGGTTATGGTTTATGGACCAATTCATATCAATTATTGTGTGGTTTTGGAAGCAATTTCAAGAATTATACACACTATATGATTTATTGTGAAATGGCTGCATGTGGCCCTCAGGCTGCAGGTTGGGCACCAGGGCTCTAAAGGCAGTAAATGGGAAAGATTCACAGAATGGACCTGTATTGTATTTAATGGCTACTGGGTTCTGAATAGACCGGTTTCCTATGCTTATTCATGACCTTTGTGTTTTTCCTGAACTTCCTCTTCAAGTAGACATTTTGTCTTAGTTTTCTCTTCTAGTTTTTCCCATATTTAGACCTGTAAAATGATTTATAGCCAAGTTGGGCAAACCAATGACTCTATATACATTGCCGTATGTGCTTGTGACAGGTTTTAAGGGCCTGGTGATAACTGTTTAATGGGCACATAAATCAGGCAGGTTCTCTTTGATCACTAGCTTGGTACTTTAGTAGACAGATATACAGCCACATTGGCCCAGCCGGGCTTTCAGCTATAGAGGTAATTAAAATCCAGGCTGGTGAAGCGAGCAGAGCCAGAAAGATGCGTTGTCCTCGGTCAGCTCTTTTCTCTGGATATTGATATCCTTGTCCGCTTTTTGTCTTTGGATGCGGTAGGCCTTATTTGCTTTTTCTGAGAGGAAAAATGCATTGCCTGTATCAGCGACATACCGCACATCCTTGCTTGGTCGAGAAAAATGACAGAAGGAATCCAAATGCTATCAGAAGCAGAAACCCTTTCCTGGTAAACCACTTTTTTTTTTTTTTTCTCACCTTTTTTGAAGTGATGGTTGTGCACGTGCAACAAAAACAAACAATGTTTTTGTGATACTTTTTTTTTTTTTTTTAATGTTTCTAACATTCAAATTTTCAGGGCAAGCTTTCAGGTTGTATCCCCTTTCTCTTTGCTGGAGTAGTAGCTGCATCTGAGAAGCTGCAGTGCCAGTATCTCCCAGCTTCTGCTCCATTCATTCCATGGATCTGTTCTTTCTCAACCTTTCCTTCTGCTTCTTGATGATTCCTTCACCAGGCAGATTTGAGACGAAGAAAAGCCCTGCCTCTACCAAGACAGCGGCTTCCACACAGAAAGTCTCCAGTAGGAACACCTGATGCAGTGACAATATCGAAGGACTCATTCATGTCATGACTGTTCAACTGCATTGATCAATTCAAAGGGAAATCGAAAACAATGATTCTGTGTGCCCCGTTTACAGCATAATGTCGTGTTGAGGTGTGCAGCAACAAAATTCAACACGTTTGAATTTTAATCGGCGCAATGCATGGCACAGCTTGTTGCTGCCACGAGTCGGGAAGATCTGTGGTGCATTGGGGCGAAATAAAGTGTCATGTTGTGACATTTCAATAAAGTTAAGACCGTTAGAGTTAAACAGATGCATTGTAACCACATATCATAACATCCCTTGGCAGTGCATTCTGGTGTACACAAGCCCTTGGGTTGCATTCACACCTGGGCAGATTTGCCACGATTCTGCCCCCGATTTCAAAGCACCAATGTGTGAATGACAAATCGCGTGAAGCTTGTCGCCCAAAAGTAGCCCCTGAACTTTTTTTGGATCACAAGCTTCACACGATGCAGGTTGCCGGGATTGCAGTGTGATTTATCGTGGCAGAACCGTATCACGATTTTTAGATGCCATTCAAATAAATGCCGTCTCAAATGTGCGATCTGCGATTTTGTCATTCACGCCTCGGCGCTTTGAAATCACGGGCAGAAACGCAGCAAATCTGCCCAAGATTTAAAACGCCCAGGTGTGAATGCAGCCTTAGCGATCCCCCTCACTTTGGAGAGATTTGGAGTTGACAGGCTGATAGTGCTGTGGACATCCCCTGTCCTGACTTTACCATATGAGAGGTAGACACACCTCCTTTCCCATGCCATAGGTCTGTACCAGAGTGGCCTATTGCAAAGCCCAATTACTCCCATGTTCTGGCTGAGACGTGCCTAAGCCTATGTAAATACACACTTCCAGAAAGTAAGGGGGCGAGCAGAGCTGTCAGGAGACTGAATATGACATCTACAGTGCAATCTGGTGCCATAGAGTACTTTTGTACTGTCTGGTACTTGCCTTATCTGAATATATCCTCCCCCCTTCATTCTTTAATAAATATTTAATGTATTTTTGAATAGAGGAGATGCAATTTTAAATGCTTAAAGGAGAAGTACAGCCAAAGCTCGTTTGGCTATACTTCTCCTGTGGATCACAGGAGTGCAGTTCGTTTTGCATTCCTGTGACCCGTTTTCAGCAGACAGTAGGCTGAAGTCACAGAGTTAGGCGAGGCTGGGGCAAGATCGCCCCAATAGTCGGGATCCGCCCACATGCCTGGGCCAGTACCCAGCTCAGGCTCTCGGCAAGCCGCTGAGAGCCTGAACTGGCTGCTCCCGCCCCCTCCACAGCCCAGCACTCCAATGAGCATGGAGGGGGCAGAGCAGAGAGCTGGTGACTGACAGTCACCAGCTCTCTGCTCTGAGAACTGAGCGATCAGCAGTCTTTGCTCGCTCGGTTCTCAGTCTTAGAGCCGGCGGGTACAGATGCAGCATCCACCCAGGTAAGTATGATTCTTAAAAAAAAAAAAAAGCGCCAAACTTCTCTTTTTAACAGTTTGGTGCATTAATGAGTAAGACTCCTTTCACACTGACTGACCAATCGAGTCCATCTGTCAGTTTTTCAGAAAGACCCGATCGGACCATCCATTGCTCTCTATGGAGTGACTGGTGTCAACGGATACATGACCATTGACACCTGCCAAAAAAGAGGAAACCCCTGAAATGGGACTTTGAGAGCACTACCACACAGTAGTGTAAAAATTACATAAGATATTTATTGAAAAAAACACACATGTAAATATTGCACATAAACATGGATAGAAAATATATAAGAATTGCAATGGAGCATATATCCTGTAGCCTGACGCGTTTCAGAAAAAATATTCTCCTTCATCAGGGTAATATCTATAAGAGATGCAAGACAATCAGTAAACCGTAGACACCACAGTAGACTCCTGCCGACATCCGATCGGATCCTGTCCGCTAAAAACAGGCAGATAGGATGACAGTGGGATGCAAATGGACAGGTGGTCCGTTTCCATCCCACAGCCCCATAGAGAACAGCGGGCTGTGTCAGCTCTGCATCTGCAGAGCAGACCCAGACCCGCCATCCGCCTGCTCAGCGGGGATCAGCAGACAGATTTTGCACTGAGCAGGCGGATTTGCTAGCAGAGTCCGCCCCATGTGAAAGGGGCCTAAAAGCGGTTTGTTTTATGCAGAGTGAATCTGAATGGGAGTGAGTTTTTCATTATTAATCGGCTGATTCACGCCCTGTGTTCTAATGAGGAAAATGCAGGGTCACTTTTTGAAGTGATTCTTCTTTGGAAATAACTTAACAAAAATTTTATTTTTTGTTGCAAAGTAGAACTATATCTTGATGTGGACTTATAGGAAGAGCACGGAGCCAATCACACAAGCAGGAGGAAATTACATTTTTTGGGGTGTTCTGTACACCAATGGTATACGTAACACTTCCAGGTAGCCTTATTGCATTGAATTTTACAGAAAATTACAGCAGTTTCAGTTAGAAAAGGAAGAGCACTTTTTAATAACATAAAATTTTGATATGGCTTGTTTAACAATTGTATATACTACATTATTTATTTTGATATTTGCTTCTTTTTTTTTTTCCCCCACACAAAAGTGGAGTTACCCTTAAGGCCTCATGCCCACGGACGTTTTTACAGCTGCGTTTTTGAGCGTTTTTTACAGCTTAAAAATGCCTGTCCATGTTAGTCTATGGCTTCATGCCCACCTAGACGTTTTTGAGCTGCAAATAGCATAGGCGTTTTTAAGCTGTAAAAAAAACCCAGGACCAGTGCGTTCTTTGGCGTCGGCGTTAGGCATAAAAAAACGTGAAGCGTTAAACGCGCAAAAACGCAGCGATTGTGTTTGAGCTCCGACGTTTTTTTTTTTTTTCAAAAAAAAAAAAGGAAACTATAACATGGACACATGGACAGGCGTTTTTAAGCTGCAAAAAACGCGGCTGTAAAAACGTCCGTGGGCAATGAGGCCTTAATGCTAATAATTAAGACAACATGTGCTTTCAGAATGCCTAGGTATATGTGTACCTTTTTTTTCTTTGTTTTTCTTTAGATTTTAAGGTCAAGTTTTTTTATAGGCGACATATCTAACTGCAAGATCCAGAGCCTGTTCACACCATCACTTTTTATATGTGCTAAAATGCAGGATCACTGCACACTTCAAGCACATAAAAAGTAGTCGATTACTATAATTTGTGAAGCTGTTCCCATCAGTAGATTGCTGTACAATGTGTTTTTGCAAAATTCTGCTTCCTGCATCTTTTGTATGTTTTTCTAAAAATGCAGATAACGTTTTAGTCAATGGCAGTGCAAAGAAAATGCTCTAAAAATGAAACTTTTGCGTTTTTAACACAACCCAAAAAATGTAGACAGGAAATCACAAAAGTGGAAAAAACACATGTAAAATACATCTTGCAACACATTATAAATAGTGCCAAAAATGCGCAATTCGACTTGGAGAAAATGCATGTGCATTTTCTCCATTACAGTGGCTGGAATGACCTTCCATCATTTCCAGATTCGCTGACAATTATTTTGGTATGAGGGTCTGCCCAAATAACCTGTTCAATTCAAAACCAGTCTGGTAGGACCTTAAAATCTAAAAAATTGGATTGTACAGTTTGATTAAGGTGATTGTAGCCGTATATTACAGTTCAATTATAATGTGTACGTGGCCAGCTTTTGATTAAATGTATTTTTTAATTATGACTATTATCTTAATTGGTGTAAAGATTAGCTTCCTGTAAATCCTCCTAATTACCACTTGTCATTTGTAAATACATTAAAATCGGCAGGAACAAAATGGGGGGGATGGAAAGATGAGCAAGGATGAGGATGCAAGAATTGCATTGATACAGCAACTAAGTAACATGGCGATTATTCAAAGTTTGGCCTTTTCTTGTTGGAAGCATAAAGAACAGATGATGAGAGCTGCATCTATGATGTCTGTGTTTCTATTTTACCTAAAGTAACGTTTTGATGGGACTTTCACATTCAGCATTCTTATTGTTCATATTTTCGTGATCTTATTTCATATCTAGCTTCACAACTAGTGGATATCTATGTATGTCAGTATGCTTGGATCCCCTGCCTAGCAGAGATCATAGAATAAACCACCTTGGATCTGAGAAGAGCAGCTGGTGACATCACAGGGTAAACCTCCATGGATCTGAGAGGAGCAGCTGATGAGATCACAGGGTAAACTTCTGAGGATTTGGGAAGAGCAGCTGATGCGATCACAGGGTAAACCACCTTGGATCTGAGAGGAGAAGCTGATGAGATCACAGGATAAACCACCTTGTATCTGAGAGGAGAAGCTGATGAGATCACAGGATAAACCACCTTGGATCTGAGAGGAGAAGCTGATGAGATCACAGGGTAAGCCTCAGAGAATCTGAGAGAAGCACCTGATAAGATCACAGGGTAAGCCTCCCTAGATCCGCGAGGAGCAGCTGATGAGATCACATGGTAAACCTCAGAAGCTGTGAGGGGCAGCTGGTGACTTGAGATCACAGGGTAAACCTCCATGGATCTAAGAGGAGTAGCTGATGAGATCACAGGGTAAACCTCCATGGATCTAAGAGGAGTAGCTGATGAGATCACAGGGTAAACCTCCATGGATCTGAGAGGAGCAGCTTATGAGATCACAGGGTAAACCACCTTGGATCTGAGAGGAGCAGCCAATGAGATCACAGGATAAACCACCTTGGATCTAAGAGGAGCAGCCGATGAGATCACAGGATAAACCACCTTGGATCTGAGAGGAGCAGCCAATGAGATCACAGGATAAACCACCTTGGATCTAAGAGGAGCAGCTGATGCGATCACAGGATAAACCACCTTGGATCTAAGAGGAGCAGCTGATGAGATCACAGGATAAACCACCTTGTATCTGAGAGGAGCAGCTGATGAGATCACAGGATAAACCTCTGAGAGGAGCAGCCAATGAGATCACAGGGTAAACTTCTGAGGATTTGGGAAGAGCAGCCGATGCGATCACAGGGTAAACCACCTTGTATCTGAGAGGAGCAGCTGATGCGATTACAGGATAAACCACCTTGTATCTGAGAGGAGCAGCTGATGAGATCACAGGATAAACCACCTTGGATCTGAGAGGAGCAGCTGATGAGATCACAGGATAAAACCACCTTGGATCTGAGAGGAGCAGCTGATGCGATCACAGGATAAACCACCTTGGATCTGAGAGGAGCAGCTGATGCGATCACAGGGTAAACCACCTTGGATCTAAGAGGAGCAGCTGATGAGATCACAGGATAAACCTCTGAGGATCTGAGAGGAGCAGCTGATGCGATCACAGGATAAACCACCTTGGATCTGAGAGGAGCAGCTGATGAGATCACAGGATAAACCACCTTGGATCTGAGAGGAGCAGCTGATGTGATCACAGGATAAACCACCTTGGATCTAAGAGGAGCAGCTGATGAGATCACAGGATAAACCACCTTGGATCTGAGAGGAGCAGCCGATGCGATCACAGGGTAAACCACCTTGTATCTGAGAGGAGCAGCTGATGAGATCACAGGGTAAACCACCTTGTATCTGAGAGGAGCAGCTGATGAGATCACAGGATAAACCACCTTGGATCTGAGAGGAGCAGCCGATGCGATCACAGGATAAACCACCTTGTATCTGAGAGGAGCAGCTGATGAGATCACAGGATAAACCACCTTGGATCTGAGAGGAGCAGCTGATGTGATCACAGGATAAACCACCTTGGATCTGAGAGGAGCAGCTGATGCGATCACAGGATAAACCACCTTGGATCTGAGAGGAGCAGCTGATGCGATCACAGGGTAAACCTCTGAGGATTTGGGAAGAGCAGCTGATGCGATCACAGGGTAAACCTCTGAGGATTTGGGAAGAGCAGCCGATGCGATCACAGGGTAAACCTCTGAGGATTTGGGAAGAGCAGCCGATGCGATCACAGGGTAAACCTCTGAGGATTTGGGAAGAGCAGCCGATGCGATCACAGGGTAAACCTCTGAGGATTTGGGAAGAGCAGCCGATGCGATCACAGGGTAAACCTCTGAGGATCTGGGAGGAGCAGCTGATATCACAGGGTAAACCTCTGAGGATCTGGGAGGAGCAGTAAAGCTCAGACACTGTGCAGTACAGCTGGACAAAAAGCACAGCCCAGTAATTGGCAAGTATGGCTGCTCCCATGTGTACATACTATATAAAATATTGATTTATGAACTTTTTTAAAGAACCCTTTTATATAAAAATTACTGCACTGTCAGACAAAACTTACCTTGCCCACCCTCTCCAGATGTAAACTTGCAACTGTGCCAGTGGCCTCTGCTGCTTGTTTACATCCCAGCCAGCTAATCTTCAGCACTCTGACAGCCCCTGCACTATAGCTTCCAGTGGGATTCTCTGGGGTCGTCTCCCAGGGTGGAAGGGCTCCATAGAACACTATTGGTAGCTGTTGCGCAGGACTGGCCAGTACACAGAAGATTAGCTGGACGGGATGCAAACAGATAGCAAAGGTAATTTATGCATTGGCAGGTTGGCTAGGTTTGCTTACCAGATGCTTTCTGTTCAATGCTCACCTTTTGTACATGTTACAGTCTGACAATATATTTGTTATATAGTCTCCTTTGGATTTACCGTATAATGTAAATTTCTGACATTTTTCTATGCCTGGAGACACAGCTGCAGTGTGTACAGCTGCCCATAGTAATGAATGGCTGTACATGGGTATGTACTGAGTGCGTCCATGTGCATGTTTATATACCTGCATTCGTTACTATGGGCAGCCGTCTGCTACAAATTTCTAGGCATGGAAATATGCCTGCAATTTATGTTGGTCCTATGCCCCCATATGCATGAGGCCTCGTGTGTACTGAGCTTTAGACCCCTTTCACACTGGGGCGGGCAGGTGCGGTGGCGGTATAGCAGCGCGATTTTCAGCGCTGCTATACTGTCGTTCTTACCGCGGTATGCGGTCGCTAGGGGGGTTAATTTAACCCCCGCTAGCGGCCGAAAAAGGGTTAATACCGCCCGCAAACCGCGGCTATTGCCGCGGTTTGCGGGCGGTATTACCGCGCTGTCCCATTGATTTCAATGGGAGACCGCGGTAAAGGAGCTGTGAACACACCGCTCCTTTACCGCTGTAAAGAAGCGGCTAGCAGGACTTTTGGAGCGGTCCTGCTAGCGCACCGCTTCAGTGTGAAAGCCTTCGGGCTTTCACATTGAAGACACAGGGCAGGATTTTTTCATGCGGTATAACAGCGCTATTATTAGCGCTAAACCGCATGAAAAACGCCCCAGTGTGAAAGGGGCCTTAGGCTGGGCTGCATCAGAATGAATCCAGACCTTTTCATAAAAAAAAAAAATGCAGTAAATTCCTTTTCCTTGGTCATGCGATCATGTAATGGATTGCACAATGCACCCAAACTTTGGATGTAGTAGAGGCTGTAGCGGCTCTTTACTTTTTTTTTTTTAAATGGGAAACATATGAGCCTCTTATCAAAAATCAGGGGAAGTCCGACACAATGGAGCACAGTCCCCTTAAAGCGGAGGTCCACCCTATTTTACAACTTTTGCTCAATCACATTACAGCAATGTATTCAGTTATAAACGGAACTTTTTTTTTTTTTTTTTTTCTCTAGTGTACCTGTGTTTTTCTGATGTTTATCTCTGTTTCCTGTATGTGTCCACTGTGGATATGGGCGGGTATTTTGCGGGTATTCTGTCATTTCCTGTGTGCTGCACTGTCTCCTGGGAGCTTGTGTCATTGTTCCCAGGAGTCATTGCGGAGGCCTGCCGCGGGATTTCGAAAGAGGAAGTGACGCGATTACGACGGTCTCTTCCCTACTGAGCTTTGCTTTTGTAGCGCCCCCCCCCCAATATTTGGGGGCGCTATGTGGAAATTTAAGGGTAGTCTGAGCCGATAATTGGGTTCAGACCAATTATGATTCAATTGTTGTTCTGCTCTGGGTGTGATACTGCCCGGCAGTAGTGTTCTCTATTGCCTGCAGGTGGCACTGTCACCGCCGGCATAGGTTAAACTACGAGAGGTATCGCAGCACCTTGGGTGTCCTCTCTCGGCAGCCATGCAGTAGGTGTAGCCTACCCGCTGTGCATGCTGGGAGAGGGTACATAAGGGGCAGATGCCATTTGGCGTTAGGTGATTCCTGGGGGACCCCAAGGCGTTCAGGGGGGACCTCTGGTCCAGTGAGTGTGCCTCGTGGCCTGCATGACACGAGGTGCGCGAGTGTGTTTTAGGCCTTGGGCACCTTCAGCCTGAGGTCCTGTTGCTGCATTGTAGGCACAGCTCTGCTGACTAGGGCCTACGCTTCAGAGAAGGATCCCAGGCTGCCCGCTTGAAGGGGGCCCAACTTTAGGAAAGTAGTCCAGGGGAGGATCAGTCCCGGCGGAGATTGGTGACGGTACTGCTATCTCGGGGAGAGGCCTGGAGACTTACCTAGAGGAGATTCATCATCTCTGATATCCGTGCTCCATCCCGGCTGCTAGAACCACTCTCATAGGGACTATCCGGGTGAGCAATACCCACTCAGGCTTGAGTGGCAATGAGTATAGATACTGAACTTAGAGGAAGCAAACTCTCGTAAATATATATTTTTTTTTTAAAACTAACCTGCAAGAGAAAGGCATAATGAGCTAGTATGCAGAGCATACTAGCTCATTATGTGTCACTTACCTGAGATCGAAGCCCCTGAAGTCCGCCTCGGTCCATCCACCGCCATGTCCCCTCGTCGCTAGTTCTGGGTATCGCCGCTCTGATTGGCCGGAGCGGCGATGAAGTCACACGCAGGCTGGCAAGGTCCCATTCATAAAACCGGCAATGACCCCGGCCTGCTAGTGTGCATGCGTGTGACGTCATCGGCGCTATTTTTAAAAGCAAATATCTCCTTAACCGTGTAGGTTAGGGAGATATTTCATGCACCTACAGGTAAGCCTTAATCTAGACTTACCTGTAGTTGCATGTTGTCAAAGTGGGTTTACAATCACTTTAAGTGTTGTGTGCCTGAACCTTCCCCTATGTCTTTCAACTTCTGCTCTTCCCTCTGTTCGAGTTGACTAAAAAAAGAATAAAGCCTTGCTGATTAGGTTTTACTCAAGTGTGGACATTGGCCTTATTCCTGGAGATTGTTTGCCTAGACAACGGAGCTAAAGGATCCACTCAGGGGAGGTAACTCGCCGCAGACCCAAAGAAAAAGGAAAACCAGTCCGGCCCCATAAACCAAGGGAGCGGGACCAGGTGGCTACACTTTATCTTTTTTTTTTTTTGTATTGGTTTGGTTGCCATCACAACAGGGCGGGAACTTCTGCCGCCACCACCCGTTGTGATGGCAACCCGGAAGTTTACGGCGCTGCTCGCTGTAAACACTGAGCATGCGCAGGAACCAGCAGTGAATGCTGGGAGCTCAGCATTCATCGCACCCCGGAAATCAATGCTTGTGGGCTTCACATGCCCACAAGCAAGATGGGAACGGCCAGGATCACTTTTTATAACTTCTTCTTACAAACAAAAACGGACAGCAGCAGATTTAAAACACCCAAAACAGTGAGTATTACTTTATGATTGGGGAAAGTGTCTGAATGACTAAAAAAAAATAAAAAATGAATGATCGCGGGACCTCCGCTTTAATGATTTTTCCTATTGGCTCAATATTAGAAAATTTGATGCATCTTGGTGCACATGCGTCCGTTCTTCCCCAAAGTGTTTTTGCATGTACGCAATGCACAGCGCTCCAGAAAATATGCAACTCTGCATAGGAATCGGCCACAGAGCTTTTGAAATGATTGAGTTGCTTGCCCATGCATGCTACTAAAGGCATGCTGGGATCAGTAGTTCTTCGGCAGCTGCCAAACCACAGGCCCCACTGTGATCTATAGCTGAATTCTATTATCTGTGACTTTTTAGAACATTGTTAAGCAGCCCAACCAATAAGATCTGTGCGGAGACCGCCGCCCCCGGGCCCCAGAGCTAGCTTCTGTTCAGAGATGACATTAGCAGGATTCCTGTGGATCGCACTGTGGAGACGGAAGCCTTGTATGAGTTAGCCGGCCTCTTTGGGAACAACTTTATAGCAGCGTAATAAACCATTTATAACATCCTACTGTATCTGCCTTCACTTATAGAGCTGTATATGGAGGACTTCTGGTCTGCTGGTAAACCTAAATGATACCTTGGTTTATATAATGTGGATACCTGGTGGCATCATGGTGGCATCAACCTAAAAGCCTTGCTTCCAAAGCACTTGATGCTGACAAGACATGTAAATGACTTCTGTTAAGAAAGTGTGCTGGATTTATATTGGAAGTATGATTATTAGCTCCTTGTCCTAAAGATGGCCGTCGGGAGGTAGGGGGCCCTGGATAAAGACGAAGTAAAAAAGTTAACAGATCACCAAAAAATTGGACAAATGGAATGATCAAGTATAATAATGTATATCATTTTTTGATGCTGGGTTATGTTTGCTAATACCGTACAAAACCGTACAGGTTTAGGAGATATCCGGGGTAGCTACAGGTAAGCCTTAATATAGGCTTACCTGTAGTCAAAGGTGGCATGATCCCACGAATCGCCGTAGCTGTACGTTTGCTCAGGAACTCGCTTTCATTGGCTCCCCCCGCTGATGGACTCGATGTCCTCTGGCCACCCACAATCGTTCCCTGCAGTGACAGAACGGGGATCTGCCTGTGTAAACAAGGCAGATCTCTGTTCTGACAGGGGAGCTCACACATATCCTGTCTTTCTGCTATGCAGGAAGATGCATCTGTGTGTTTCCCCAGTCACACAGTCCCCCATACAGTTGGAAAACACCTGCAGGGAACACATGTAACCCCTTGATTGCCCCTGATGTTAACCCCTTCCCTGCCAGTGTCATTAGTACAATAACTGCATATTTTTAAAAAGTGTCAAATGTCAGGTTTCCGATCTGTCCGCCGCAGTGTCGCAGTCCCGCTAAAAATCACTGATCGCCACCATAACTAGTAAAAAAAAAAAATTACGCTTATTGCGTTTTATTTATTTATTTTTTTACCAAAAATATGTAGCAGAATACATATCGGCCTAAACTGATGAATACATTTATTTTATTTTTTTTTGGAAAAGTTATATAGCAGAAAGTAAAAAACTTTTTTTTTTTTTTTTTTTTTTTTTTAAATTGTCGCTCTTTTTATTTTTTGGTTTATAGCGCAAAAAATAAAAACCGCAGAGGTGATCCAATGCCACCAAAAGAAAGCTCTATTTGTGTTAAGAAAAAGAACATACATTTTGTTTGAGTACAGCGTGGCACGTCTGCGCAATTGTTAGTTGAAGCGATGCAGAGGCGTATCGCAAAAAATGGCCTGGTCAGGAATTGGTTCCCTATCAGGGCTAAAGTGGTTAACCTGATTTTTTTTTATTTTTTTTAAACATTCCCTTTTTTTAGGGCTGTTACTGATTAAAATTTTCGTGTTCGATTAATCGATTTTTTTTTTAATCGACTAATTTCGATTATTTATAACGCACATACAGATCCAACTATTTTTAGCTGATCTCCTTGCAGGCCGATTCCCAGTGCAGCTACCAACCACTGGAAAAATGGATAGCAGGATACAAAAAACACACAAAGGCAGCGCTCGATGGGAATATCATTAAAACTTTTATAGTCTTCAAGTAGGTAACAAAATAAATATTGCACTGCAGATAAAATCAATGTAGCTTCATAAACTGTAAAAATAGTGCGAGTAATACCAAACGGCAGCAAAAGCAGTCATAAAAACATGTAGCTAAGTATGATACTGGTATAAAAATGTGTACAACGATACCACTGCTGAATCCAGATGAGGAGGGGTTAACATCAGTCCATCGGCATGTAGATGTCCCGTGAAGGGAACTATCACAACTCCCAGTGGATGGCTGTAGAATCCCAGGTTGATAGAGGGAAGTGATAGAGGGAAGTGTAACAGCCCTTGCGTGTGGCAGATAGTAAGGTCCCGCCGGCATGCAGATATGAAGGCACAGCAAAGGAGCCCTTCAGATGGACACGGCAAGCCCCGCCGGTGTCCGTGACATCACCGGATCTCCGACAGAACTCCCTGAAGACCCGGAAGCCAGCGGAGAGGTGAGTACAGATCAAAACAATTTTGATCGATCAAAAAAATTAATCGATTAATCGAGGATTAATAGTTAATTTCCACAGCCCTACTTTTTTTATTTAGTTTTTTTGAGTAGGTCCCAGTGACTCCATGTGTTTGTGTTCTTTCGGTGGGCTCCCAGCAGGCCCTGTAGGGCACAGAGTCGGAATCGGTAGGTTGGCACGCAGTGTAATACACTGTAGACATTGCTGAAGCCGTGCCAAGCTCTCCCTGGAAAGCTGTACAGTCCATTAGTTGGGAGCACTGGGACCTGCACCAGCCAAACAGAATGCTGATGTCTCCATGACAGCTAATGCTGCTGCCAGGTCACGTCAAGGAAAAAGCAGTGACACCGGATCCAGGGGACATGCTGGTGTCTCAGTAAATCATGCCATTAGCATGTACAAGGGATTAAGTCTGCATCTTAAATTGCACGGCTGCACATACTTCTGGTGTATATTAAAAAAAGCAACACCTTTTATTTTGCTGCTCTAAAAAAAAAAAAAAAAAAAACTGCTTTCACACCCTATTTTTCCCCACAACCACTTTTTGTTTTCTGTCACTTGTAAACACTTTCTGACTTTTTTTTTTGAATGGTGTATCACAGGCATGCTGCTTCTGCATTTTTCCTATCTGACATTGGATCTCACAATGCTTTTACTCTTTGCTCACTCTGGATGAAGGAGCACATTGTGGGCACCTTTTGGACAGCAGCATTGTCAGTCTGGGGGGGGTGGGAGTGTTGGATGTAGTAGAAGATTTAGATACACTAATGAATTGAACCCAAACTCCAGCTCAAAGCTCTGAGGAAGAGGGTTTACACTTGAAACGTGTCCGCGTCTGCTCTGCGTTGGATGTATGTGCCCATCACCTAGAGCCATGTTTCTCAACTCAAGGCGCCCCAACAGGTCAAGTTTTCAGACTTTCCATTATTTTGCACCGGTAATTTGAACAGGTTCACTGCCTTAGTAATTACCACAGCTGTTTCATCTGAGGGAAATCCTGGAAAACATGACCTGTTGGGGTGCCTTGAGGGCTGGAGTTGAGAAAAACAGATCTAGAGCACATGTGTCAAACACAAGGCCCATGGGCCAAATCCGGCCCTCGAGGCCATTACTTGTGGCCCTCGCACCTCTTCTGCAGCTATGGAACCCCCTATTTCTCCACCCTCACCTGGTCTCAGCAGGAGGACAGAACTCCTCGGACAGATTTTTGCGCTTCTCCATGCATCCACAGAGATGCTCGTCTCTGCCCCCCGGTTCAGCAGCTGGCAGCAGAGAGGAACTTTTATGGAGACTACTCAGTCAGAACACCATGGCAGAACAATGTTCTGTCTGGGCAGTCTCCAATAATGTTTCTTGTGGATGATGCCAACGATGTGCAGCCCTCTTTTTCAATCTTGAAAAATTGGTGTATATTGCACTGACCTATATCTAATAGCAGCCAGCACAACACTAAGACAAGTGTAAATCAAGGCATATGTGAAAAAAAAAAAAAAAAAAAAAGATTTATATATATATATATATATATATATATTTATATATATATATATTTTTATTTTTTTACACAAACTAATGTACACTGTGCGACAACCACAAAAGCTAATAATAATGAGAAAGAGATGTGAAATTCACACTAGGGCTGCAACTAACGATTATTTTCATAATCGATTAGTTGGCCGATTATTGTTTCGACTAATCGGTTAATAAACGTTAAAAAAAAAAAAAGCAAATTTTTCTGCGATTTGCATTTTTACATTTCTTTTGGCCAATTTGTTGTTGGGCAGATTACAAAACACAAATTGCCGCAAAAACACATTACATGCTTTTCTGCAGCTTCTCCATTGAAGTATATTAAACCAAAAAAACAAAATAGCACCGTTTTGCTTTAAAAAAAAGTCCTTGCCCTTTCCAAATACGCAGCAGCTGAAAAAATCATGGATGTGAACGTGTCCCATAAGAAACCATGTAAATGAACTGTAGTGTGTTTCTGCAAAAACCACAGAGGAGTGACCCAGGCCTGAGAGGTTTAGTAACATAATGGGGTTAAAAAAACTAAAATTTGTATAAAAAGAGCAAATAATCGCTACTGAAAGGGGTTAATTTTTTACTGTGGGACAGTGAAAGTTATATTTACAGTAGCGATTTGCTTTTTTTCTTATAAAGGGCTAATTTTAGTTTTTTTTTAACCCCATTAGGTTACTGGCCGATTAATCGATTATGAAAATTGTAATCAATTAATTTCATAATCGATTAGTTGTTTCGGCCCTAATTCACACCCAAACTAAAGTCCTTGTGCCATCATGTAAAGTTTAAAACATAACAGTCTTTGAATGGACGGTGAAAAAAAATGGTGTAATTAGAAGTGGGGTTCCACGTGACATCAATGTTGAAGTGAAGACGCAGACAATAGACCCACCACCGTTTAGTAAGCAGGCTTACCGGAGTGAGAGGGCTCAAATGGGCATATGCTCAGTGAGTCAACAAGGCTTATGGTGCAACCACCAAAATATGGGACCCTCCACATCTGGGTTCCAGATCAAGTTGTAAGACAATCCAATTGGTCAAGAGATGTCACCGAGTAGCAGTCCTCAGAAGCAGCCAACTTGTCAGACCAAATCCTCTCAAATATTCAAAATGGCATGACCAAAAAAGAAAATCCTCCACATAGTGTGAATCCGTTTAAACGTAAAAATTTATGAAAAAAAAATTGGAAACACTCACATTTAGAAAGTGGATCAAGTGCTTAAAATTGAGGTTTGTAGGTAACGCAATGACATCAGCAGGGCTCGTCCCGACGAGTTTCGTCTAGAGACATAATCTGGGGTATGAGCCTGCTGTAGTCACTGTGTTTTATATATGTTATGAGGCCCAATAATGAGATTACCAACCGGTGATCATAATTGATGCTTCCTGCATGTGGACACTGCACCTCCCTGGTTTGGACAAAATGGCACCTGGGCTTGCATTCCAAGCCTCGCTCTAGATAGAGTTGTAAAATCTATTGACATGTGAGGTGGGCGGGCTTTTGCGAGTCAAGCCTCACTGTGATCTGCTTAGAAAGTAACTGGATCAGCTGACACACAGCGCGTCCTATGAGGACATGGACATAAACCAAGCCTCATATACTCCTGGACAGCACGTGGTTCAAGCCTCACTTTGAGAGGAGAGAATCAGCAGACACATCCATCACGTCGTCAACAGAAAATACAATGATCATCGCCATTTGGCTCGCCACCTATAGGTGTGATGTGGTAAAGATCTCAATTTGAATAAACAGAGAGGTCAAAAAGACGTCTTTTTCAGTCTTGCATCATCTACTACTAGAGTGTGAGTGGGCTCCGTGCCGGTCTGCAACTGCCCTTCACAGCTTAAAGCAGAGTTCCACCCAAAAGTGGTTGTAAACCCCTCTGTGCAACTTGTACCTATAGGTAAGCCATAAGGCTTACCTATAGGTAATGTAAATATCTCCTAAATGTGTGCCGTTTTAGGAGATATTTACCTTGCAGTGCGCCATGAAGAAACGGCCCTTCGTACTGTTTCTTCACTAGCAAGTGCCGTGGCTGACTGCTCCCGCGTGCATGACATCACGCGACTCTGGCCAGTCACAGAGCATATTGGCCCATTATGTTTTTACTTTGCAGGGGAAAAAAGAGGAAGTAAAACCCATCAGGATTTACTTCCTGTTTAAGCACTCCTCAACCCCTTACATGCCACATTTGGCATGTCATTTTTTTGGGGAGGGAGTGGGTACCTAGTTTTTGACAGGTACTTCCTGTCACACTTCCTGCTTCGGTCGCCTCACCGCCTAGGCGACGCCTCCTCTCCCCCTAGTTGGCCCCTCCCTCTCTGCAATCTTCTGGGACACGTCACAGGTCCCATAAGATTGCCCGGCCGCTAAAAGACCCAGCTGTGAAGCTGCAAGCTGTCACAGCTGGGTGCCCACACTTGCGATGCTGCGGAGTAGAGAAGGAGAGAAGCGAGGCCTCGGCGGCCACATCGCTGGGCCGTGGGACAGATGAGTGTCTGTTTATTAAAAGTCAGCAGCTACAATTTTTGTAGCTGCTGACTTTTAATAAACTTGCAAACGAGTGGAACTCCGCTTTAAGTCTTAAGTTATTACTTAAAACAGTAATAAGCGCATGCAAAGGAAATTATTTAATATGATTGTAGTGCCCTCCCCAATATTTGGGGGTGCTGTGTGTGTATGTATTTAGGGGGTAATCTGAGCTAGTAGTTGGGCTCAGATCAATTGATTATTCATTATTGCTTCTGCTCTGGGTGTGATGCTGCCTGGCAGTAGTGTTCCCTGTTGCCTGTAGGTGGCACTGTCACCACCGGCATAGGTTGAACCACAGGGGGTATCACAGCACCTTGGGTGTCCTCTCTCGGCAGCCGTGCAGTGGGCGTGGTCTACCCGCTGTGCATGCTGGGAGAGGGTATATAAGGGGCAGACGCCATTGGGGTTTGTTCGTTCCTGGGGACCCATTGGTCCTGTGCGTGCTCCTCATGGCCCGTATGGCACGGGGTGCGTGTGTTCTGGTCCTGGGCACCTTCAGCCCAAGGCCACATCGCTGCTTGTAGGCCCAGCTCTGCTGGCTGAGGCCTATGCTTCAAGAAAGGATCCCAAGCTACCCACCTACGGGAAGCCCACTGTTAGGAAAGGAGACCAGGGGAGGATCTGTCCCGGAGGAGACTAGCGACAGTACTGCTGTCTTAGGAAGAGGCCTGGAAACTCGCCTAAAGAGGGATTCATAATCAGAAGCCTGCAATACGCCAATCTGACCTAACAGTTCTCTTCATTATTGTCTGGCTGGGAGGATCGGGACTTTAATCCTGTGGCAGGGGATTTCCTGATCGTATCCATAATACAAAAAGGAAAGATTGATTTGTGCTGCATTCCGTGTGAGCAATACCCACTCAGGCTTGAGTGGCGACGAGTGCTATTTTAGTGTTGCTTGCCTGAACCTTCCCCTGTGTGTTTTTTTCCCTCTCGTGTCCTACTCTTCCTCTAAAGTTTCCTCAGCAAAAGAAAAATAAAGCCTAATGCCGCGTACACACGATCATTATTCACGGCGGTTAAAAAACCGCCGTGAATAATGACAGGAAAAACAAGGGAACCGCTTGGTTCCCTACACACGGTCGTTTTTCCCGTCATTTTTTCTCTTGACGAGAAAAACGACAGTCTGTGGGCTCCGCGGCAGTGCTTCCCTATGGGAAAACTGCCGCGGAAAAAAATGCTGGAAAAAACTATGAGAAAATTTAGAACATGTTCTAAATTTTCTCGTCGTTTTTTATGCCGTTTTTCTAGACGAGAAAGACTTAAGGCCCACAGACGATCGTTTTTCTCGGCGAAAAAAAAAAATGCAGTTTTTCTCGTCGAGAAAAGCGGTCGTGTGTACGCGGCATAACTGTTTGGGTTTTACATTGTGAGGACATTGGCCTTTCTGAACATTCTTCTCACACCCTGACAATGGAAGTCATGGAGGTAATTCGCAGACCCAAAAATATAACCAGCAGCTCCTGCGGGGGGTAGTGCTACATGATAAAGAATAGATATTTTACATAGTCTTACAAGTACAATTGGCCCATTGAGAGCAACCAGAATGCTGATGCTGCCCGCAATGAAATTGAGTTTGCACCCCTGATCTAGAGCTAAAAATTGAGGCTACAATTGGAGTCCATTTTTGGTTTATGTGCCTTACATTCTTCTGGCGTTGTGAGTATAATTGTCTGTTTTACATTTTATTAAATGGTACCATTGGTAATGCACTAGGCTGGTGTGCCCTTATAGTTTTTTTTTTTCCAGAGTTAAGACAAGTGCAGGAATCTAAAATGATAATTAATCCTACACGCCTAGATGGCTGCAGCTTTCCCCCGCTGCCTCTACACTGAGACCTGAGTGATCAAAGACTGCTGATCGCTCAGTTCTCAGGTCTGTTGTGAGCAGAGAGTAGTGACTATTAGTCACCCGCGCTTCGCTCTGCCTCTCCACTGCTCACTGAAGCATTTCGCTGAGGAGGGGGAGGGAGCGGATGGCTCAGGCTGTCAGTGGTGTGCTAAGAGGCTGAACCAGCTGCCGATCAGGCATGTGGGTGGGTTCTGACATTAATGTCGGGATCCCTGCAGAGCCTGGACTGACTCTGACGTTGGCTGACAGCAGACTTTTTAGCCCGCTGTTGGCTGAATCTAGGTCACAGGAGTGCAGAACTAAGTGATCCTCAGGAGAAGTACATCCAAAAGAGCTTTTGCCACACGTCTCCTTTAAAAAAATCAGACCTTATGTTGGCTGAATATTAGCAGTAAGTTAGATCATCAAGTAATGTCTTTGGTCAGCCTTGGTGGCCGGCAGATTGCACGGCTCTCTATTTTTCAGTGTTAGTCTGAAGTCTCGGAAGCTTGGATGTATAATCCATATAACATTATCCCCGACGTGGGGAAATTGGTCTCTCCTGTGATCATTCAATAATCTTGTAAACTGCGCTGTTAATTATTCGTTTGAGGCCTACTCAATGCAGGATGTATTTGTGCCTGGTTGCCATGGTGATGGCCATGCACAATATTTAGCTGTAAGACCTGGTTTACAAGAAACGTGTGAACAGGTAACCAGGTTTTGATTAAAGCGGCATTACTAGACGCAATGTGTTATACTAGATTACAATAAAGGCGCGAGTGACCAATCATAGGGAGGGACATAAAGTGATTCTTTCACCACCTTTACATGAAACGTATCACAACAGCAGAGTGCAGTTTAAAGGATATGTAAAGGTTCGTTTTAAAAAAACAAAAACGACAAACATGTCATTCTTACCACCTCTGTGCAGTTGGTTTTGCACAGATATGCCCCGATCCTCCTCTTCCGGGGTCCCTCAGTTGCGCTTCTGGCTCCTCCTCTTCTAGTGCTCTGTTGTCACAGACAGCAGGACTCGGCCCCGGCTCCCGCATCATTGGATTTGATTGACAGCAGTGGGAGCCAATGGCTGCGCTGCTATCAATCTATCCAATCAGGACCTGAGACACCAGCTGGGCTCGCCCGCGTCGCTGGAAAGAGCGGGTTCAGGTAAGTAAAAGGGGGGCTCTGGGGGGCTGCTGCATCACAGGAGGTTTTTCAGCTTAAAGTGGTTGTAAACCCTTAGAATTTTTTTTATTTTAAAAGTACCTGTAAGAGAAAGGCATAATAGCTCATTATGCATCACTTACCTTAGATCGGGGCCCCCGAAGCCGTCCTCATCTCCCTCTTCAGCCGCATCCATCGCTGCGGCGATAGCCGTAATGTTACTTCTGGGTATCGCCGCACCAGCCAATCACAGCGCCGCTCCGGCGCTGTGATTGGCCGGAGCGGCGGAGACGTCACTCTGCGCATGCGCGCGAGAGCCGTCACAATCGGCTACGCCCAGCGATTGCTGGGAAGTAGCCGATTTTGTGAATGGGATTAACCCCATGAATGCGCCGTTCATTTTAGTAAATATCTCCTAAACCGTGTAGGTTTAGGAGGTATTTCTTGCACCTACAGGTAAGCCTTAATCTAGGCTTACATGTAGGTGCAAGTTGAAAAAGTGGGTTTACAGCCACTTTAATGCATATGTAGCAACCCTGCCCTCCTTCTCCACTCTTTGGCTCGCTCACAGGAGAAGAAGGCACACGGTCTCCACCATGCCCGTACCCCCTGGGTTGCAGAGGTTAAGCACACTTGTTTTCACTACAGGTCTTTGCAGCGGGCTCCCTCTCGGTGTTGGTTTCTGTCCCTAGAATGTAAGGACAAAAGTCTCTATACTCCAAGGTCTACACCAGCGTCAACTCCAACATAGAGTTTATTTCTTCATGCATGAACATCCACAAAATGAGGAGAAGAGAAAGGTGTTAGGAAGACAGATCAGTTCAGGCACTCTTGTTTCTTCGCCACTCGATTCCGAGTGGGTATAGCTCACCCGGATAGTCACCCGAAGGCACTAGCAGCCGGCGTGTAACTCGAACAGTCTATTAGATTCCCTAATGGATGCGGTCAGGAGATCCTCTGCCACAGAATCTATAGTGTCCCAAACCTCCTACTGGTCCTGTTGTTTAGATCCCTGTTTTCGGATGGATGACATCCCACCAGAGAGTTACTGAGCCCCTTTGTTCACTATGATCTCTCACCAGTCCTTCGGAACGGTCCTCCCCCAGCCTCCTCTTCTAGAAATGGGTCCCCTCGCAAGGCGGCACCCTGGGATTTCTCCTCCCGAAGTGGGCTCCAGCTAAAGGTGCTGGGCCCAGGGCTGAAGTTGCAGTCCCAGGACTAAAGGTGCCTGGGACTGAAGTGCACGTGGCCCCATGACCTGGAGGGCCACGCGCCACGAACCAGGACTTCGACTCTGGAACCAAAAAAGAACCGACCCAAAAACGACTCCCAGGTGGCGTCTGCCCCTTATGTATCCTCTCCTGGCATGCACAGCAGGTAGACCACACCCACTGCACGGCTGCCGAGAGAGGACACCAAATCACTGCCCCATTACCTGTGGTTCAACCCCGAGTACAAGTGACAGCGCCACCCATACTTCTAAGGGGAACTGCACACCAGGCAAAACAGCAGCAAGGCAGAGTCTAGCAAATTGAAAGATTCGAGCCAACTACCACTCAAATCACCCCTAAATTTGGTATAGCAATCCCTAAAATTGGGACCCCCGCTACACATAGAATGCACTAAGGTGAGAAACCTCGAGGGTTTACAACCCCTTTAATGTCGGAGAAAAATAAAATCAGTCTGCAACTTTCAACACGGATCTGGCAATTTTGTGTAAACAGCAAAACATAATGTGCTTTTGAAAAACAGAATTGCTGGCTGGTTCACAGATGAAAATAGAAAAAAAGCCTAAAAAAAGGGAACTAATGCAGCCATCACCTCTAAAGGCCCGTACACACGATCCAACTTTGTACCCTTCTTCTTTTTCTTTTTTTTTTTAAAATATCATTCTCACTTGGGATCAACTCTTCATTGAGTTGGTCACAAACAGGTTTTCAAGCTGGAACTTTTATCTAAGGAGCGTTGAGGCTGAGTTCTCACTGGTGCAGTGGGGGAAACCCTGCGAATCCTGTGCAGGTTCCCGCATCGCACCTAAATCGCAGACGGTTCACGCTGACATCTGCAAATTATTTACTGCAGGTGTCAATGCAAAGTCAATGACACCCCCAGATCGGATCGCAGTGCGAACTGTCAAATGGCACAGGAATCCGATCGCATGGGTGTGAAAACCCATGC
Source organism: Rana muscosa (assembly GCA_029206835.1). Lineage (NCBI taxonomy): Eukaryota > Metazoa > Chordata > Amphibia > Anura > Ranidae > Rana > Rana muscosa. The sequence goes on along the minus strand of CM055121.1, from coordinate 211,309,293 downwards.
GATCCGATTCCAGTGTGGACCAAAAAAAGGGTCCCGTACAATACTTTACAAACTTTATGGCTGAATTTGCATGGCACAGACATCGCATGTGATCTGCACAGCAATGTGGTGCGAATCGCATGCAATGTCTGTGTTCGCACCAGTGTGAAGGATTTCTATTTCCTCCAATAAGGGTGAATTATTTACAAAATCATTGTTTCCAAGCAATCGATTCTGGCGAATGTACTGCTCACCAAGTACATTATATGTTAGTGTGAACTAGATTTCCTATTGGTGAATGGAGATGTTGGCCAAATGGCTAATATGACTGATCAGCAGACAGCAAGCGTGCTCTTTAAATGCTTCCAAGTTCTTTGTGGCTGAATTGCGACACGCGATCGATGAACTTTATCAACCGGCCACTTTGCTTCCTAATACGCAGTAGAGAAATGCCATCTGGAATGTGATTGGTTGCCGTAGGCACTCGTTTTTCAATCCATACAAATCCTTTGTTTCCTCTCAGTGTAGATGATGATTTTATGTAGCGAAATTCCCAAATTTTTCTTTTCCCCACAGAAACGGCTGTAACATGGGAAAGTTGTGTTATTTTGGCTCTCGCTGAGATCCAGCCAAGTGGGAAGGAGTGTCGCTGAGCTGTTTATGGGAGTGTGACCCTCTAATGTCACATGTTGGGTCTGCGTTCTCCGATCACAGCTGGAAAACCGGATGGACCTTCCAGTGCTTTCCTTTGATGAATTGTCTTTTTTGTTTATTTTGAGGACGGCTGAAAATGTAAATTGGTGCTGGTATTGGTTCTTACAGAAAGTAGTCAAAATGTTTAAAACTGACCCTGTTTTAAAATACCTTTCCATTTTGATATGTTTGTTTTGGACCCAGTGATTTCATCATTGGGTCTCTGTGCTTCTCTCTGCAACACAGGCAGAACCTGGCTGGTGGGAGGGGCCTGCAGGGTTCTGAAAATGTCACAGACCGTGCCCTACATTGTTACCCCTCTCAAGAGCTGTGATGCTAGCATTAGGCTGGCTCTTCGGAGGAGTTCTGTAATATCAAAAATCCTTGATTGGTGGATGTCAGTCTGGATGGGTGGGTGTTCCTAGGTGGGTTTTTAGTCTGTCCTAGATAATGTGATACTGAGCCTTCATGATTGAAAGAACTGAAAGCCAATTAAAGGAACAGGCCAGGTATGGCTATGCTAGACGTCCTTCACTGTGCTAGACGTCCTTCACTGTGCTAGACGTCCTTCACTGTGCTAGACGTCCTTCACTGTGCTAGACGTCCTTCACTGTGCTAGACGTCCTTCACTGTGCTAGACGTCCTTCACTGTGCTAGACGTCCTTCACTGTGCTAGACGTCCTTCACTGTGCTAGACGTCCTTCACTGTGCTAGACGTCCTTCACTGTGCTAGACGTCCTTCACTGTGCTAGACGTCCTTCACTGTGCTAGACGTCCTTCACTGTGCTAGACGTCCTTCACTGTGCTAGACGTCCTTCACTGTGCTAGACGTCCTTCACTGTGCTAGACGTCCTTCACTGTGCTAGACGTCCTTCACTGTGCTAGGCGTCCTTCACTGTGCTAGACGTCCTTCACTGTGCTAGACGTCCTTCACTGTGCTAGACGTCCTTCACTGTGCTAGACGTCCTTCACTGTGCTAGACGTCCTTCACTGTGCTAGACGTCCTTCGCTGTGCTAGAGGGTCCTTCGCTGTGCTAGTGGGTCCTTCGCTGTGCTAGTGGGTCCTTCGCTGTGCTAGAGGTCCTTCGCTGTGCTAGAGGGTCCTTCGCTGTGCTAGGCGTCCTTCGCTGTGCTAGGCGTCCTTCGCTGTGCTAGGCGTCCTTCGCTGTGCTAGGCGTCCTTCGCTGTGCTAGGCGTCCTTCGCTGTGCTAGGCGTCCTTCGCTGTGCTAGGCGTCCTTCGCTGTGCTAGGCGTCCTTCGCTGTGCTAGGCGTCCTTCACTGTGCTAGGCGTCCTTCACTGTGCTAGGGGTCCTTCACTGTGCTAGGCGTCCTTCACTGTGCTAGGCGTCCTTCACTGTGCTAGGCGTCCTTCACTGTGCTAGGCGTCCTTCACTGTGCTAGGCGTCCTTCACTGTGCTAATCACTGTGCTAGGCGTCCTTCACTGTGCTAGGCGTCCTTCTGTGCTGGCCGTCCTTCTGTGCTGGCCGTCCTTCACTCTGCTAGGCGTCCTTCAGTCAGAAAATGGGTGGGTTCTGTCTGGTTTTCTGTAGCTTCTAATGCACACTGATAAGCTCACAGTGTGCAGTGAAGTGAGAGTACGACTGTGCAAGACTGAAGGTAAGGCTGGAGTTCACCTTTTAACCACTTCTGGACCAAGCCTATTTCTGACACTTGTTGTTTACAAGTTAAAATCAGCATTTTTTGCTCGAAAATTACTTAGAACACTCAAACATTTATATATGATTTTTTTAGCAAAGACTGGAGGAAAAAAATGGTGGTCGTTGCAATTGTTTGTCACATGTTATTTGCGCAGCGGTCAATTTTTTGGGATAAAACACACTTCACTGAATTTTAAAAAACTAAACAGTAAAGTTTGCCCAATTTTTTGGGGATATTGTGAAAGATGATGTTACGCCGAGTAAATAGATGCCTAACGTGTTAAGGTTTAAAATTGCGAACACTCATGGAATGGCGCCAATCTTAAAGATCTCCATAGGCGACGCTTTTAATTTTTTTTAGCGCTTACCAGTTTAGAGTTAGAGGGGAGGGCTTTTTCTAGAATTATTGCTCCAACGGCGCAGCGATACCTCACATGTGTGATTTGGAAGTTTGTTTACATTTGCTGGCGTGACTTAAGTATGCGTTTTTTCTTTGGTGCGCGGGGACAGGGGTGCTTTAAAATATAAATAAATAAATAAATATATATATATATATATATATATATAATTTATTTTATTTTATTTTTTACAAAAAAATAAAAATAATCTGCTCACTTTTATTGCTGTCACAGCTGCAGGCATCACTCCAATACAACTACTTCCTCTAACCGACGTACATGTACGTGGTTTTGCGGGAAGTGGTAAAGCAGTAGTAAATGATTCTTGTAAAATAAGGTTAGTGTGACTTTATATGTGAATTTCCGGGGGCAGTGTAGTTAAATTCTAATTGAGCTCTTAGAGATCTTTCCATTGAAGGTGATGTGGGTTCTCTTCCAGTCTATTTTTCCTGGGGGTAAGGTGAGTAGGTGTGAGGGATACAACATGGTGGAGTCACCCGGTCCCTCCCTCGTCACATGGAGGTGTGGATATGTGTCCGATCTCTGAGCCGTTACATGAGCATAATGTATTTGTAGACTGGCGGCTCCATCCTGTGACAGCTGCAGGTGTCTCCGCTCACTGTACAGTCTGCAATGTCTCTGCGTGTCACTCTACTCCTTCGCAGGCTCTGTGGCGCGGCTGGAAAAAGCATTTTGATTGCATGTACATGGCTCCAAACATGGCGGCTTTAAAATGAGCTTCTATTCTCCCTGGACTAGGAAAGTAAAAGGTGATGTGTAGTCAGAACTTTTTGGGATAGAACTGCTGTCAGGTTTTTATTGCTGTCTGTGTAAGACCCCTTTCACACCAGCGGACAATATGTCTGCTTTTTCATCTATCCGTTTACGTTTACGAATGAAAAAGGGACATACATTGGTCCCTATGAGATCGCGGGTGTCAGCAGATGAACATCCACTGACACCCGATCTCCTCCGTGTCCGCAATCCTCTGATTCTGCAGACGGAGGAAAATCCTATTTTTCTATCCATCTGCAGAGCGGATCGGGTGAGTACGGACAGACGGTCCATGTTCATCCGATCCCCCCCCATAGGGGAGAGCGGAGATCTGACAGGGCGGTCCCTGCACAGTGTGCTGGGACCGCCCTGTCATTCGCCGGCTCAGCGGGGATCAGCGGAGGTTCACGGGGCGGATCTTCACGGATCCGTCCCGTGTGAAAGGGGCCTAACTTTGCCATCCCTGTATATCCTGTCCCCGAGACAGAACGGGTTGCCAAGTCTAAAATGTCACATCTGTCACCGAACAAGAGGTGAGGGGGAATCCTCCATTGGGGACACCTATTGTCTTAAAGTGGTTGTAGACCATCACATATATACCCAGCGAAGTCAGTGGCCTCAGGTGATACACAGAGATTAAACAAATCCTCCCACATAAGTTGTACCTGTTTATCTACAGGAGTCGGTCCCCTACATCCATTCAAAGTGCACAATTTACACAGAAGCTCTGGGAAAAAAGGGGGCACCCCTCTGCACCAGTCCGAGCAAGCACTTTGGAGAGGTTTCCTCTCACTTCCTGTTTTGTCTTCGAGGTGTTTCGTCAGATTAGGCGACCCGTCAGAATGTGTAACGGAAGTGACGTTTCGTCGCCGCCATATTGCTACACCCCGCACTCCTCCATAGTAAGGATACAGTGAGAAAGCGGCAAGGGGACATGTTGTTAGACCCACTGGAGTTTTGCATTTTGCACTTATTTATAACAGTAAAGTGAGCTTATATAGTGGAAATAGAGTACCGTATTTATCGGCGTATAACACGCAGGGGCATATAACACTCACCCTAACTTTAAGAGGGAAGTTTCAGGAAAAAACCTCTCCACAGCCCCCTGCGTATAACACGCAGGCACAGTTTACCCTCTATTTTCAGGGTAAAAAAGTGAGTGTTATACGCCAATAAATACAGTACTTAGAACTCCGTCTGAATGTTTTGATGTTGAATTTTAAAAGCAGCGAACTTCTGTCCGATGAGCAGGCTTGCTGCTGCTTTTAAAATTCATGCTTGGTGTCAGTTTAAGGGATGGTGCCCCCATCCTTGGTGTCAGTGGGAAAAATAGTTCCCCATCAATAATGTCAGCAGAAGGAATAGTGCTCCTTTTGTTGGTGTCAGTGGGAGGAATAGTGGCCCATCATTGGGGTCAGTGGGAAGAATAGTACCACATTGTTGGTGTCAGTGGGAAGAATAGTACCACATTGTTGGTGTCAGTGGGAGGGATAGTGGCCCATCATTGGGGTCAGTGGGAAGAATAGTACCACATTGTTGGTGTCAGTGGGAAGAATAGTGCCCCATCATTGGTGTCAGTGGGAAGAATAGTACCACATTGTTGGTGTCAGTGGGAGGAATAGTGGCCCATCATTGGGGTCAGTGGGAAGAATAGTACCACATTGTTGGTGTCAGTGGGAAGAATAGTGCCCCATCATTGGGATCAGTGGGAAGAATAGTACCACATTGTTGGTGTCAGTGGGAAGAATAGTGCCCCATCATTGGTGTCAGTGGGAAGAATAGTACCACATTGTTGGTGTCAGTGGGAGGAATAGTGCCCCATCATTGGTGTCAGTGGGAAGAATAGTACCACATTGTTGGTGTCAGTGGGAAGAATAGTGCCCCATCATTGGGGTCAGTGGGAAGAATAGTACCACATTGTTGGTGTCAGTGGGAAGAATAGTGCCCCATCATTGGGGTCAGTGGGAAGAATAGTACCACATTGTTGGTGTCAGTGGGAAGAATAGTGCCCCATCATTGGGGTCAGTGGGAAAAATAGTACCACATTGTTGTGTCAGTGGGAGGAATAGTGCCCCATCATTGGTGTCAGTGGGAAGAATAGTACCACATTGTTGGTGTCGGTGGGAGGAATAGTGCCCCATCATTGGTGTCAGTGGGAAGAATAGTACCACATTGTTGGTGTCAGTGGGAAGAATAGTACCACATTGTTGGTGTCAGTGGGAAGAATAGTGCCCCATCATTGGGGTCAGTGGGAAGAATAGTACCACATTGTTGGTGTCAGTGGGAGGAATAGTGCCCCATCATTGGTGTCAGTGGGAAGAATAGTACCACATTGTTGGTGTCAGTGGGAAGAATAGTACCACATTGTTGGTGTCAGTGGGAAGAATAGTGCCCCATCATTGGTGTCAGTGGGAAGAATAGTACCACATTGTTGGTGTCGGTGGGAGGAATAGTGCCCCATCATTGGTGTCAGTGGGAAGAATAGTACCACATTGTTGGTGTCGGTGGGAGGAATAGTGCCCCATCATTGGTGTCAGTGGGAAGAATAGTACCACCTTGTTGGTGTCGGTGGGAGGAATAGTGCCCCATCATTGGGGTCAGTGGGAAGAATAGTACCACATTGTTGGTGTCAGTGGGAAGAATAGTACCACATTGTTGGTGTCAGTGGGAAGAATAGTGCCCCATCATTGGGGTCAGTGGGAAGAATAGTACCACATTGTTGGTGTCAGTGGGAAGAATAGTACCACATCGTTGGTGTCAGTGGGAAAAATAGTACCACATTGTTGGTGTCAGTGGGAAGAATAGTGCCCCATCATTGGGGTCAGTGGGAAAAATAGTACCACATTGTTGTGTCAGTGGGAGGAATAGTGCCCCATCATTGGTGTCAGTGGGAAGAATAGTACCACATTGTTGGTGTCGGTGGGAGGAATAGTGCCCCATCATTGGTGTCAGTGGGAAGAATAGTACCACATTGTTGGTGTCAGTGGGAAGAATAGTACCACATTGTTGGTGTCAGTGGGAAGAATAGTGCCCCATCATTGGGGTCAGTGGGAAGAATAGTACCACATTGTTGGTGTCAGTGGGAGGAATAGTGCCCCATCATTGGTGTCAGTGGGAAGAATAGTACCACATTGTTGGTGTCAGTGGGAAGAATAGTACCACATTGTTGGTGTCAGTGGGAGGAATAGTGCCCCATCATTGGTGTCAGTGGGAAGAATAGTACCACATTGTTGGTGTCAGTGGGAAGAATAGTACCACATTGTTGGTGTCAGTGGGAAGAATAGTGCCCCATCATTGGTGTCAGTGGGAAGAATAGTACCACATTGTTGGTGTCAGTGGGAAGAATAGTGCCCCATCATTGGTGTCAGTGGGAAGAATAGTACCACATTGTTGGTGTCCGTGGGAGGAATAGTGCCCCATCATTGGTGTCAGTGGGAAGAATAGTACCACCTTGTTGGTGTCGGTGGGAGGAATAGTGCCCCATCATTGGTGTCAGTGGGAAGAATAGTACCACATTGTTGGTGTCAGTGGGAAGAATAGTACCACATTGTTGGTGTCAGTGGGAAGAATAGTGCCCCATCATTGGGGTCAGTGGGAAGAATAGTACCACATTGTTGGTGTCAGTGGGAGGAATAGTGCCCCATCATTGGTGTCAGTGGGAAGAATAGTACCACATTGTTGGTGTCAGTGGGAAGAATAGTACCACATTGTTGGTGTCAGTGGGAAGAATAGTGCCCCATCATTGGTGTCAGTGGGAAGAATAGTACCACATTGTTGGTGTCGGTGGGAGGAATAGTGCCCCATCATTGGTGTCAGTGGGAAGAATAGTACCACATTGTTGGTGTCGGTGGGAGGAATAGTGCCCCATCATTGGTGTCAGTGGGAAGAATAGTACCACCTTGTTGGTGTCGGTGGGAGGAATAGTGCCCCATCATTGGGGTCAGTGGGAAGAATAGTACCACCTTGTTGGTGTCGGTGGGAGGAATAGTGCCCCATCATTGGGGTCAGTGGGAAGAATAGTACCACATTGTTGGTGTCAGTGGGAAGAATAGTACCACATTGTTGGTGTCAGTGGGAAGAATAGTGCCCCATCATTGGTGTCAGTGGGAAGAATAGTACCACCTTGTTGGTGTCGGTGGGAGGAATAGTGCCCTTTGCTTGCCTTTTTTCTGGACCTTGTATCAGAGGGAGGAAAAGTGCCCCAAGGGCCAGAAAAAAGGCAAGCAAAGGTCCACATCCAGCCCCGGGATGCAGTTTGGAGACAACTGGACTAGAGCAATGATGCGTCTCCAAAGCTGCAATGGTGGAAGTAAACGGAAAGGGGCTAAGTAATTACTTCTAGTCCTATAATAGTAAATTCCATTTTGTGTCTGTGGGGTAATTGCACAAGATTCCTTCTTCACAGTCCGCTGTGCTCTCATTTCCTGTGCTTTGCTTGGCTTTCCTATTACTTGCAATGCAATACAGATGTAAGAAGGATGACCACGTGTTTCGATGGGTTTGGGTTTCATCTGTAGTGGACTTCTCTGGATATTGATGGCTCTTCAGATACAATTCTGGAAATAATTCTGCTGATGCTCAGAGGTCTCCTCATTCTCAATGTCACCAATACAGCTTTTTATATAAAAAGGATTCCATCCCTGATATTGATATCGTGTGTGTGTGTGTGTGTGTGTGTGTGTGTGTGTGTCTCTCTGCTTTCCTTCTGCCCTATACAGTGACGTTGCCGGGGATTCTTTATGAAAACCTGACCTAAAGATTAGAGCCCTTTCCATTTGATCCTACCACCTCTATTTTGAATTTATCCGGTAAAGCTAAAATAAATCGGATGCTGTCAGTCGTTGTAGAAATAGGCTGCAGATTGTTAAGAACGGTGTATACAGCACAGGTCTACACAGCATTTGAAGAGTTTTTAAAGTGTTTGTAACCCTTACATATATCCAGTGTAGTGAATAGCCTCAGGTGATACACAGAGAGGAAATCCTTCTACATAAGTTGTACCCTTTTATCTGCAGCCCTTTTTCCTATACAGCTGTTCAAAGTCGAGAATTTATACAGCATTTCTGAGCTCCAGAAGGCAGGGAGTGGGGATCTGTTGTCACACACTGCACAGCATAGAGAGGAAAGCTTAGTGTAAACTGAGACCTGAGAGGAGGGATGGACACACCCCCTTCTATACAATCTCATAAGGAAACATGCACAGCTGAGGCTGTCAATCACATGCTATGTGCTGGAGGTGGGGGGGGGGCATCTTGGCTGGTGTTGGCATAGACCAGGTATCAGTAAATCTGAACGAAAATGCTGTCCCATCTGGACCTCTGTGGTCCCGCCATTTAGGAGCTTGTTCTTCACCTCAGCCACCCCCACCTACTGCTATCATTATCACAGCAGAGCGGAGAGGGAGCCAGAACAGTTCTAAACACGAGCAGGGGGCACAGCAGCTTTGGATGGAGGGTGGGAGCAAGAGCTGCCAGAGTTACCTTTTCAATTTAATCAGCAGGTGATTGGTTGCTAGGATACAGGGCGGCCCTGGCAACCACTTATCTGCTGATTAACTTGAAAAGATAACTCCGGCCGCTCCATGTGATGGGAGGGCAGAGGACATTGCTGTGGTGGGCGGGGGAGATGCTGTGAAGGGGGGGGGGCAGAGATCGCTACTGTGGTGGGGGTGGGGCTGATGAGAAAGGGGGAAGAAGGATACTGCTGTAGAGGGGGATTAAGGACACTCATATAAGAAGGCGATTGTGATATAAGGGGAAGAGTGACTGATGTGAAGGATCTGAGTTATCACACAAATGTGATTCGGATCTCTGCTGGAAGACAAGTTTACTGCCCAGTCCTCCGTTAACTATATTATTTAGGCCCCTTTCACACTTGTGTGACTTGTCCTGCAACTTGGGACTGCAAAGTCGCATGACAAGTCATACTCCACGATTTCCAATGAATACCATTCATATCTGTGTGACTTCAAAGTAGTCCCTGTACTACTTTAATCCAACTGTGATGAGAGTTGAGGTCCATAGACCAAGTTTTCACAGGCTTTCCCTAAAATCACGGGCGCAAAATCGTGGCAAAATCACGCAAGTTTCAAGTCACGGGAGTGTGAAAGGGGCCTAATACCCCTGCCATAGACTGTCAGAAGTGAGTCATGCAGATAAGAGGAATAAAACATTAGACCGAAATCACACCAAGTACTTTGGATAGAGGCAAGTACAGACTATGGAAGGATATGCTTTGTTCATTTTTAATTTAAGAGGTTTTCAACCACTTTAAGCAAGCTTCGCACAGCTTTCTTTAGGTTTTTAATCAGTTTGCCAACAAAGCATCAATTTCATTTTTTGCACATGCTACAAATTTGAAATTTGAGCTAGAAAGTGTTTTAAAAACCCTCAAAACATAGTTTCTGAGGCAGAGGCCCTGTAGAATAAAAATATGGTAATTGATCAGATCTTTGTGTTTTTTTTTGGGGGGGGGGGGGGGTTTGTTTGTTTTGTTTTAGCAGGCTGATGACTTTTTCTTGAAAAAATAGAAGCAAACCCATGGGTACTATTGTGTTAAAATGCTTAGTTTTGCCCTTTTATTGGATACAGTAGACATGAACTCCAAAGAGTGAAAATGTATTATGTTAGAGGCAGCGCCTAGAGATATTGATTGTGCTTAAACATTGCCCTAATTGTACTTTTATCTGGAATTCCTCCTGAAAAATAGTGAGGTTGCCCTGGCACTCTCGTGCCAAAGGTCTCATAGCTGCATATCCAAGGCACTACTACCTTGGCTAAAAGTTTATAGAGATTTGGTAATGTCACTACTGGGCTGTCTATTGTTTTCCTTGCTGGAGGCTCTGAGATGCGGAAGCAAAGCCATGCTTCTACCAAGATGGCCACCACATAACTTAAAGTAGGACTTTAGTCAGAAAATAATGTCCTCCTAGATCTCTTTAGGCTGGCCCCTTTTGCACTAAAAATAAGTGCTTATGCTGTTTAAAATGCAGTAATAGACTCTCACTCTGCTCTGCACATGCTCAGTTGCTCCCTCCCGCTACTAATGCGCTGCAAAGAAGCTGCTGGCAGGACTTTTTCTGATGCCCTGCCAGCCCACCGCTCCAGTGTGAAAACTGGAGTGAATGGAGTGGCTTATTCAGGGTGCTTTGCAGGCGCAAGCGCCTCGGTGTGAAAGGGGTCTTAAAGCAGACTTAAAGTGGAAGTAAACCCTCCTATCATTTCCAGGCAAGGAAGCTGCCATCTTGGCCTCTGTTTAATCTTCAACTGCCATGATGCTGCACATGTGATCAGTTATGACACCAGCCATTGGATGGTTTGACAGTTTGGTTGAGAGCACAACCAATGTGACAGTTGAAATAAAAAACACAAGGGGGTGGGTTTATGGAGAAACTCATCCAATTAATTAATTAACAGTGGTGCCCAGGTGTGGGTGTGAGTTATAAATCAGTCTATTAGCGGGTATAATAATAACCTCCAACTATAAGGGCATATTCCACCTGTAGGCCTCTGAATAAGAAAAATCATATGCAAAAAAACAGGAGAGGAGAGGGAAGACCCCCCCCCCCCCACAGACAGTATTCTTCAAAAAGGCTCAACTAAACTAAAGATACTAAATCTAAGTAAACCGCAATTATGAAAATAAAAAAAAACAATTTAATGATTATACATGATATTTATACACCACATCAGAAGACAACTATAATAAAATAAGACTAGTCAAAAAGAAAAAACTGTGAAAACAGAGGTGGCCACCCAAACGACCATACACACCACACACATACAACCGTTGCTGATCATGAAAGGAATATCGATATAGGCATAGTCACAAAGACTTTGGGGTTATTATGTAAGTGCCTGATAGATGAACAGTATTCAATCCGTGCGTGTGACTGTTTATGATGAAAAAGTTGACAGGTGACTGTGCTGGGTAGCCATAGACCAGCCAATATGATTGAACAATCAATAGTTGGGTGAGGGTGTCACAGGGATAGAGATTGGCTGAATTGCGCTTCAGAAAAATGGGGTGACTGTGGCCGAATAAATAGTCGACAGTTGTCCCTCACAAAGTTATATCTGTGGGATAAATCCACCATCCATTGGAAGCTGCCAAAAAGTTCATATATGGAAGACACTCACTCACCAGTTCAAAGTGTGTTGGTCGGCTGCTGTTAGTCTATGCTTCTGTTGGTATCACCTGGAATGTATTGAGTTCCATTCATCAAGCCCGGGAGGAATCATCCCAACAAATGCACATGGAATGGAAAGTCTGTCCACACAAATGGAATATCGATATTGATGCGCCGCAGAGCTATCATCAGATCAAAGCGGCATAGTAACAGATCATGGCGGCTGGTGGGGGTGGTTAGTCCGGTGGGTTAGGCACCCCTGTTTACACGCTACACAAAGTGTAGCAAAAAATTGCTTGACTTGCTGACATGTTTCACCTTCATTAAGGTTTCATCGGAGCATGCGCATAAGCATGGTGTCTGTCCAGATATAGTTAAGCCAACATGTGTTCCTAATTAAGGTACCTGTTGGAAAATTGGATCACTCATACACCCATTCACGCCTGTTCAAGCATTTCTATTGATACTGACTATACAGAAACGAATAAATAAATAGAGATCCACCGTGAGGGGTGGGGAAAAACATTTAATGAGGGGCATAGTTCATGGGAACACATAAAATCGAAGAGGAAATATTTTGCTGTTCATATGTGCCATAGTAATGCTTTCATTGGTAAGTCGAGAAAGCAGGGGAATCGTGGATGCATGTGAGGTGTCATTCCAGGAAACAAAGAAAAGGACACCGCTCAACAGCAATATTTCCCTGTTCATATCTGTGGTACCATTGATTTATTAGTCAGTGGGTGAAAATGCATTGCATCTTTCAAATACCCATGTCGGTTATCGGTTTATCAGTTTATGTTTGTCAATATGCCAATAGAAAGGCAACAAACATCATATAGATAAAGACCAATAAGGCTGTATGTATGGGGGAATCGTTTGTAGATTATGGATTTTTAATTAACTTATTCCAAAATACCCCATAAGTAACAGAGATGCAAGTATACACGGTAGTCTTCATGCAGCAATCCCGTTCTCACATAAACTCGGCCATGCATGTAACGGTGTACCACCAAGTGTACATGGTCGGGGATTATAACAAGAAAAAATAGACGTTTGTATTTTTCTGGCCTGAATATCCATGTACGGGTGTATGTTTGTTTTGCCTAAATCACCTCTGCTGCCAACAAGACAAAAACAGGGAGAGCTGCTGAAAACGGTCATTGATGAACATTTATCTGGAGGAAAACGGACCCGTCTATGTGTATGGGGGAATCGTTTATAGATTATGGATTTTTAGTTACCGTATTTGACAGTTTGGTTGAGAGCACAACCAATGTGACAGTTGGCATTCCCGGCATGCCGGGAATGTAACTGCTTTTTGAAACTGTTAGATCGATGGGTTTACTTCCGCTTTAAACCCTCCTATCCTTTTACAGCCAAGGAAGATGCTTCTCTTTGATCTGCAACTGCCATGGTGCTGCACATGTGATCAGTTATGACACCAGACATTTGATGGTTTGGCAGTTTGGTTGAGGAAACGAGCAATCCCGGTGTTCCAGGAATGCAGCTTTTCTAAACTGTTAAATCGATGGGTTTAGCTCCGCTTTATGATTTACTTCTGCTCAGGGGCTCTGGGCTTCAGCAAAATGGCGGCCTCCAGCAAGGAAACGGGAACAATGCGAGAAGCAATTTATAGCACACACTAATTTTAGTAACATAATTATTTATGTGGAATGTATGTTCCTTGCTACAGAACATTTTTTTTTATCTGGTTGTTATGGGTAAAGTTCCGCTATAATTTTTTTGCTATGTGATGGCATTTTGCTGTGACAGGTTTTTTTTTTTTTTACTGAAACACATAAGGGGGTACCTCATCTGAAAGCCAACTGCTGTGACGTGTACGCCCTCGGTCATGCTAATACCACAGAATCTCCAGAGGGCCCCAATCCCTCTGGCACACAGCAGGTGATTGACGGCCTCAGCTGTACATGGTTTCCCTATGAGATTGTGTAGAAGGGGGTGTGTCCCTTCCCTCCACTTAGGTCTCAGATTACACTCAGCTCTCTTCTCTGTTCTGTGCAGAGTGTAACCTATTGAGCTAAGAAAATGCATGCTTTAGAAGCCTGTAAAAAAAAAAAAAAAAGAATGCTGCAGATAAACAGGTACAACTTATGTAGGTGGCTTTGTTTCCTCTCTGTGTATGACCTGAGGCCAGTCACTTCACTGGGTATATGTAAGGGTTTATTATCACTTTAAAGGATTCAAGATGGCTACTTGAAGTGTTCTATTTGTAAACGGCTTGTTTTGTTTTATTTTCAGTAGACCGGTATTCAGTAAGTGAGAAATTTTTCTTCTTCATCATGCTGTAACTAACCCATCACCTCGAGGAAGCCGGAAGAGCTGGCAACATCTAGCCAAATCCTCACTGAGACTGCTCATTAAATGACTTTTTGGCTACCAGTTCTAAGATCTAAGGTTACAAATGTGTAACTGTCAGGATAAAGTGATTTGTGTAGAACAATTGGCAAGCAGGGCGGAGTGATGCTTTTCTCGAGATCTGAATCCGAATGGATATTGTGCTTGGAAGAACATTACAAGAAAGTTCAACTTTGAGATGCATACAGAAAGCTAAAGATAAAACTTTAAGTTTTTTTTTAAATATTAAAGTTTAATTGCTTTAGTTATTTTTATTTTTTTTACCTGCAAGGTAAAGGTTTAATGTGTTAGTATGCATCGCATACTAGCACATTATGTTGAACTTACCTTAAAACAAAGCCCTTCCAGTGCCGAGATGTTGCGGGAGCCGCCGTTAACGGCACAGGGGTCTGAAGAATTGGCACAAAGAAAAAAATGTTTTTCTGTCTTTAGTGGCCAAAAATCCTTTGCAATATTACCGTATATACCCGAGTGTAAGCCGACCCGAATATAAGCCGAGGCACCTAATTTTACCACAAAAAAAATGGGGAAACGTATTGACTCGAGTATAAGCCTAGGGTGTCCATCTGCATGCCTCACTGTTCCTCACTTTGCCTCACTGTGTCCATGCCTCACTGTGTCCATGACTAGACTGACGTTTAACATGGGAGTCTATGGAAGGAGTGACCGGCTTTGAAAAATAGGTGCTCCCCCGGCCGTAGGTCCCCCGGACAACAAACTTTGCACACTTATAGAGAAAGAGAGGGGCTACATGTGTGCCAAGTTTGGGGTCCAGGGGACCTACGGCCGGCCGGTACCGTGTCCTTAAAGTCCGGGAGATCAGGCGCAAAAAGGTGACTCGAGTATAAGCCGAGGGGGGCATTTTCAGCACAAAAAAATGTGCTGAAAAATTCGGCTTATACTCAAGTATATACGGTAACTGCTTGTTGACTGTCCTATAGCAGATTTACTGCTACAGGACGGCCGTTCTGTGCAGAGTCACATAAACATATGTGATTCTGCACATCCGGGTAGGGGACGTGCCGTTTCTGCGGTGATTAATTACAGCAGATGCCGATCAGCAGGTGCCAGCCAATGAATGTTTGCCGACACCCGCTGATCAGCAAGGAGACAGGCTGGACGAAGCTCTGCATATGTAAACAACGGAGAGCTCTGTCCTGTCAGCGGGGATGTGCTGGATTTTTTTTCCCAACAAAGCAGGGAATAAAACCCAGCACATCCCTTAGTAAAAGCAGCACACTGTATACACAAACACACTAGTTAGGTATATGCACAGTTAACCCTTTGATCGCTTTATATGTTTAACCCCCTTCCCAGCCAGTGTCATCAGTACAGTGACCGTGCATATTTTTAGCACTCTTCACTGTATTAGTGTCACTGGTTCCCACAAGTGTCAGTGTCAGATTGTCCGCCACAATATCTCAGTCTCGCTAAAAGGCGCTGATCGTCGCCATTACTAGTATATATAAAAAAAAATCTCCTGTGTATTCCTTCTGCTATGATCACTAACATCCAGTCAAAATCCAGAAAAGTAACCACATGACTTCAGAAAAGGAGTGGGGGTGGGAATTAAAAAATAATGCCTGTCTATAGCTAGTGCACGAGATATGCAAGTAACCTGTCACTCACAGCAAGGGGGCGGAACGGACAAAGATTTTTCTCTGTTTGTCCGTTTTATCTTACTGAACAATAAAAGAGGATTTCTCAGAGCTGGATTAATTCTGTGTGGCAAGACTGGGCACAGATGATAGGAAATCTTATACTCTACATTGTGACAGCAAAAAAATAAAAAATACATTTCGGGGTTTTTTTTGTTGTTGTTTATAGCACAAAAAATAAAAAAACCCAGTGGTGATCAAATACCACCAAAAGAAAGCTCTATTTGTGGGATAAAATCACATACATTTAATATGTGTACAGCGTTGCCTGACCGCGCAATTGTTAGTTAAAGTAACGCAGTGCCGTATCGCAAAAAAATGGCTTGGTCATGAAGGGGGGTAAAACTTCCAGAGGTCGGGGGGCGTGTCCGGACGTGAAGCAGGGAAGACGTGCTGGTGCTGGGCTCTGTACCCACGAGGACAATCCTTAGCCATCCCTTGCCTATTTTACCCCACTAGGCATTAAAAGTGACATTACCTGTACCTGGGCTTCTCCTGCCGCAGCCCCGTCCGGTTTTTGTGGATTTTGCCGGGTCGGACTCGTCCTGGGATTGCGGCTGGCCTGACGCTGCCGAGGCCTGCTGCCATCTTGAGGCCTACGGAGCCTCCGGCGATCCCTGACCTTGCCTGCCGAGATCCGCGAGGGATTCGGACTCTCCCCCCCCTCTCCACCACAACCCCGTGGGTATACAGCGACTCTCCTAGGGGCCACTTACAGCGCTGATCCCCCGCAGGAGAGCTCCGTGATCCGGCGGACCCGACGACATCTTGAGGCCTTCAGACCCGGCTGCATCCTCTCAGGTACAGTGATCGGCGCTGCTGTGATACAGCCGGCACCTCCGGTGCCGATAGACTGCCTAATCGCTGGCCGGGATCCGTCGCCAGCCCTTAGTGGGGAAGTTGTGGCCCAAACGCAGCGGAGCTCTTCCGGACGGCGGCCGAGCGTAGGAAAGTCCGCGGCTTCGGCCTAGTCCCGGAGGACGGCGGCCATTTTGCTGCACCCAAGGCCCCTATACAGTTGAAGCACGGCCTGCATTAACCCCTCAGCCGCCCAGCTCTCCCTGCACAGGGCCCCCACCTCTTCCCTCTTCCCACAGCCACTGCAAGGATTCCCTTTTACTAGCTAAAAGCTGTGTATGGCACCCTCTGTCTGCGGCTTGCAGGTTGTGGATCGGATACAACACTGTGATAGACGGCCATCTTGCTGCACCATAGTGCCAATTATTCAGACTTTTCTCATTTAACAAGTTATCCCTGGAAGCCTAGGTGCTTTGGCCGGCCAGGCTATGGCCCCTAAACCAGATAGCTATATATACTAACTTTTGCTATGTACTGAACTTACAGCCCTGGGGGGCAACTACACAGAGTCGGGGATAATGACAGCTTGATCTCCCCGCTCTGCGCCATCGGACCGCTCAGTCTCGGCGAATAAGACACATCCTGAATCCCTGACGCCACCGCGCATGCTCCCTGAGTGACGGACATCGTCTAACATTATCTATGCACAATACTTCCCGAAACCGACAGCGCTACCGCTCCCAGCAGAAGGCCTCTCCCACCGTGGGGAAGGGGAAGGGGAGGAGCAGAATGGCATCCGAGCCTCCGGAACCGGATGACACCACTCAGCATTCTGAGGACAGCTTGCTTCAGTTCCCCTCCAACCTGGAGGGCCCCACTGACGCTGGCTCGGATGCCATGCTCCAGAAGTTCTGCAGTATAGTACGGGATGAAATAAACGTTGCCTCCCGTAAGCTCTCAGCAGAACTGGTGAGGGGTCTCAAGGAGATAGGCCACCGCACCAACCAACTGGAACAGCGGATGGATCTAACAACAACGGTCCTAGAGGGTCATGAGGACGAAGTTGAAAGGCTGAATGCTGAACTGTTGAGCCTACAGGATAAATTAGAGGACTCTGAGAATAGGGCTCGCAGGGATAACCTCCGCATCCGTGGGCTCCCAGAGGCCATAACCGACCTGCAGGGGACGGCCACGGCTTTCTTTCAGGAGCTGGCGCCTGATGTCCCTTTGGAGCGCTTGGAATTCGATCGCATACACAGGTCCCTCGCTCTCAGGCCGACCGAGGGTCCCCCTAGGGACGTTATAATTAAATTTCACTTTTATAAGACCAAGGAGCGACTCCTGCAGGCTGCACGGGATGTCCCGGACCTCTCTTACCGGGGTAGTCCCCTCCAGCTATTTGCGGACCTCTCTCCGGTCACCATAGCCAAACGGCGGAGTCTGAAGCCTTATTTGCAGATTCTACAAGCTCGGGGCATTCCTTATAGATGGGGGTTCCCCTTCAAGCTCTCCTTCTATCACCTCGGCCGCCAGTTTCATGCCTCCTCCCAGCCTGACTTACGGCGACATTTTCAGGATCTGCAGTTTGAGCTCCCTCCCTCCCAACCGGAGTCTTCTTCGGCCCAGCCACGATCATCCAGGCCACCCCACGGTTCCTCACAAATGTCTCAGCAGGGGTCCCAGGCGCTTCGATCACTGCAAGCACAGCGATTCCAGGATGTCCCTAAAGGATGATAGCACCGATTCTCATTTGTCACTCTGAGGAGCTAACCTGCCAGCACCCTGTTGTTCTGAACTGTCAGCAGTATCTCGCCTTGAACTATAACTTTAAATCTAAATTTCGCCTTTAGACTTCCCATTCTGGGGACCCAATTACAGTACATGAACATTTCTGCCTTTCAACCAAAATGATATCTGGACTGTTTTTTTTTTTTTTTCCTGGGCCCGGTGGCCCCATTGTGTTCCCTCCTTCCCTGCCCCTGGAGGCCTTGTCATGTGGCTGACCCCTTGCTCGATGTTGCCCCAATTGAGGGGCAGCGACATTGGGCCTCTGTGCTGTGGCTACGTTCGCATGGTCATTTGGCCCACCTGGATTCTTGTCCCCTGTCCCCCCCCCCCTTTTTTTTTTTTTCCCCTCAGGCGAGGGCTTTTGATCTGTCGCTTGAGGGGAATGTCCTTACACTGTGCTGCACACCCCCATTACAGTTGTGGGTGTGCCCTGCCCATCACGGTCCACGGTTTGGGGCCTTCGCAGTTTTTGCTGTAGTATGTGTATGTTATTGTCCTTGTGTTTGCTTAATTTGTTCACAATTTTAAGTTGATATGTTACATAATTTTGATTGAGACTGCTTTAATCCTTATTTAGGTGGTGTCTATTGAACATGTTTTTTTCTGTTTACCTTATGCTGATGTCGATCTGATCTCATTGTTCAGACTACTTTAAAAATATGCCGAGCGGTGTCCGACGGACCATTGCTCCCCCTTGGCTTGGAACTTGGCCCGAACAAAAGTTTTGGCCAACTTCCGACCTTTTAGTGGGATTCCAGCCCCACTACCAATTGCAACCTAGATGACTGGAATGTTTTTACTCCGAGTTTTACTCGGCCTGTTTGTTTTCCTTTATCTGTTTTCTTTCACTGTCTCCCTACCTGACTCTCTGGTCTTTCACCTTTTTCTTCCCTCTACGAGGTCCGCGGGGTGTGTGCTTGGGGACATGATCTTCTGCCGATTGCTAGTCTTGATATGACGCTTAATTGGCTGTCCCTGAATGTTCAGGGTATGAATTCTCCTCAGAAAAGGGTGAAGATTTTTAAGTATCTTAGGAAGCAGCGGATTGACATCGCCTGCTTACAGGAAACCCATTTTTCGGCGTCTTCCTGCCCTAAATACTTTGATGCTCAGTTTCCCCAGGTATTTTTGGCCACGGCTCCAACCAAGCAAAAGGGGGTGCTCATAGCTTTCCGCAAGTCGGTTTCATTTAGTTGCACTAGACAGATCGCAGACCCAGATGGCAGATATCTATTGCTACAAGGCACTATCCAAGGAAAGGAGGTTACCATCATGACTTATTATGCGCCAAATTCCAACCCAGGACCCTTCTTGACTCACGTCTGCGCCCTGCTAGCATCCCATCACAGGGGTACTCTCTTTCGGGAGATTCGAATTTAGTTTTGAATCCCTCACTGGATAAATACCCCTCGGAGCGTATCGCTCCCTCGCCTGGCGCTAAAAAATTTGCTCGCTCTTTACAACTACATGATTTGGTTGATCTTTGGAGGGAATGCCATCCTCAGAGTAAGGACTTTACACATTATTCCCACCCTCATCACTCTCACTCCAGAATTGATCATATGTTCATGCTACGACGCCACCTTCCCATGGTGGTCAGGGCCTCTATCCTGGCTGTTCCATGGTCTGATCATGACCCTGTTTTGGTGGTCTGCCACTCCGTTTTGGACAGACCCCAATTCTCACCCTGGGCGATGAATGATTCGCTCTTATCGCTTAAAGAGGTCCGGGAAGATATTTTTAAGGCCTCAGAGGACTACTTCCGTGAAAATCAGGGGTCGGTTACGTCGCCCATAACGCTTTGGGAGGCTTATAAGGCGGTACTCCGTGGCCACATTATTCGGATAGCGTCAGCCCGTAAGCGGGAAAGGGGTTTGAAACAAAAAGCCCTGGAGTCCCGTCTGGAGGCATTATCTGCGGTTTTTAAACAATCCCCCACCTCTGGCAACCGTAAACTCTTGGAACAGGTTCGTTCGGAGTTGGATCTTTGTCTCACCGAGGGGGCTGAACGCGTCTTACGTTGGTCCCGCCAGAGGTGGTATACCAGGGCGAATAAACCTAATCGAATGTTAGCCAACAGACTCCGGACTTTCGCTCCTAAATTCACCCCCATCACTCTGCGCAACCGACACAATGTACTTACGGGTAATCCGTTGCGTATATTGGAGGAGTTTCGATTCCGCCTTACTAAATTGTACTCTGATCCAGAGCAGTTTAACGCCCAGGACACTGCTGATTTCCTCGGCCGTCTCCCTCTCCCGACCCTGACGGAGGCGCATGTTACTCTTATGGACCGGGATATACAAATTTCAGAGGTCCTCCAAGGTATAAAAGATCTTAAGGTGGGAAAGCGTCCGGGGCCGGATGGCTTTACGGCGCTTTACTATAGGAAACTGGCAGTTATGGTAGCTCCGCATCTAACGGCAATGTATAACTCTGTTAAAAATGGATGCTCCTTTACCCCGGACCTTTTGACGGCAAACATAGTGATGATCCCTAAACCGGATCGCGATCATTCCTCCTGGGCTAATTTTAGGCCTATCTCCCTAATTAACGTTGACATGAAAATTTTGACCAAAATTCTGGCTAATCGCTTAAATTCTTTTCTTCCTCGATTAATTGGGAAGGACCAGGTCGGCTTTATACCTCAGAGACAGGCCGGTGATGCTATTCGGCGTATATTGCAACTCCAACACATAGCTCATACTCGCTCGCTAGAATCTATGCTCTTGTCTCTGGACGTAAACAAGGCCTTTGACACTTTGTCATGGCCTTACCTCATGTCTGTTCTTCGACATTATGGCTTCGGGTCTTCTTTTATGCACTGGATATCTGTTTTATATGATTCCCCCCGGGCAAAAATTAAGTATTATGGATTCGAGTCTCCCCTCTTTAATATTAAGAGGGGCACCCGTCAGGGGTGCCCCCTATCACCTCTTCTTTTTGTATTGGCTCTGGAACCCCTGGCAGAGGCGATTCGCTCTCATCCGGATATACGAGGCATCGAATTAGCGGGTTGTCCCCATAAAATTTCCCTATTCGCCGATGATGTCCTTCTCACTTTGACCTCCCCCAGAAGCTCTTTACCAAACTTGCAAACTCTTTTGGATACCTTTGCTTCCCTTTCAGGGCTCCGGGTTAATCCCTCAAAATCGAAAGCGTTGTCGGTTAATCTCTCTCCTGGCCTGATGAGGGATTTACAGTCGGCATTCTCCTTTCAGTGGGTTTCCTCGCTGCCCTATCTGGGAATCCACCTTACCCCCACATACTCCGGATTGTACCAGGCCAACTTTCCACCATTGTTCAAGAGACTAACAGATATGCTGTTGTCTTGGTCTCATTTGCCTTTGTCTTGGTTCGGCAGGATAACGGCTGTTCGTATGTCCTATCTCCCGAAACTATTATATTTTTTCCGTGTCTTGCCGGTTCAGGTTTCTTCGCATATCCTCCGCATACATCAGCGAAAAATTATGCAATTTATATGGGGTTCGTCCCGCCCTCGAATCGCCAAACAGGTCTTGTTTGCTAAGCGAGTCAATGGGGGCCTTTCGGTTCCTAATTTACAAGCCTACTACATAGCTGCTAACATAGCCCCACTTTCGTGCCTTCATGAAACCTATCAGCTCCCGCTCTGGGCTATGCTTGACCTGGTTGACATCGACCCTATTCCTATCTCCTCATTACCCTGGCTCCCACCTGTGCATCGTCCGGCGGTCATGGGGTCTTGTTTGGCCCACTCCTTGCGACTATGGGACTCGGTAAAATACTCTGCAGGGCTGATCTCCCCACATCTCCCACTCTTACGACTCTTACACTGCCCGCTGTTCCCTCCAGGTTGTGATAATCCCTCCCAATTTCTATGATGGACCATGAATGGATTCACAGATGTTCACTCAATGCTACGGCCTACCAGGATTTTGGCATTTGACGCTTTGCGCTCTTCTCATGGTATTCCCTTGCGTGAGCACTATCGCTATTTACAAATTCGCCACTTTCTTCAGAGCCTTATTAGGTTTCAATCTACCCCTTATACCTTGACCCCCTTTGAGAGCCTTTGCAGAGCCAGGCCCCATTCTCCGGGTCTAATATCACTGATATACTCGGCGGAGATTTCAACAAAGAGACCCCCATTGAGGCCTTATCACCTTCAATGGGAGAAAGAGCTGGGGAGGCAGTTAGACCCTGAGGATTGGCAGGCGATGACACTAACTCTGTCCAAATGCTCACGTAATGTGTCAATTTTGGAAAATGCCTATAAAGTATTGTATAGGTGGTACTACACACCGGCAAGATTGGCTCGCTTTATCCCAAATTATTCTCCACTTTGTTATAGGGGGTGTTCCCAGGAAGGCACCATGGCACATATTTGGTGGTCATGCCCGCGGGCGTGCAGACTATGGATTAGGGTATATACTCTCCTCCGCAATCTTTTTCAGATTAATGTCAAAAGAGACCCCTATGTAGCTCTCCTTGGTAAGCCCATCGTGGAACTTCTGCGTCCAGAACGGCAACTAGCCCAACATCTTTTTACTGCAACTAGATTGACAATTGCGAGAGCATGGAAAACCCCTACATTGAGCTTTGAGGCAGTCAAGAACCGCCTGAACGATATCATGGTCAACGAGAAACTAACAGCTATTCTTTCTGATACGCATGACAAGTTTCTCAGAGTCTGGCAACCTTGGATCACATACTACCACCCTTCTAGATTCGACACTGCTTTGCTGTCACTGTAGGACCCCTCTTGCGCGCACCCCGTGGACCTCCTACTTCCCTCTTCTCTTTCTCCCTCTTCTCCTTCTCCTCTTCTTCTCGTCCTGCCTCCTTTTTTTCTTTTTCTCTTTTCTCTTTCTCTCTTTTTCTCCAATTTTTTATTTTTATATTTTTTTTTTTTTTCTTCTTAGGCTCTTACTTGAGGCTTAACTGTTCTATCTTTTCTAGTGGATGCCAACTTTCAGGTTTTATTGTTGTGTATTATACACCCATTCTACAGGTTTACACCCTTCTGGGCATGGCCCAGGTTCTGGACCATCGGGTCCTGAGGACTTTTTCATTTATTTTTTATTTTTATCTTGAATATAACATCAGATCACGGCCCATGCTTCCTTCCTGTTGTTGAGGGCTTTCGAGTCCAGATCTACTTTGTATACTGAATGCTGTAACATTCTAGTGCAAACCTGTACTGTTGATTTAAATGACAATAAAAAATTTTTGTAAAAGAAAACTTCCAGAGGTCAAGTGGTTAAAGTAAAAAATGTGTTAACCCCTCTGTGACCACCCAACACATATGCGGCAGCAAAAGGGTTGACGTTAACGCCCGCACATGTGCATCTCTGGGTGGCCAATGTTTATGTGCTGAGTGCATGCTCTCTGCCCACTCCCAGCACATAGACCGTCCAAGACGGCTCTTTGTTCGGACTAAAGTCTGGTACATACTACTGTTGTTTTTTTTTTTCTTCAACCCACTGGGTGGGAGCCGCTGTACTAACAATTCGATGTTAGTACATCGATCTCCCTGGCTGAGCTTTTGTGTTCTGACAGGCCCCCCCCCCCCCCTTGCCAGGACACTCCGATCAGTGCTTCCAGCTATAGCCGGTTTTCCAGCATGTTCGTCGGGCTGGCTGGCATACACACGGTCCAAATGTCGGCCTGTGTGTACGGGGTTTAAAGTTCAATAGCCGACGGAATCGGCTTCTGATCATGTGATCAGTGACAGTGGTCAGATGATTGCCGATCTTTCCCACCCATGGGCATTCAGAACTGTTGAAAGGGATACCGGGATGAAAGTCATATTAAAGCGGAGCTCCGCCAAAAATAAAATATTAAAAGCCAGCAGCTACAGCTACAGCAGCTGCTGACTTTTAATATTAGGACACTTAAGTGTCCAGGAGTCCAGCGACGTCCGCAGCAGAGGATGAGCAATCGCTCGTCACTCTGCTGCCCCCACCGCCATCCTCGTGAGGGAACCAGGAAGTGAAGCCTTGCGGCTTCACTGCCTGGTTCTCTACGGCGCATGCGCGAGTCGCGCTGTGCCGTTCTCACTGGTCCCCGTGTGTTCTGGGAGCCGAGTGTCTCCCAGAACACAGCGGGTATTCTGCGGGAAGTGCCATATTTCCCGCAGAGAGGACTCCCGGAAGTAGGTGCAAATACCTGTCTTAGACAGGTATCTGCACCCCCCTCCCCCCTGAAAGGTGTCAATTGTGACACTGGAGGGGGGAGGGTTCCGATGAGCGAAAGTTCCACTTTAGGGTGGAGCTCCGCTTTAAGTTATATAAAAATATACTGTAAGGTAAATTGTGCAAATAGAAGTTTTGGCAGAGCCTTTACTTGCATACCTGTGCTTGGATGTTGGCCTGCTAAGTCCCTTTGGCAGAGATCACATGATCAGTGCCTGGGCATTGCTCATGTTACTGTATTATTATTATTATTATACACAATTTATATAGCGCCAACAGTTTACTCAGCATTTTACAATGTAGAGGGAAGACGGCACAATTACAGTACAATACAGAAGGTCCAGGAGGGCCCTGCTCATAGAGCTTACATTCTAAAGGGAGGGGGTGGTGGTACAAAAGGTAATAGCTGCAGAGAATGATTTGATGGGGGTGGCTCAGGGATAGTTGTAAAGTGGGTGTGGGATAGGCTTCCCTAAATAAATGAGTTTTCAGGGATCTCCTAAAGGTGGACAGGGTAGGGGCTGACCAGACATACCGGGGCAGGGAGTTCCAGAGGATGGGAGAGGCTCTGGAGAAGTCCTGAAGGTGAGCATGGGAGGAGGTAACAAGGGAGCTAGAGAGCAGGAGGTCCTGGGAGGAGTGGAGGGGATGATTTGGGTGATATCTGCAGATGAGGTTGGTGATGTAGATGGGGGACGATCTTGTGGATGGCCTTATATGTTGTGGTTAGCATTTTGAATTTTATACGGTGGGGTAGGGGAAGCCAGTGAAGGGATTGGCAGAGAGGCAGCAGTCACGGATTGGTTAGTGAGGTGTATTAGTCTAGCAGTAGCATTCATAATAGACTGAAGGGGGGATAGCCTGCCTATGGGTAGGCCATTAAGGAGAGAGTTGCAGTAGCCAAGGCGGGAAATAATCGCGGAGTGAATAAGTTGCTTTGTGGTGTAATTAGTCAGGAAGGGTCGATGTCTGGAGATGTTGCGGAGGTTAAGGTGGCAGAATTTAGCCAGTGATTGGATGTGGGGGCTGAAGGAGAGGTCAGAGTCAATGATTGCACCCAGCACCCTGGCATGTGTGGAGGGACCAATGGTTGTGCTGTTGATCTTAAAGTCATTGGGGGAGGGGGGGGCCGGGAGGAAGGAAATATAACAAGCTCAGTTTTAGAAAGATTGAGTTTGAGGAAGTGATGTGACATCCATACCGATATGTCATTTAGTAAGTTTGAGATCTGTGAGGGGATCCAGGGGGCGAGTTGAGGAGTGGAGAGATAGATCTGGGTGTCGTCGGCATAGAGGTGGTATTGGAAGCCATGGGAGGTTATCAACTGGCCCAGGGAAAAGGTATAGAGAGAGAATAGGAGGGGCCCATGGACGGAGCCTTGGGGTACCCCAACAGGGAGAGGAGCGGGGGAGATGGAGTTGTAAGTGACACTGAAAGTGCGCTGAGATAGGTAGGAAGAGAACCAGGATAAAGCAGAATCACGGAGGCCAAGGGAGAGTGGAGTATGATGGAGTTCTTCATCAATGGAACCACCGGACAAAGTAAAACCTCTGATTCTATCCTTTAATTATTCCTGAAGTTTACTTTTCTTCAGGTTATGGATTGACTTTATTTCATTATAGTGGTTATAAGTGTGCACTAAAGTAGGTTTGATGTTAGTATACAGGAATTTGCTTGGGAAACCACACTTATAATGAATGTGACTGCATTGGTTGATTGTTATACTAAAATGTTTGTCCTTGCCTTGCAGCACACGTCCCTGGATGGGTACCCGGAGCCTCTCGTTCCTCCAACAAAGTCAAGCAGCAGACAGAGTCTCCCACGATGCCGGAACTCCATCGCCTCCACCACCGACGAGCAGCCGCACGTCGGAAACTACCGCCTGCTGAAAACAATCGGCAAAGGCAATTTTGCCAAGGTGAAATTAGCCAGACATGTTCTCACAGGGAGAGAGGTGAGTACAAGGAGCTTGGAACTCTGGAACCGTAAAAAAACAAAAGAAAATATGGAAAAATGTTACATCTCTAAGCCCTTGTTCACATCAGAGCGGTTTTGAAGTTGCGCTGCTTCAGCATGACTTCAAAGCAGTGCGATTTCATAGATCTGATATCTGACTTCATTTAACAGATGTCAATGCAAGTCGCACTGAAATTGCACAGAAATTGTGCAGGAACTTTTTTCAAAGGTGTGAACGGTTCCATTGCCGCAAATGGGGTGCGACTTGTCATGCGACTTTGAACTGTTAAGTCGCATGACAAGTCGTATTGGTGTGAACCAGGGCTTAAGGTTTTTTTTTTTTTTAACCGTATTCAGTTTTTGATGGGACAAAGCACTCGTAGTACTTTGTCCCATCTTCCTATATGCCCTTTTACACTACCTGTGGTATTGGACAGGTTCCCCCACCACGCCTCCCCCCCCCCTCCTCTTCCCTCCTCAATTCATGGCTGCTGGGGGGGAGGGGCACGCCCACGGCTGGCAAGCGTTGCCTCCCACTGCATTCCTCATGCCGGTGCTTGGCATCTGGCAAATACTGGGAGCTGAAGACAGGTGTTCACTTGCCGTCTTCTTGCTAGCACCAGGCGGCTGTGTGCCAGCTAGCATTACACACAGGGCACCTAGGAAGATGGGGCAAAAGATACATGTACTTTGTCCTGTTGGGATCTAAATTCCGTCAGCTGTATTTATTTATTTATTTTTTGTAAAAAAAAAACAAAAAAAAAACACATTTTAACTGCTAATTTTGTTTGGGTGGCAGAGGGGGGGAAAAGGAAGCAGACTTTCTCTTTTTTATGGAAGGTGCACTTTAAAGTATCTAGAGCCAGAACTTTTTATTATTTATTTGGATTGTGATCTAGTAAGCAATGGTTAAAATCTCAGTCAATTTTTTTTAATTTATTTTTTTATTGCGTGTCTAGTTGGGAATGTTTCTCTGTATGCCTGTCCCAAAGACACAACAGGAAATGAGAAGGAATCTCTCTAAATCCTTCCCAAAACTTGGTAGAATCTGCATGTATTACTAAGATGTATTGCATATTTGTTTGTTTTTTTGCCTAAAATACTTTAAATGAGTTGTAAAGTCTCAAGGTTTTTCCCCCTAATGCATTCCATGCATTAAGGTGAAAAACCGCCTTTGCTAAGGCTTCCCCCCTTCTACTTGCCTGAACCCGATCGTTCCAGCGATGTGAACGAGCCTAGTAGCTCCAGCCTCCGTCTCTGGGTCCTCATTAGATAGATTCATAGCAGCGGGAGCCATTGGCTCCCACTGCTGTCAATCCAATCCAATGACGAGGGGGGGGGGCCCGAGTCCTGCTGTCTGTGTCAATGGACGCAGCAGCAGGACTCGTGAGCACCCCCGCATGGGTGCCCCCATGAAATGCGGCTTTCCCTGGGGGCACTTTATGCAGAGGAGGAGCTAGGAGCGCCGCCAGGGGACCCCAGAAAAGCAGGATCATGGTCACTCTGTGCAAAACCCTTGCACAGAGAAGGTAAATATAAAGTTTTTTTTTTTTTTTAAACAAACCTTTACAATCACTTTAAAGAGACCCTGTCATTAAACAATCATTTTCAACAACAATCTTCCTATAAGAATATATGTGAACCTAAAGAGGAGGTCCAGCCTGGGTGAAATTTTTTTAAAGTCAGCAGCTACAAATACTGTAGCTGCTGACTTTTAATATAT
The DNA here is from genome assembly GCA_029206835.1 of Rana muscosa. NCBI lineage: Eukaryota > Metazoa > Chordata > Amphibia > Anura > Ranidae > Rana > Rana muscosa. The sequence continues at coordinate 211,281,183 of CM055121.1, read as the reverse complement.
GGACACTTACTTGTCCAGGGAGCCCCTGATGTCAGCACCCCAGCCAATCTTTGGATCGACTCCCGGGTGCTGCCGCCGCCATTCCTGGTAAGGGAATCAGGCAGTGAAGACTTTAAGCTTCACTCCTGGTTCCCTACTGCGCATGCGCGAAGCGTGCTGCGCTTTCTTATTTGCCCGGCCACGGGGGGAAGGAGGAGAGGGGCTGAACTGCTGGGAGATCGGCCGCGGCCCGTCTCCGGAAGTGGGGAAGGGGACCTGTCAAAAACAAGTCCCCCGTTCCCTTCTCCCCCCTGTAAGGGGCCAAATGTGGCACCGTAGAGGGGGAGGAAGCATATAAGCGAGAGTTCCACCTTTGGGTGGAACTCTGCTTTAATGTATTTTATACATGTTATTTACCTGTAAATGCCTCCCTAGTGTAGACAGCCTGGTGCCACCATTTTTGATGTGTTGTCAGCATCCCCCGCAGGCTCAGAGCTGTCACTCAAGTGACACTGTATAGCATTCCCCTTCACTCTTCTCCTGGCAGATACATAGTATGTTATGTAGGTAGGTGAGGGGGCGGATGAGCTGGGCCAGCACGGAGAGTTAGATGCTCTTATAAGAACAAAGGGCTTTGACATGCAAGGACGGGGAGAGGTCTGTCCTAGGGAACTCACTCTCCTGGAGTAGTCAAATTTTCTAGGACGTTTAAAGACATGTTACAAAGGAATAAAAACGAATTTATGGAAAGCAAACCACTGCAAGTAAGCATTTAAATACTTGATTTTTCTGTGCTTTCTCCTGCAAATTAATTTGGTGACAGGGCCTTTTAGGATTAAAGCTGAACTGTATTCTGGGGAAGTTTGCAGTCTGTGAATGAGATAGGACATGGCTTTGATTCAGGACAGGGCACAAAGCCAGCATCCTATTCCTGGGCCATTGTTGTCTGGGTAATACTGTATTAAGGAGGGTGATTGCTCTGTATCGTCTCATTCTGTATTTGAATTACAGCCTTTTAACAATTTCCCAGTACATAGCAAAGGGAGCTCAGATGATGCTAATGGACTAAACAGCTGTTTACAAATGGACTTCAGTTTGGTTTGACTTGGCCATGTGCAGTAGTGAATTTATTGTACATTGGGCTCTGGGCTGCTTTCAATTTATGGGCCCCTCTGCCATTTTAATAGGATACTGTATAAGGCCGAGTGTACTCAAGACTTCTGACATGATGGCAGTTAGAATAGGAAATCTGCTTCCATGTATAGGGAAAATTTACCTTTATCGTTAAAAAGTATTTCCACTTGTGCAGCCAAATTGGAATAACATCTACACTTAAGATTTGTTATATGTCCCAATTCACATAGTATAACTTAAAAAAAAAAATTGCAGCTTACCTTTTTTAGATGTTCGATTCTGGACCCAACAAGGAAAAATTCAAAGTAGTTTTCTTTGTTTTTGAGGTGCCTGGGCAGCTGTGTTGCTATAATAACCTCTGTCTGTACTGTGCAGGCAGATCTTCATTAACAATTTGTAGCTAGATTTGAACAGTGTCTGTCCTAACAAAGGGTTAAAGGATATGTAAAAGCTTTGTTTTTTTGTTTGTAAAAAAACAAACATGTCATACTTGCCTCCTCTGTGCAGTTAATTTTGCACAGAGTGGTCCCGATCCTCCTCTTCTGGGGTCCCTCAGCGGCACTCCTGGCTCCTCCTCTTCTCGAGTGCCCCGTTGGAGAGTCAATCTCCCTCAGGGCACTCGTGCAGGCGCGCTCCCGTGTCCTGCCGCTGCGTCCATTGACACAGATGGCAGGACTCGGCCCCGCCCCGGCTCCCGTGTCATTGAATTTGATTGACAGGAGCGGGAGCCAATGGCTGCGCTGCTATCGGTCTATCCAATGAGGACCTGAGACCCTGGCTGGAGCTGATGTGCTCGTCCCTGTCACTGGAAAGACTGGGTTCAGGTAAGTAAAAGGGTGGCTCTGAGGGGCTGCTGCCCCACAGGATGTTTTTCACCTTAATGCATAGAATGATTAAGGTGAAAAACTTTGAGGGTTTACAAACCCTTTTAATGTTCTAGAGGCTGGGATTCTTGCTTTGTATGTTAATGAGGAGAGTCTTGGGACAGGCTCATTGACGTTGTTACAGGTCAGCTCATGACACCTTTAACTGAGAAACCACAAAATAGGAAGAACAATTTATATAAAACAAACATCCTCAGTGCTGCAGGAGTCAGAAGTGGCTGGCTCAGGCTCTTAGTGGTTTGCCTCAAAAGTCTCAAAAAGAGTTGGGACAGGGCCACAAAGCTGACAAAGTACAACCCCCAGTTCCAAAAAAGTTGGGAAAGAGCCATGTTTACCATGGTGTGGCATCCCCTCTTCATTTCCAACACTCTGTAAACATGTGGGAACTGAGGGGAACAGTTACTGGGGTTTTGGGAGAGGAATGTTGTCCCCTTCTTTCCTGATATAGGATTCTGCTCAACAGTCTGGGTCTTCTCTGTTGTATTTTTTTTGTTTCAAGATGCTGCAAATATTTTCAGTTGGTGAAAGGTCTGGACTTCAGGCAGGCCAGTTAAGCATCCGGACTCTTCTACTTCGAAGCCATGCTGTTGTCATAGATGCTGTATGCGGTTTGGCACTGTATTGCTGAAATATGCAAGGCCTTCCCTGAAAAAGATGTTGTCTAGATGGTAGCATACGCTGCTCTAAAACCTGGATATATTTTTCAGCATTGATGGTGCCTTTTCAGATGTGCAAGCTGCCCATTCCATATGTACTATTGCACACCCCCCATACCATCAGAGATGCAAACTTTTGAACTGAGCGCTGATAACAAGCTGGAAGGTCCCTCTCCTCTTTAGCTTGGATGACACAGCACCCATGGTTGCCAAAAAGAATGTCAAATTTCAATTCGTCTGACCACAGAACAGTTTTCCACTTTGCAACAGACCATTTTAAATGAACTTTGGCCCAGAGAAGATGGCAGCGTGTCTGGATCGTGTTCAGATATGGCTTCTTATTTGTATGATAGAGCTTGACCTTACATTTTTGGATGGCACGGAGAACTGTGTTCACAGACAGTGATTTTTTTTAAGTATTCCTGAGCCCATGCAGTGATGTCCATCCCAGAAAAATACCTGTTTTTAATGCAGTGCCGTCTGAGGGCCTGAACATTGTGGCCATCCAGTATTGTGTTTCAGCCTTGTCCCTTGCACATAGATTTCTCCAGATTCTCCAAATCTTTTTGATGATGATATGTACTGTAGATGATGCTCTTCCTTATTAGTACCACTTACTTTGCCAGCTTTTTGTTGCCCTGTCCCAACTTTTTTGAGATGTGTTGCTGCCATCTATTTTAAAATTACCTTCTTTTTTTCTTAAAATGGTACTTTTGCAAATCATTTCATTCTGTTTTTTATGTAGATTTTATGCAGCGTCCCAACGTGTGTGTGTGTGTGTGTGTGTGTGTGTGTGTGTGTATATATAATATATACACAGTGGAATCTTGGTTAACGAGTAACGCGGTTAACAAGCATTTTGAAAGACGAGCAACTTTTTCTTTTAAATCCTGACTCGGTTTGCAAGTGTTGTCTCGCAAAACTAGCAGGATTCAAGCCAATGAGGTGTGCAGTACCGCATTTGGCCAGAGGTGTGGGGGCGACAGTGACACCTGGAACGGTTCGGAGCCGTTCGGAAATACTCAGTTTCCGAGATCAGCCGAGCTGTCCCCGAGTATTTACGAGGCTCTCCGGCGCCCCCCCACCTCTGGCCACATGTGGTATTGCATGCAATAGAAGTCAATGTGGAACAAATTATCTTCTTTCCATTGACTTCTATGGGGAAACTTGCTTTGATATGCGAGTGCTTTGAATTACAAGCATTCTCCTGGAACGGATTATACTCCTAATCCAAGGTTCCACTGTATATAAAGAATGTATGTGTATGTATAGGGTGTTTTAATAGTTAATTTTTTTTTTTTTTTTTACAATTTTCTCTTAACAGGTAGCGGTGAAAATAATTGACAAGACACAATTGAATCCTACTAGTCTACAAAAGGTAAGATGGAAGCACATCTTCAATTTCTTCAAGTTCATTTTTACCCTAGTGTTGCACTAGAAGAGTTTTCTACATCAGAATACATCTTTAAATGTGTGTTGAGATTACATGTAATCTACAAAGAGATTTTTATTCTTCGCATACCTTATTTTTATCCTGCCTTCTCAGTGCTCATTTTAACTAAGGTCAGATGAATCCATCTCTCTTTACTTCCTTCCTTTTGCGTGAAATCACTGGGTCTGCCTCTTAATGTGTGTGACAGTGCACATCATCTGAGGGGGAAGGCATTGGTAACGTAGCCTTTCCAAGATGCATCTTTTGAGGCCCTGGTTATATCACCAGTGCCTCACTAAACCAGGAAGTGGAAAAACTGTAATTTTAAGTAAAAGCAAAAAATTTTTTATGGATGTAAGCTGATTTAATACTGGCATGCAGAGTTGGATGCTGATGTAATTTTTAATAAAAAGCTTGCTATAAGTTGTGCTTTTGAAAGCCTACATTTTGATTAGTTCGGGTGACAAAATATGGCGCAACCTATATCCTGCCACCTGGCTCTATACTTGGGATTTTACAGATGCTGGGAATGAGCTGAACCTGCACTTTGAATGGCACCGAGAGGAAAAAAAATTCAGGAGCCAAGGGAATTTATTTTTTATTTTTTTTGGCAACAACTTTGATAACTCTTAGCAATTTTTTAAATTTTTTTATTACTGTATGAATGTGTAAATACACAGGAAAATAAGAGTATTGGTTTTAAAAATGAACTAAATGTCGGTGGAGTGTTTTTGGAGGGAGGTTGCAGTTTATCATTCGCTGCTCATCAATGGAGTGGTTTACCAGTGGCGATTCAGTCTTATGATTTCAATATTCTGTACCGTATATACTCAAGTATAAGCTGACCCGAATATAAGCCGAGGCAACTAGAAGGTTCTAAATACTTTATTTTAAGAGATCTGGGTGGCACTTTCGGTTCCAGCCAACTAGGTGATGACATTATGAGATTCCCATGGACTCCTGGGATATCAGCGTCATGTATCCCAGGAGTCCACGGGAAGCGGGGCTTGCTGCTTTTCCTGACCACACTTGCCTATCCAGGTTCTCTTTTGCTTGACAGGTTGTCATAATGCAACAGGAATGTCTGCTGATGCCGCCGTTGCTATGGCAACCTGTAATCAAACTGCACCGCACATTAGTACACAGGTGTGAAATCTGGAGGTGCATGCTGGGTAGCCAGCTGCACCTAATCCCGGAAGTATACACGAATGGGCGTCAGATGCCCACATCCAAGATGGCCACTGCCTGCTTCCGAGATCATGTAAGATATTACGGTTTTAAAAGTAACTAGCATGAAGACAGTTAGGACAGTATGCAAATAATTATGTGCAAGTAATGGCAATCAGGGGGCTTTAAAAAAATAAAAAATAAATGATTAGGGGGACTCGAGCTCCACTTTAAGTTGTGAGATCAGAGTGATGCTCTGTCACAGCACTGATCTGTCAGAATCTCTCTGGTTTATACTAGAGGCGCTGCACAGAGAAGGGGGGGGGGGGAGCAAGGATTTTAAATCCCTGGACTGTCTGTGTATGGCACTGACTGCTCAACATCCCCAGAGGAGAATACAGCAGGGATGGGATGAGGGGGTGATGGAAGGTGTACAGTGCTCACCTTTTACATTGTTTCTGTAAAGGTGGACTAACACTTTAAGCACCATGGATGCTCTTTTTATATTCATGAACCTTTGGGTCAGATGGATTGAGCGCCTGGCCCCTCCCTCTCCTGTCTTCAAAGCCTCACTATTGGCCCATTTATTGTGTTGGACAGCCTCATTGTCCACCAGTGAGGCTTTACCAGCAGTCTTAAACTATTTTGTCAAAAGTATTGGGACACCTGCCTTTACACGCACATGAAGGAACTTGACTGGCCTGCACAGAGTTTGCTCCAATTCATCCCAAAGGTGTTCTATTGGGTTGAGTTCAGAACTCTGTGCAGGCCAGTCAAGTTCCTTCATGGACCTTTCATTGTGCACTGGTCCAAATCATTTGGTGGATGGGGGATTATGGTGTGGGGTTGTTTTTCAGGGGTTGGGCTTGGGCCCCTTAGTTCCAGTGAAGGGAACTCTTAAGGCGTCAGCATACCAAGATATTTTGGACAATTTCCACTCCCAACTTTGTGGGAACAGTTTGGGGATGGCCCCTTCCTGTTCCAACATGACTGCCCACCAGTGCACAAAGCAAGGTCCATAAAGACATGGATGAGCGAGTTTGGGGTGGAGGAACTTGACTGGCCTGTAGAGTCCTGACCTCAACCCGATAAAACACATTTGGGATGAATTAGAGTGGATATTGTGAGCCAGGCCTTCTCATCCTCATCAGTACCTGATCTCACTAATGCTATTCTGGAAGAATGGTCAAACATTCCCATAGACATACTCCTAAACCTTGTGGACATCTTTCCAGAAGAGTTGAAGCTGGTATAGCTGCAAAGGGTGGGCCAACTCAATATTGAACCCTACCGACTAAGACTAGAATGCCGTTAAATTTCATGTGTGTGTAAAGGCAGGTGTCCCAATACTTTAGACAATTTAGTGCATTTCTCCAGTCCTCTCCCACCCTCATATACAATAACTTACTTGTATATAAATATTCATGTCTATAAGTCCTCGGAGCTTTGTGTTACCAGTAACCTGTGCTGTATGTCACATCCTTTACTGATCTGCAGATCTCTCCTGGCCCCGGTGTTATGTCGGGTCAGCACTCCATGTCTGAGATATGGCTCTTCAGGGTGAAGTGCGTTGGAGAAGGGGGGGAGGGGGGGACTCATCAAGCTGTCTAATACATCTCGTTGCTTGATGCATCAGCCCATTAAGCAGATCAGATTGAAGTGATATTTTCTCCTTTACTATAAATAACTCCGAGCCGCCCACTGAACCTTCAGCCGTGCGCAGTATTGATTAGCGGATTGGCAGAGCAGTTAGTAATGCCGAACTTTATAACCCAAGACTGAGCGACCTGCTGCCTTACAGATGTTGGAAAACCAAAAGTCTCAGCATGCCCACCCCCAAACAACAGCCACATGGTAATTATTCACTGCCAATAATAGACTAATGATATGACTAATAATACTGCTAATTCTGCTATCTGGATGCTGTTAACCTCCCTAGCGGTAATCCCGAGCGTGACTCGGGGTTGTTTTTTTATGCTAGGATCGGTAACCCCGAGTCACGCTCGGGGTAGACATTGTAGAGCTGGCAGCGGAGTTTCCCTACCTTCTCCTGGCGATCCAGCGATGATGTCCTCTGCTGTGATCGCCAGCGAGACCTCCGGCGAGTGTCGGCACTTTCGACCCCATCTGACTTCCTAGTTCCGTTCCCTGCGAGCCGCAGCGGCGCATGGGAGCGGAACTGGGCGGCAAATTCAAAAAGGTAAACACATAGTATACATACAGTATACTGTAATCTTACTGATTACAGTACTGTATGTAATAATTACACATCCCCTTTGTCCCTAGTGGTCTGTCCAGTGTCCTGCATGCACTTTTATATAATAAAAATTGTTCTTTCTGCCTGTAAACTGGGGATTGTCCATAGCAACTAAAAAGTGTCCCTTTATGTCAAAAGTGGTTTTAGACCAACTAGAAAGCAGCGATAATAAATTAGAATCACTCGCAGAATTGAGCGATAGCGATTTGTGGGGAAATTCGTCATCAAACACTAAATCTAATGACAGCGACAATTCTGCAACTGAGCAGATTTCTGTGTTTTTGATTTGATTACATTATTGAATAATTTTTATTATAATTAGATTACTATTTTTTATAATTATTTATAGTTATTTATTATATTATAATTTATAATTTTGTGTTTTATATTTATCATACCCGGGATGTTTACTAGACTCTGGTTTGCTCAGGTTTAAGTAAGTAATTACTAAGAATCGCAGGCCTATAATACATAACACCAAATTTTCATGCAAAATAATTGTACCGCTTTTGGTACATAATTCCAGACAGAATCATACCGCCAGGGAGGTTAAATGAAAAACGCCTGTGATCTTGGTATTCTTTTTGCAGTTCACCCTCCCCTGCCACACTACATAGCCAGAGCGTGATCCCACGCTTTAGAACTTGCAGCTTCCTGTTCACTTTCCCTCCTCTATCCTGTTCATTCTCCCAGGTTCTCGCTATTATTCAGGGTTACTGCAACACCTTGCTTTTTTTTTGTTTTTTCTCCTCCAATGGGTTAAACAAGTATGGCCAATATTGTTCTACAATGCTTTAGTCTGATTGAGAGCGAGAATGCCAGCATAGAGAGCCAATCTGATTTTTACAGGAGATTATGGTAAGTTTTTAAAGAGAGAGCTTTTCATGTAATTGTCCTACCAGTATTTAGAAATACATTTAAAGCTAAACTCCAGTTGTTTTTTTTTTTTCATTTCCTGTTTAATGCTCCACCTTGCAGTAATCCCTTTTTGCCACTAGATGTCCTCAGTCTTCAGGGGTGAATGTCGCCCAGCATTATCCATACTGGAGGATGGAGGACATGCTGTGAGTGCAGGGCATCATAAACTTGACCCTAGGGGCAGTGGCGGCTGGTGCTCAAATTTTTTTTGGGGGGGCGCAAACAAACTGAAAAAAAAAAAATCATCAATTGCCGCCACTGTGCCCATTAAACACAGCCACTGTGCCCAAACGCCACCAGTTTGCCCCCATCAAATGCAGCCAGTTTGCCCCCATCAAATGCAGCCAGTTTGCCCCCATCAAATGCAGCCAGTTTGCCCCCAGCCCTGCACTTACCTTCCTCGGGTCAGCGCCGTCCTTCTTCCATCCTCGATGTCTTCTCCAGCCCTCGAGGTCGCTTTAGCCAATCAGGTTACCGGTAACCAGACCCGGTGAACCTGATTGGCTGAGACGCGTGTCAGTGTTCACCAAGGAACGCACAGCCCGTGCGTCCCCTGGTTAACTATTTGGAAGCCGATTACAGCCCACAGGCTGTAATCGGGAAGCCTATCAGAGCCGCTGGCTCTGATAGGCACTTCCAAAAACCAACCAGCCGCTGTTATTCAGATGGCCGGCGCTCGCCAGGGGGCTGGCCATCTGAATAGTGGGCGGCAGCGGCGTCGGTGACAATACATAGGTTCATGCAATGCATGAACCTATGTATTGTTGACGTGAGTGACGGGCACAGGAGAGAGAGGGGGCGGCGCTCCTGTGCCCACTATGGACGCACCGCCACTGCCTAGGGGCATTGTCACAACACCAGTGCCCTCGGAGTGCATTGACATGGTTGGTACCACCCTTCATTGAGGACAGCTCAGTACAGGAGAAAAGCCAAAAAAGAAGAGGACATTGCATGTTATGTGACCAACCTGAAGACATCTGTTAGAGGGGCTTTAATGAATTGACTGGACAAACTGCTAAAGGCACAACTAACTCATGTATGTGAAATACTTTAACCAAAGTATTGGTCATTCTCTTTAAATTAGTTGTGAACATTCAGCTTTCTATCGCCTGGCAGCACTGGGGTCGTCAGTTTGAATCCCAACCACGGCACTACTGCCTGGAGTTTGGATGTTCTCCCTGTGCCTGTGTGGGTTTCCTCCGGGTGCTCCGGTTTCCTCCCACACTCCTAAGACATGCTGCTAGGTAAATTGGCTCCTGTCTAATTTGGCCCTAGTATGTGTAAATGTACAATATATATGTAAAGTACTCCGTAATTTGATGGCCCTATGAAGGTACCTGTAAAAAAGAAAATAGACACTTTCTATGCAGGCATCATAACTGCTTTTGTTTATTTTCAGAAAAAAAAGGGGTTTGACTTTTTTATTTTTTTCTGCCTTTAAACCCCCTTCCATGTTGGCCTATGCACACTCTGGCTCTGTTCACACCTGGGCGATTGGAATCGTTGCGGTTCGAAATCGCGGGACTCTTGTGCGATGCCATTTTTTCTTAATGGCGCCGTGATTGTGGCACGATAAGTCACCCTGCAATCGTGGCAAATTGCAACGCGTGACGCTGTCATTTAAAAGAAGCTCCTCCTCCTTTTTTGAGCGACAAGCGTTGCGATTTGCCACGATTGCAGCACGATTTATCATGGTGAAATCACGGCGTGATTGGGGTGCCATTGAGAAGTAATTCCGCCCGTGATTCGAATCGCCCAGGTGTGAAGGAAGCCTTAGGCATTTAGAGGAAGAAAAACCCCATCACATCACACCCGTTGCTTTCAGGAGAGGAGTGCCTATATGCATCTAAACGCTCCCAAATGCTAGGTGCTTATAGCGTTTGAACATTGATTAATTTCAGTGGCTAGAATAAGTTAATATTCTGGCCAATGGAATGGATGAACACCTGAACGTGTTTGTAAAACGTGATTTTAGGCGTGTGTTTTGCGCGTCTTTTCTCTTGCCAGGAGAAAAGCCCAGTGTGTCATCAGGCCTTACAAGGTTAAAAAGTTCTGACATGTGACCATGCATATCTCCTTCATGATAGTGGGCAGTGGGTTTACAGGACACTGTGCAGACATACAGTGCTTCTTTATTCCTTAGTCTGTTCATCCTGAGGAAATATGCTGGCTGCATGCTGTGTTCAAGCAGGGGGTATGTGCAAGAAGCAGGCTGTGATTGGTCGGGTGAAGGGGAGGGGAAGTGCCAGAGGCAGGCTGTGATTTGGGTGGGTGGGTGTGCCAGAGGCAGGCTGTGATTTGGGTGGGTGGGTGTGCCAGAGGCAGGCTGTGATTTTGGTGGGTGGGTGTGCCAGAGGCAGGTTGTGATTAGTTGGGGGGGGGGTGTGTTACAGAGCCAGCCTGTAATTGGTTGGGGGTTGTGTGCCAGAGGCAGGCTGTGATTGGGCGGGGTGTGTGTGCCAGAATCAAGCTGTGATTGGTCGGGGTGTGTGTCCCAGAGGCAGGCTGTGATTGGTCGGTGTTTGTGTGCCAGAAGCAGGCTGTGATTGGTCGGGGTTTGTGTGCCAGAAGCAGGCTGTGATTGGTCGGGGTGTGTGTGCCAGAGGCAAGCTGTGATTGGTCGGGGGGGTGTGTGCCAGAGGCAGGCTATGATTGGACAAGGGGTGTGTGCCAGAGGCAGGCTATGATTGGACAAGGGGTGTGTGCCAGAGGCAGGCTATGATTGGACAAGGGGTGTGTGCCAGAGGCAGGCTATGATTGGTTGGGGGTTGTGTGCCAGAGGCAGGCTGTTATTGGGAGGGGAGTTGTGGTGGCTGAACAAAGTTCCCAAGGCAAGCATGCTGTGTTGCACAGTATCCTGTTTTTCTGAATGGCCAACCAAAGAATGAAAACTGACCACGCTTTCACAGATCAGCTTCTGTACTTTGTGTGGTCAGTTTTGAACTTGCAGGATCAACCATGTACTTAGAAGAAGATAGAAGAAGTACATGAATATGATAGAGATTTATAAAATACACATATGTGAACACACACAGAAATAAAACATGTTTAGGGTAACATACGCTTTAATCTATCTTGTGATTCACAACATTGCATAGTCATTAGCATGACACCACTATTTTCCGTTGCGCGCTTTGCAGCTTCCTGTGTCACGTCACCAGAATGTGAAATTGACAACCTCATATAGCGGAGTGTCCACCCGGACCTTCTTCTCCCCGCTGTCCATACCCCTCCCCCTCTAGCTCCCAGTACCTGAAAACATAGAACTAGCACTCTGCAGGGCAGAATGGCGGATAGTGCCCCTTTTTTATTTCTGCTGTGTTGGGAGAGAAGATAATGCAACGGTCGATGGGGTAGGTACCTTCAAAATACATTTCTACTGAGAAGATAACTGCAGTCATTTTTTTATGTTTTTATTTTTTTACTGGACCATGTTTAATGTGAAGCTGCTGAATAATCTGTGGCTTGCTCATTGGGTGATATTCGGCATTAGTTTGCAGGAATTCTTCCTAAAGCACAGAGGCCGGATGGAAGTCGGCTGATTCATAACGGAGCCGAGAATACACAGTGCTGCCTTTCACCTTCACACTTACTAGAAATTAGAGGGGGAATAGAATCTCTCCATCCTCTATTGTTCATGCCGTGTGTCATTCTAACCTCCCCCGGCCTTTTCTTTCATTCTCAGGAGTTCACTGATTCATCACAGGGTCACCATTCCTAAAGAAAAAGCAGGTTTATTAAAGCTGAACTTGGGGCAGATATAAAAGACACACATTGATGCAGCTCTGTATTCATTAGTAAATATCTGGCCTGGTATCTGCCTATTACAGCCCCTGTTCAGCAGAGCTGGGATGTGAGAGGAAGAAGCAGCATAAGAGACCAATCGGTGTATGTGCTGACAAGATGCATGTTGGTAGGAGTAGAAAGCAGAGTGACATGGAAGAGTTCATCCCTGTGCTGCTTCTCTTTTCACTGGCCAGTCACAGGCTGGAATCGGTCCAGGATGACCTGGGCTCAGAGGATGTGGGTTGAATGATGCTGGCCATCAGATTGAGGACACCTAGCAGCAGAAAAAGTACTGGAGTACTTTCTTGATTAAAGGTAAATATTACTGAAAAATCTGATTTTATTTAAAAAAAATTATGGGCTTTTTTTTTTTTTTTTTTTTCCTGATTGGCTGTAGTTCTTTTTTGTAAGCAGTCCCAGCTTACAACAATAAAATAAAAAATGTTCTGCCCTGTAGAAATGTTGGAAAAACTAGTTCTGCCTGCAACACTTAAAGCAGAACTTCACTCCACAAACAAAAACACAATTTTATTAAAAATTTTTATTCAAAGCAACCCCCCCCATCCATCTATGTCTCCATGCTTTATTTTGTTGAGAAATCACTTTGAAAAATACCCTCCTAGCATTTCTTGTGTAAGGGCAGATAATTCATGTAGCATTTACTTCCTGGAATCCATCTGCCCTTAGGTCAGGCATACAAGCAGGAGGGTGTGCTTGGCGAAGAAAACCCCTCCTCCCCCTGAAGACTCCTGGGATATATGACATCGTTTTGCCTAGGCCTGGAAACCAGGAAGTAACGAAATTCAACCCACTTTTGTGAGTCATAGGGGCAAGGACCCACCCCCTAGGAGCCATACAAAAAAATGAATTCTGCAGCACGCTAAGGCGTTAGTTAGCATGTAATTAAAGTGTAAACTATTTTTGAATAATGTGTTAAAAATCCTTTTGCATCATTTGCAAATAAATGGAAGCCACCTAAGGCCTCTGTCACATTTGTGCATCCTGAAAGTCGTGTGATTTTGCCACAATTTATTTTTCTGCGATTTTGATACAACTTTGATGCGATCTTGACGCAATGCCTGTGTAATGTCTAGGTCTATGAACCTCAAGTCGCATCAGTCAGACCAAAGTAGCGCAGAGACTACTTTTGAAGTCGCTGCAACTTGAAGTCGCACAGATATGAATGGTACTCATTGAAAATCATGGGGTATAACTTGTCATGCGACTTTGCAGTCCCAAGTCACAGGGCAAGTCGCACAAGTGTGAAAGGGGCCTAACTCTAATCTAACAGAACTCTAATCTCGGGACATGTATAGTAATAATAAATTGAGAACAGGTATGCCCTGGAGGTGGCCTCTTCCTTTTTAAAAGCTAGTTCCGGCTTTCAGACCATGTTTAATGTTACCATATTTTGGGTGAGATATGAAACCTGGCCAGTTTTCAGATCCTCCATCCCATCCTACTTGGAGGGTTAAGGGGTTCCTTCTCCTCCTGCCATGTATAAAATCAGTGCGACTCCGCCTGCACTGCCACCGTATTCCTTTACAGGAAAATATGAAAGGAAAAAAAAACTACAAGTCCCGTCTGCCATCCCGGCAGAGGAATTGTAGTTCTCAATAGAGCACAAGGGCAGTGTTTCCAGCACACTTGTAGTTTATGGATATTTCCTCTGGCTCTGTAGCTCTACAGACCAGGGGGCTAGGGTGACCACATTTCCAAACTCCCATTCAGGGATACCCTCCCTTCCCAAAAATCAGCTTGTGCTGTAACGAATCACAGCACAGTGATTGGACACAAGAGGCGGGATTTATGATTTCTCCAATCACAAGCAGGGGGCGGGATTGTGCTCCTCCAGGCATTTCCGGCCAGGACAAGTACTGTCAGTGAGTAAAGCGGTGATGTGGCGGCCTTTTTTGGGGGCATCAGATTGGCCCGGGGGGGGGGTGGTTGTGTCAGTTTCATTCCGGGACACTGTATTGTCCTGGAATGAATGTGCCCGGGACAGACCTGCAAAATGCTGGAGGAAGAGTCTACAGAAACCAGAACATTGCACCCACACTTCTCTGATCTGATTGCTAAAAATGTGCATTTGTTATTATTTTGTATTTCAGCCTGCAAAACATTGTAAACATGGTTTATTTAAAAAGTTTTTGAGAAAAAGAATGCTCCTTTTAGGGATAAGGACGCGGCAGAAGTCCAGACTCGCTCAGTAAGAGTAGGTATGCCTTGAGGATGGAAAAGTCAATGAGTAAATCAAGCTGTCCTGGTCGCACAGGAGAATGCTGGGAACTTGGGAATCTGGAACAGCGGCAGGTCATTCTCTGCAACATTCAGGACCCGACCACTGCCAGTGGAAGAAGAGGGCATGTCTGGGGGGAGGGGAGTGTTGGATGAACTCGCAGATTTAGATACACTAAACAATTTGAAGCCAAACTCCAGCTAAGGGCCATTTCACACCACATGCAGTCCAATGCACTTTTTTCTGCATCAAAAATGCATGGAAAGAAGGTTATATGGTTTTCAATGACCAGTGCAGTCAGTTCCAGAAAATACAAGTAGAACGCGCTGCATTTTTTCTGCACTAAACTGTACTGGAATGCAGTAAAACACACTGGAACACACATGTCCTTATTTAACCACCTAATAACCGGCCCATAGCCGATTAACGGCAACAGGGCGGTTCCTTAACTCTGGGAGGCCCCTACCAGAGAATTGTTCCCACGCACCCCCTGGGGCGCGCACACGGGAACATCCACGCTCGCCGGGTTCATGGGACCCGGAGCAACACAGATCGCGGTAAAGGGCCAATGACAGCGGCCCTTTACCATGTGATCGATCCATCCAATGAGCAATCACAAATGTAAACAAAGCAGGGTCATCATAAGTTCATCGCTCTCCTCACACCGATGCAGCGTGAGAGGAGAGGAGAGCTATTGTGACCCAAACTGTGAGTTATATTGCATTTAGCAGTGCCATCTGTGCCACATCTGTGCCACATCTGTGCCACCAGAGCAACACCAGTGCCCATCAGTGCTCATTTTCACCACTGCAGTGCCACATTAGTGCCCACCAGTGCCACCATTTGTACTTTACTGGCTTGTTAGGGTCTCAAGAAATCCGATAAGGCTGTCAGTTCATCAGGTGTGATCAAATTGATAAATTTTCAGTGATTGGCACCACAGCTTGTAGACCCTATAACTTTCACACAGACTAAATAATATCCACTAATTTGGGTTATTTTTACCAAAGATATGTAGCAGTATAAATTTTTGGCCAAATTTATGAAGAAAAATTACTTATTTGCAAAATGTTATAATAAAAATGAAGAAAAATGCATTTTTTTTTTACAAAATTTCGGTATTTTTTCATTTATAGCACAAAAAATTAAAAACCCAGAGGTGATCAAATACCACCAAAAGAAAGCTCTATTTGTGTGAAAAAAAGGATGAAAATTTCATATGGTTACAGCGTTGCATGATTGAGTAATTGTCATTCAAAATGTGAGAGCACCGAAAGCTGAAAATTGGTCTGGTTATTAAGGGGGTTTAAAGTGGTTGTAAACCCTCTGGGGGAAGTTACACCTACAGGTCAGCCTAGATTAAGGCTGACCTGTAGGTGCAAGAAATATCTCCGAGACCTAGACGGTCTTGGAGATATTTGCAAAAAAAACTGTAACAATGTCTACGGCGCATGCGCACTGAGCGTGCTATTTTTATGAATGGGGTCGTGCCGTGAAAAGTGGCTCCCGCGCGCATGCACGGAAGTGATGTCATGCGACTCCGGCCAGTCACAGAGCCGGAGTTCACGGACCCCGGAAGAAGAGGGGTGAAGATGGACGCTCGCTACTAGCGAGAAAATCGGGGACATCGCGGGCTTCTACTGCAGGTAAGTGACACATAATGGGCTACTATGCGATGCATAGTAGTAACCCTTTATGCTTTACCTTTGCAGGGAAACAAAGAGGAAGTAAACCCATCAGGGTTTACTTTCTCTTTAAGGGCCCAGTTGTCAAGTGGTTAAGGTGAAGAAAAAAGAGGGGCGAAAATTGCACTGGAACGCATGGGAAAATGCGTCAAAAACGCGTATGCGTATGGCCTGCATTTCAATGGCGTGAACTGGCCCTAAAAATTTTAAGTTGCAACAAACTGTTTTGTTCCTTTTGGGATAAAGGTTTTACATAAATAAAAGTTGATCATTGTAAGCACTCATATTAGTTTAATGGTTTGTCTCAACCCACTAACTGCTACATCTGCAAGACAGCTTGTTCTGTTGAAAGATTGAAAGGCCGCATCTAAGAATTGGTAAGCTGCAATATAAAAAAGATTTGCTTTTTTATTACTGCTTTAACCTTTGTTGCACTGCTTGCTGCTTAGTTTCTGTTCACCGGTTTCACTTTTTGCTTGGAATTGTTTAAAGTTTAGGTCCAACCAAAACATTTTTTTTTTGTTCTGGATAGAGTGAGGAAAGATGGGAACCCTTGTTGGGTCTTTCATGCTGACAAAACCAGACAGGAATTGAGTGTAAACCTAATCCAGGGACACAGACAGCAATAAAAGCCAGCCTTCTGCTATGTAGTAATTTTTTTCCCCTCCATTTTAGTAAGTAATGCCGCGTACACACGACCGTTTTTAATGACAAGAAAAATGCAATTTTTTAAAATGGTCATTAAAAATGATCGTGTGTGGGCTTCAGAGCATTTTTCACGACGTGAAAAATGGCCATGAAAAAATTGGAACATGCTCTAGTTTTTCTCGTCGTTTTTCACGTCGTTTTTCTCGTCATGAAAAACGGGCATGTGTGGGCTTTAACGACGTGAAAAAAAATGCGCATGCCCAGAAGTTATGAGACAGGAGCGCTCGTTCTGGTAAAACTAGCGTTCGTAATGGAGATAGCACATTCGTCACGCTGTAACGGACTGAAAAGCATGAGGCTGAAAAGCCCGAATCGTCTCTCACCAAACTTTACTAACACGAGGATCAGCAAAAGCAGCCCAAAGGGTGGCCCCATCCGAATGGAACTTCCCCTTTTATAGTGCCGTCGTACGGGTTGTACGTCACCGCGCTTTGCTCAAGCATTTTATTCCACAATGGTGTGTAGGCAAGGCAGGCTTGAGAAGAATCACGTCGAGAAAAACGCCGTTTTTTTCAATGACATTAAAAACGGTCGTGTGTACACGGCATTAGAGTAAGGGAGGATTATAACCCTGATTTTTTTTTTTTGCCATCTGTGTTCCATCAGGGGAGATTTCCCTTCACTTCCTGGCTCATAACCAAAGCAAGAAGTGAGAGGAAATTCCCCTAAAGAGAGGAAATCTCTGGTTGTCACCAGAACTAGTGTCCCCATTATCAGATTTCCCTCCTATTCTTGTTCTGGTGACAACCCAAAATGAGATTTACTTTTATTTTAGTTAATAACGATAAACAGGACAAAAAGAAGGGGCAACTCTTTCCAGTGGGGTTACAGACAGCAATTAAAAGCTGACAGGGGTGCTAATTCCTCCCAAATCTATCCACAACTAAAAAAATTTAAAGTTTTGCCTTTTAGGTATACTTCAAGCTTTTTTTATTTCTGTCTCTGTTGCTATTGGAGATTTTCCCTCACTTTCTGTCTGGTAAAACCATTGTCAGCAAAAAGTGAGTGAGAGATAATCCAAAACCCTCTGGTATAGTAAACAATAACTACCGGTATTTTTTGCTAGCATTAGTAAATAGATAGGAAGGTATATCATATTTACTTTTTTTAAACTTTTTTTTTTTTTTTTTTTTTTTACATTTATTCAGTTGTTTCCTTGTTTCCATGCCTAGGCACATGTCATACATCCCAGGAGTCTTTAGGAGGGGAGGAGGGACTTTCTCAGCTAAGCACATTTTATTTCCCAGTGTTGTGCCGAAAACTGCAACTTGCCAAAATCTCCAACCATGTCACTGCTGGTGACTTTCCAGCACCAATAATTGGAGATTTCGACGAGTTGGCTGTTTTCACAGTTCATCGGCAGCGTATACAGTACGGTACACAACGAGTTGGCTGTTTTCACAGAACACTGGGTAAGGAGGAAAAGGGAATTTAAAAAAAGGAGTTTAAAAGTGATTTTTTTGCAAAATACAATATGGAGACCTGGTTGGATGTTTTGAATATTAAAAATGAATTAAATAGCATTTTTGGTCCGTGGTGCTCAGATGATGCAGTGTAGTTCCATTTTAACCCTCTGCACCCCGCTGTACATCTAGCAAACTTCTTGTTCATTTGCTTTGCCCACATTGCAATACATGTTCAGGCTGACCACCTGCGTCCAAGTGATCCCTGTATGGCTAGTCCCTACTTTACACTGAAAAAGGTCAAACTCTTGCTCATAGCACACTATATAATGGACATTTAGTTTGACTATGGGGCAGAAAGTCCTAGTTGGAGGAGACTCTACAGGCTTAAGTCTGTGGTCACTGATCTACACTATGCAATAGAACTATAAGAATGTCTGTGGTCAGATCCAAGTAGCTTGCATACATAATCCTTGTTTGCACAGAAACAAAGCTGCTTGGCTCACATATACTGTGCTCCTATTATATGGAAATTGTGCTCTCTCGAGTTTGTGGCAAGAGTTTGGGGAAGGGCCGTGTGTGTTCCAGCATGACTGTATACCGGTGTACAAAGTCAGCTCCATAAAGACACCGTTTAAAATGGATGAACTTAGGCTGGATTCACACCTATGGCATTTTTAGTGCTTTTTGTATTTTGCAGATTTGCACTACAGAATGTGTTCCATAGGAAACCATGTTAAATGGACTGTAGTGCACATATGCAAAAAGCACTAAAAATGCATAGGGGTGAATCCAGCCTAAGACCCCTTTCACACTGAGGCGCCCATAGGGTCGGCGGTAAAACGTTGCTATTTTTTACCGCTGACGCTATGGGCGGATTTGCGGCGCATTTCGGGCGCTAGCGGGTGGTTTTACCACCCGCTAGCGGCCGAAAAAGGATTAAAACCGCCCGCAATGCGCTGCTGATGCAGCGCATTGCGGGCGTTATAGCCGCGCCGTCCCATTGATTTCAATGGGCAGCAGCAGTGGAGGAGCGGTAAACACACCGCTCCTTCTCCACTCCAAAGATGCGGCTAGCAGGACTTTTTTTACCGTCCTGCTAGCGCAACGCTCCAGTGTGAAAGCCCTTGGGCTTTCACACTGGAGTGCATGGTGCAGCAGTTTAAGGGCGGATTGCAGGCGCTATTTTTAACGCTATAGCGCCTACAATACGCTCCAGTGTGAAAGGGGTCTTAGTGTCCTGCACAGAACCCTGACCCCAACACCTGAATGATAAAGCAGAATATCGATTTGTGAGCCATGTCTTCTCATCCAACATCAGTACCTTACCTCACAAATGCTCTTATGGCTGAATGGGCGCAAATTCCTACAGACACACTCATTTTGGAGAGGAAGACCACAGGCTGTTATAGCCACAGACAGGAGGGCAACTCTTTATTAAAGTAGTAGTAAAGTTTATACTTTAAAAAAAAAAAAAAGTGCATCCCCTGGCAGCTTTAAGCCAGAACGTACTTGTATGCACGGCATACTAGTACATTATGACAGAAGCCTATAATCGCAGCCATCCAGTGCAGCGCTCTCCCTTTTCCCTGGCAGCTTCCATCTTCCCCCTGTTTTTCTACCGGGTTTGCGCTCTTCGGCCGCTCGATTGGCTGTGCCGGGGCGACATCTCACACATGTGCACGGTAGTCACATCGCGGTGGCTCACAGAGAGGGCCATAAATGTGGTCTGAGCTGCGCATGTGCGGCTCTAATCACATTACTCGCTGACAGGCAGGGGGGAGATTTATGATGGAGACCTTTTAGGGTCTCTCTTGTTATATAAACTGTAAGCAAATTTTGTAACAACTGAGTTTACTCCCACTTTAATGTGTTACTAAACCCAGGACCCTGCATTTACTATATCTGGTCTCCCAAAGTACACAGAACATGGAAATGCTATTTTAATAAATGTAAACTGCTAAATACCTTTTCTCATCGGCAGTATATAACAGTCAAGTGACTTCTAAAAGTGTCTGGTTAAAGCTTGTAGGAGGAGTTTTCATTCTACTCTGACTGATCACATGCACACTCCGAAAAAACAAACAAAAGAAAACTCTCGCAATACACACCAAACTGAGCATGTGCAGAGTGCCCCCAAGGCTCTGTTCTACCAGGAGATGGATTGGGGACTGTGGAAGAAGGGGAGGATCAGAGAAGACAGGATCATCATGCTTTGACCAAAAAAAAAGTTATAGGCGCAAAGGCTCGCAGGGAATAAAAGTCATAAAGATATAAAGTGAGCGTCTATTTGGCCTTTAAAGAGCATGTGCTACTGCATATGCAGACTGATTTTACTGTTGTGGGTTTAGTAACACTTTAATGCCTATAGTTCTGGAATAGGTTGTCCAGCGAGCTCTCATGTAGGTGTGATGGTCAACTTTGTCCATATAGTTGAAGTCTGAAGAGTAACTAGTATTTTAGAAAAGGAGGTGACCATTGTAGCCCACATATTTCTCAGGTACAGTTTTTGTCCAGTGACGTGCGTCTGGATGTGCTGGGCCACACAAGACGCTGGGCCTGTCCTGCTATTGTTTCTGCATGGACAGCTTTAGCTATCAGCAGCGTCATCATGACCACAGTCCCCGGGAGCACGATTAGAAGCAATCTACAGTCCGCTCAATATCGCTAATGGAACAGAAGCCAGCATTGAATAATTCAGCAGGATAAAGAGCACATCCCTAATTTTATTACCCATTTTTTTTTTACCTAAGTGCTGCATATTCTGCTACAGAGGCCTTGAGAAATCAAGACACAAGATGAATGCAATGTAGTAAATGACAATGCAAAGAAAATAGAACAGCCTATTCATTTCTGATGGCCATCCAAACGTATTCAATTTGATGTTTCGCCATAAACCTCGGCATAAAAGAAGGCCATGGAGCCCTGTGGTTTCTAAATTGGTGACGTAGACTATGATGTATCTGCTGTTTTTACATTTTTGTGGCCTTGCAGCCCCCTCAAACCCTATCTTTTTCTACTTTTGGCTGGTGGCCATGGATGATCTGTAGACATGAAGGCCCCCAATGAACAAAACAATATGGCTGCTGCAAGTGGGAAAAAAAACCCACTGCTCACAGGTGAGTGGAGTAGACCATAATCCTCATAGCATGCTGCAGCTGGTGGGGTGCACGCCCTGCCACTGCCAGCAGAAAACTCATGGAGCAAAGAAAGACGGTCGGCCGCAATCACACAAAAGTAGTAAAAAACAAACGAACATGGGCAGAGGAGACAAAAGGGTTAACACGTTTAACACGGAGATCATGCTTTCTCAAAACCACCTTACAGCCCCCTCCAACCCTACCTTTTTCTACTTTGGCTGGCAGCCATGGATGATCTGTAGAGACATGAAGGCCCCCAGTGAACAAAACAATATGGCTGCTGCCATGACTTCACTTAAAGTGGATGTAAACCCAAATTAGTTTTTTGCTGTCACAATGTAGAGTATAAGATTTTCTATCATCTGTGCCCAGTCTTGCCACAAAGAGTTAATCCAGCTCTGAGCAATCCTCTTTTTTTGTTCAGTGAGATAAAATGGACAAACATAGAAAAACCTTTGTCCGTTCCGCCCCCTTGCTGTGAGTGACAGGTTATTTACATATCTCGTGCACTAGCTTTAGCATTATTTTTTAATTCCCACCCCCACTCCTTTTCTGAAGTCATGTGGTTACTTTTCTGGATTTTGACTGGATGTTAGTGATCATAGCAGAAGGAATACACAGGAGAAAATGCGTGTTGACAAGGGGAGTGTAGAGGTGGGCGGGGAGTCTACTGACATCACGACTCCACCCACCGAGCTCCAGGCAACAGATCCACCCACAGAATCTGCAGTTTTTCAGTCCTTATAACAGACAGAGGGGAGACATTTGACAGATAAGGATACATGCAGGAGGCATCTATATCCTTATAGATCAGCACTATGGCAGTAGTTTAGAAAGGATGAGAGTGGGTTTACATTCACTTTAAGTTATGTGTTGTCTACTACTGTTTATGTCACATTTATTCCAGAAGAGAGGCAGTGCATGCATGGTTACTTTATAGGTTCATCCACAGTGGATGGCCAGGGCTAAGGCACAAAGTCAAGAAAGTTGAAGCTTCACCAAGAAACTTAAAGCAGAACTTTGGGATCGGCAAAAAATCCCCCATTAGTAAACCCCCCTATACAAAACACTAAACAGTTATTACATTTGTGAAATTCCTTACCATTGAAGAGAAAAGTCTAATTTCATTTTCAGGAAGTCATCTCTGTAATTAAAAAAATGCAGCATGTATTCTGCCAAGGAGGAGCTGTTACAACAAGGATTACATCATTTCCTCTCCTCTCTCTCTACACTATAATCAAACTACATTTCCCATCATACTTTGGGAATTGCAATGAATGTGGCACAAGGTAAATGTCATGAGAAAAAAACAAAGTGCAGCGCTAACTTGCTAATCACTAACACAATTATGGTGGAATCCTCTAATGTATGGAAATCTCAATAAGCTTCAATATTACCACAATACCGGTCTCTGTGATATATAACATCACATATAATACACATCAAACTGAAAATATGACATAAAAATGACTGCAAACTTTGCAGGGAAAAAACAAACATGTTATACTTACCTGTTCTGTGCAATGGTTTTTCACAGAGCAGCCCGGATCCTCCCAATCTGCGCTCTGTGTGTCCATTCACACACAGAGCACGGCTCACCCCCCCCCCCCCCGTCGTCATTGGCTCACTGGCTGTGATGGGCAACAACAAGAGCTGCTGTGTGAGCCAATGAGGGGAGAGAGACCCTGGAGAGCCGCTGCTCTAAGGCACACCGCTGGATCAAGACGGGGCTTAGGTAAGTTATAGGGGGGTCCCTTGGGGACCCAGAAGGTTCTTTATCTTAATGCATAGAAGGCATTAAAGTGGAACTTCACTCTCCCAATCAACATTGATTATTTTTAATCCTCATACTGCTAGCATTAGTAAATAGATAGGACCGTGTATCAAATTTACTAGTTTTAAACTTTTTTTTTTTTACATTTCTCTAGTTAGTTCCTGGTTTCTTGCCTAGGCAAATGATGTCATACATCCCAGGAGTCTTCAGGAGAGAAGGAGGGGTTTTCTCAGCTAAGCACACTCTCCTGCATGCATGCTTGAGCGAAGGGCATATGGATTCCAGGAAGTAACTGTTACATGAATAATTTGCCCTTACTCACGATGGCCACAGCCAGAAATCCTAGAAGATTTCTCAACAAAATAAAGCATGGAGACATGGATGGATGGGAGGGTTGGCTTTGAATATTAAAAATTACTTTGTGTGTTAGGCTAGTGGTGCTCAGATACAGTGAAGATCCACTTTAAAGTTTTTTACCTTCATGTGTTCTATGCATGAGGGAAAAAACCTGTGTGCAGCAGCCCCCCCCTAATACTTACCTGAGCCCTCTCTTAAACTAGTAATGTCCAGGAGAGCCTTGCCTTTCCGGGGACTCGCACCCCTGATTGACTTTTGGCAGTAGCCTGAGCCATTGGCTCCCACTGCTGTCAATCACAGCCAGTTAGCCAATCAAGAGACGGAGGGGGCGGGGCCGCGTGTGAATGAACACACAGACTCCTGTGGGTCAGGAGCGAGCCTGCTTAGGTGCCCCCAGATGCTCTGGGAGCATCCGGCAGGAGGGAGGAGCAAGGAGTGCTGGTGTCTTGCCGAAAATGTTCCCTCGGCGGACCCCCCTGCTTGCGCAGTACGAACATCAACCGAGCCTCCGAAAATAACCGAACATGTAGAGCTGAGAGTCAGCTCTACACGGCGCATGCGCAATGACTATCGGATATGCCGCACGCTCCCGATGCTAGTGCTACTCTGCGGGGGTGATTATAGCAATAAAATACACGTCTTCGCGGGGCGTGTTCATGGGCGGGTTTTGCAATGGCAATGTTGATGGGCGGATTTGCACATTTAACTCACAAAAGAGGCGCTATTTTATTGTGTTTGTTGGTTAAATAGGTCGCGCAAACCTGCCCATCAACATAGCAAAATCCGCCAATCGACATTGCAAAACCTGCCCTTCATTTGTTTTAACACGGCCTGCTAAGACGTGTATTTTATTGCTATAATCACCCCCGCCCCTTGCAGAGTAGCACTAGCATCGGGAGCGTGCGTCATTGCGCATGCTCCGTGTAGAGCTGACTCTCAGCTCTACATGTTCGGCTATTTTCGGACTCGTCGCAGCGCCTGCGCAGTACAAATGGGTCCTTATCCGCCGGGCGGAACTTATTCGGCAGAACACCGGTGTGAGACCCGAGAAGAGGAGGATCAGGGCTGCTCTGTGCAAAACCGAGCAGGTAAGTTTAACATATTTGTTGTTTTTTTTTTTTCTTCTTTTTAAACAAGGCTTTAATATCGCTTTAAAGTAGAGTTCTGCCGAAAGATTTTTTTTTTAAAGTCAGCAGCTACAAATGCTGCAGCTACTGATTTTTTAATATAAGGACACTTACCTGTCCAGGGCGCCTACGATGTCTTCACCCGAAGCCGATCTGTTCCTTGGCTCCTGGGTGCAGGCGCTGGCATCTTCAGTAAGGGAATCATGAAGTGAAGCCTCGTGGCTTTCACAGCCTGGTTCCCTACTGTGCATGCGCGAGTCACACTGTGCGTCCTCACTGGTCCCTGCTATCTTCTGGGACATGTGTGTCTCCCAGAAGACAGGGGGAGGAGGGGCTGGACATGGCGTAGATCGCCGCAGATTCTGCGGGATCTATCGCCGGAAGTGGGAGCAAATGCCTGTATTAGACGGGTATCTGCTCCCCCCTCCCCCCTGAAAGGTGCCAAATGTGACACCGGAGGGTGGGAGGAAACGGAAAAGCAGAACTTCCATTTTTGGGTGGAACTCCGCTTTAATGTAAAAAAACAAACAAACCCTGGAGCCTTTGAAACCACATTCTGCAATTCTTGTAGCTTGTTGGAAGCCTGCTAGCAGTTTGCTTAAAGTGGCAATCAGCACTTGTGGGGTCATTGTGTTCTGACAGTGGCCCTCACTATCAGAATACATTGATTAGTTGCTGTAGTAACAGATCAAGAAAAATCTTCCACCATGTCCTTTTGATTAAATGATCAACGTCTGTCAAGTGGGGACGGCCACACACTGATCAAAATCTGATGTGTCCCTGCTGAACCCGGTCAAATTTCGATCAGTTTCTGGCCAGCTTAAAGGTAAATTAAAAACATTTTCAACAAAGACGGTGGAAGATCCTCTTGAAAGTAAATCTCCCTATAGAAGCCCAGACCAGAAAAAAAATCACCTGACGTCCCCCATACCCGTGTGTGAAAGTGAAATCCAGTTACATGATTTTTGCTGCTAGTTGTTGTAAATAGCAGCGGAATTTGATGACTCTTTGCAGTACCGCTGAGTTAAATATCACTACAGCAGGCCTGATGTCAGTAATGAATACGTATACAGCTAGTCAGTCATTTCTTTCTCGTACATCACGGGACACAGAGCGACATAGTCATTACTAATGGGTTATATAGATACCGTCAGGTGCTGGCACTGGCAACTTCCAAAACCGGAAGTACCCTCCCCTATATAAGCCCCTCCCATCCGGGAGCACCTCAGTTTTTTGCCAGTGTCTAAGGTGTTGGCCAAGAAGAAACATGTGTTTTTCACTGAGCTTGCGTACAGGTTCTTTTGGGCCTCAGTAAGCTATTCCGGATCCGACCAAAAAAGCTTCATAGCTAAACGGTTGGTACCCGGGCCTTGCAGAGAAGAGCAAGGTTTTGCCTGTAATGCTTCTCTTAGGAGAGCTGGACCCTGGGATCCAGAGCTCTGGTCATACCCACGACCAAGATGTTTTCTGTGCAGGGTGCTATACAGGTCCAGGGGAGTGGAATCCTTGGGAACCCGGTCCCTGAAGGTTTGATTACAATGCCTGCCGTGATAGGTGAAGTTTGGGCTTTTGTGGACCAAACAAAGTCCTGCGGCGGGGAACAGGTAAGTGGGGGCCCCCAGGAACTTGGTTCTATTGGGGGACCCCCAAGCCTAATTTGTCTTTCTGTCTGTTACCTAATGGTATTCCCGCAAAATTCTGTGCATGCCTGTAACTACTAAAAAAATGTAATAATTTTTAATGGTGGTCAAGAAAAAAATTTTTTTTTTTTATATATATATATATATATATATATATTTAATATATTAGACTGCGGTACCTGTGTTTGTCCACTAGAGGCCGCTGTGGAACGTTTCTTGTCATGTGGACTAGTTTCTTCTCATCAGAGCGAGTCCAGGCAGATGGTGAGTTCTCTTATGGGAAACTGCTTCCTCTGCCATGTTGCAATGCTCGTCCATCCCCCGGCCTGCGGCAAAGGGGCCCTGGCTCTTGTCCCTGGTTTCCATATTCGAAATTAGCGCCGAAGGCGCACGTGGCCGCGCGCGTGCACGCGCCTCTATATATAGAGGTGAGCCGGGAAAGGGGGCGGAGCCTGGGGGATGACGCTCTGTGCGCGCTTCTGCGCATGTGCGGGCGTCCCAGCATGTTAAAAACCACAATTTTGTGTGGTGAGCTGGCTATGAAGTACAGAGACAGAGCTGGCAACATTTAAAGAAGGCATACAGCAAGCGGTTGATACAGGCATCCCCTAGAAAGGCACATTAGTAGACACCAACTGTTTCTTATAGCAGCATTTATGCTAGACTATTGTCAGTAACTGGTGTATTTCGGCTGGAATACCTCAGCTTTGTGGCTTAGGAATATGCCGTCTAAAAACTCCGGGACTAGAAATTCCAGGAGGAATAGGGGGTCTCCATCGGGCTCTGAGGATCTTGGCCATGCTTCGGCTGCACCAGTCTCCCCTGAAGAATCAGAGGTAAGTGACCGTAGAGCACCCTCAGGAGTACCTGGTACTGTGGCTGTCCTCAGTTCACCTGCTCCTGTGTATGTAACAGAGGAGGTTTTTTCCTCAGCTCTGGGAGGGCTGGAAGAGAGATTGTCAGCATTGATCGCGGCTTCCCTGTCACAGGAGAAAAGCGCCCGATCTCCGTCTCCTCCCTCAGAGTGCCTGTTAACAGAGCAACAGTCCCATACAGGGATCGACCTACCTGAAGGGGATCAGGATGAGGTCGATTCGGTTGTAGAGGAATCAACAGTGGAAGAGCCGTTCTCAGCATCACATGCTGAAAGGTTATGGGTTCAGTCCCTGACTAATATGGTCCGATTAGCATTTAAAATGCCACTTGCGGAGCCATCATCCACTTCTGTCTCCTCGTTGGGGTCGCTAAAAGCTCCCCAGACTGTTTGTTCCTTTCCGATCCATCCTTTACTGGAAGGGCTCATTTACCAGGATTGGGAGCATCCTGACAAAATATTTACTCCCCCCAAGAGATTTCCGGTGGTCTATCCCATGGAGGATAAGTTCATCAGAAAATGGAGGGTCCCTACAGTGGACGCAGCCATCTCTTGTGTGAATAAATCACTGACATGTCCGGTGGATAATGTCCAAATGTTCAAGGACCCAATAGATAAAAAATTGGAGTCCTTATTAAAATCTGCTTTTTCTACAGCAGGATTGGTGACACAACCAGCAGTGGCAGCTATTGGGGTCTGCCAAGCAGTGAAGGATCAGTTGAAACAGGTCTTAAGGGACTTGCCAGATCAGCAGGCTCTTGCCCTAGCTGATCTACCTAGAGCCTTATGCTTTGCGGTGGACGCTATAAAGGATTCAATCCATCAGGCCTCCCGCCTTACGCTGTCTGTAGTACATATGCGCAGGCTTCTATGGCTCAAAAACTGGTCTGCTGAAGCTCCCTGTAAAAAATTGCTGGTCAGCTTCCCATTTCATGGTGAACGCTTATTCGGGGAAGACCTGGACAAATATATCCAGAGAATTTCCAGCGGTAAAAGTACACTTTTGCCGGTTAAAAATAGAGTTAGAGGTCCCTCTTTTAAGAGGCCTGCTTCTCCAGTCCCTAGGACATCGGCTGTGAAACAGTTCCGACGGCCTCCTCGGTCAAATCCCGGAGGTAAAAATCAGGGACAATTGCAGGGTAACAAGAAGCCCTGGAGCAGGAGAGGTACAAAACCTCCCCCAAAGTCAAATGCATGAAGGGTTGCCCCCACTCAATCGGGTGGGGGGAAGACTTCAGTTGTTCACAGAGACCTGGCGGGACACGATCCGAGACAGATGGGTGCTCTCCGCAGTAAATCTGGGATACAAATTGGAGTTAAAAAACTCCCCTCCTTCCCGCTTTATAAGGTCAAACGTGCCAAGGGATCCCCAGAAGAGAGGATCCCTCCTGTTGGCACTAGAACAATTATTGCTCCAAGCAGTAATTATAGAGGTTCCCCTGGAAGAATGGGGGTTCGGGTTTTACTCAAACCTCTTTACAGTCCCGAAGCCAAACGGGGACGTGAGGCCCATATTAAATCTAAAAGGGCTAAACAAATTCCTACATATCAGGACTTTCCGGATGGAGTCGATCCGATCGGTAGCCACTGCCCTACAAGGGGAGGAATGGTTAGCCTCGATCGACATCAAAGATGCTTATTTGCACATTCCCATCTTTCCAGCCCACCAAAAATTTCTACGCTTTGCGGTAGAAGGGCGCCATTTTCAGTTCAGAGCCTTACCCTTCGGTCTGGCCACAGCACCAAGAGTGTTCACAAAAATTCTGGCCCCATTATTGGCCAATCTAAGAACACGAGGTGTAACGATAATGGCATATCTAGACGACTTGTTGCTGATAGACCACTCAGTGGAAAAACTAGAAGTGGTTGTTCACGAGACAATCAAGTATCTGGAATATCACGGTTGGATTATCAACCGAGACAAGTCAGCCCTAAAACCAGTCAAAAGTCTGGAATACTTGGGGCTAAGGCTGGATTCAGACCAGAGAAAAATTTTCTTGCCTCAAGAAAAGGGGTCGTCTTTGAGAGATTTGATCCACTTAGTGGGTTCAAAAAGACAGCCATCCATACGCCTGTGCATGAGGCTGCTGGGAAAAATGGTGGCATCATTCGAAGCAGTACCCTACGGTCAATTCCATTCAAGGAAGTTGCAAAGGGCCATACTGTCAGCCTGGAACAAAAAAGTTCAGGCTCTGGACTTACCAATGTCCTTGTCCCCTTCCGTTCGCAAGAGCCTCCGCTGGTGGTTGGTTCCCCAGAATCTGGAAAGAGGGAAATCCTTCAGTCCGATTTCCTGGAAGGTGGTCACTACAGATGCCAGCCTTATAGGCTGGGGAGCAGTACTGGAGCAATGGTCTCTCCAGGGCAGATGGTCGGATGCGGAAAAGGCCCTGCCCATCAATCTCTTAGAGATACGAGCAGCCCGGTATGCCCTAGTAGCATGGACATCCAAACTCCAAGGGTCCCCTGTCAGAATTCAATCAGACAATGCCACAGCAGTGGCATATATCAATCATCAGGGGGGCACCAGGAGTCGTGCAGCCCAAAGGGAAGTAAATTACATCCTGAGATGGGCAGAAAGATATGTCCCAGCCATATCTGCGGTATTCATTCCAGGAGTGGAGAATTGGAAGGCGGACTTTCTAAGTCGCCAACAATTATGCCCAGGGGAATGGTCCCTTCATCCCGAGGTTTTCCGGACAATATGTCAGCGGTGGGGAACACCGGATGTAGATCTGCTAGCATCCAGATTCAACACAAAAGTGGACAGGTTTGTCTCTTGGACAAGGGATCCCCTAGCTTGCGGCTCGGATGCCCTAGTGTTCCCTTGGGATCAGTTCAAGCTGATATATGCATTCCCACCGCCACAATTGTTACCTCGATTACTCCGCAGAATCAGGGTAGAAAAGAAACCAGTGATTCTGGTGGCTCCAGCGTGGCCCCGAAGAGCATGGTACGCGGAGATTGTAAAAATGTCTGTGGGGAGTCCTTGGACCCTCCCACATCGTCCGGACCTGCTTTCGCAAGGACCGATATACCACCCTTCCTTACCAGCCCTAGGTTTGACGGCCTGGCTATTGAAGCCCACATTCTAAAAAGGAGAGGGCTCTCTAATGCTGTGGTATGTACCATGATCAATGCCAGGAAGCCGGTATCCAGGCAGATCTACTATAGAATCTGGAAGGCGTACATCGCGTGGTGTGAGGCCAAGAAATGGCATCCACGTAAATACGTAATGGGTAGGATTCTGGACTTCCTACAATGGGCTGTAGATAGGAAGCTTGCCTTGAGTACTATCAAGGGTCAGATTTCGGCCTTGTCAATATTTTTTCAAAGGCCCTTGGCTTCGCATTCACTAGTCAAAGCCTTTATACAAGGAGTGATGCGTATTAGTCCTCCGGTTAATATTCCCATATGTCCATGGGATCTAAACTTGGTTCTGTCGGTTTTACAGAAACAACCATTTGAACTATTACAGCATATTTCCTTGGTGCTTCTCACCAGGAAATTGATTTTTCTAGTAGCCATTTGTTCGGCTAAAAGAGTGTCGGAATTAGCAGCTATGTCCTGTAAGGAGCCATATCTGGTTATCCATAAGGACAGAGTAGTATTACGTCCTCATCCAGCCTTTCTTCCTAGGGTGGTATCGAGGTTTCATTTGAACCAAGATGTGGTTCTTCCTTCTTTTTTCCCCAAACCTACTTCGGTAGAGGAAAAGTTATTGCATTCTTTGGATGTAGTAAGAGCAGTTAAAGCTTATCTAAAAGCCACTGCTCAGATTCGCAGAACGGATACTTTGTTTATTCTGCCGGAAGGCCCCAGAAAGGGTCAGGCAGCGTCAAAATCTACTTTAGCCAGGTGGATTCGACAGGTCATAATACAAGCCTATGGCTTGAGAAGGAGACCGCCTCCGTTCAAAGTTAGGGCGCACTCCACGAGAGCAGTTGGAACTTCATGGGCAGTGCATCACCAGGCCTCCCTGGCTCAAATCTGTAAGGCCGCAACATGGTCTTCAGTACACACGTTTACTAGGTTCTACCAGGTGGACGTTAGAAGTCAGGAGGATGTCGCCTTTGGGCGCAGTGTGTTGCAGGCCGCAAAAGATCCTCATGTCTGATAGCGCTCAGCTTATGTATGGTGTATCCCCCCCCCCCCCTCATTTGGCATTGCTTTAGGACATCCCATTAGTAATGACTATGTCGCTCTGTGTCCCGTGATGTACGAGAAAGAAAATAGGATTTTTATAACAGCTTACCTGTAAAATCCTTTTCTTGGAGTACATCACGGGACACAGAGCTCCCACCCCTCTTTGGGGACACTTATTGCTTTGCTACAAAACTGAGGTGCTCCCGGATGGGAGGGGCTTATATAGGGGAGGGTACTTCCGGTTTTGGAAGTTGCCAGTGCCAGCACCTGACGGTATCTATATAACCCATTATTAATGACTATGTCGCTCTGTGTCCCGTGATGTACTCCAAGAAAAGGATTTTACAGGTAAGCTGTTATAAAAATCCTATTTTCCCATGGTGCCGGTGGGTTTTGTGCCATTGGCTCAGTGCCGTTAATCACTGCCGGATGGCGTGTGTCGTTTTCTAAACTTGTATGCTAGCTAGGTGTGATGGCTTTTTATAGAACAGAAGGAGAAACAGCAGTTCCTATAAGGAGCTTCATAGATGTGGG
The DNA here is from genome assembly GCA_029206835.1 of Rana muscosa. Taxonomy (NCBI): domain Eukaryota; kingdom Metazoa; phylum Chordata; class Amphibia; order Anura; family Ranidae; genus Rana; species Rana muscosa. The sequence continues at coordinate 211,249,343 of CM055121.1, read as the reverse complement.
AGGAATGCTGCAAACTAATTACTTGGCGTCTTGGATGAATGGGTAAACCTTTAAATTAATTTGTTGCAATTTGCAATAAGACCTAGGTCCTGTTCACACCAGCGCGTGTTTTCATTAAAGCCTCGTACACCTGATCTTATTTTCCGACGGGAATTGTGTGATGGCAGGCTGTTGTTGGAAAATCGGACTGTTTGTACGCTCCATCGGACAATTGGTGTCAGATTTTGGATAGCATGCTTTAAAATTTTCCGACAACAAATGTGTGTTGTCGGATTTTCCGATCGCGTGTACACAAGTCCGTCGGAAAAAACTCAAGTACAAACAAGCATGGCTCAGAAGCAATTAGGGCCGAAACAACTAATCAATTAATCGACAACTAATCGATTACAATTTTCATAATCGATTAATCGGCCAGCAACATAATGGGGTTAAAAAAAACTAAAATTACCCCTTTATAGTACAAAAAGAGCAAATCGCTACTGTAAATATTACTTTCACTGTCCCACAGGAAAATATGAACGCCTTACAGTTCTTTGCTCTTTTTGTACAAATTTTCGTTGTATTAACCCCATTATGTTACTAAACATCTCAGGCCCGGGTCACACCTCTGTGTTTTTTTGGTGCTTTTTTGCAGAAACACACTACAGGTCATTTACATGGTTTCCTATGGGACACATTCACATCCATGATTTTTTCAGCTGCTGCGTATTTGGAAAGGGCAAGGACTTTTTTTAACGCAAAACAGTGCTATTTTGGTTCAATGGATAAGCTGCGGAAAAGCATGTAATGCGTTTTTGCGGCAATTTGTGTTTTTTAATCTGCCCAACAACAAATTGGCCCAAAAAAATGTAAAAATGCAAATCGCAGCAAAATTACCTTTTTTTTTTTTTAAAGGTTATTTAATCGAAACAATAATCGGCCAACTAATCGATAATGAAAATAACCGTAAGTTGCAGCCCTAGAAGCAATGCTCACCATAACACAACATTAGCAGAAGTTGCCCAAAGGGTGGTGCTAAAGAGCTGAAAAACCATGTAATTTCGTGTTTGTTGGCCGACAATTCTTTGCCGTTTGTATGCAAGACAGAAGTCCTACGCTTTGTCCGCGGAAAATCCGATCGTGTATGAGGCTTAAGGGAGGCAACCCAAAGCATCTACTTAATGCACTGCAACAGACTTGTATTGTAGTTCACTACATTGCACATGTGCGTTCTAGTGTGCTGCCCTGAAACAAGGCTTTGTGAGCCCTTCAATGCTGTATCCTGGCCTAGGCCAACAAGGCTCAGGCCTAGGGCAGCACTTTGCAGGGGGGCAGCACGGAAAGAGTTCCCGCCGGCTTGCGCTACACTGTTAGTGTAACACAAGCTGCTTCTAATTTTTACTGTCCTATCATCCTGGACCACAAACCTTCCTCACTGTGCTATATGTTTTCTGCTGCACCATTGGCATGGTTATATCTTCTTAGTCCTCTCCATAAAATTATCAGAAATTTGTGCTTAAAGTAGAACTATAGGCAACACTTTTTTTTTTTCCATTTTGGATAGGGAGGGTTATAGCCCCTGTCAGTTTATTTTTTATCATCCCTGTCCCATGGCAGAGATTTCCCTTCACTTCCTGACCCATAGCCAAACAGGAAGTGAGAGGAAATCTATGCAAATTAAGGGAATCCAATGCCCCCCCCCCCGGCTCTCAGAACTAGTGTCCCCACTCGAAAATTTCAGGGCGGGTCTTAAACAGAAGGGGGTGTGGCCTTGACAGGAAGGGGTGGGTCATATTAAAATTAGGGGGTGCACAAGTTTACTCAGGCCTAGGGCAGCACAAAATCTGAATACACTACTGGAGCCCTTTATATATTAAAGTGCTTGTAAAGCCTCAGGTAGAACTTTCACCTACAGGTAAGTCTAGATTAGGGCTTACCTGTAGGTGCTTGCAATATCTCCTTAACCTACACGGTTTAGGAGATATTTGCAAAAAAAGTCTGTACCGATATCTACAGCGCATATCTACTGAGCGTGCCGTTTTATGAATAGGGTCATGCCGTAAGTGGCGGCTCCTGCGTGCATGTGCGGGAGTGACGTCACGCGACTCCGACCAGTCACAGAGCCAGAGTTCATGGACCCCGGAAGAAGAAGGCTGAAGATGGACGCTCGCTACTAGCGGGGAAGACCGGGACATCTCAGGTAAGTGACATGCATAGTAGCCCATTATGCTTTACCTTTGCAGGGAAACAAAGAGGAAGTAAACCCATTAGGGTTTACTTCCTCTTTAAAGCTCAAGTTTAATCTGCTTATATTTTGCCTTATTGGCTCAGCTGTCTTTCCTTCTTTGACATGCTAATGAGACTTTTAAATCCTGTTTTCATAGCATACTTTATTTTAGACACAGTGATGTCATCACTAGACCCTTGTGTTTGTCTATTCAATGCAAGCAGATCACAGATGGTGGCAGAGGCTGCACAAAGTTTCCTAAAAAAATGGCATATCTTAGATCATGCCCACATAGGATGCTGAGACTCCATGTTGGAAAGGACATAAATCCATTGAATAAAAGGTGGAGGGTCAGGAAATGAGGAGGGCTGTACAGTGTATCCAGAAAGTATTCACAACGCTTCACTTTTTCCACATTTTGTTATGTTACAGCCTTATTCCAAAACGGATTAAATTCATTAATTTATTCCACATTCCACAAACAATACCCCATAATAACAACATGAAAGAAGTTTGTTTGAAATCTTTGCAAATTATAAAAAAAAAAAAAAAAAATCCCATATACAGTGCCTTGCGAAAGTATTCGGCCCCCTTGAACTTTTCATCCTTTTGCCACATTTCAGGCTTCAAACATAAAGATATAAAATGTAAATTTTTTGTGAAGAATCACCAACAAGTGGGACACAATTGTGAAGTGGAACGAAATCTATTGGATATTTTAAACTTTTTTAGCAAATAAAAAACTGAAAAGTGGTGCGTGCAAAATTATTCGGCCCCTTTACTTTGAGTGCAGCAAACTCACTCCAGAAGTTCAGCGAGGATCTCTTAATGATCCAATGTTGTCCTAAATGACTGATGGTGATAAATAGAATCCACCTGTGTGTAATCAAGTCTCTGTATAAATGCACTGCTCTGTGATAGTCTCAGGGTTCTGTTGAAAGCGCAGAGAGCATCATGAAGACCAAGGAACACACCAGGCAGGTCCGTAATACTGTTGTGGAGAAGTTTAAAGCCGGATTTGGATACAAAAAGATTTCCCACGCTTTAAACATCCCAAGGAGCTCTGTGCAAGCGATCATTTTGAAATGGAGGGAGTATCAGATCACTGCAAATCTACCAAGACCTGGCTGTCCCTCTAAACTTTCAGCTCAGACAAGGAGAAGACTGATCAGAGATGCAGCCAAGAGGCCCATGATCACTCTGGATGAACTGCAGAGAACTACAGCTGAGGTGGGAGAGTCTGTCCACAGGACAACAATCAGTCGTACACTGCACAAATCTGGCCTTTATGGAAGAGTGGCAAGAAGAAAGCCATTTCTCAAAGATATCCATAAAAAGTCTCGTCTAAAGTTTGCCACCAGCCACCTGGGAGACACACCAAACATGTGGAAGAAGGTGCTCTGGTCCGATGAAACCAAAATCAAACTTTTTGGCCACAATGCAAAACGATATGTTTGGCGAAAAAAAGCTACACAGCTCATCACCCTCAACACACCATCCCCACTGTCAAACATGGTGGTGGCAGCATCATGGTTTTGGCCTGCTTTTCTTCAGCAGGGACAGGGAAGATGGTTAAAATTGAGGGGAAGATGGATGCAGCCAAATACAGGACCATTCTGGATGAAAACCTGTTGGAGTCTGCAAAAGACCTGAGACTGGGACGGAGATTTACCTTCCAACAAGACAATGATCCCAAACATACAGCAAAATCTACAAAGGAATGGTTCACAAATAAACGTATCCAGGTGTTAGAATGGCCAAGTCAAAGTCCAGACCTGAATCCAATCGAGAATCTGTGAAAAGAGCTGAAAACTGCTGTTCACAAACGCTCTCCATCCAACCTCACTGAGCTCGAGCTGTTTTGCAAGGAAGAATGGGCAAGAATTTCAGTCTCTCGATGTGCAAAACTGATAGAGACATACCCCAAGCGACTTGCAGCTGTAATCGCAGCAAAAGGTGGCTCTACAAAGTATTAACGCAAGGGGGCCGAATAATTTTGCACGCCCCACTTTTCATTTTTTTCTTAGTTAAAAAAGTTTCAAAAATCCAATAGATTTCGTTCCACTTCACAATTGTGTCCCACTTGTTGGTGATTCTTCACAAAAAATTAAAATTTTATATCTTTATGTTTGAAGCCTGAAATGTGGCAAAAGGATGAAAAGTTCAAGGGGGCCAAATACTTTCGCAAGGCACTGTACATAAGTAGTCACAGCCTTTGCTCAATACTTTGTTGAAGCTCCTTTGGCACCAATTACAGCCTCAAGTATTTTTGAGAATGATGCTTCAAGCTTGGCACACCTATTATTTGGGTAGCTTCTCCCATTCTTCTTTGAGGGACCTCCCAAGCTTCATCAGGTTGGATGGGGAGCGTCAGTGCACAGCCATTTTCTGATCTCTCCAGAGATCTTCAATCGGGTTCAAGTCTGGACTCTGGTTGGGCCACTCAAGGACCCTCAGAGTTGTCACGTAGCCACTCCTTTGTTATCTTGGCTGTGTGCTCAGGGTTGTTGTCCTGTTGGAAGATGAACCTTCATCCCAGTCTGAGGTCCAGAGCGTTCTAGAGCAGGTTTTCATCAAGGATGTCTCTGTACATTGCTGCATTCATCTTTCCCTCGATCCTGACTAGTCTCCCAGTTCCTGCTGCTGAAAAACATCCCCCACAGCATGATGCTGCCACCACCATGCTTCACTGTAGGGATGGGATTGGCCACGTGATGAGCGGTGTCTGGTTTCCTCCAGAGATGATGCTTGCCATTCAGGCCAGAGTTCGATCTTTGTTTTTTTAGACCAGAGAATTTTGTTTCTCATGGTCTGAGAATCCTTCAAGTGCCTTTTGGCAAACTCCAGGCGGGCTATTTTTTTATACTGAGAAGTGGCTCCCGGCTGGCCACTCTACCATACGGGCCTAATTGGTGGAGTGCTGCTGGTTCGAAAAGTCATAATTTACGGATGATGGAAGCCACTGTGCTCATTGGGACCTTCAATGCTGCAGAAATGTTTCTGTACCCTTCCCCAGATCTGTGCCTCCATACAATCCTGTCTCGGAGGTCTACACACAATTCCTTGGGCTTCATAGCTTGGTTTGTGCTCTGACATGCACCGTTAACTGTGGGACCTTTTATATAGATAGGTGTGCGCCTTTCCAAATCATGTCCAATCAACTGAATTTACCACAGGTGGACTCCAATCAAGTTGTAGAAACATCTCAAGGATGATCAGTGGAAACAGGATGCACCTCATGGCAAAGGCTGTGAATACATACAGTATGTACATAGGATTTATTTTTTATTTTTAATTTGCAAATATTGCAAACAAACTTCTTTCATGTTGTCATTATGAGGTATTGTTTGTAGAGTTTTGAGGAAAATAATAAATAATAAATTTAATCCATTTTAGAATAAGGCTGTAACATAACAAAATGTGGAAAAAGTGAGGAGCTGTGAATACTTTCCGGAAGCACTGTATCTGATTTTCACAGAGTCTTGTAACGCACAATGTGAGAAGCTCACAGTGTGCAGTGAAATCAGAGTAAACTATTTCTGTACGGGACTGGAGCCCGTGCAACTGTGCAAGATTAAGATCCCTTTCACACTGGAGCGTTTTGCAGGCGCTATAGCGTTAAAAATAGTGCCCTTAAACAGCTGCACCATTCATTCCAGTGTGAAAGCCCGAGGGCTTTCACACTGGAGCGTTGCGCTAGCAGGACGGTAAAAAAAGTCCTGCTAGCGGCATCTTTGGAGCAGTGAAGGAGCGGTGTGTATACCGCTCATCCACCGCTCCTGCCCATTGAAATCAATGGGACAGCGCGGCTATATCACCTGCAATGCGCTGCTCCAGCAGCGCATTGCGGGCGAGTTTAACCCTTTCTCGGCCGCTAGCGGGGGTTAAAAGCGCCCCGCTATCGGCCGAAATGCGCCGCAAACCTGCCCATTGTGTCGGCGGTAAAAATAGCGGCGTTTTACTGTCGACGCTATGGGCGGATCAGTGTGAAAGGGGTCAAAGTGGTTGTAAAGGCAGAAGGTTTTTTATCTTAAAGTGGAAGTAAACCCTCCTATCGTTTTCAGCCAAGGAAGCTGCCATGATGCTGCACATGTGATCGGTTATGACACCAGCCCATTGGATGGTTTGACAGTTTAGTTAAAAGCCCAACCAATGTGACAGTTTTGAAACTATTAGATCAGTGGGTTTACTTCCACTTTAGTGCATTCTATGCATTAAGATAAAAATCCTTCAGTGTGCAGCAGCCCCCCCCCCCCCCCCCCTCAGCCTCCCTTATACTTACTTGAGCCCCAGCCCGATCAAGCGATGTTGCACGAGAGACTCGGCCATTGGCTCCTGATTCTGTCAATCAAAGTCATGAGCCAATGAGGGGAGAGAGATGGGGCGGGGCCGGCCCGCAGCTCTGTCTGAATGGAGACACCGAGCAGCGGTTTGGATCGGGTGCCCCCAAGGTGCTAGCTGTGGGGGCACGCAACAGGAGCGCCAAAGAGGGACCTGAGAAGGGGAGGATCTGTGCTGCTCTGTGCAAAACCAACTGCACAGAGCAGGTAAATATAACATATTTGTTATTTTTAATAAAAAAAATTTACTTTAGTATCACTTGAAGGCATTCAGATTTAAAGCCCAACTCTGGAACCCATCACCCCCTGGTCTTGTGCAGTGGACTGTTCCTGGGGCCATCAAACCCATAGACCTGCTCTGGACGTGAGGATGTCGGGAACAGTCCACTCGTGGTTCATGGGGGGGGGGGGGGTGCTGTTATTCACTGGAGTGGAGGATCGGGTGAGTATAAACTTTTTGATTAACCCCTGGACAAAACAAGCCGTTAACTCATGCAGTGCAGGCACAGCCTCACTGCATGGGAATTTTTATTTTTGTCCAGAGTTGGGATTTAAGTGCTAAATATATAAAGAAAAAAATTGATGACAACAGCCTGCCCCTTTAAAAAAAAATCAAGGAAGCATTGGCATCTTACATATTTCTTTCCCATTTAAGGCGTCAGTGCTGTCTCAGAGGGCAGGATGCATTATGTGGTCTATATATTTGTGTGTTGTGAACAGCAGTGCCTTGTGTATTGCAGCTCCCTCCCAGAACACGACAAAGCGCACATTTTTTTACTGGGTCAGAGCTGAAGATGTAGTAATTAGACAGCAGGGACCCTGCCAGATAACATACAATGAGATGTCAGCCTCCCTTTTACCCTTTATCAGTACAACTTTAAATAGTAGCGTTGTCTCCCTGTCTGTATCGCACGTTGTGGCCAAGGGTGTCAAAGGGCAACGTACAGCCTAATATACTCATTTTTTTTCCAATGAGTGTTTGAGAGATTGCTTCTTTACCAGTAAAGTAACCATTTGTTCTTGGAAGATGAATTCTGCTGATATTGTAAAAGATGGGGAAAAACAGTACTGCAGCAAAAAAGCTGAGGACACAATAAAAATACATGTCTAAGGCCCCTTTCACATATGCTGTCCGATCAGGTCCGCCTGTCCGTTTTTCAGGTGGACCTGATCGGACCTTCCATTCACCTCTATGGAGCGACGGATGTCAGCGGTGACATGTCCGCTGACATTCGCTGCTATCCGATCCGGTCTGCTAAATCCGTCTGGCGGATGGAATCGGATGAAAACGGACAGGCGGATCTGTTTTCATCCGATCTCCCCATAGAGGAGAGCGGGGTTCTGACAGGTCCATCTCTGCACAGTGAGCAGCGATGGACCTGTCATCCTCCTGCTCAGCGTAGATCAACGTATCGATCCCTGCTGAGCAAGCGGAGTCCGTCAAAACGGACACTATGTGTGAAAGGGGCCTTAATTGTACACTACTGGACACAGACTGATTATTCATAGACCCTGGGATATGGGCTCTACACTACTGGACACAGACTGATTATTCATAGACCCTGGGATATGGGCTCTACACTACTGGACACAGACTGATTATTCATAGACCCTGGGATATGGGCTCTACACTACTGGACACAGACTGATTATTCATAGACCCTGGGATATGGGCTCTACACTACTGGACACAGACTGATTATTCATAGACCCTGGGATATGGGCTCTACACTACTGGACACAGACTGATTATTCATAGACCCTGGGATAAGGGGTCGTACACTTAGGTGATTGGACCCTGGCAATCCTTTGAGCTAGCTTTTAGATGTTAAACCTGTTAAGTCCTATTAAAAGAAAAAAAAGAAGAAATATCAAAGACACATAAAGACATGGATGAGTGAGTTTGGGGTGGAGGAACTTGGCCTGCACAGAGTCTTGACCTTAATCCGATAGAACACCTTTGGGATGAGTTAGAGTGGAGACTGCTAGTCGGGCCTTCTCGTCCAACATCAGTGCCTGACCTCACAAATGCGCTTTTGGAAGAATGGTCAAACATTCCCATAGACACACTCCTAAACCTTGTGGACAGCCTTCCCAGAAGAGTTGAAGCTGTTATAGCTGCAAAGGTTGGGCCAACTCAATATTGAACTCTACGGACCAAGACTGGGATGCCATTAAAGTTCATGTAAAGGCAGGCGTCCCAATACTTTTGACACTATAGTGTGTGTATATATACTCTAGCTCCACCCACTGCCCTGTAGATTGACAGTATAGTAGTATAGTGCTCTATGTGCAGTAGATTAGGGAAATGATGTAAAAGCCCTGCTCAGGCCTTCTCACCCTTCAAGCACCGTCCAGCAGAGTGCTGGAGAAATCCAGCTTCCCCTCTACATTTACCATTAGAGAAGAGGTACATTTTACGCTCGGCATGCCAGCTTGCCTAGAAATGCCTGTTCAAAGCTCTGAGTGGAAAAATACTAGAGGCTTTAGATTAAGGTGACCAGATTTTTAAAATGAAATCCGGGGACATATTTATTTTTTACTAGTAATGGCAGCAATCAGCGACTCTCTGCCCATCGCCGCCGCCGCCCGCCTCACAGTCTGTCATGTTTTACTCTTAGGGCCCGGCTACTACTGGGTGGGAAGTGAAGGAAGATCACTCCGCCAGGGAAGGAAAGGAGTTAAGCAGGCAGGCGGCTGGCAGGGACTTGAGCCAAGGCAGAAGAACATGCGAGCAGAGCTGAATGGGCACCCGAAACTGAAGAAATATTCCCTCCGCTCCGACCAGCACATGATCATCAGAAAGGGGCACAGATAATGGAAAGAAATACACCCCCCTAAGCTAGTAGGAGCCGCGAAGCGGGGGGGTGTAATTCAGATTTATTATTTTTTTTATTCTGCACTGACTGTTTTTGAAATTGCCTCAGCCCCTGTTCAAATCAGTCGGTGTTGATGGGGTGATCCCTCCCAGGGAGATAATGTGTTTTCCTGGTGGGGGTTGCGGGGAGCCGTCCCTGCTGGGAGAACACGGGGCTTATTGCTAGTGGCTATAGCCGCTGGTAATAAGCGCATCCTAAAAATCCAAATGCTGGTTGTACCCAAATCGTCGATCTATGGATTGACTTGGGTACAATCAGCTTGCCCATATATGGTTCCCTGCTGAACCGGCTGAGATTAAAAACATCTATGGCTGGCTTAAAAGAGAAGTTTTTTTTTTTTTTTTTTCTTGCTAGTCATACTTACCTCGGTGGATGCTGCATCTGTCCCCCTGGCATCTCTGCACTGAGTGAGAACTGAGCCACTGAACACCGTCGCTGGCTCGGTTCTCACTCCTCCCCGAGCGATGCTGACTGTCAGTCAGCATCGCTTCTGCTCTACTTCTCCGCGCTCGTTGGAGCGATGAGCTGTGGAGGGGCGGGGAGGGGCCGTCTCAGCGGCTCGCTGAGACTGCCATCAATCAAGGCAGCTGGCGGATCCCAACTTGGAAGTCGTGATGACGCGATGCCTCGACTGAAGGTAGTGATGTCAGCGGAGAGCGGACTTCAGACCGCTCTCTGCTGAAAAGGGGACACAGGTGTGCAAAACGAATTGCACTCCTGTGACCCAGAGGAGAAGCCCAGCCTAAAAGCTCAGGCTGCACTTCTCCTTTTAAAAGAGAAGTAAAGTATTTTTTTGTTTACAGTTTTATACTTGCCTAGGTGGATGCAGCATCTGACCCCCGGCACCTCTACACTGAGAACTGAGCGATCGAACACCGCCGTTCGCTCCATTTTCGGAGCTCCATGGGCACAGAGCTGTAGACTGTCAGTCACAGGTCTCTGCTTTTCTCCCTCCTCGCTCATTGCAGCGCTGCGTTGTGGAGGGGGCAGCCAGCTCAGGCTCTCAGCGGCTCGCCGAGAGGCTGAGCCGGGTGTCAGTCCAGGCACCTGGCAGATCCAGACTTTATTTTCAGGATGATGCGGTGCCTGGACAGATTTCTGTGATGTCAGCAGAGCGCCGACTTCAGCCCGCTCTCTGCTGAAAATTGGTCACAGGAGTGCAAAATTAACTGCACTCCTGTGATCCATAGAAGTTCAGCCAAACGAGCTTTGGCTATACTTCTCTTTTAATCAGTACCTTGAGAAATGTACCTTTTTTGTGTGGAATTCCTCCTAAAAAAAATAGTAGTTCTCTTCCTGGTATGGATGGGTGCCTAGGCTCCAGCCTTTATAGCTGCATATCTGCAGTGTGAGATCCAAGGCACTGCTGCTTCCAACTTCTAGTCTCAGGATATCTGGAGGGAGATTTGGAGATGTCACTTCTGTGTTGCTCATGGTTCTCCTTGCTGGAGGATCCGATGTGAGTAAGCAAAGCCCTGCCTCTACTGACATGGGTGCTGAGACACAGAGCGGGACCAGGCTTTGTAAGTCAATAATGTGGAAAAAAACAGCTGGAGAAAAATAGACATTACTGGTGACCAGTCCTGTGAATGCTGGGTCAGAAAAAGGCAGCACAGCTCTTCCACACAGGAGACCTGACTTTTTTCTGCTTCATTTAATTTCCACTTGCAGGTCTTGTCCCTCCCCCAGCCTGTGATTGGACAATGTAGGAGAAGGTGCAGAATGAGGAGCTCCTCTCTCCATCACTCTGCACTTTCCTTCTACCAGCATGTTGCTTATTTGTACATGAACACCGCAGAGCTATGAATTGGCTTCTTTTCCCTCTGAAAAAAAGTAAGAAAACAGTAAGTGTTTATTCTGTAATGTCTGGTTTGCTGTAAAGTCTTGGCAGCTTTGTGACCGGGTTAGTATTGAGCCGTACAGAGCCGGCTCCAGTCTGTAGCTGACTTTAATGTGTGTGTTTGTTCTTTCTCCCACTCTCATTAGTGGTCGGGTTATTACCTGAGATGTAAGAGTAATAACTTGCGGTTCCGTATGAACAGTCTCCTCCAGTTGGCGGTGGCAGGTCTTTTCTGCGGAGTTCTTCCCAGGCTGATAAATGAGCCGCAAGGCAATCAGTTTACCGGCTGTCGCCAATCCTGGACTGTGCGAGCCGCTGGAGCCGTCATACATACAGCACATCACACCACACTTACTAATTCATTGCTGGAGTACAGAGAAGAAGATGGATGGGATAGTCTGGAAATACTAGAAAGGGGTCCGTGATGTTTCCTCTTTCCATTTTCCATTTCTTGTGTTTGGATAAACTTTACCAAAGGCATCAGCAGGCTTTAGGGGAAATATTATACCCAAACGCTACAGATATTAATAAAACCATTCCTTTTTTTGGTATAGAATTGCTGCAGATCTCCTGCAGCCTCTTTCAGCCACTTCCTGTCTGCATGCACTTAGTGTTGGCTTCACATCATTGCTCTGAAGATACTTCCTGATGGTGACAACAGTGGGCAATGCCTGCACAATGTCTGCCCACATAGATGCCTGTAGTTTTCATTAGTGGTCCATGGGACAGGTGACAATGCAGAAGTATAGTTGGGAGATCACTGTTCTTTCATAACAGGAAGTGCCTGAACAATCGTCTATGTGGCAGGATCACTGTGTACTGTTTTAGAGCGGATCTTCACTGAGCACCACAAATCAAAAACACAATTTAATTCATTTTTAATAAAGCAAATTCCCTCATCCATCCATGTCTTCATGCTTTATTTTGTTGAGAAATCACTTTGAAAAACACCCCCCTAGCATTTCTGTCTGTGGCTGATCACATGGGCAAAGAGTCGCGGCCACGCCGTGTCCCAGGGATCGGGCGATGTCATGTGATGTCCGCCCAGAACAAGAGCGCGTCCCCCGTCATTTGTGTATACGGCGGGCGGGAGGCGGTTAAGGTGGTTGTAATCCTCGGGGATGAAATATAGAAAAAAAATATCCATCTATAGTGTGTACTTTTCTCAAATAAAAGCATTAAGTGCCATTTCTGTCTGCTGCTTCATTCCTCTGCTATCAGCATGAGTCACTTCTGACAAGATTTCCTGACACCAAGAGAAAAATGGTGACAGCGGAGGGATCCTGTGTGTTGTGTGGATAGGAGTGTGTCCCTTCCCTCCAGTCCGCTCTCACTGAGCTCTGCAGAGTGTAACTTCAGTTCCCGCCCCCTGCTTTCTGAAGGCTCAGATAAGGTGTAGAAATTCTGCACTTTGAACAGCTAGCTGTAGAGGACAGAGTGTGACAGATAAATCGGTACAACTTATGTCGGAGGATTTGTTTGATCCCCCTGCATCACCTGAGGCCAGTCACTTCACTGGGTATATGTAAGGGCTTACAACCATTTTAAATATATTTTTATTATATCTTTGGTAAATTTGATTTATCTTTAAATTAGTTTTCTTTAATCAGCAGTAGAGCTGCACGATTCTGGCCAAAATGAGAATCGCGATTATTTTGCTTAGAATAAATGTCATGATTCTCTCATGATTTTATTTTCTAGGGTCCCTACTAAAAAATATATATAATATTCGGGGGTTCTTAGTAATTTTTTAGCAAAAAATAGAAAATCAAATCCAATGATGTGGGAGTCGGGGGTGGGGCCGAGTCCTGCTGTCTGTGCCAATAGAAGCAGCAACAGGACACGGGAGCGCACCCGCACGAGTACCGCGAGGGAGAGTGCTTTTCCAATGGGGCACCTGAGAAGAGGAGGAGCCAAGAGCACCGCTGAGGGACCCCAGAAGAGGAGGATCCGGGCCACTCTGTGCAAAACCAACAGCACAGAGGAGGCAAGTATGACATGTTTGTTATTTATTTTTAAAAACAAAAGTTTTGTTATCCTTTAAGTCAGTGGTCTCCAAACTCTGGCCCGAGGGCCGGATATGGCCCTTATCTTGTTTTTATCCAGGCCTTGGGGCACTGATACGAGACACTATTTTGCCACCTGACACTGACAATGGAGCACCATTTCTCCCTATGATACCAACAATGGGGCACTATTCCTCCCCCTAATACCAGATGCTTACTCCCACTGATGCCCGGAAAATTTCCACTACCGCTGGCCAAAGTCCGGCCCTCGTAGAGTCTCAAAGACAATAAACCGGCCCTTTGTTTAGAATGTTTGGAGATCCCTGCTTTGAGTGGATAAACTGACCTCATCTATAGACCGAATTTCATTCCTTTGATCTGAAAGAACCAAATGTTACAATGTTTCTCTATCTCTACCTAAGCCATGTTGTGATAAACTTGGCAGGCTGCATGTTTTTTTTTTTTTTTTTTTTTTCACAGCTGTCGGCAAAGAACTCTCTGCACTGAATCAAGGAAATGCTGTATTAAAAGATCACGAGGGGGGTAGAATTGCAATCTCAATTCTTTAACAATTAATCGTGCAGCTCTAATTTGGTTTGGATTGGGAGAGGTAGTAGTGTGATCCAGCTTGGTTCTACTGCATTGCTGTTAGACTAAAGCTAGTCATAGATGGATCTAAATTCGGCCAGTTTAACAGGCAGAGGGTGAATTTCTTCCACGTACGGCCGTTCCCACTCGACAGAAGTCAATCTATTAATCGACTTTACACTAACTGGATGTTGGAAATTTTTTCAATTGGTCAGCAGCTGCAGCACTGATTAGTGTATTTTGACAGCTGAGGACTCCATACTGTCAGAATACAATAACACAGCGCTGAGGATATCTCTATCCACCTTGTTTTTGTGGATGAAGGAAGCTGTTGGGTTTGAACATGATCCATCTATGGCCAGCCTAACACTGGGAGCCTGCTTAGAGGAGGAGAGCAGGGTGATAACCTCATCATTCTAGTGAATCTTTTTTCTAGTCCAATCAGCAGGCGTTGACACGCATTCTAACGTCACACTTCCTTTGTGTGGTACAGGTTTCTTTTCTCTCCCATTTGAGTTGTAGAACTAATGCCGCGTACACACGAGTGGAAATTCCGACAGGAAAAGTCAGACGTGGGATTTTGGTCGGAAATTCCGACCATGTGTAGGCTCCATTTGGACTTTTGCTGTCGGAATCTCCACCAACAAAAGATTAAGAGCAGGTTCTCTATTTTTCCGACGGAAAAAGTTCCTATCGGAAATTCCGATCGTCTGTAGCAATTCCGACGTGCAAAATTCCTACGCATGCTCGGAAACAATTTGACGCATGCTCGGAAGCATTGAACTTAATTTTCTCGGCTCGTCGTAGTGTTGTACGGCACTGCGTTCTTGACGGTCGAAAGTTCAGAGAACTTTTGTGTGACCGTGTGTATGCAAGCCAAGCCTGAGCGGAATTCCGTCAGAAAAACCATCCAAGATTTTTCCGACAGAATTTCCGCTCGTGTGTACGCGGCATTAGTCTAGGCGTTTTCCCTCGGTGTGGGTGGCAGGCGTTCAGTTTTTTTTATTTATAGAAAATATGTAAACACGGAGCCGCTTTTTGTTTGAAGCTGTTTTTTTGGTATTTTTAGCTGTTTACGCTGAAATATTTTTGACGTGTTTGTAAATTCTTCGTCATCCGTAATTATGGCATTCCATTTCATTCCTGGTATCTAAATAGCTCCGATCTTCAATAAACAGATGAAATTCTGGAAAAATAACTGTATTGCTATATGCATATAAATGATATATAACGTCTTTATATTAGTGATGGGGTCCCAAGGTAATTCTAACAAAAGATATACAAGAAGAATGCAAATCGTAATGTTTCCTGTGAAAATGTTAATGCTGAACTGCTAGAAAAAGGAAATTTGGGCCCTTCGCTGTGCAGAAATAAATGGCCTCTATTGATGCCTGGCCTACATTTGGCTGCAGCTCAGTTCAGTAAAACTGCTTCTGTGCTGAGACTTGTAGTACACTTATCATAGCAGGTTGCTTGTTGTTCTCATCTTCCATTCAAAGTTCAGTATTCCTTTCACCCGGTGCAAAGCTTATTGTGATTGGCGGAGGGGAGATAGTAGCATCCATCTGCTCCTCCAATCATAGAAAGATTTGCATTCAGTGAAAAGAATACAAAACCTTTTTTGAATGGAGGAGATGTAAAATGAGTGACCTGCTATATGGGCAATGTACTACTGCTGAAAATGTAAGTCTTGGTGCCGGACATTAAAACACTTCATATTCCAGATATGTGGCTGCTGTACCACGTACTTGTATGAGAAAGTATCCTGTTCTCTTTGTAATGCTTCCTTTGTGTGAAATCCCTGGTGTTCCTGCCAGTCCCCCTGCTTTCCTATTAAAAACTGACCACACTAAGCAGGAGAACACGCCATGGTCAGTTCTCTAGCTTTGCTGGAAACTCAGTGTGCTCTCCTCCAATGATCAGATTTGTCCTGACATGCCCCCCCCCCCCCCCCCCCTGCACAGCCGTTCACTAGGAAGATCAGTGTACTGCTGCTTCTCCTCCTCCAGACTATACTTGAGCCCTAATGGAGGGATTGTATGAATCCCCTGAAAGCATTGGCTTTCCAGTATTGATTTTACTTTCAAAATATTTTATTTTCATAAGATAAATAATACAGAACATTACATCATGTTATATAAAAATAAAGAAAAATAAAGAAAAAAGATTATGTTTAGGAATAAACAAACATTAGTCAATAAATGGATAAAATAATAAAAACATCCTAGAAAAAAGGATAGATTCATGTAAGCAATCAAAAGTTTGTCAGGGGGAGATCTCTTCATCCTTATAATATAATGGAAGGGAGAAGGGAATTCCAGTATTGATTTTATTAATAAAATATCTTTTTGTTCACTGTCACTACTGGTGTGGTGTCCTTGCTACATCCTACAAATCTCCATCTTTCTCAAGACCCTGTGCTCTGTTTTGGAGGTAAATTTGTTATATGGGAGCAGTCTCATCAAAGTAATTCGCTTTATGGACGTCACTTAAAGTGATACTAAAGTCTCATTTTCTTTTCCTTTAAAAATAACAAAAATGTTATACTTACCTGCTCTGTGTAATGGTTTTGCACAGAGCAGCACTTTATCCTCCTCTTCTCAGGTCCCTCTTTGCTGCTCCTGGCCCCTCTCTTCTGTTGAGTGTCCCCACAGCAAGCATCTTGCTATGGGGGCACCCGAGCCGAGCCACTGCTCCATGTGTCCATCAGACACAGAGCTGAGGTTCGGCCCGCCCCTCTCTCTCTCCTGATTGGCTTAACTGACTTTGAATGTCAGCAGTGGGAGCCAATGGCACCGCTACTGTGTCTCAGCCAATCAGGAGGGCTGAGGCACTTGTGTACATCGCTGGATAGAGATGGGGCTCAGGTAAGTATTAGGGGGGCTGAGGGGGGATGCTGCACACAGAAGACTTTTTATCTTGATGCATAGAATGCATTAAAGTGGTGCTCCAGCTCCACCTCGGAAAAATAAATCAACAGCTACACATACGATAGCTGCTGACTTTTAATATTAGGACACTTACCTGTCCTGGAATCCAGGGATCTTGGCACCCCAGCTGATGTTTCCGTCGGCTCTCGGGTGCTACCGCCGCCATAGCCTGTAAGGGAAACCGGCAGTGAAGCCTTGCGGCTTCACGGTTGATTCCCTCCTGCGCATGCGCAAAGCGTGATGCACTTTATGAATCACCCTGTGGCAGGGAAGGAGAAGGACCGAACGTCTGATGTACCTTTCAAGGTCCGATGAAAGTGGGGGATGGGTACCTGTCAAAAACTGTGGCACTGGAGAGGGGGGCAGATGAGCGGGGCTTACACTTTTGGGTGTAACGCCGCTTTAAGAAAAAAAAACCTTCTACCTTTACAACCACTTTAAAGTATAAAACTAAAGGCAATTTTTTTTTTAGATTTGGATGGAGTGGAGAGAGATTGGAACGTTTGTCAGTTCTTATTGCTGTCTGTGCCCCCGTTACGGAGATTCACCCTCTCTATTTGTCCTGTCCATTATCATTGAAACTGAAAGTAGAAGAAAATCCTACATTCTGGGTTGTCCTCAGAAAATAAAGGGGAACTCTTCCTATGGGGACAATAGTTATGGTGACCTGGGGGATGCCCAAGAGATTCCCTTAATTAGCTCACTTCCTGTTAGGCTATGGGACAGGAAGTGAAGGTAAATCTCCTCAATGGGACACAGCTGGCAAAAATAAACCTGACAGGGGTTATAACCCTCCCTTCTCTAGCCAAAAGAAAAAAAAAAAAGTTTTACCTTTTAGTTCTACTTTACCAATTTTGGACATGGAGGAGATCTCACGCCTCTTATGGCTGTATGTCTGTCTTGATGAATGGACAGTTTTAGTTACCTAAGCGTGACAAATTTACTTTTAATCAGAAAGTTTGTACGTTGCAGAAAACCTAGAGGAGAGCTAACAATTGAACTTTTATCTTTCTTTCATTTTTTCCAGTTGTTTCGAGAGGTTCGAATAATGAAGATTTTAAATCATCCGAATATAGGTAAGAGAGTTGAGGAATTTGAATCGTGAATGTCTCAGTATAATAGGCTGGTCTGTTTTAAAGTTGAACTCCAGGCAAGTAGCTAAATACACAATAAAACACATACAAGTGAGGAGTTTTGCCTGCCAAAGGATTTGCATTTCTGTCCATCCAGTTCTGAGGTTTACACAGTCCTGCCACTGAGCACAGCTGTTTGACAAGACAAGAGACCTGAATTTTCTTTTCTGCGTTTAAAGAGGAAGTAAACTTCCCTTGACTGTTTGTACCTATAGGTAATCCTATAATAAGGCTTACCCATAGGTACTGTAAATATCTCCTAAATGTGCACTGCTGTTTAAGAGATGTTTACTGTATACGCCACTAATGACATCATTGGCGCATGTGCTTTGAAGGAACGGCCGACATGCCATTTCTTCAGAACCCTGTGCCGTGACTGGCAGCTCTCGCACGCATGCGTGGGAGTCCCATCACGTGGCTCCGGCTAGTCACATAGCTGGAGCCCGCGGACCCAGAAGAAAGATGGGCGAAGGTAGATGCGGCCTCCAGTGGTGACAAGGGCTTCGTTTGCTGGTAAGTTTAGCATAATGTGCTAGTATGTGACGCATACTAGCACAATATGCCTTTATTTTTGCAGGTCAGAACCTCCCCCACTCCGGTGCCACAATTGGCACCTTTCGGGTTGGAGGGGGGACAGGATACCTGTTAAAGACAGGTATCCTTTCCCACTTCCTGGAGTCTGGCCGTGGCGTCACCGCGGGGCTCCCTCTTCCTCCTCCCCTGGCCGCCGGGCTAATAGGAGAGAGAAGCGAGTCCTCATGCATGCACAGTAGGGTTCCCGCCGTAAAACCGAAAGGCTTCACTGCCGGGTTCTCTTACCCGCAACGGCAGCACCCGACAGCTGATGTTGAAACATCAGCTGCGGTGCCAACATCGAGGGACCCCAGGAAAGGTAAGTCTCCATTTATTAAAAGCCAGCAGCTGCAGTATGTATAGCTGCTGGCTTTTAATTTTTTAATTTTGCCCGGGGTTGCCTGAAACACCCCTTTAAGTAACAATTGCAAGTCTTGTCACTGGACAGCCAGTCACTGGAGAGTGAAAGAAGAAGCAGACATCTAACAAGCTCCTTTCTGCATCACTGTGCTGTCTTCTCCAATCAGCATGTTCCCTGTTAGCACATGAGCACTTCAGTACAAAGGACTGGCTCCTTGTGCTACTTCTCCCTCTTCCAGCCAGAGCCCTGCTGTACAGGGACTTCAGTTGCCTAATACCAGGCCACATTCACATATCTACACTGCTTGCCTTTAAAAAAAAAAAAATATATATATATATATATATATATATATATATATATATATATATATATATAAACCTTGGTTTGAGAGTAACTTGGTTTAAGAGCATTTTGCAAGACAAGCAACATTTTTAAATAAATTTTGACATGATATACAAGCGATGTCTTGATATACAAGTAGCGTCATGTCACAACTGAGTATAAAAGAGAAGAGAGGCGCCTCTAAGTGTAGCAATATGGTTACATTTAATGAAGGTACAACATTTAGCGACATATTGCTACACTTAGAGGCACCTCTCTTCTCTTTTATACTCTGTAGCTCCTGCTGAGCCTTGTGGAGGCTTCCATGTGTGGATGGACATTTTATAGTTGCACAATCTGGCCACATTGCTATAATCTTTTTCTATGGACTATAGACTGAAGGATTTATGAATAAATGGATGGTTGTGGAACGAATTATTTGAGTTTCCATTATTTCTTATGGGGAAATTTGCTTTGATATACAAGTGCTTTGGATTACAAGCCTGCTTCTGGAACGAATTATACTCGTAATCCAAGGTTTTACTGTGTGTATGTATATGTGTGTGTGTGTGTGTGATTTTATATATATATATATATATATATATATATATATATATATATATATATATATAAATTAAATTAATAATGAATACAGAGCTGTATTCATTTGTGTCTTTTCTATTCAGCTTTTTAGCATCTCGCTGCACAGTAGCACAGTCCTTGTGTGTAAGTGTATTGTTTTCATTAGAATACTAAAGCAAGAGAAAGAAAAGCTTTTTTTATTTTTAAATCTTTTATGTTGGTTTCAATGGTGTTGACATTCACATATTTACTTGTTGCCTCAGCCTTACAATACATCCACTTAAATGTGTTTTAATGAGTTTTGTGTATTTAAATGCTTCAATATGTGTTTGTAAAACCATTAAACCAATCAAAAAACAAATCATGGAATTGTGCCCATGTACAGAGTAGGTAAATGTGTTGTAAGCAGAGAAATGAAATGAAGTGCCTTGTACCATCTATTAACAGAATGGATTTATCAAATAAATGGGCACCTGCAGACACCACAAGATCTGTGTCGGGATGACTACTTATAGAAGTGTAAACTAATACTATAATATGTATGAAAAGTGGAGCAGTCGTACATCTAATTGTCTGCCCATCTTTAGGCTCATGTACTTCTTTTGGGTGAAAGGCGTTCCTGCTATTCTGTTTGCGCGACTTTACCGCGATTGTCGCCAGACGAATTGCGGGAAAATCGCGCCACATTCGGGGTGCTATTGAAAAAGAAGGGGAACACGTGGGCGTCTAGCGATTTTCTGCTATTGCGAATCATGGGCAGAATCGCGGTAATTCCGCCCACAATTCGGAACCCAGAGATGTGAACTGAGCCCTGGTTCCCACTGGTGCGTTTTGACATGCGATTTGACATGTCAAATCAGCGGCATTTGCCGGCAATGGCACCATCCTAATCGGTGCGATGGCGCATCTGCGGCGCTGCACCGATTTCAAAAAGTAGTTTCTGTAGTACTTTTAGCGATTTTGGGCCACGATTTACATTGACATCTGTGCAGAAACCCGCACAGATGTCTCTAATCGCGGCCGAAATCGGGACTGACAAGTGGGAATGAAATGGTGCGAGTTCAGCTGAACTCGCATGGCTTCATTCCCGCAGCCCAGTGTGAACCTGGGCTGAAGAATTACTCCACCTTACAGTGATATATTTCGAGTTTGGATACAACTTGGTGGACTAAATCTGGCCATAGTTGGATCGTTTCTTTTTTTTCCAGCCTGGGTGCTGAACGAAAAAAGGAATGGATTCTTCCCCGTTGGGAACTTGTATTTTGACAGCGGGACTCTCCACTGTCAGAGTACACTGATCACTAGCTGTTGATCAAGCAACATTTTCCAACATTCCTGTTCAACAGAATTCAATCTAGCGATAGACTTCTGTCGAGCGGTGGCAGCCACACTTGGATTGAAACTTGGCTGGACCCTGCTGAAATGACCGAATTTCAGCCAGCTTTTTTTTGTTTTTTCAATGTCTTTATTCAAAGAGAAAATGAGATGCAGAAGTCCATTAAAGGGGTTGTAAAGGTTCGGATTTTTGTAAAAATAACAAACATGTCATACTTACCTGCTCCGTGCAAGGGCTTTGCACAGAGTGGCCCCAATCCTCCTTTTCTGGGGACCCCCGCCAGAGCGCCTGGCTCCTGCCCTTCACCTGGTGCCCCCACAGAAAGCTGCTTTCCATTGGGGCACTTGTGCGGGTGTGCTCCCGGGTTCCGCTGCTGCTTCCATTGATGCAGACAGCAGGACTTGGCCCCACCCCGTGTCACTGGATTTGATTGACAGCAGCGGGTGCCAATGGCTCCCGCTGCTATCAATCTGTCCAATGAGATGAGAGCCAGTAGCTGGAGCCACTGGGTTCGTGCACGATGCTGGAACGAATGGGCTCAGGTAAGAAAAGGGGCGGGGGGCTCTGGGGGGCAGCTGCAGCACAGAAGGTTTTTTATCTTAATGCATAGAATGCATTGTGGTGAAAAACCTGGAGACTTTACAACCCCGTTAAGGCCTCATGCACAGAGGATGTTTTTGCAGCTGCTCCTAGGGGCATCTGGAATTAGTTTTTTCTTTCCTCTAAACTCCCCTGCATGTTAGCCTATGTGTCCATGCATGCATAGGCTTTCAACGGCTTTTAGACGCAGGAAAAAAAAACACTGCCTGTGCGTTCAGGAGCAGCAGAGTTGTGCGTTCAGGAGCAGCAGAGTTTTGGCAGAAAAAAACGCATGACACTGCTAAACGCACTAGATGGAGGGGGTGGTGCTACGCTGTTTCTAATATTACATATAATTATAATGATAAAATAATAGTGCACAATGGCTAATAAATATCAATAAATAAACAGGTTGTGGAATATGAATAATAAATACAACTGATCAATTATAGTGATGTATAAATACTAGAACCATAAAATCAGTAGTAAAAATATAAATATATATAAACTGTAAAAGTAAATAAATATATATAAATCAACCTGTGAATAAATACCAAGGTGAACGTTGCTGTGCAAATATGCTGTGACAATGTGTAAATGAAAAAGACGCCTGCAAATTGCAGTATAATAATAAGTGCACAAATGTGACTGCTAATAGGCAAAGTGCAGTACAGTGCTAAAGTGAAGCAGTAAAATAAAGAAAGGTAAAAATTGTCCAATAAGCAAAGGAACACAAATTGAACTCCAAAAGTTCATAGGAGAAGAACAATGGTAAGTGGTGCCCGTGCTGATCAATTTCTTATAGGTGACAATCCTGCAACTTCATATATGTAAGTGGTGCTGTGGTGATGGGGTGTGTGGATCTTCACTTCCGGTGTCACACACTAAGGTAATGGGTGGCCTCTTACCTTGCGGTAATGAGGTAACCGCTTTTGTATAATGGGGGTCAGTAAATCCTTTATCGCGATCCTGGCGTCCAATGGGGAAACCTTTGTAACAGAATGCTGCTGTTCCTCACATATGGAATAACCTATACTGGATCTTTAGGGGTTGCTTACATCTCCCAATGATGGCAGGGTTAGAAAGAGAAAATGGGGTCTCGATCGTGAAGTACGTTTAAAAAGGTGTGTATTTTATTGTTGCATAGGTAATACATATGTTGCTTACATGAACTCACATAAAACAATTTTAAGAAAAAAACTTATCCTAGACGAGCGGCGAGCTCGTGTGCCTCCGTCTGTCTGACTGCCTCTCCGTCCGTTGATTTATATATATTTATTTACTTTTACAGTTTATATATATTTATATTTTTACTACTGATTTTATGGTTCTAGTATTTATACATCACTATAATTGATCAGTTGTATTTATTATTCATATTCCACAACCTGTTTATTTATTGATATTTATTAGCCATTGTGCACTATTATTTTATCATTATAATTATATGTAATATTAGAAACAGCGCAGTACCACCCCCCTTCATCTAGATCTTTTACTTTATCAGGTTAGGATTAACCTGCTAGGTGCTTGCGATAGTTTCATTCACCCCTACACTCCTCCAGATTGGTAGCGCAGGAATACCCACTCCATAGATTTCACTGCTAAACGCACGGCACATTTAGCACTTCAGTGTTTTATTAATTTCAATAACCAGAATAAATTAAAAAATCTGGCCAATTAATTAAATAGAGATATTAAGCTTAGTAAAAAATCTGTGCTTGGGGCAAAGTGATTAGCATCAATAAACAGCTGACACTATTCCCCGATACCAGACATTCAGGCTCGGTTCACATTGGTGCGACATATGCTGCAACTTTGGGAGCTCATGTCGCATGACATGTACAAATCAATGGTTCCCTATGAGAGCCGTCTTGACTGGTCCAACACAAGTCGGTCCGACTTTGAAAAAGGTTCCTGCACTACTTTGGTCTGACTTTGGCCCATTTTCAGCCCATATATCATTGAAATCGGATCCTTGTCCTCACCATCCGACTTGTGACTTCCAACATGGTGATTACAGCAGCAGGAAAAGGAATTTGTCACACTGGGATTGTTTTGATTGCACAAAGGACAAGTTGGACTATCTCAAAGTTGGAGTAAAACCAGTGTGAACCCGGCCTTAAAGCAGAAGTAAAGTTTTGTTTTAAACAAGTGGCTGACAAGCAGGGTATTTATGGCAGAAGAGACCCTATTGGTCCCTTCTGCCATAAAGGCATACTTCTGCCTGTCAGCTGTCATGTTCATTGAGCCGCACATGCGCAGCTCAGCAATTTTTTACGGCCCCGATCCGTGCCGCGGCGATGTGACTCCTGTGCGCCCGTGCAGGAGTGGCATCATCATGGCTTGGCCTATCAAATGGCTGAAGGCACAGGAACCGGAAGAAAAAACAGACAAAGATGGAAGCGCTGGGTGCCAGCCGGATGGGTCCCAGCGCTGCGCTGAAGGACACCATATGGTAAGCAAGTCTGCCATAATGTACCAATCTGCTGTGCATACTAGCACATTATATCATAACCCAACTGGGGGGCCTTAAACAATGTGCATGAGGCCTAAAAGTATATTGCCAATAATAATAATATTTTTCTACAATTAAATGTGCTCGGGATGTTGGCACAATCCTCTTTGTAAAGAAGACCAGTACTCTAGTGGCCGATCCCTTTCCTTTTTTCTCATGTCAGAGGAGAATGGGCAGACTGGTTTGAGATGATAGAAAGGCAACCGTAACTCAAATACCCACTCCTTACAACCAAGGTATGCAGAATACCATCTCTGATTGCAGAACACTTTGAACCTTGAAGCAGATGGGCTACAGCAGCAGAAGACCACCCCAGGTGCCACTCCTGTCAGCTAACAGGAAATTGAGGCTACAATTTGAACAGGCTCACTAAAATTGGACAATAAAAGATTGGAAAAACATTGCTTGGTCTGATGAGTCTCGATTTCAGCTGCGACATTCAGATAGTAGGGTCAGAATTTGCCATAAACATGAATGATGGATCCGTCCTGCTTTGTATCAACGGTTCAGGCTGGTGGTGGTGGTGTAATGGTGTGGGGGATATTTTCTTGTCACACTTTGGGCCCCTTAGTACCAATTGAGCATTGTTTAAACGCCACGGCCTACCTGAGTTTGGTTGCTGACCATGTCCATCCCTTTATGACTACAGTGTACCCATCTTCTGATGGCTCCTTCCAGCAGGATAATTCACCATGTCACAAAGATCAAATCATCTCATCACTGGACAATGAGATCCCTGTACTCCAATGGCCTCCACAGTCACCAGATCTCATCCAATAGAGCACCTTAAAGCAGGCCATACACGGTCGAATTTCGAACAAATTTTCTTTTCAAAATCAGAACGTTTTTTTTTTTTTGTGATCCGATGGTGCCACCATTGATTTTCGAAATTCGGCCGACCAAGCCTTCAATTTCACCTCATGTTGCTACAGAAAATAATTTTCGTGGCCGGGAATCTTCTTTTCTCTCCGGGAATTTTCTTTTCTTGCACATGCACATTTTTTTTCTATTACCGTATATACTCGAATATAAGCCGCGTTTTTCAGCACTTTTTTTGTGCTGAAATTGTCCCCCTCGGCTTATACTCGAGTCACCTTTTTGCACCTGATCTCCCGGATTTTGGGGACCCGGTACCGGCCGGCCGTAGGTCCCCTGGACCCCAAACTTGGTACACATGTAGCCTCACTCTTCCTCTACAAGTGTGCAAAGTTTTTTGTCCGGGAACCTTCGGCCGGGGAGCACCGATTTTTCAAAGCCGGGCACCCCTTCCATAGACTCCCATGTTAAATGGTAATTTCTCTGGTAACTTTGGGGACCCGGTACCGGCCGGTCGTAGGTTCCCTGGACTTGAAACTTGCCACACATGTAGCCCCATTTCTCCTCTATAGGTGCGCAAAGTTTTTTGTCTGGGGGACCTATGGCCGGGGAGCACCGATTTTTCAAACCGGGCACCCCTTCCGTAGACTCCCATGTTAAACGTCAGTCTAGTCATGGGCACAGTGAGGCATGGGCACAGTGAGGCATGGGCACAGTGAGGCATGGACACAGTGAGGCATGCAGATGGACACCCTAGACTTATACTCGAGTCAATACGTTTTCTCAGTTTTTTGTGGTAAAATTAGGTGCCTCGGATTATATTCGGGTCGGCTTATACTCGAGTATATACGGTACATTTCTTGCACGATTCTCCCCTCATTGATTAGAAAATCGTTTGTTTTTCAAAAAATTTCTAACATGTCCGATTCCTCAAATTTGATTGCCGCACGAAAATCAGCTGTTGCTGCAGCCCACTAACGGTGCGAAATTCGGACGAAAATTCTTTGATATGATTTTCGAAAGTAAATTATTTCGAAATTCGAACCGTGTATGGCCGGCATTAGGATGTGGTGGAATGGGAGATTCGCATAATGGATGTGCAGCCGACAAATCTGCGACAACTGCGTGATGCTATCATGTCAATATGGACCAAAATCTCTGAGGAATGTTTCCAACACTTTGTTGAATCTATGCCACGAAGAATTAAGGCAGTTCTGAAGGCAAAAGGGGATCCAACCCAGTACTAGCAAAGTGTACCTAATAAAGTGGCAGGTGCGTGTATATGTCTCGCAGATCCATCAGTCGACAAAATCGAAATCTGATGGAAGACAGTGGGAGACCCCATCAATGGCCAGCTTTAATGACCAGATGAGCTCTTATAACTCTTGGGGCCCTTCCACATGAGGCGGAGTCCATCGCTATGGAGTCCGCCAGCTTAGCGGGAGATCAGTCCGTTGATCTCCGCTGAGCCGGCAGATGACCGGTCCCTCTCTGCTCACTGAGCGGGGAGGGGCTTGTCGAGCGCCGCTGTCTCCTATGGAGAAATCGGACGAAAACGGACAGCATGTCCGTTTTCATCAGATCTCATCCGATCCGCCATGGATGGACGGGGACGTATCACCGTCCGTCTGATTTTAGCGGGTCGGATGTCGTCAGACATGTCTCCTCTGACATCCGACGCTCCATAGAGATGTATGGAGCGGCCGTTCAGGACCGCCGACAAAACGGACAGGCGGACCTGAACGGTCTGACTGTGTGAAAGGGGCCTTAGAGACCCCAACAGGGAGATTCCCCCTCCATATTTATGAGTTTTGTTTCCATATCACCTGTGGCAAGCTGACAAATCTAAATGAAGTTAAAGCTCCAGCAGAGAGAGAGTGGGGCCTCCTTGTCCTGGCTGCAGCAGGTCAATAAAGCCCGGGACTCCATCTCTGAGATCTCAGTACCAGAGACCCTGAAAGAAATAAGAATCTGCTAGGGGGGGTTTAACAGCATCTTCTTCCAGTTCCAAAAAGTGAAAAAGATCAATTTTGGATGATCTGACCCATAAAGAGGACCTTTCTCTGTTTTTCAATTTGCTGAAAAATTTCATTGTACATTTTTAATTCCCTTCCTAACAAATTTTTTATTATGTACATTGCAAAGTGACGCCAAAATGGTTTGTTTGGTCTAAGGCACATGTGTCCAACAAGGCCCGCTGGGTCGAATGCAGCTCGCCAGGCCTTTCATGTGGCTCTCGCACCTCTCCTGCAGCTGCGGCACCCCCCTCGTCTCCACCCCCAACTTGGTTCAGCAGTTGGCAGCTGACTCCAGCCCTACTCTGGTCCTTCTCCAGACTCTGCACTTTCTGCTTCCCAGCTCTGTCCCCAGCTTCTTCCCGGCAGCAGCACAAGAAAACGGAGGCGCACTAGGGCTGGGCGATTTTCCCCCCCAAAAAAATCTGCGCTTTTTTTATAAAAAACTCGATTTACGATTCGATTCGATTTTTTTTTTTTTATTATATTAATTAAAGTGCATCAACAAACAAAATTGCAAAGGCAAACCCTTTCTCTAACTGCAAAGTCAGTGTGCAACAAACACACAATATATTCCAGCGCTCATGAAACATACATTATTAACTATTGAAAACTCTTGAAACTCTGTGTGCGATTCCTTCTGTCCCAGCCTTGCTGCGATCCTGGCTCTGCATCCTTTTGGGTTGGAGGGCCCTCCACACGCTGGTCTGCCTGTTGTCCATCATTCAAGGTACTGTGCTCACACGGAGATCATGCCACAGGCTTTGTTTTGACTTTTTTAACCCCTCCTTGCTCCACGGATGTCACTGCAAGTTTAACAAGTTTGTCACCACTGGCAACTGGAGAGTTAAGATTCATTTGCCCTCTGCACATTTGGGATTGGATCCCTCTCTTTATTGTGATAAATGGACTAAGCTTTTTTATCAATTCTTCAAGAGTTTTCAATAGTTAATAATGTATGTTCCATGAGCGCTGGAATATATTGTGTGCATGTTGTGTATTTTGTACTTCTGGGTACGGATTTTTTCTTGCTGCGCTGGATCCTGTTTTTTCCCCCCTTTTGGATACTTTGTACTTCCCAAAATATTTGGGATTTTTTTCTTATTATTATTATCATCCATTATATTTTTTCTTTATCCACCAATTTAGCGCTTGTGACCTTTTGTTGTTTTTTGCAGTGTGCAACAAAGATTGTTAAACATCCAAATTATTAATACTGTATTTGGATTTAGCTAATAAAACAACAAAAAATCCTGAGGTTACTCTTAGTTGAATTGAACTGTGTCCATGCCTCACTGTACCCTTGTCTCACTGTGCCCGTGTCTCACTGTGCCCGTGCTTCAATCACTGTGCCCGTACCTAATGCAGATTTTCATGGTATACGGATTTTACTGCTACACCGGTGGCCATTCCAGTATTCAAAAGCCGCGCCTCCTCCTCGTCTGTGATAGGCGGAACACTCAATTTCCCAGCATTCAGTGTTCCGCCTATCATGGTCATCCTCATAACACAGACGAGGATGAGAGGATGTCCGTGATAGGCTGAATACTGCCTGCTGTGAAATTGAGTGTTCCGCCTATCACAGACGACGAGGACTCGGGAGGCGCGGCTTTTGAACACTGCAATGGCCGCCGTCTGTCTGCATGACACGCTGATCAGGTAGGCAGATGGCGGCTGCAGCGAGTAGATGTAATTGGGGTAACGCTGCCCAGTGCCATTCCGGATACGCCCCCTGCAGTCCTGCTACGGAAACTTTGAAGGGAAGGAAAAAAACAAAACAAAAAAAACTAAAAAAATCGATTTTCTTCAAAACTGAATCGATTTGAGCTCAAAACTCGATTCAAGATTAAAATCGATTTTTTTCCCAGCCCTAGGGCGCACTGTGATGTAAGGGAGGGTAGGGGACTCCTGAGTTCTGATGGTGGGGGGGGGGGCTTTTGACATCTGATGTAAGGGGGTGGGGCGCTGAGCACATCCAGCCTTACAGATACAAATGGCCCTTTGAGGGCAACCATAATGCTGATGCAGCCTGCGGTGAAATGGAGTTTGACACCCCTGGTGTGAGGTGTCTAGTTGAGGACAAGCCATGTACGTGACCTATAACCTTCAGGTAGCGCATGAACAAAATAAATTCACTGTCCGCTGCAAATTTAGGACCAAATGACTATGGGGTTGATTTACCAAAACTGGAGCGTGCCAAATCTGGTGCAGTGGTGCAGAGAAACAAATCGGCTTCCAGGTTTCATTGTCAAAGCTTAAAGCGGAGGTCCACCTTAAAAAAAAAAAAAAAATAATTACATAAAAAGGCTCCTAAAAATGTGGGGATTTTTTTTTTTATACTTACCAGAAATGGCTGTTGCTAGGCAGATCGTCCTAATCTGCCACTTCCTATTCTGCGGCAGTCTTCATTCTTTTCCTCCTCACGCTGTCTTCTGGGACCTGTGTGTGTCCCAGAAGACAGCCGGCCATTCACAAAGCGCCGCGCAACTCGCACATGCGCAGTAGGAAACGGGCAGTGAAGCCGCAAGGCTCCACTGCCTGTTTCTCTTAGTATGAATGGCGGCACCTGCACCCGATTCAATGGACGGATCAGTCTCGGGGGGCCGACATCGCGGGCACCCTGGACAGGTAAGTGTGCTTATTAAAAGTCAGCAGCTACAGTGACTTTTAAAAAAAAAAAATTTCAGCTGGAACACTGCTTTAATTGAACAATCGCTCGTCCGAGGAAGAATTGTTCGATTTTCGTATCGTGTGTACACTACTTTCGAGAGCCGATCACGACCGTTCATCTGATATTATTCGATCGGACAAGCGCAAACATTTCCCTTGTACGATACCAGATCATACGATTTTCGTTTAGTCAGTATAGTTGTCGTTCGAAAATACAAATACATTACAACACATGACATCACTTCCGATTTTTTTTCTTCTGTCGTACGAGAATTTTCGGGACTTTAGTAACCTATTCAATTTTTACTTGCGACTATTAAGCAAAAAAAGTCGTATGATCTGTCGTCCGATATTCGGATCGTGTGTACGGGGCATTAGTCTCCTGATACCCCCATCCCAGTAAGGTAAACCCCCCTGCTATCGGAGCTTATGAAATCATTGCCAAATGGAAGTTATGTTCTCCATTAGAACAACAGGAGCAAGGGCTTGTATGTAGCAGTGAAGGAGTGTGGATGGGTAAGTATGCCTTGCAGGGTGAGGTCAGCTATCAGGAGACCCCGTCATTGTCACCTGAATGACATTATCTCTTCAGGCATTGTCAGTTGGCAAGCAGTGAACAAGACTTAGCAGCAGCGGGGAGGACAAGGTTCATTTTCCAGAAGGGATGAGGGCATTAGGCTGCTTTCACATTGAGGCGCTTTGCAGGCGCTATTGGGCTAAAAATAGCGCCTACAATGCGCCCTGAAAGAGACGCTTCTTTGTATCCAGTGTGAAAGCCCGAGGGCTTTCACACTGGAGCAGTGCGCTGGCAGGAGGGTAAAAAAACTCCTGCCAGCCGCATCTTTGAGGCTACTTTCACACTGAATCGCTGGGTGCGCTGGCGGTAAAACGCCGCTATTTTTAGCGGCGCTTTACCGCTGTGTTTGCCGCGATTTGCGGGCGCTAGTGGGGTCATTTAAACCCCCGCTAGTGGCCGAAAAAGGGCTAAACCCACCCGCAAAATCACCCCTTTGCGGCGTTTTGGAGGCGCTACCCCATTGATTTCAATGGGCAGGGGCGCTATAGGAGCGGTATTTTTACTGCTCCTACCGCGCCTCAAAGATGCGGCTGGCAGGAGTTTTTTTACCCACCTGCCAGCGCACCGCTCCAGTGTGAAAGCCCTCTGGCTTTGACAAAGGATACAAAGAAGCGGCTCTTTCAGGGAGCATTGTGTGAAAGCAGCCTGAGGTGCGGTAGGAGCGGTAAAAATACCGCTCCTATAGCGACCTGCCCATTGAAATCAATGGGGTAGCGCCTCCAAAATGCCCGCAAAGCGGCGTTTTTGCAGGCAGGTTTAACACTTTTTCGGCCGCCAGCGGAGGTTAAAATCACCCCGCTAGCACCCACAAATCGCGGCAAACATGACGGTAAAACGCCGCTAAAAATAGTGTAGTTTTACTGCCAGCGCACCCAGTGCTTCAGTGTGAAAGTAGCCTTAGAAGGACATCCGCTGTAGGGGGATAGTATTTGTAGGAGGCTTGTACCAACATGGACTCCATAAGGCCCCTTTCACACGGACGGATAGAATGGTGCTTTTAGCTGCGGATTTTCTAGTTTTGTACCGCAGCTAAAAGCACACAATGCTTTCCTATGGCCCCATTCACACACAGCGTTTAGCTGGATTTCGTTGCATGCGGTTTGGTGCGAATAGAAAATATAGAATTGAATGCGTCCAGGTGCGATGTAGCGCAGCTATATGCACATAACCGCAGATAATCGCAGTCTTTTGTGTCAACTGCAGATAGCTGCGTGAGAAAAAAAAAAGAACAGGAAGCACATCATAATCAGTAGGTATAAAAAGGGTTGCTATGGGAATGACTACCGCAGCTAAACGCGGCCGCACGTAAACGCAGGTAATCGCAATGTACAAATGCAGCCTTGAATTTCACAGAACATTTACATGCTTTTAACCGTGGCAAAACAGCCGGCCGTGTCAAAGGCGCCTAAGTCTACTCTCAGCTGGGAGTCAGGCTATCCTATTTTGAACCTAAAAGGATAACACAGAAAATATACATAAAGTACTTTGGAATTTTACTTCAAAACTTCAGAACTGATGGACAAGGTGCTTCAAAAGCAGCAGATGTGTTTAGGGTTGTTGTACAATTGGAATTTTGTTTAGGAATACTATGTAACAAGCTGGGCCCTATGGAAATAAGATTGTTTTCTTTCTATTCCAGTAAAACTTTTTGAAGTCATTGAAACTGAGAAGACCTTATATTTAATTATGGAATATGCTAGTGGGGGTAAGTGGCTTTTTTATTTCTATTTTATTTTTGTGTTATCTTATTGATGAGTAAATTAAACCATGTGAATGGCACCCCAACGCAAAATAATGCTTCAGTGAAAATGCACATGCAATGCACTCGCTGGCGCCAGCATCTTCTCCCCAGCTGGCTGGGTTCACATATATATGCGTTTTTATCGCATCCAAGTTGCATAACATGTCAATGTGACCGTCTCTCAATGGAGTCAGTTACAACATGTCCAGGGTGGCCGCAGTGTAGTTTTAAAAAGGGTCCTGTGCGTTTTTGGGTCAGGTTCAGGTGCGAATTCAGGCGAAAATTAGCACCTGAATCGCACCTAA
Organism: Rana muscosa; assembly: GCA_029206835.1. Lineage (NCBI taxonomy): Eukaryota > Metazoa > Chordata > Amphibia > Anura > Ranidae > Rana > Rana muscosa. The sequence continues at coordinate 211,217,027 of CM055121.1, read as the reverse complement.
ACTGGTGAACAGAAACGCACCGGATTCTGCACTGCAAACCGCAGCCGGACTTGTGTGAATCCCACCCTTAAAGAAGAACTAAAGTCAAGGGAGGGTTATAATCCATGGCAGTTTTATTTTGTCATCTGTGACTCATCGGAGAGATTTTCTCATTTCCTGTCCCATATCCACAAGGAAGTAAGAGGAAATCCCTCCAAATACCTGGTTGTCACCACAACTATTGTTTCCATAGGAAAAAGGTTTCTACAAAGGACACCATGCCAGGAATCTAGTGAGCTGCCCATGTGCAGCACAGTGTACATTTTAAGACCACAAGTATGCTCATTTTATTGCTGAATAAACATGGCCTGTCTCTTCTGCAGTAAAGAGCCAGCCTGCTGGCAATTTTTAAAATTTAGACTTTAGTTCCACTTTAGGACAACCAGGTTCAGGATAATTATTTTCAAAAGGTGGCTGTTATTTTCAGTTGATTTTAATGAGATTTGAAAACTACAGTCTTATGATTAAAGTGAAGATCCTTCCCGCTGAGCCATTGTATTTTCCCTACTGGGAGAATACAGTGATTATTGCTAGGGGCTTGCCATCTCCATCGATCGATCAACTTGGTACAATTCAGCCTTGCCTGTACATGGTTCGAATTTCGGCCTGGTTCCTGCTGAACCGGCTGAGATTTGAACAGTCTATGGGCGGCCTTATCCTTGTGCTAAAGCTTTGTGAATTTCTCAGACATGAAATATGAACAAAACATATCCCTTTACAGTGTATACTTGTCTCAATTAAGAGCACTAAGGGTCCTTTCACACGGGCTTATACACTAGGTGGACTCTTCTTTGCTCAACGGGGGGGTCGCTCGGCTGATCCCCGCTGAGCAGGCGGATGACAGGTCCATCTCTGCTCACTTATGCTAAGACGGACCGGTCAGAGCCCCACTGTTCTCTATGGAGAGATCTGATGAAAACGGACCGCCTGTCCGTTTTGTATCTGATCCAATCCACCAGACAGATTGAAAATAGGGTCACCATCCGTCTGAATTTCATGGACAGGATGGGATCGGATAGCAGCGGGTGTCAGCGGACAAGTCACTGCCGACATCCGCCGCTCCATAGGAGTGAATAGAGGGTCCGATCAGGTCAGGTCCGCCTGACTTCAGCTCTCCGCCCCCTTTTTTCTGAACTCTCAGACAAGCTTTAAAATTCAGCACTTTAAACAGCTAAAGAGAAGAGAAGACACACAAACAGGTAAATCTTATGTAGGAGGATTTGTTTTATGTCTGTGTATCACCTGAGGCCATTCACTTCACTGTAAGGGTTTACAACCACCTTAAAGTGGAGCTCCACCCAAAAGGGGAAGTTCCGCTTTAAGCATTCCCCCCCCCTCCTATGCCACATTTGGCATGTCATTTATTTTGGGGGGGGAGTGGGTATCTAGTTTTGACAGGTACCTGCTCCCACTTACGCTCGGGGCACCTAGGCAACTTGAGCGGAAGTTCTCCCTCTCCCCTGCCCTCCCTCCAGTCTTCTGGGACACGTCACAGGTCCCAGAAGATTGCCCGGCCATTGATGAGGGGGAGCACGACTCACGCATGCACAGTGCACACCCGGCTGTGAAGCTGCAAACTGTCACTCTGGAACTCCGCTTTAGGCCTAAAAACCCTAAAATAAGGTTTCTGTTGGTTTCTAAAAGCTTAGAATCACCTGCTGTATGTTTTACAATAAAGCGTCGGCAGTCTGCCAGAATTTTGCTGTAATAGAAAATAGGGAAAAACTGAGATTTCATGTGTCTTTTATGAACTTTGAGGATGAATTTCTCCACAGTGCCCATAGCTAGAGAAGTGAATTAAATATTGCTTTAAAGTGCTTTTACTACTTGTTCAGAACATGAAATACTTTAGTGTGCATAATCTGGGCACAGGTTCACAAGCAGAATGGTTATGTATATAAAAAACCAAAGTAACCATTGTTGAAGGATCATATTGCTTTACGCTTGGCCTCTGAGCATCCCTCAAGTGCTGCAGATCAGCTATAGATAGTGGGATGACATTTTATACATTTTCTGTAACACACAAGATAAATAAAATTGCCCCCATTTTATGTTTGCAGACCATGTAGTCCTCCTTAGTAATAAAATAAAGGTTGTTCGGTGTCTTGAACGGAATGGGAACGTTGTCATAGGAGGAATGGAAAGGAGCCAGTAGACTTCCAGGCAGGTGAAAGTCATTATTGATGCAGACAGACTCTGGAGTCAGGAAGGAGATTTTCTCGCTGGATGATAGAATTTGCCAGCTTTGCTCTGTGCATTGAAATTCATTATATCTAGATCAATACAAATGCGGTAGGTAAGCTCAATCCGACTGAATTCATCAAAAGTCAGCCGGGGAAATGAGCGGCACGTGGATTTGTTTTTATAATGTGAAGGGCAGGCATGTTGCCTTATGACTTTGCAGCGCTTAAAGCGAAACTCCACTTTTGATCGGGGAAAAGAAAAGGAATCTTCTCTTGTTTAGTTACAAACATTGTAAAGAATTGTAGCAAAATCTATTGTAGACTTTAACTTGGTTATGATCTGTGAAGGCAAACATGCCTACTAGTCACTTACTAAAATGGAAAGGGTCTGCCTGCTATTGTCACGTAATCAGTGCCAGAGTTCTAAAAGGAGAAAATTTACAGGGTAGAGCAAATGAGCCAATCAAATAAGCAGGAAAATAGTGTAGCACACAGATCCCTGGCCTTACCTCCTCAAGGCGGCACACACGGTACCACAATGCCCAGGTTCCTTCTTGAATAAGAGGGTGAGCGGTGTTTCAGAAATTGTTGGGTCCCGCAGCGAGTTACCTTCCCTTGGCTGGTTCTCACCCCGAGAGTGTAGGGAAGAGTCGGTTGTAGGTGCACCAATAAGGCCAATGTCCAGACAAGGTTAAACCTTAATGAAGGAAGGTTTATTTTCTTTATGCTGATAACTGGATAGGAAAGTTGGAGTTGAAGAATAAAGAAACAGGGAGGTAGGTTCAGGCACTTGGTATCACCACTCAATCCCGAGTGGACTCTGCTCACCCGGATAGTCCCCTCTCACGGGCCCAGCAGCCGGAGTGATGCACGAACTTTACTTCTCTTAAGTTTCCCTTGGAGATACGATCGGGAGATTCTCTGCCGCAGAATCTCTAAACCCCGAACCTCTCAGCTCTTGTAATTAAAGAACAGGTGCAAGTTGCTGCACATTACAAGGCCTTAGATGACTAGCGGAATCCCTCCAGAAGTTTACCGGGCCTCTCTTTCACCATGAAACTCTCCGGTCCCTCAGAAAGGTCCTCCCCCGGTCTCTTCTTCTTAGAGCGGGTCCCCTCCCAGGGGTACCCTGGGATTCCTCCTCTTTGAGCTGAGCCCCTGCTAAAGGTGCTGGGCCCAATGGCGAAGTTGCAGCCCCAGGCTAAAGGTCCCTGGGACCGATGCATATGGGCACCCCTGGCCTGAAGGGCAAGGTCACGCGACCCGGAACTCTGGAACAACCCCGCTCCAGGTGGCGTCTGCCCCTTATGTATCCTCTCCCGGCATGCACAGCAGGTTGACCACACCCACTGTACTACTGCCGAGAGAGTACACCCTAAGGCACAGCACTGTTGCCAGTGGTTCAACCCTGACCTGTCATGGCAGTGCCACCTACAGGCCACAGGGAACTGCACACCAGTACAACACCTGAAACCACAAATAACCAAACCTATCAATAAAAGCGGTCTGAGCCTGGCTACTAGCTCAGACCAACCCCTAAATTTAGGCACACAGCACCCCTCAAAGTAGAGGGGCGCTAAAATAGTGCTCGAGAGCAGAGGCTCTCTCAGTTCTCTTCTTCATTGGCTCAGACACAGCAATGAGAGCTATTGGCTCCTGCTGCTGTCAATCACAGCTTGTGAGGAGGGAGTGGGAGGTGGGGCCGAGCTTCACTTTGTATGTCTTATGGACACACAGCTGGCTCGGAAGCGAGCACGCTCAAGTGCCCCCATAGCAAGCGGCTTGCTATGGGGGCACTCAGCAAGGGGAAGGAGCCAGGAGAGCCGGTTGGGGACCCTGGAAGAGGAGGATCGGGGCTGCTCTGTGCAAAACCATTACACAGAGCAGGAAAGTATAACAAGTTTGTTATTTAAAAAAAATATATATAAACCTTTACAATAACTTTAAGAGCACTGGATTTTTGGAAGATCAGGTATTTTTGTCTATGTGCAGTGTGCTTTTTGGGGCTGAGTTCACCTTTTAAAGAAAAAAATAATTAATACACATATTTTTGCAAGAAAATGTGCATTTATTAATTTTTTATTACAAGAGCCTGGGAAGTATTGCAATGTTGGACTCCTGCAGTCACGTCCTTCAGCCTTCTGCCCATACCTTCCTATGGGCTTTCAGGTAAAAAGTTAAAGTGGATATAAACTTCATTCATGAAATTTGAGCTGGGCACATCTCTCTGCAGTGTTTTCTTATCTCTCTTTAAAGCCATAAGTCCCATGGCTTTCTCCTGCCCTGTTCTTCTGTTTAACAGCATGATAATTTCTGACAAGTTCTCAGTCAACTGTGATAAAACCAGCCTGAATTGTGTGTCAGGGTGGGTGCTATAAATAGTGTGGGGGGGTTAGCTCGGCAGCGGGTGTGTGTGACCCCCGGGATGGGCTCCCCACACAAAAACAGGCCCAGCAAACGGAGGTTGTGGTTTTCAAAATCAAAAAGGTGCGGTTTATTTTCTATTTACAGTGACAAAACACAGCAAAGCAAAAGAAACATAAACAAAATAAATCCTGGTCAACTTGACCTCTGACTAAACATACAGGTTTCCTAACTAACAACTGGGATCAGCCTAGTGCTGTCCTAGTCCCTAAGTCCCTGGTTTTAAATGTCCAAGCAAATAGCCACACAGGCTTTGTCTCACCGCACAGGGGTTCACTCTCCCTAGACAGTCCACACAGGTCTGGGTCCAGGCATGAGCAAACACCTAATGAATCTGGGAGTTCTTATAGAGGCCTAAATGAGCTGACAAGCTTCAGCTGGTCTCATCAACTCCCTGTCTGCACGACGCCCCACACTCTCCCTAGAGGTATGAGTCATCCATGAGCCCACTAGCCTCAGCTGGGCTTATACAACTCTCCACCTAGTTGTATAAGTCGGCGTAAAGCCTGAATCTGGGCGAAATATATCTACCCCCCTGGATGCAACCAGGTGACTTTACCTTCCTGCTGTCACAATAGATTAGCAGAGAGTTTGTCTATTCACAGCACAGCTCTTCATTTTTTCTTCCTTTTTCTGCCTATGAGGAGAGGAGTGTGTGCCTTTTCCTCCAATCAGCTGTCTCACAGTGTATGCCAAGAATCCACTCCCACAGGTGAATCGGGAGGAGAAAATTCTGACAGGACATGCACTTTCTAAACGGTATATAAATCTGAAGACCGCAGATATGCATGTAAAACTTATGTAGGGAGATTTGTTTAATCCCTGTGTATCATCTGAGGCTGTTTACTTCACTGGATATATGTGAGGGTTTACATCCACTTTAAAGGAAGTGTCAACGGATTACGAGTTTTCTGATCAGCGCATTCATAGTCCATTGAAAACTACAAGCTGTCTGTCACAGTGACATATTAGATTTGTAGTTTATTCATTCACAGATCTCTGTGAATAAATGACATGGCTGTGTGGGCAGAGCTGATTTTAAATGCAACAGCGGCTCGGGGGGTAAAGGGGGTGTTCTGAAATGTGCTACACCCTTAACATGAGGTGTAACATATTCTGAAGGTGAATCCCAGGAAATGTGCACATATGCTTTGAAGCCTCCGGCAGGATTAAATATACTCCTGCAGTAGGCCCATTCGACATTTCATTTTCTGCTTGTGTGATTGGCTCACTGATTTTCCCAGAAGTCTACACTAAGATACATTCAGATTTGGGCATCCCCTGCAACAAAAATTAAATTTTTGGTGACATATTACCAAAGCGGAATCACATCTAAAGGGATGCAGACCCCACCACTTTTCTCAGAACCCTGCAAGTGCAGCAGTTGATTAGTAATTAAGTCCGTCCCATTAGATTAACTTTGCGCATGGACACAGACAAACCGCTATTTCTTCAGAATAACAAAAGATGGGCATCTGCAACAAAGTTTGTCAAAAGTGTATATAGCTTGGTTCCTAGGCCCAGAAAAAATTAAGGAAAAGGGTATCTATCCCTGTAATACAATGCAAAAGGAACCCTGCAATGGGGTATGGAAGGGAATTGTGACTATACGATACCCAGGAAATAATATTGAGGATGAAAGTAATGTAAAAATGAAAAAAAAATTAAAAATGTATTATCAATATCTAAAAACCTAAAAAGAGGAAAGACATTTTAGCAACACCGTTAAAATAAAGTCACATAGTAACTTAAATTATAAATACAAAGGGGTGAGCCCCATGCCTGTAAAATACAGCTGAACTAAGCGGACATAAAGATCCCAACGCGTTTCAACAAATTGTCTTCTTCAGGGGTGATGTCCATTTGAGAAGGATATCTATAAAGACATTACATATAGGATAATATCCCAAACTACAAAAAATGTGTAAAAAACAAACAGATATTGCCAAACATCATTAGTATTAGTAACAATACTCACAATGTATCAACTACAATAGCAGGTGTATTTATAGAAAGAAGAAACTGTGTGTCTGTGGCTTACAGCGGTGCCATACAAGGTCCCATAGATCCCAAAGGACAGCACAAGGGATAAAAGGTTTTTTATATATTGATATAATACATTTTGAATTTTTTTTATCTTTACATTACTTTAAATCTCATTATTATTTCCTCGGTATCGTATAGTCTCAATTCCCTTCCATACTCCATTGGGGGGTTCCTTTTGCAAAGTTTATCAAAATCCCTCTAATGGAGGGGAGAGTTTTTTTAGTTTTTGTTTTTTTGTTTTTTCTCAACAAAGTGGAGTTACTCTTCAAGGTCATGGGAGACAGAGATCAGATGCAGACTATCGGCTTTTAAAATTGCATCCAAAATCAAAATGCAGACCTGGACAGGCAGCTGTTTTTAATGGTCATTTGGGGGGGGGGGGGGGGTGAAAAAAGGCAAAGTCATAATAAAAAGAAAAGTAATTGGTGTAAATGTGATCTGTAACATACCTCGGGAAGTGAAGGCTTCTCCGTGTTAACTCAATTGTACTTATATAAACTTAATGAGGGTTTTGGCAGAGGGTTCATCCAGCTGCATAAAGAGGCCGGTAGTTGAATCCTAAGTCAATCTGTTCAGCTCTTATTATATTACAGCTGCATCAGCATTTGCTGGTACATTAGGTTACACGCGGCTGCTGCTTATCAAGCACCACTGGGAGGGAGACAGGTGAGCTTTAGCGTGGGAAATCTCCAGTTAATGACTCATTTCTGGATAATATCTCAAGGACACACCAATGCACAATGTCGCTGTATGTAACGAGTCTATATTTTAGACTTTTTCCCCTTTTATTTTACTGTATACCATGATATGGGCAGTACTGCCAGTCCACCCAAAAGTGATATTTCAGTTAAAGATGGCGTATAGCGAGCTGGGTTTATTGCGGTCTTTTTGTGACTCTAGCTTTAATGTCTTCATCTGAGTTCCCGGCTCTTCCTGCGCATTTCAGGGATTTGAATGCTCCTACCCCTGCTGTTACATCGTCCGCACTATAAGTCCTGGTACTTACAAAATTCAGTATGTGAAAAAGCGTACAGCAAGGTTTTACAAAGTATTCATACAGCAAGGTTTTACACAGTATTCACACAGCAAGGTTTTACAAAGTATTCACACAGCAAGGTTTTACAAAGTATTCACACAGCAAGGTTTTACAAAGTATTCACACAGCAAGGTTTTACAAAGTATTCGTACAGCAAGGTTTTACAAAGTATTCGTACAGCAAGGTTTTACAAAGTATTCATACAGCAAGGTTTTACAAAGTATTCACACAGCAAGGTTTTACAAAGTATTCACACAGCAAGGTTTTACAAAGTATTCACACAGCAAGGTTTTACAAAGTATTCACACAGCAAGGTTTTACAAAGTATTCGTACAGCAAGGTTTTACAAAGTATTCGTACAGCAAGGTTTTACAAAGTATTCACACAGCAAGGTTTTACAAAGTATTCGTACAGCAAGGTTTTACAAAGTATTCGTACAGCAAGGTTTTACAAAGTATTCGTACAGCAAGGTTTTACAAAGTATTCACACAGCAAGGTTTTACAAAGTATTCATACAGCAAGGTTTTACAAAGTATTCACACAGCAAGGTTTTACAAAGTATTCACACAGCAAGGTTTTACAAAGTATTCGTACAGCAAGGTTTTACAAAGTATTCACACAGCAAGGTTTTACAAAGTATTCGTACAGCAAGGTTTTACAAAGTATTCATACAGCAAGGTTTTACAAAGTATTCGTACAGCAAGGTTTTACAAAGTATTCATACAGCAAGGTTTTACAAAGTATTCATACAGCAAGGTTTTACAAAGTATTCATACAGCAAGGTTTTACAAAGTATTCATACAGCAAGGTTTTACAAAGTATTCGTACAGCAAGGTTTTACAAAGTATTCACACAGCAAGGTTTTACAAAGTATTCATACAGCAAGGTTTTACAAAGTATTCATACAGCAAGGTTTTACAAAGTATTCGTACAGCAAGGTTTTACAAAGTATTCACACAGCAAGGTTTTACAAAGTATTCACACAGCAAGGTTTTACAAAGTATTCGTACAGCAAGGTTTTACAAAGTATTCGTACAGCAAGGTTTTACAAAGTATTCGTACAGCAAGGTTTTACAAAGTATTCACACAGCAAGGTTTTACAAAGTATTCATACAGCAAGGTTTTACAAAGTATTCACACAGCAAGGTTTTACAAAGTATTCACACAGCAAGGTTTTACAAAGTATTCGTACAGCAAGGTTTTACAAAGTATTCATACAGCAAGGTTTTACAAAGTATTCGTACAGCTTTAAGCAAAATTCAAACTTAGGCAATGGTAGTGGCAATATGGGATTTTTTTTGGGGCCATACACAAAGAGAAAACGATATAAAATTTACATAGTTTATTGGTACATAAAATTAAAATTCATAAAAATTTGAATATACAGCGAGGGGAAAAAAAGAATTTGACCCCCTGCTAATTTTTTATGTTTGCCCACTGAGAAGGAAATGATAAGTCGATAATTTTAGTGGTAGGGTTATTTTAACAGTGAGAGACAGAATAACAACAAAAATATCCAGAAAAATGCTTTTAAAAAAAAAGTTATAAATTGATTTGCATTTTAATGAGTGAAATAAATATTTGACCCCTTTGGAAAACATGACTTAGAACTTGGTGGCAAAACCCTTGTTGGCAATCAGAGGTAAGACGTTTCTTGTAATTGGTCATCAGGTTTGCACACATCTCAGGAGAGATTTTGTCCCACTCCTCTTTGCAGATCCTCTCCAAGCCATTAGCTGTGTGTTTTGGGTCATTGTCATGCTGGAATACCCATCCACGACCAATTTTCAATGCCTTGGCTGAATGAAGGAGGTTCTCGCCCAAGATTTGACGATACATGGGCCCGTCTATCGTCTCTTTGATGCGGGGGAAGTTGTCCTGTCCCCTTAGCAGAAAAACACCCCTCAAAGCATAATGTTTCCACCTCCATGTTTGTCGGTGGGGATGGTGTTCTTGGGGTCATAGGCAGCATTCCTCCTCCTCCAAACACGGCGAGTTGAGTTGATGCCAAAGAGCTCGATTTTGGTCTCATCTGACCACAACACTTTCACCCAGTTCTCCTCTGAAGCATTCAGATGTTCATTAGCAAACTTCAGACGGGTCTGGACCATGTGCTTTGTTGAGCAGGGGGACCTTGTGGCACTGCAGGAGTTCAGTCTTTCTAGGTGTAGTGTGTTACCAATTGTTTTCTTGGTGACTATGGTCCCGGCTGCCTTGAGATCATTGACAAGATTCTCCCGTGTAGTTCTGGGCTCATTCCTCACCATTCTCATGATCATTGAAACTCCACAAGGAGAGATTTTGCATGGAGCCCCAGATCGAGGGAGATTGACAGTCATTTTGTGTTTCTTCCATTTGCGAATAATCGCACCAACTGTTGTCACCCTCTTGCCAAGCTGATTGGTGATGGTCTTGAAGCCCATTCCAGCCTTGTGTAGGTCTACAATCTTGTCCCTGACATCCTTGGACAGCTCTTTGGTCTTTGCCATGGTGGAGAGATTGGAATTTAATTGATTGCTTCTGTGGACAGGTGTCTTTTATACAAGTAACAAGCTGAGATTAGGAGTACTCCCTTTAGGAGAGTGCTCCTAATCTCAGCTCGTTATTTGTATAGAAGACACCTGGGAGCCAGAAATCTTGCTGATTGATGGGGGATCAAATACTTTTTTCACTCATTAAAATGCAAATCAATTTATAACTTTTTTGAATTGCATTTTTCTGGATTTTGTTGTAGTTCTGTCTGTCACTGTTAAAATGAACCTACCATTAAAATTATAAACTGATAATTTTTTGTCAGTGGGCAAACGTACAAAATCGGCAGGGGATCGAATACTTTTTTCCCTCACTGTATATACGCATCTTGGCTACATTGTCATAGTATGTTGACAACATATAGCGGTGTCACGCTGTCAAGGCTTCTTCAGGAGATTTTGGTGACCATTATTAGTACACAAGCTATCAAGACAAGTAACAAAACATAACGATATGTCGGACATAGTACATAATGATGCATCGCAACACAATGGGATGCCTAATTTCTGAATCCAAGGCAGGTGGCAGGCAATCAAAAAAGCTGAAATGTAGATAAAATAAAATATGGCCTTTACTTGTAACATATCAAAGTACTTCAATCCAAGCTATATAAATGGCCCACTGCTTTGCCCTTAATAGGTAAATGCCATATTTTATATTATCTGCATTTCAGATTTGATTGCCTGGCACCTGCCTTGGATTCAGAAATTAGGCACCCCCTTGTGTTTTCTCAAACAATTACACATGTAAGTACAGAAACATTTGGTTATAGCCCTATTTCATTTATTTTATATTTGTTTTTGGGTGTTACCCAATACTTCCATCTTGGTATATTTTATTCATTATAGCTTGGCCCTTTTGTGTCTCCGGCCGTCACACAATACCTTGTTGCCCCGTATATCCTCAATGGGTATGGCATTACTCAATGACCATTTTTTGCGGGTAAGCCTATGAAGATCTGACACACTGGATGTTTGTAATGTATCTGATTTGATGCATCCTTATGTCCGACATGTTGTAATATTTTGTTAATTGTCTTGATAGCTTTTGTGTACTAATAATGGTCTCCAAAATCCCCTGAAGAAGCCTTGACAGGCAAAACATGTTGGGAACACGACAGTGACACCGCTATATATACGAGGGGAGGCCTTACCCTCACCAAGATCCAGATGTGCTAGGGATCTGAAATGTAGTCCACTGACTCTTCCTTCTCTACATATTCACCTCCTATTGGTACACACTTCTCACATATGTGGAACAGACCTTTAATACCATCTGCGTGAAAGTATGCAGATTTGGAGGAAAACCAGCTATTAACTTCAGTAATGACTGCCTCATCATTGTGGAAACGTCTTCCCCGTAAATGTTTCTTCAGATTTGGAAATGGGACGAAGTCGAAGGTGCCAGGTCAGGTGAGTAAGGTGGATGGGACAGAAATTCATACCCACAATCACGAACAAAAGTAACAGTTGGTACAGGTCCAAAATGCTTTGTGCGCATTTTGGAATGGAAAGGTGTCGGTAACCTGGGAACCCAATGTGCAGCCACTTTGCTTATATGTAAGACGTTATGTAGTATGTTGTAAACTTACTCTCTACTAATGTTCACCTCCCTAGCTAAGAAATTAATAGTCGCATGTCTATCTTCAAGCACTAGCTGCTCAACTTTCGCCACCACACTTGGTTCTGTGGCAGTTGACGGGCGATCTTCCCTTGGGTCATCCTGTATATCTGATACGACCACACTTGAATTCTCTCTTCCATCATTTGACGGTCGCATATGATGGACAATCCTCTCAATACACAGCTGACATCTCTTCATGGATTATTTGGGCAGATTTCTCTTGAAGATGGAAGAACCTAATCACGGCTCGGCATTCAACTTTGTCCGGCATGACACCTATTCCAATTCTCTTGACTCCATTCACCACGACCTACAAAAACAAAAATTGGCATGCATATTACTAAGATATCCACCTATAAACCTGCAATTTCAGATCCCTAGCACTTCTAGATCATGGTGAGAATAAGAACTTATTGGCTCCCCTCGTATGGTAAACATACTATGACAATGTAATCAAGAAGTGTATATATCTTCACATTTTTATGAATCCTAATTTTATGTATCAATAAACCAATACCAATTGTATATCTCTTTTTTTCTCTTTGTGTATGACACCTAAAGAATCCCATATTTCCACGATTATTATGGGATGTGGTGCATTTAGTGTTGTTCACTTACCCACAATAAAATATTTCTATTTCAAACTTATTTAATAAAAGCAAGGTAGCTACCTGAATTTGACCTGGCATCAGCCTCTTCCAGTCACGGTACAGCAGAGCTCAGATTGGGAGAGGAAGAAGAAGCCAATCAGTGTGCTGACAAGGAGCATGCTGAAAGGAGGAGAAAGCAGAGTGATGGAGAGATAAGCTCATCACTGCTGGTTTTTCTTGAATAAGGAACATTTCTCGCTCCTGTGGTGCTGGGAACATGTCCCTAAGGCCCGCGTTGTCCCTGAGCTTGGGCAGAACATGTCAGTACTAACTGGCAATTTTTTGGCCAGGTTTCTGGAAGAGGGGGATGGGGTGGGTAATCAGCTGGCACAAAAAGGCCTACAACCTATGCACTTACATTAAACAACATTTTACAAACTGTGACCCTGAATGTAGCTTGGGGGGCCCCCGCTCAGGCTGCTGTAGTCCTGTATGGTGGATTCCACTATGAGGGTGAGTCCGTCCTGACTCAAAGTACACTGTGGAGGTATGAGAGTGTTCCAAGGGCCGCACACCTTTCCCAGTTAAAGCAGCCTCAGCTCGCGCCATCCAAACCATGCCCCCAACGTGTTTTGCCCCCACCCCTGGGGCTTAATCATGGACTTCCACAATGTATTTTATCCTACTGGGGCCCTTTGTGTGCATAATGATTTTCCTAAAGGTGAACATAGCTTTTAACCTGAATGGTGCCAAAAGGTTTACAGCAAAGCAACCTGAAGCTGCCTGAAAGCTTTACAAATGCTTTGTAAAAACTTGCTATAAGCATTACTCTTCTACAGGACAAAGTTCATATGTACAAGCCCTAAGGCCCCTTTCACACTGGGGCGGGAGGTGCGCTGGCGGTATAGCACCGCTCTTTTTTTTTAGCGGCGCTATACCGTCGGAATTGTGGCGGTATTCGGCCGCTAGCGGAGCGGTTTTAACCCCCGCTAGCGGGCGAAAAAGGGTTTATACCGCCGGCAATGTGCCTCTGCAGAGGCACATTGCCGGCGGTATAGCCGTGGTTTCCCATTGCTTTCAATGGGAAGGAGCGGTAAACACACCGCTCCTCTCACCGCTCCAAAGATGCTGCTAGCAGGACTTTTGGAGAGGTCCTGCTAGCGCACCGCTCCAGTGTGAAAGCCCTCGGGCTTTCACACTGGAGAAACAGCAGTTGCTGTTTTAGGGTCGGTTTGCAGGCGCTATTTTTAGCGCAATAGCGCCTGCAAACCGCCCCAGTGTGAAAGGGGTCTTGAAGTGGTTGTAAACCCACTTATGCAACTTGCACCTACAGGTAAGCTTACATTAAGGCTTACCTGTAGGTGCAAGAAATATCTCCTTAACCTACACGGTTTAGGAGATATTTGCTAAAAATTACATGCACCGATGTCTACGGCGCATGCGCGCCGTAGACAACGGCACATTCATAGGGTTAATCACATTCACAAATCCGGCTTAGCCGGATTTGACGGCTCCTGTGCGCATGCGCGGAGTCACGTCTTCGCCACTCCGGCCAATCACAGCGCTGGAGCGGCGCTGTGATTGGCTGAAGCGGCGATAGCCGGAAGTAACCTTCCGGCTATCGCCGCAGCGATGGCTGGAGAGGGAGACGAGGACGCCTTCGGGGGGCCCCGATCTAAGGTAAGTAATGCATAATGAGCTAGTATGCTAGTCATACTAGCTCATTATGGCTTTGTCTTGCAGGTTAGTTTTAAAAAAATTTTTTTAACAGGGTTTACAACCGCTTTAAAGTGATTGTAAATGATCACCTTTTAAAATAGAAATGAAAGGCAAAACATTTGTGTATAGATCCTCCTCTGACCCACTGACAGTCCCATTCACTTTAATGGGACGGCTGGTGATGCGGCAGTGACATAACAAGGTGAGGGACGTGGCGGCAGCAGGTGAGTGTATACCCGCTAACAGGCTGCCATGATGGATCTGAAATGACAGGTGCTCTTTAAATGTAAGGACTTATTCTTGCTGGTAATTAGAATCTTTAATGTTTGCGAACAAAATGAAGGTTTCCAATTTAGAATAATAAGCTGTGAGGTTAGTAAAACGGCGATATCAGAACCGATTCAATCATACAGTTTTTAGTGTACATAGATTTGCAAAATATTGGGATAAAGGAATATTCCTGAACTTTGTTTTATCTCATGGTTACTGTGAAATTGTGTGAATGCGACAATGGAGTGCATGTTATCTCAGCTTGCAGAGCTTGGATTCATTGAATGAGTTTACCAAAAATTTTATATTACAGAAAATATAGCCTCATGCTACATAACTAAGCTCCATTTCATGCTGAATAAACTAAATTATTACTGTATCTTAAATAGAAAAATATCTTTAGACAGATTTTTACTCCAAAAGCATTTTATTAAAATAAATTTGATAAAAATTTTTTAAAAAAAATCCTATATAAAAAAAAAATGATTGATTTTTATGCACCCTGTCCTGTACGTTCTATCTCTTGTGGATCAGTCGGACACAGCAGTGCAGTTTGTTGACATATTAACTTTATGGTAAAGAGGTGAAGTGGAAAGCCCCTACTCTAGGTCCAGTGGTGGAGTTCTTCCTTAGGATATGTTATTCATTTCCATGACACCAGGCGAATGGTAAGCAGACTTTCTGTTTTCTTTTCTGCAGATCGCAGCGGACTGATGAATGTTGTGCTGAACATGTCCGGTCAGGAGCCGCGTGTAATAAATGTGTTTATTTCTTGCAGGAGAAGTGTTTGATTACTTAGTGGCCCATGGGAGGATGAAGGAGAAGGAGGCCCGGGCGAAATTTAGGCAGGTAAAGGAGGAAATAAACTGCTATTTTTAGAGTGACTGACGTCTGGTGTGATGGAGGCCCTTCCAGGAGGCCTGAACGTCATTAACCTCTGCACAGCACACACTCGGAGGGTCCCTATGTGGGACTGGAATTGGACTAGCTGTGTGGGGGGGGGGATGGTGACGGTGACAGCAGTGGTGTTTTAAGGGTGCGCCTATTTTTAGGTGTCCATTAATAGCCGCTGGTCAGCTGCCTGATTCCTTTGCTGGCTTGCTTCCGGTGTAGAGCAACGAACCCCAACCCCCCCCCCCCCCCCCACTGATTTATTCATTATGTCAACCTAAAGTGCAAAGTGTAATAACCTATAACATCCAATCACAAATCATCATTTAAAGCAAACTTGTCGCATTGTATGGCAACTTATGTATTTCCCCCATTACAGGGTTTCTTTGAAGCAGCACTCCAGCCTTCGGCTCGGTTCACTTATATGTGAATGGGATGCGTTCTAAACCGCATCCAGTTGGCATGACATGTGAACCGGCAGGCTTCTCTATGGAGCCGAATCACATATCTGCGGGCTGGCCACGGTACGTTTTTAAAAAGAGTTTGTGCGTTTTTCAGTTACGATTCCGGTGCGATTTTAAGTAAAAATTTGCATCTGAACTACTAAAAAAAATGCAGGGAAACCGCAGCCGGACGTCCACTATATTGTCAAAAGTATTGGGACACATGCCTTTACACGCACATGAACTTTATAGGCATCCCAGTCTTAGTCTGTAGGGTTCAATATTTGAGTTGGCCCCACCCTTTGCAACTATAACAGCTTCACCTCTTCTGGGAAGGCTGTCCACAAGGTTTAGGAGTGTGTCTATGGGAATGTTTGACCATTCTTCCAGAAGCACATTTGTGAGGTCAGGCACTGACTCACATTCTCCACTTTAATTCATCCCAAAGGTGTTCTTTCGGGTTGAGGTCAGGACTCTGTGCAGGTCCGTCAAGTTCCTCCACTCCAAACTCGCTCATCCATGTCTTTATGGACCTTGCTTTGTGCACTGGTGTGCAGTCATGTTGGAACAGGAAGGGGCCATCCCCAAATTGTTCCCACAAAGTTGAGAGCATGAAATTGTCCAAAATGTCTTGTTATGCTGACACCTTAAGAGTTCCCTTCCCCGGCCAAGCCCAACCCCTGAAAAACAACCCCACACCATAAATCCCCCCTCCACCAAATGATTTGGACCAGTGCACAAAGCAAGGTCCATAAAGACATGGATGAGCGAGTTTGGGGTGGAGGAATTTGACTGGCCTGCACAGAGCCCTGACCTCAACCCGACAGAACACCTTTGGGATGAATTAGAGCAGAAACTGCGAGCCAGGCCTTCTTGTCCAACATCAGTGCCTGACCTCACAAATGCGCTTCTGGAAGAATGGTCAAACATTCCCATAGACACACTCCTAATCTATGTGCAGAGCCTTTTCAGAAGAGTTGAAGCTGTTATAGCTGGAAATAGTGGGCCAACTAAATATTGAACCCCCCCCCCCCCCCCCCGTCTAAGACTGGGATGCCATTAAAGTTCATGTGTGTAAAGGCAGGTGTCCCAATACTTTTGACAATATAGTGTATATGTGAATGGGATGAGTTTTGAACCGCAGCCTTCGTTTAGGAGCCGGCTCACACATCTGCAGGCTGGCCGCAGTCCATTATTAAAATCTATGCCTTTTTCAGTCCGGATCAGGTGCGATTTTCAAGTAAAAATTCACACCTGAACTGGCGAACAAAACTGCACTGGACTCCTTTTAAAAAACGCAGGAAAACCGCAGCCGGACATATGTGAGCCTAAACATCAGGTACATATATGTGGCCAGGTATACCTGCTGAAATATTGCTAATTCTATTAAGCCATTCTTGTGATTAACACACACCTCTGTCGCACTACACCTCCAACATTTGACACCTATTTTTATGTCACCTTGTTCATTGGTAGCTGTTTTATACTTTTTAAACCTGGCCATACATTATAATTTTTTTTAGGTCAGCCTACGAACTGAGCAAAAAAAATCTAAAGGATTCCTCCAATGCTAACCAATCGCATTGATGAATTCTCCTTCTGGGCTATTGTAATCTGGCAGTGGCTGTCAGTATACCTGAACAGTGGCTGCATCGGTTTGGATGCAGATGCTGTTTTCTCAACAATTTTCCACCCAGCTCCTTTGATTTTTTGAATTGAAGGATATTGAACACCTCTGGCATCCTCTGGAACTCCCTACCCCAATCTATCTGCCTATCTCCTACTCTGTCCACTTTTAGGTGATCCCTGAAAACTCATCTCTTCAGGGAGGCCCATTCTGCCTTCAGCTAATAACCAAATCATATATTTCTTCCATAAGTTCATCCCTGACAGTTATTATCTTTTGTTCCACCCTATTAGATTGTAAGCTCCCAGGAGCAGGGCCCTCCTAACCTTCTTGTATTGAATTGTTTTGTTGCTGTATTGTCTCCCTTTTATATTGCTAAGAGCTGCGCAAACTGTTGGCACTTCTTCTTCCTCCTTCTTCTTTTCTTCTTTTTTTATTTTTTCTTTCTCCTTCTTTCTTCCTCCTCTCTCTCCCTCCTTCTGTCTTCCTCCTCTCCCTCCCTCCTTCTGTCTTCCTCCTCTCCCTCCCTCCTTCTTTCTTCCTCCTCTCCCTCCCTCCTTCTTTCTTCCTCCTCTCCCTCCCTCCTTCTGTCTTCCTCCTCTCCCTCCCTCCTTCTTTCTTCCTCCTCTCCCTCCCTCCTTCTTTCTTCCTTCGTTCCTTCTTCTTTCTTCCTTCTTCTTTCTTCCACCTCTCCCTCCCTCCTTCTTTCTTCCTCCTCTCCCTCCTCTTCCTCCCTCCTTCTTTCTTCCTCCTCTCCCTCCCTCCTTCTTTCTTCCTTCTTCTTTCTTCCTCCTTCTTTCTTCCTCCTCTCCCTCCCGCCTTCTTTCTTCCTTCTTCTTTCTTCCTTCTTCTTTCTTCCTTCTTCTTTCTTCCTTCTTCTTTCTTCCTCCTCTCCCTCCCTCCTTCTTTCTTCCTCCTCCCTCCCTCCCTCCCTCCCTCCTTCTTTCTTCCTTCCTTCTTCTTTCTTCCTCCTCTCCCTCCCTCCCTCCCTCCTTCTTTCTTCCTTCCTTCTTCTTTCTTCCTCCTCTCCCTCCCTCCCTCCCTCCCTCCTTCTTTCTTCCTCCTCTCCCTGCCTCCTTCTTTCTTCCTCCTCTCCCTGCCTCCTTCTTTCTTCCTCCTCTCCCTCCCTCCTCCTTTCTTCCTCCTCTTCCTTCTCTCCCTCCCTCCTCCTTTCTTCCTCCTTCTTTCTTCCTCCTCCTCTCCCTCCCTCCCTTCTTTCTTCCTCCTCTCCCTCCCTCCTTCTTTCTTCCTCCTTCTTCTTTCTTCCTCCTCTCCCTCCCTTCTTTCTTCCTCCCTTCTTTCTTCCTCCTCCCCCTTTTTTTTTTGGGTGGGGGGAGGGGGTATCTGGTTTTGCCTGGGCGATCTGAACCAAAGTTCCCCTCTTTCCCTCCCCGCAGTCTTCTGGGACACATCACAGGTCCCAGAAGATTGTGGGACCATGCGCAGCGTGGCTCATGCATGCGCATTGGGCACCTGGCTGTTAAGCTGCAAGCTGTCGTAGCCAGGTGCCCACAGTTGAGATGCCAGGAACAGAAGACTGAGGGAGGGAAAGGCTCGGACAAGCACATTGCTGAATCCCGGGACAGGTGAGTGTCTGTTTATTAAAAGTCAGCAGCTACAGTTTTTGTAGCTGCTGACTTTATTAAACACAAAAACCATTAGAGCTCCTCTTTACATTTCTCTATTTGCTTTCCATTACTGTTGTTGCTAATAACATCCAATCAGATTTGATTACAATTTCCCAGGGATTAAACAATGAAATTCTGCTATATCAACGGGAACATGTAACAAATACAAAGTAGGTGCAAAAGATGAAATACAGTCACAGGCCTGATTAACATGAGTGTACTACAGCGTCGTACACCCGTGCAAGGGCCATATTTGCCCTCATGGGGATGAACGGGCATTTTCAGGCATCCCCATGCAGTCAGTCTCATTCTTGTCAATTGGGATGCAGCGGCTGCAGCTGCTCCCAGTTTGACAGCTGTATGGGTGCCTAGCCCCAAATGCAATCTCTGCATCCCCATGTGGGCAAACATGGCCATTTTATGCTGTGGTACGCCCGTGTGAACGAGGCCTGAAGCAATCCTTTACTACAAGGACCATATAATACATCAGAGCCCTACTCTATAAGATATAGCAGCTGTACAGTTTAAGGCTTCATTCATGGATTATTCATGGCCATACACCATTCAGATCAGTGTATTTCTGTAGCGGGCATGGCCAGGTTTTGTGATTAGCTGTGTCCATTCTGTCTGTACAAATCAATGACAGGCTGGGTGTACAAATCAATGACCGGCTGGGAGGCTGCACAGCCAGCCACATGTAATCACACAAGGAGCGATTACCTACGGTCAGGGAGAAATGAGCAGCCCAGGACACAAACAGTCTGCATACAGAGCGACAACATGGGAACAGCTGTGGACATTGCCGGCCGCTCTTTGATTTGTACAGCCTGTCCTGAGCTGAACACGCCTGGTTGTACACACGGGTAAATATGCTTTTTTGGGCAGTGTACGACCATGAACATTCACATTAATGAGCTCTAAGGCTAGAGTCATACCTGTGTGGGTGGTGCCAATGCATGACCCGCACAAATTCACACCGCTCCAGCCACTCACACAGTGAACCGCTGGACCTGCAGGCGGGTGCCATTAATTCTAACGGCACACTGCCCGCACTGGAAATCACACCCGCACTGGGAACCACGATTTCCAAAGTAGTGCAGGGACTTCTTTCCTGGATTTCACGGGGCGCGGCAGCCCATTCAAATTAATGGGATGTCGTACCCAAGCAAACGTGGGCCCCATGGCCCACACAAGCGTGAACCAAAAAAAAAAAGACTTTATATTTTTCACCTTTCCTGGGTACTATACTGCAGTAGGTGACATCAAGCCAGTGGCGGCTGGACTAACAAACCCTGCGCGGCACCTCAAACCCCCCCCCCCTCACTGTCTGCTGGTCCACCGGCACTTACCCCATCTAAGCGGCGGGCACATTTTTACAGCATCAGGCAGCGGCGGGCACATCGGGCAGCGGCGGACATCAGGCTGCAGCGGGCAGTGGCTCCTGTGTTTTCTCCTCCTCGCTTCTGCTGTGCATCTCCTCCCATTCTAAGTATCCAATAGGATCGCCTGTCCTTTCAGCTAATCGGGTGACAGGTATCAGACCCGCTTCCCGATTGGCCGGAAGGAGGATCAGTGTTGCAACAGTGAATATTCATTCGCTGTTGCAACACAACTGGGTGGGCTCCAGACGCAATGCTCTGCGCCCAGAGCCCACCCTATTTTGAAGCCTATTAGAGCCTCTGGTGCTTCAAAAAAAACAGCCGCCCACCCCCGTCATAAAAATTCTTGCGCCCGGCATCCTGAAAGGGGCCGGGGGCATGGATAGGGAGGGCGGCAGTGGCGGTGGATAGGGGAGAAACTGGAATCTCGCAAGGAGATGCAGGATCACAGTGCAGGATCATGTCCTCAATAGATTTGTATTCTCTGGTCCCCCCAGGATATTAATAGAAAAAGAACGATGTCTGAGAGACTGGGTATAAAGTTAGTATATTTTTGTTAACTTTTTTTTTTTTTTTACTGCAGGTTTTTCTGTTGATATAAGTAACTTTTTTGTGATAGTTGCATGACACAAATGTATTAGGTTAACCTTGCTTTTTTTTTTTTACTGTAAGGTGCACTTTAAGCGACCCTCACAGCCCCAGCAAATAAGCTGCTGGCAGGCGTGGGGTTAATGATCTGCAGCAGTGGGAAAAAGCGGCAGTACATGAATGGAAAATTTTCCAGCAGGTCCGGTCCCTGCACTATATCCCAGCACTGCTACAGCTGTCAGCAGTCAGTAGGAATAAACGCTATAAATACCCAGAACCGGGAGCTGTCAGGAAATGCACAATCATTATGCCATTCTGTTGCCCAAACAATCTCTCCCATTTACTATGGTCTGGATGCACGCCAGATCCTTACAAACACAGCGTCTTGGAAAGGAAAAACTGTCTGGGAGAGCTGGAATTCCTCTCCCATTGTCTATGAGCCTCAGCCATTGTCCTGTACTGCCTGGAGTCCTTCTTTTCTTACCCACATGTGCCCAATATGGACAAGGAGTTAAAGTGGGCGTGTCATCCACATAATGTCACATGTTCCATCACGGTCTGTAATCTTTTTGCTGACGGAGTTTTTGCACATTTTAGGCCTGAAGTTTAGCTAAAACCTCCAAACATTCTATATTTTCTGAAAGCAAAGACTGAAGAATATGGCTGGCCATAGACAGTTTGAATCTTGGCCGGTTCACCAGGAATCTGCCGGGATTCCAACCGTTAATGGGCAGGCTGAATATACCGTGTTGATCAATCAACTTGGGGACAACCAGCCTGCCAGATTTACTTGCAGTTATAGCTAGCAATAATTACTGTCTATTCCCGGCAGGGACAGCTTCCCCCTGTGTCTCGGCAGGAGGGATTCCCCTGTCAGCACTGTCTGTGTTGATTGGGGAATCGTGCAAATTTCTTTTCTGCAACCAAATTTGCACCGTCTATGGCCTGCCTAAGGTAGTGGTAATAACCATTTTTTTTTTTTATCACAACAGTTTATCAATTGCATATTTACAATACGAAGTACAGTAAAGTTAGGTCCCTTTCACACGGACGCATAGAATGGTGCTTTTAGCTGCGGATTTTCTATATTTTTACCGCAGCTAAAAGCACACTTTCCTATGGCCCCATTCACACACAGCGTTTAGCTGCGATTTCGTTACATGCGGTTTTGTTCGAATAGAAAAAATAGAATTGAATGCGTCCAAGTGCGATGTAGTGCAGCTATATGCACATAACCGCAGGTAATCGCAGTTTTTTGTGTCAACTGCGGATAGCAGTGTGAGAAAAAAAAGAACAACAGGAATCACATCATAATCAGTAGGTATAAAAAAGGGTTGCTATGGAAATGACTACCGCAGCTAAACGTGGCCGCATGCATACGCAGGTATTCACAATGTACAAATGCAGCTAATCGCAGTACATGGAGCCTTGAATTTCACAGAACATTTTACATGCTTTTAACGTTGGAAAAATAGCCGTCCGTGTGAAAGGCACCTTAAAGCTGAATTCCAGGAATTCAGCCACTGTTTAACCACTTCAGGACCGGAAGGTTTTACCCCCTTCATGACCAGACCATTTTTTGCGATACGGCACTAAGTTACTCTAACTGACAATTGTATGGCGTTGTACCCAAATGAAATTAATTGTCCCTTTTCCCTACAAATAGAGCTTTCTTTTGGTGGTATTTTGATCACCTCACTTTCTTTATCGTACACCACGGGACACAGAGCTAGTCATTACATAATGGGTTAAGGGTCACCAGCGGTGATTGGACACTGGCACAACCAATGGAAGACAGTTCCCCTCCATATAACCCCTCCCATCAGGGAAGTACCTCAGTTTTTTCGCCAGTGTCGAAAGGTGTTGGACGTGTTAGGAGGTGCTAAAGGAAAGCTCTACCAAAGAGACCCTCTGGGGGTAAAAGAGCTATGCTTTCGGATCCATCCAAGACGCCTACAAATGAGCTGAATCTGGATGGGATCCGGGCCTCATCCATGAGGCGTCGCCTGTAATGTCTCTCTTCGGAGGACTGGGCTCTAAGATCCAGCACTTTCGCTATAAAGTCCTGGTAAGAGTCTTGTACAAGGCCCAGGGGAGAGGTATCCTTTAAATAGGAACCCATATCCCTGAAGGTTGGCACACATAGCCCACCGTGAAGGGTGAAGTTTGGTATCTGTCTGAAAACTTTCAGCAGAAAAACCTGCGGCGTGGATAAGGTGAGATTAGAAGGTCCATAACTAGGTTGGGACCTTTTTCAAAAAGTGGATGTCTTCTTTTTTTCCACCACTGGGGGGAGTAAAGAGCTGAATATACTCACCTCACTCTGTTCAGTGTCGGCTTCGGCGAAGTACACTGCTCGTCACCTCCGCTGCTCAGCTTGCTGGAGCACCCCGCTCCTCCTTCCGGTGGCCGATACAGACACCTGCAGATGCAGGTAAGTGGGGACAGGGGCTGATGAGAGTCCTCTCTCACTATGGCCACCACCATAGCGCTAAAGGCCGCGCGCGCGGGAGCGCGCTTTTTTGGAGGGGGGGGCCGAGGCGTGCGCGGGCACGTGGCGCGCGCAGGCACAGAAACGGCGCCAAATTTAAAAGACTGTCAGTGTAAAAAGCACTGCAGCAGCAAGCAAGCTCGTTAGTTCTCTTGTTCCTGGCAGAGAAACACAGCAGCTATACAGGGACGTAAGACTCCATGTGGTTGGATTGGGTACTTCCTAGAAGACATCCATGTTATGCATAGTTATGTGTTAAAAGTTGCATACTTAATGTATTTGCTAAACTGAACACGGTAGTATATGCATTTAGGTACCTTGTATTTTGTCTAAACAGTAAGCCTTCCAGGGGAAGTAATGCGGACAAAAAGAGATAAAAGAGCACCGCCGCCTGAGACAGGGGGCTCTAGCTGTGCTGACTCGGTACCTTCCTCTCCTGTGTTGCCAAAAGCACCTGTACAGGATGAGCCATTACCTCTGTCAGGTATGGCGGCTTCCCCAGTGAAGCCTGGGCCTGCATATGTCACTGAGGACACTTTATCAGCTGCCCTAAATAATCTGGAGGAGAAAATTGCTACTTTAATCGCTAAATCCTCTAAAAAGGACAATAAGCGAAGCAGATCTCCTCCAGTATTGGACCTCCCTTCAGAAGTACCTGAGGAGGAGGAGGATGAGGAGGAGGCTACATCAGCAGAGGATGAGGAGTCAGACGGATCAGGGATATCGGATGAGCCTTTTTCGGTATCCCAGATTTTAAAGTCACAGGTGCAATGCTATGCAGGAGCCGTGCGAGCTGCATTTAGGTTACCCTCTTTGGAGGTAACAGAATCACCTGTCTCCTCCCTAGGATCATTAAGATCCCTGCAAGGTGCATGCTCCTTCCCGGTTCATCCGTTACTAGAGGATCTATTGTACGCAGACTGGCAACATCCAGATAAGCGTTTTTCACCTCCAAAAAAGTTTAACATTCTTTATCCTATGGAGGAAATTTTTTTAAAGAAATGGAGCCTGCCTACGGTAGATGCGGCTATTTCTTGTGTAAATAAAAACCTGACATGTCCAGTGGATAACGTACAAGTGTTTAAAGATCCTTCTGAGAAGAAGTTGGAATCCTTACTGAAATCCTCCTTCCTTTTGGCCGGCTCAATTATCCAACCTGCAGTAGCAGCAGTCGGTATGTGTCAGGTCGTCAGCCAACAGGTAAAGCAGGGGCTGAAGGAGCTGCCTTCAGAGCAGGCTAAAAATTGGGAGAATTTGCCTAAAGCCTTATGCTTCACAGTGGATGCCATGAGAGATTCTATCATACAGGCATCACGCCTTACACTCCAGCTGGTACAGATGTGCAGAGTACTTTGGCTTAAGCATTGGTCAGCGGAAGCCCCATGCAAAAAGTTGTTGGCAAGTTTCCCGTTCCATGGCGAACGCCTTTTTGGGGAAGATTTAGAAAGATATATCCAAAAGATATCAAGTGGTAAAACGACACTTTTACCTGAGAGAAAGAAAAACAAGAGACCTTGTTTTAAACACACTCTCTCCCCAGCTCCCGGGAAATCTGACTCCAGCCAGTGGCGACGGCCTTTTCAGCCGCCCAAAAAAGCCAAAGAACAGGCTCAGAAGAACAAGAAGCCGTGGGGTTCAAGAGCTAATAAGCAAGCCCCCAAAACCTCTCATTGAAGGGGCGCCCCCGCTCGGCCGAGTGGGGGGAAGGCTTCGTCAGTTCTCAGCGACTTGGCGGACAGAAACCCAGGACAAATGGGTGGTATCCACAATATCCTCAGGGTACAGACTGGAATTTCGAGAGATCCCATCTTCTCAATTCCGAAGTTCAAGACTCTCCAAGGATCCACAAAAAAGAGGATCCTTCTTCAAAGGTTTGAATCACTTAATAGCTCAAGGTGTGGTTACAGAGGTACCCCAAAAGGAGCAAGGTTCAGGTTTTTACTCAAACCTCTTTGTGATTCCAAAACCGAACGGAGAAGTCAGACCCATCCTGGATCTAAAAAATCTAAACCAGTTTCTGAACGTTCGCCATTTTCGAATGGAAACGATTCGATCCGTGGTCGCTACTTTAAAAGGCGGAGAATTCATTGCGTCCATAGATATCAAAGACGCATATCTACACATACCAATCCTCCCCGCTCACCAAAGATTCCTAAGGTTTGCGGTAGAAGATCGCCACTTTCAATTTGTGGCCCTGCCATTTGGTGTAGCCACCGCGCCCAGAGTATTCACAAAGGTGCTAGCTCCTCTGTTAGCAAACCTAAGAACACGGGGCATTGCGGTAACAGCCTATCTAGACGATCTACTATTAATAGATCAGTCAAAGGAGGGATTGGATCACGCTGTAGACACTACAGTAGGATACCTGGAGCATTTAGGATGGATTATAAACTTACAAAAATCCTCTCTCCAGGCCCAAAGAAGGATAGTGTACCTGGGCATGATCATAGATACAGCCCAAAACAGGGTATACCTGCCAGAGCCAAAGATACAGTCTCTGAAAGACCTGATCCACAAGGTCAAAGCAAACAAGAGGCCGTCTATTCGCCTTTGCATGAGACTATTGGGAAAGATGGTAGCCTCCTTCGAGGCGGTCCCTTACGCCCAGTTTCATTCGAGACTACTTCAAGGCAATATTTTAGCCTCCTGGAACAGGAAGAGCCAAGCTCTGGATATACCCATGCGCCTGTCCTCACAAGTACGCCACAGCTTCAATTGGTGGCTAGAAGCCAGGAATTTACGGAAGGGAAAGTCCTTCCTCCCAGTGGCCTGGAAGGTGGTATCTACGGATGCCAGCCTATTGGGCTGGGGTGCAGTATTCGAGGAGGCTTCTACCCAGGGAACCTGGGCCAAGACTCAGGGGATCCTGCCCATCAATGTGCTAGAGATCCGGGCGGTATATCTAGCCCTCAAAACCTGGACATACAGGTTACAGGGCTACCCAGTTCGGGTTCAATCCGACAATGCTACGGCAGTAGCTTACATCAATCACCAAGGAGGCACCCACAGTCGGGCAGCCCAAAGAGAGGTGAACCGGATCTTGGCATGGGCAGAAGAGCATGTACCTTGCATCTCTGCAATCTTCATTCCAGGGATAGAAAACTGGCAAGCAGACTACCTGAGTCGTCAGCAGCTGCTACCAGGAGAGTGGTCTCTTCACCCAGAGATCTTTCAGGCCATATGTCTGAGATGGGGAAACCCAGATGTAGACCTGCTAGCTTCCAGGTTCAACAAGAAATTGGACAACTTTGTGTCCAGAACGAGAGATCCTCTAGCCTACGGGACAGACGCTCTAATAACTCCATGGAATCAGTTCTCACTGATCTATGCATTCCCTCCGATCCCTCTTCTACAAAGACTGCTTCGCAGGATCAAGGAGGAGGGAATACCAGTAATCCTAGTGGCCCCAAACTGGCCCAGGAGGCCTTGGTATGCCGAGATCGTAAAAATGGCGATAGGAAGGCCCTGGAAGCTTCCACTTCGACACGACCTGTTGTCACAGGGTCCAGTATTCCACCCTTCCTTACAAAGGCTAAATTTGACGGCCTGGCTGCTGAGACCCACATTTTGAAAAAGAGAGGGGTCTCTGGCCTGGCTCTTTCTACGCTCATTAATGCTAGAAAGCCAGCCTCCAGACTCATCTATCATAGAGTCTGGAAAGCATACGTTTCCTGGTGTGAATCCAGAAGTTGGAATCCTCTGAAATATGAAATAAGTAGGATTCTTGCTTTTTGCCAGTTAGGAGTGGATATGAAATTAGCCCTTAGCACCATCAAAGGGCAAATATCGGCTCTATCAGTCTTCTTTCAGAGACCATTGGCATCTCACTCCCTAGTTCGGACATTCATTCAGGGGGTACTGAGGATAAATCCTCCAGTCAGGTCTCCCTTGTGTCCATGGGATTTGAATTTGGTATTGTCAGTGTTGCAAAAGCAACCTTTTGAACCTATTCGCCATATTCCTTTAATTATATTAAGTAGGAAATTGGCCTTTCTGATTGCTATAGCTTCTGCTAGGAGAGTATCAGAGCTAGCAGCTCTTTCTTGTAAAGAGCCTTATCTAATTTGTCACAAGGACAAGATCGTACTACGACCCCATCCGGCTTTTCTGCCTAAGGTGGTGTCGGCTTTTCACTTGAATCAAGACATTGTTCTGCCTTCCTTTTTTCCAAACCCGCGGACGGCGGGGGAAAAATTATTACACTCTCTAGATCTAGTGAGAGCGGTAAGGGTGTATCTGCAAGCAACCGCTCAGATACGTAAAACAGATGTTTTGTTTATTTTACCAGATGGTCCCAAGAAGGGCCAAGCGGTATCAAAATCCACCATTTCCAGGTGGATTAGACAAGTAATTGTTCAAGCTTATGGTTTAAAGAACAGGACTCCTCCTTTTCCTGTTAAGGCGCACTCTACCAGGGCGATAAGTGCTTCATGGGCAGTGCACCACCAGGCTTCGATGGCTCAGATCTGTAAAGCTGCAACTTGGTCCTCAGTCCATACATTTTCCAAATTCTATCAAATAGATGTGAAAGGACATGAGGATTCCGCCTTCGGGCGAAGTGTGCTGCAGGCAGCAGTATAGGGCTTCTGGTCCGCAAGCGGTCGGTTTGATCTGTGTCTCCCCCCCTTCATATGAGCATTGCTCTGGGACGTCCCATTATGTAATGACTAGCTCTGTGTCCCGTGGTGTACGATAAAGAAAATAGGATTTTTATAACAGCTTACCTGTAAAATCCTTTTCTTGGAGTACACCACGGGACACAGAGGTCCCACCCTTCTTATGGGAACCTTACTGCTTTGCTACAAAACTGAGGTACTTCCCTGATGGGAGGGGTTATATGGAGGGGAACTGTCTTCCATTGGTTGTGCCAGTGTCCAATCACCGCTGGTGACCCTTAACCCATTATGTAATGACTAGCTCTGTGTCCCGTGGTGTACTCCAAGAAAAGGATTTTACAGGTAAGCTGTTATAAAAATCCTATTTTTTTATTTTTTGTGCTATAAACAAAAAAAGACCAACAATTTTGGGGAAAAAACAATATTTTTTACTTTCTGCTATAAAACATATCCAATAAAAAAAAATATTCATCAATTTAGGCCAATATGTATTCTGCTACATTTTATTGGAAGAAAAAAAAATCCCAATAAGCGTGTATTGATTGGTTTGCGCAAAAGTTATAGCACCTACAAACTATGGGATTTTTTTTTTTTTTTTTTACTAGTAACTGCGGTGATCATCGTTTTTTTAGAGGGACTGCGACATTGCGGCGGACAAATCGGACACCTAACTGACACTTTTTTGGGAACCACTGACATTATTACAGTGATCAGTGCTAAAAATATGCACTGTTACAGGGGGTCCCCGACTTACGAATGGGTTAGGGACTTTCCCCTTGTTTGTAAGCCGGAAATGTTCGTAAGTCGGGCCGCGCATGCGCAGAACGGCAATTACGGACATTTCCAATGTTCCGTCGAATGGCCGCGCATGCGCAGAACGGCAATTACGGACATTTCCGATGGTTTCCGAGGCTCGCAGAACAGCAGATGGTCTCCCCGCAGCGTCCCGTTCGTAAGTAGGAGTTGTTCAAAAGTCGGGCGCTCATAAATCGGGGACCCCCTGTACTGTACTAATGTCATAAATCGGGGACCCCCTGTACTGTACTAATGACACTGACAGGGAAGGGGTTATCACTGGGGGCGATCCAAGGTTTAAGTGTGCCACTAGGAGGTGCTTTCTAACTGTGTGGGGGATGGATTGACCGGGAGAACATAGATATTCGTGTTCCTGCTTAGCAGGAACACAAGATCACTGTGTTCTCCCCTGTTAGAACGGCAATCTGCTTTTTTTTACATAGGCAGATCGCCGTTCTGCCTCTGTGGGGAACGATCGGCGGGTCCTTGCGGACATCGCGTCCTCCGGACCCGCTGATTGGCTCTCCCTCTGGCCAATCAGTTGTGCCCCCGCTGTCTATTGCACAGGTATGTCTTTTCACACAATAGAGCCGCCCTGCCGCAGTATATCTGCGGTAGGCGGTCTTTAAGTAGTTAAAATCTGCTGGTTTACTGTGGGTCAAGTCCAACGAGGTGCATGTACTGCGTGTGTGTCCAGTAGATGCCTTCACACCACGCAATGTCTCTGGGCTCCCCAGCATCCTGACTTACCTACCTGACCCATGCTATTTCAAGCCACAATGTAGCCATCTGATGTGTATTGAGGGTTAAGAGACAAGCTGCACATTCCCTGTCCAGATTGCTTGTTTTCCCTGCTTATGAGTTGGTGCCAGTCTCCAGTTCCCTGCTCTGTCCCTTCCATAGAGGGTGCTTATAGGATTACTAAACCCAAGATAATATTCATGCACTTGGAAAAAAACTGTAAACTATAGTAATAAAAAACGAAGTAAAACAAATATAATGAAAACTCACTTCGATCGAACGGACAGCAGCATCTAAATCACCAATTTGAGTAGGATGTGTAACTAACAAGCTCCAACCAGACAATAAAAAGTGCACTATCCTTGTGCTAGGTACAGGTTAATACAGTGGTCTCCAAACTGTGGCCCGGGGGCCAGATGCGGCCCCTTGCTTCCTTTTATCAGGCCCTTGGGGCACTATTTCATAAACTGATACCAACAATGGGGGATAATGCCCCCCCTGACACCAATGAAAGAACACAATTCCTCCTAATGACAACAGCAATGGGGCACGTATACTCCCAATGACACCAACGTTAGGGCACAATTTCTCCCAATGACACCAATGATGGGACACAATTGCTCTCAATGACACCAATGATGGGACATCATTTCTCCCAATGACACCAAAGATGGGGCTTTGTTTTTCCCACTGACATCTCTTCTATTACTCCTGGCCACAGTCCGGCCCCCCTGA
Organism: Rana muscosa; assembly: GCA_029206835.1. Classification (NCBI taxonomy): domain Eukaryota; kingdom Metazoa; phylum Chordata; class Amphibia; order Anura; family Ranidae; genus Rana; species Rana muscosa. Next base: position 211,186,631 of record CM055121.1, on the reverse strand, counting down.
AGTCAGAAGGACACAGTAAACTGGCCCTTTGTTTAGAAAGTTTGGAGACCCCTGGGTTAATAGATCACAAATTTTTGGACACTTTATGGACACATTTATTTCTTTTTTGGACTTATTACTATTATACAAGTTTTTTTTGTATATCAGAAACAAGTGCGACAATCTCTTGTTGTTTGTTTTATATGTTTTTACACAAATGTTCTGTTGTGTGATTGCCAGCTGCTTCTTTTGAGTATTTATCACCTGCGCAGTTACTGCATTTTCTTTTTTATAGGTTAATAAATCACATAAGACACAATAAAAGTGCATTTAACATATGAACTCATCCTAAATTGACATATCTGTGCAAATAAAGTCCATATAAAATGTGCAAACACTGAAAAAAAAAATATATATATATATAAGGTGCTCAGATTTTCTAAACTTCAGTAGTCTTTCTTTTCCGTGAAGGAATGATGATAATGTGCACCACTGAAGAAAAAGTGCTTCCATAAGGAATTACCACAAGGAGATAATTGGACGCCTTGCTGCATAGCAGCCATGTACACCACAATCTTGCATGCAAAGGTTCCACCATCTCCTAAGCCAAGATGGACTCCATGGAGGAAGTAAAGTACAACGGAAAATCCACATAATGTAGTATTTCACCCAAATTTTTATAAAATGATAAAATCACACTTACAATTTTGAAGGGATTACATAATAACAACCAGCAGGTCCAATGGGTCAGGCCAACTTGCGGAATTACGTCACGTGTGAGGCCCCTCCTACTTTTATTGTGTCTCTTATGTGATTTATTAACTTATACCTTGCAAGGATAGCACACTTTCTATTGTTTGGTTGGTACTTGTAGGATTATTTGAGCCAAGCTTACAAGTTAACGAGCACTTTACAATGAGGGTACGTACATGTTTGACCACCCTCTAATGGTTTTTCCCACCCCCAAAGCTTGCCGCACTGTTCAGCACAGGGGTTCCAGTAACCTACAGCAAAGCGCCTATAGATTTGTAGAGGATGGTGAAGAAGGTATAGAGACCCATATTAGGAATTTTGGAGTAATCATCGGTATCTTGTGCTTCCTACTATCTCATGAAAAGGTTGGTATACGAAGCTTGTGACAGGTTTGCTTTAAAGGTTCAGTCCATACAAAATGAGAGTGCATCTAAACCCAATGACAAAATTCTCATATAAGCTTTCCCATATTGGGCGACATTAAAATAGTGAGATGACGTCATTTATACTGGTGCAAGAAATAGGGGGAGATTTGCAATCACGAAAAATGGAGCACACAAAATCTTGTGCAGCTGTGCATAGTAACCAATCAGCTTCTAACTTCAGCTCGTTCAATTAAGCTTGAACAAGAAGCCCACGTTCACATTGAGGGCGGGTGTGAAATTGTGCGAGTTCAGCTGAATTTGCACGATTTCACACCGTCATTTCAGTTAGACTTCGGGGGCGATTTGACAGAAATCTGTGCGGGTTCATGCACACTGCACAGATGTCTATTGAAATCGCCCCCAAAGTCGCCAAAAGTGGTGCAGAAACTACTTGTGGGAATCAGTGCAGCGCCGCAAAGTCACACCGATTCTGACGGTGCCATTGCCGACAGTAGGCTCCGATTTGGCATGCGATTTGACATGTCAAATCGGCCCAATGTGAACATGGGCTAAAACCTAGAAGCTGATTGGTTACTATTCACCACTGCACCCGATTCTCTGTTCACCAGTTTTAGTAAATCTCCCCCATAGTATTTCACGCTGCCTTTTCCTGTGGAATGCAACATGTGTAAGGAACAGGAAAATCCCTCTTTGCCATGTTTCACATAAGACCCCTTTCACACCGGGGCTGCGTCAGCGCTAAAGCACCGCTCGTTTAAGCGGCGCTTTTCTCGCCCGCTAGCGGGGTGCTTTTGACCCCAAAGAAGGGGATGAAAGCGCCCGTGTTGCGCCGCTTCTGAATCGCTGCCCATTCATTTTTGCAGGGCGTTTTGGGAGCGCTAAATACAGCGCTCCCAAACCACTCCAAAGATGCTGCTTGCAGGACTTTTCCTACCGTCCCACAAGCGCACCGCCCCAGTGTGAAAAGTCACACTGAAATGAATGGGAGGCAGTTTTCAGGTGCCTTACTGGCGCTATTTCTAGCGCTAAAATGCCTGAAAACCGCCTCAATGTGAAAGGGGTCTGAATGTCACAATTTGTGCAACATGTTTTTGAAAAGATTGCCTATGTTTTTGGTGCATATATTAAAGCGGAGTTCCACCCAAAAAAACAACTTTGCAGAAATCAACAGCATTATGCATCAGCAAAAACATTTGGAAAATGTTTTTTTTTTATTTTTATTTTTTTACTCACCCATTCAGCACTGTTGATGGGGTCTTTTGTATTCTGCCACTTCCTCTCTGTGGCGCCTGACGTCATTTCCCATCATTTCCCAGGAGTCAGTGGGCAGTGCCGAGGGCTTCGTTGCCATCACAACGGGGCGGGCACTTCCACCGCCCGTTGTGATGGCAACGTCTGAAGTGTACGACGCTGCGAGCCGTACATACTGCGAATGCGCGAGAATGGGCGGTGCATGCTGGTCGCTCAGCTGCACCGTGTCCTGGAAGATAGTGCTTGTGGGCTTCACATGCCCACAAGCAAGATGGCAAATGCCAGCAAAGCAGAATATAAGTTATCTTACTATGTGAAATCGGCAATCGAGCGGCGATCCATCCGTAAAACGTGAGTGCTATGAATAAGTTTATTAAAAAAACGATATTCATGCAAAAAAAAAAATGTAAACAGTTGGAACTTCGCTTTAAGCACATTACTGCACCAAGCAGTAGGTGTCACATGATTCCCTAAAAACTATGGTCACTGCAACAAAACAGATCCTTTCTCCCCCTGTGTTACTTTTATTACAATCACTTCACACATCATTTTCCTTTTGCAATTTCCAAGGCTCTGTTTCCGTGCGTCGCATGTGGGGCAGCACAATCTTTCCACACATGAGAAACCCTCAAAAAAAATTGCTGACCCTTTTGAGAAGACTCACTTGCACACCATGCTTTTTGGTATATGCAGAAAACGCATTAGCAAATGTGTAGGGGTGCTATTAAGATTTAGGCTACTTTCACACTGAAGCGCTGGTGGTAAAATGCCGCTGATTTTTGGCGCCGTTTTACTGTCGTGTTTGCCGCGATTTGCGGGCACTAGCGGGGTGATCTTAACCCCCGCTAGCGGCCGAAAAAGGGTTGAACCCGACCGCAAAAATGCTGTTTTGCGGGCGTTTTGGAGGCGCTACCCCATTGATTTCAATGGGCAGGGGCGCTATAGGAGCGGTATTTTTACCGCCCCTACCGCGCCTCAAAGATGCGGCTGGCAGGAGTTTTTTTACCCTCCTGCCAGTGCACCGCTCCAGTGTGAAAGCCCTCGGGCTTTCACACTGGATACAAAGGAGCGGCTCTTTCAGGGCGCATTGCAGGTGCTATTTTTAATGCAATAGCGCCTCAGTGTGAAAGCAGCCTTAATGGCACCACTGTGCATCTGCAAAAGGGCAGAGCGTTTCTGTGCGTTGTGAATGTAGCCTAACTCTGCGCCATCATTGTTTATGAGACCTCTTAATTTCAAAAGATGTTGACTTTTTGAATCTACACTGCAGAATGTATTCAAATAATACCCAGTAACCCTGTCTCGAAAGTCCTTTTCCGTGGACTTCTTGTTATGTGGTAGATGCCAAACTGCGCCCCCCTTTCCCTTAGGGTTAGGGTCAGGGTGCCCCCCATCCCTGTAATAAACCATTGCGCCATAGCTGTACTTCTGCATCGTCACTGTCACACGTGTACTTGGTGAAGGCTACAAGCTGCCCTACTGATCCAAAGCAATGATGTGCAGTCGTCTGGAGTGGATGCGTGTTGAAGTGGCTGACTGAGGCTGGAGGAGATCAGCACTGAGATGCAAAAAAGGTTAAAAAAAAGGATAACTGTATTCTGTTTAATAGAAAAAGTGAATTATTTATGATGAACAGTGCTTATGCAAAATAAATGTGGGTCAGTTGGGGTTTAGACCTACGTTAGTATTTGGGTACACATGGATGAATTGAATAACCTTCCCCTTTATAAGATCACTTATAAATACCGCTTGGAGAATTTTCTGCATTCTTTTCTAATAATGAAAAAATAGATCTACAAGGGTAAGACTAGCTTTGTAATGACAGAGGCACATGGACTGAGCTGGGACCTCGGGTGTAAGGGGTCTAACTGCTGGAGTCCCTGAGATCTGTGAGACGCCCTTAGAGGACCCTTTAAATGTGTCATTCATGTAGATTTTGGGTATATTGTTACTGCTGTAATGTTGGCTTTAGAGGAGTTTTTCACCTTGTCCTTTTGTCCTATGTAGATTGTGTCTGCGGTGCAGTATTGTCATCAGAAGTGTATTGTACATCGAGATTTAAAGGTAAGTTATGTGTCCTCTACAGATCATTCTTTTATATTTTACAGCAGTGTGACCTTTTCAGACATCTGTCCCTTTTAATGTTATTGTGGTATCCCGAGTCCCTCTGCAAACCTTGGCTGCTTTGGTTAAGAATTTAGGTCCTGCGGTGCCCCCTGCAGGCCATTTACTATATAGCTTTTGTGAAACATGGCCAATGAAGACTGTTATATCTTTTAGAGAATGCTAGTTGCCTGGCTGCCATCAAGAACCAGTGGCAATGATTTGAATTCTTGTATGCAGTCGGGAGGACTTTATCCTTGTATGGGGGTCAGTGAGACAGCCAGACACACTGGAAAATTATTTATGACATGCAGAAACAATCGAGCTAAAGAAATTTCATACAAACCAGTCATTTGGATTAAATCAATTGGATGTTCCAATCAAATCTGGGAACAATTGTAAATAATTGATACATGTGTGATCGGTCTAAGACATTTTTATTAAGTTATTTTAGAGTTTGTTTATACAAACTGCTGTGTGTCGTGTTGCAGTAACAAACACATTACATACAGTAATGGTAATGACTAAGCGCTGATATTTGCGCGAAACGCATCTACCTTTTTGTCCCCTGCTCCATCTGTCAACCACTTGTCACATGAAGCTTCAATAAAAGGATTTTTGGAAGTGCAGCCGCCCGGAATTATTTGTTCGATGTTGTGCTATTGATTCTAATGCTGCGAACACACGACCATTTTTTTCGTCGGGGAAATTTGACATTTTTTCTCTTTGACGAGAAAAACGACCGTGTGTGGGCTTTTGGTAATTTTTCCCGATGAGAAAAACGGCATTAATCACGACGAGAAAAATTAGAACATGCTCTAATTTTTCTCGTCGTGATTCACGGCATTTTTTTCCACGGCAGTTTTCCCATAGGGAAACACTGCCGGGGAGCCTACACACGGTCATTTTTCTCGACCAAGAGAAAAAATTACGGGAAAAACGGCCGTGTGTAGGGAAACAAGCCGTTCCTCGTTTTTCCCATCGATTTTCTCGACTGTGTTTTCACCGTCGAGAAAATCGATCGTGTGTACGCGGCATGAGTGTCTGTTCACAAAAATATCGGCACAACAGATGTGCACCATTTTTAGGCAGCGCACATTAATATGTTGCCGCACATTGCAACGGACATCCACCAGCGAGGTGCAATGACGTGCCACGCAGATGAATGGCACCGCAGTGCGCCAAAACCAAGTTTTGAGTTCTGATGTGCATTGCCGTAAAGGAAATGGTAAGACACTCTTTACTGCAATGCCATAGTGTAAATGGGCCTTTATGTAGATGTCTGTTGCTCAGGTCTGAGTAAATACTTAAGCCCCGGACCATTATGCAGCTAAAGGACCAGGCCCCTTTTTGCGATTCGGCACTGCGTCGCTTTAACTGACAATTGCGCGGTTGTGCAACGTGGCTCCCAAACAAAATTGGTGTCCTTTTTTTTCCCACAAATAGAGCTTTCTTTTGGTGGTCTTTGATCACCTCTGCGGTTTTTATTTTTGCGCTATAAACAAAAATAGAGCGACAATTTCGAAAAAATAAATAAATATTTTTTACTTTTTGCTATAATAAATATCCCCCAAAAATATATATAAAAAAACATTTTTTTTCCACAGTTTAGTCCGATATGTATTCTTCTACATATTTTTGGTTAAAAAAATCGCAATAGGCGTTTATTGATTGGTTTGCGCAAACGTTATAGCTTCTACAAAATAGGGGACTGTTTTATGGCATTTTTAATAATATTTATTTTTTTACTAGTTATGGCGGCGATCAGCGATTTTTTTTATCGTGACTGCGACATTATGGCGGACACATCGGACACTTTTGACACCATTTTGGGGCCATTGTAATTTTTACAGCGATCAGTGCTATAAAAATGCACTGTTACTGTAAAAATGACACTGGCAGTGAAGGGTTTAACCTCTAGGTGGCGCTGTAGGGGTTAAGTGTTCCCTAGGAAGTGATTCTTACTGTAGGGGGGTGTGGTTACACGTCACTGATCGTCTGTTCCAATGACAGGGAACAGACGATCACTGACATGCCACGGAGAAGAACGGGGAAAGGTTTGTTTACACTCACCTCTCCCTGTTCTTCAGCTCTGTGACCTGATCGCGGGACACCGGCGGCGATCGGGTCTGCGGGTCCCGCGGGCGCGGTCACGGAGCTCAGGACCGTGTCGCGAGCGTGCCGGCGACCCACGGCTGGGCTCCTAAAGGGCAACGTATCTGTACGTTGATGTGCCCAGCCGTGCCATTCTGCCGACGTATATCGGCGTGAGGCGGCCCTTAAGTGGTTGAGTAACTCCACTTCTCTTGATTAAAAAACAAAACAAAACAAAAAAAAAAACATTCCCCTCTGGGTGAACAATGTGCATTGCAAGGATTTTAACAAATGCATTTGCAGATTCCTACGTTTTGTTATTTTGAAGAAATAACGTGTAAAAAACTGAATCTGAATGAGACTCCTTTCACACTGGGGTGCTTTTCAGGCGTTTTAGCGCTTAAAATGCTAAAAGTGCCTCTCATGCCTCCCCCGTGTGAAAGCCCGAGTGCTTTCACACTGGGGCGGTGCGCTTGTAGGACAGGAAAAAAAGTCCTGCAAGCAGCATCTTTAGGGCGGTGGAGGAGCGGTGTATACACTGCTCCCAAAACACCCTGCCCATTGAAATGAATGGGCAGCGCTGCCGAAGCTTCGGCAGCACCGCAACACAGGCGCTTTTAACCCTTTCTTCGGCCGCTAGCGGGGGTTAAAAGCGACTGAAAAGCACTACTAAAACGACGTTAAAGCCCTGCTAGACCTAGCGGTGCTTTTACTGCTAATGCATCCCCCACCCCAGTGTGAAAGGAGCTTGAGAGTGACTTTATAATGATCAGATGCTGCACTTGCAGGAATCGAATGAGGAATGTGGCAAGGTCTGCCACATCCCTATAGAAGTGATTCCCCTTTGGGAGTATCTCACCAAAAATCACAATGGCAAAATCTGATTTGTATCTCAGTGCAGACTTCTGGAAAAATCAATATGCCAATCACACAAGCTGGAGATGACATTTCTGGGGGAATTCTGTATGCCATCTGTGTACAGAACGCCTCCAGGTTGTCCTATTACATTTTACAGAAAATTACAGAGCTGCAGAATGAAAGTGAAAGGTGATTTTTTAATAACATTTAATTACAATGTGACTTGTGTGACAATTGTATATGCTCTATTAAAGTGATTATAATGCTGAGTTTTCTTTATTCCTTCCTTTTTTTTTTTTTTATGACAAACCGGTTTATACTTGCCTGCTCTGTACAATGGAATTGCACAGAGCAGGTCTGAACCTTCTATTCTTGGGTCCCCCGCTGGCGCTCCCGGCTCCTCCCCTCCAGGGAGTGCCCCTATAGAAAGCCTCGTTGCCGAGCCTTGCTGTCTATTTACACAGACAGCGGAACTCTGCCCTGCCTCCCGCTCCCTCATCACTGGTTTTAATAGCAATGGGAGCCAGTGGCTCCCGCTGCCTCCACAAACCCAGTGAGCCCGGGAGTGAGGGGAGAGAAGAGCTGCAGACATGCACAGGCCTGTATCAAATGAGGTCTCAGGCAAGTAAAAGGGAGGGGGATACTGATTCCTAAATATTTTTTACCTTAATGCAAGGAATGTATTAAGGTACTGTAAAAAATATTTAGGCCCCTTTCACACTCGGGCAGGAGGTGCGCTGGCGGTATAGTGCCGCTATTTATTTTTTTCCCGATACCGTCGGAATTGCGCCGGTATTCGGCCGCTAGCGGTGTGGTTTGCAGAGGCACATTGCGGGCGTTATAGCCGCGGTTTCCCATTGCTTTCAATGGGAAGGCGCAGTGGAGGAGCGGTAAACACACCGCTCCTTCACTGCTCCAAAGATGCAGCTAGCAGGACTTTTGGAGCGGTCCTGCTAGCGCACCGCTCCAGTGTGAAAGCCCTCGGGTTTTTACACGGAGACTGCGGGGCAGGAGTTTTTCAGGCGGTATTTAGGCGCTATTTTTAGCACTAAAACGCCTGAAAAACTCCTCAGTGTGAAAGGGGCCTTAGGCTTTAGAACCGCTTTCATTTTAATTTATTTGTCTTTTTTTTTTTTTTTCAATCAAAGTGGAGTTACCGTTGAAAATTTTTTAATTCTGTAATTTGTATTCATATTTTTTAACAGGCAGAAAACCTTCTCCTTGATGCCGACATGAATATAAAAATAGCAGATTTTGGATTCAGTAACGAGTTCACCATCGGTAACAAGCTGGATACGTTTTGCGGCAGTCCGCCATACGCTGCTCCGGAACTCTTTCAGGGAAAGAAGTACGATGGTCCAGAGGTGGATGTGTGGAGCCTCGGGGTCATTTTATACACTTTAGTCAGTGGCTCTTTACCTTTCGATGGACAGAATTTAAAGGTAGGGAGAGTATTGTACCTTTAGATTCTGAACACGGTCAGTTTCCTTGGGGGAATGTTGTATATGACCATGTCTCATTATAAGCCTGGTAGACGCTATTAGTATTTTTCATTCAGCCCACTGGGAGCTTGCTGTACTAACTATGCAATGCTATTGTTTTGTGACATGGGTACTGCCACCCTCTCCAGAACACACCGGTCAGTGTTTGCAGCCACTGGCTGCCAGAGCTGATTGGATGCCGATCGGTTGCTGTTTTTTCAGGATACCTGTTCGGCAGAAGTTGGATAGGCTGTTGTACACACAAGCCGAATGTTGGATGGTTTCTGTTGAGATGGCTGTTGCCAGACAACGTTCGGCCCGTATTTACCAGGCTTTAAACCCTAAATGTGGTCTAAAAGGTGGGTTAAGCCTTTAAGCTTAACCACTTCAGCTCCAGAAGATTTACCCCCCTTCATGACCAGGCTATTTTTTGCGATACGGCACTGCATTATTTTAACTGACAATTGGGCGGTCATGTGCCGCTGCACCCAAATAAAATGTATGTCCTTTTTTTCCCCCACAAATAGAGCTTTCTTTTGGTGGTATTTGATCACCTCTGCAACTTTTATTTTTGCGCTATAAACAAAAATAGACAGACAATTTAAAAAAATATATATATTTTTTTTACTTTTGGCTATAAAACATATTCAATAATAATAAAAAATAAATAAAATGTCTTTATAAATGTAGGCCAATATGTATTCTGCCACATATTTTTGGTAAAAAAAAAAAAAGAATTCCAATAAGCATATATTGATTGGTTTGCGCAAAAGTTAAAGCATCTACAAACTATGGGATATTATTATGGAATTTGTATTTATTTATTTTTTTATTGTTTTGCTAATAATGGCAGTAATCAGTGACTTATAGCAGGACTGCGATATTGCGGCGCATAGTCGGGACGCTAACTTTTTGGGGACCAGTGACACCAATTAGAGCTGCACGATTCTGGCTAAAATAAGAATCTTAATTTTTTTGGCTTCGAATAAAGATCACGATTCTCTCGGCGTAAAGTCATCTTTGACATTACACTGTTTTTTTTTTTGTTTTGTTTTTTAATTCATTGAAGTGCAATTTCCCAAAAGATTGTGTTTGAAAGACCGCTGCGCAAATACCGTGTGACATAAAATATTGCAACAGCCATCATTTTATTCTCTAGGGCAGAGGTCTAAAAACTGGCGGCCCTCCAGCTGTTGTGAAACTACAAGTCCCATGAGGCATTGCAAAGCTGACAGTTACAAGCATGACTCCCACAGGCAGAGGCATGATGGGACTTGTAGTTTCGCAACAGCTGCAGGGCCGCCAGTTTGAGACCCCTGCTCTAGGGTCTGTGCTAAAAATAAATATACATACCGTATATACTCGAGTATAAGCCGAGATTTTCCTCCCTCTTTGTCCATTGCTGGAACTATTCCATTTGGCACACAGCTTCAGGTGCACACTTATTGCTAAGGATAAATAATCCATTCACTTCAATGTCAAGCCTGTTTGTGAGCCTACAGAGGGGCTTTCTGTTGAAGTGAATAGAGGCCATAGTACATATGTTGATGTACTGGTGTACAGGCAGGGGCTGAGCAGCGTTGGGCAGGCCGCAGCGTGCAGATCAGAGTTATACACAGGTATGACTTCTTATGAATGTGCTTTGGAGGAAGGGTGATAAGTGCACTAAAAGTTTACTTTTCCTATAAATACTACGGGGAGGTTTAATATTTGTACAGCTGTACTGTAACTCACAGAGCAACTGAACCATGGAGGCTGTGCTCAGAAAATAAAAGGAAGGCAAAGGACTAATCGGCAGTATTGCCCTGGTCTCCCCACAGCTGATCTTTTCCCATCACAGATTTACTGTGTCTTTTTCTGTACTCTCTCTATATAAAGGTGGCCACATTAGTAGAGGCACGGCTTTCCTCAGTAGTGAGATGCAGCTGTGCCTTCGATCTCACACTGCTGATATACAGCTAAAAGTTCATCAGAATGTTCTCCCCTTCCTGCTGACTACACATCTATGTGGCCTCACGGAAGTGTTTTTTTTTTTTGTGGGGCCACATATATGCGTTTTTTCCCTTTTGTGCTGGGAGCGCTCCGCACAGCAAAGAGAGCGGGCTCTCACCAACAATCGGCACCCGGGACTCTCGGTTTGCGGGTCACCTGATAGCTGTGATCAGTCACTGTGAGCCTGCCCCTGTTTTTACATTTTCCTCTCCTGCAAGAGGAGGAAGATGCAATGTATATTTTTCTTCATTAAAGGGGTTGTAAACCCTCGCCGTTTTTCACCTTAGTGCATTCTATGCATTAAAGTGAAAAACCTCCTGTGCTGCAGCAGCGCCCCCGAGCCCCCCTTATACTTACCTGAGCCCCGTAATTCCCACTATGGGAACAAGCACACCAGCTCCGGCCCGTGTCTCGTGTCCTGATTGGATAGATTGATAGAAGCGCAGCCATTGGCTCCCGCTGCTGTCAATCAAATCCAATGACGCGGGCGCCGGAGGGCTGATTTGAGTCCTGCCGTCTGTGACTACGGACGCAGCAACAGGACATGGGAGCGCGCCCCGCACGGGTGTTCCGTCGGAGAGTGCTTCTCCTGCGGGAAACTCACGGAGGAACCCCAGAAAAGGAGAATCGGGGCCACTCTGTGCATAACCAACTGCACAGCGGAGGTAAGTATGACATGTTTGTTTTGTTTTTTAAACTGAAACTTTACAACCACTTCAAGAAAAGGAAGTAAACAAACCAGTGTGTAGTAAAAAAAAAAAAATTGAAATCATAAAAAATAACAACATCAAAGTTTGCCAGGGTTAGGGTCAAGTTCGGGGTCAAAGGTCACAATCAGCATATTTTGGGTAGATAAAAACAAACAAACAAAAAAAAATATTAAATTAGTATCAGTGATAGTGTCAATGTGTTTCAGGCAGGATAACAAAAATGCAGAATATGCACCATTGTTTCTGAGCTGTACTATGGGCTCAAACAACTAACATACACATATGTGGTATCGCTGCAATCAGGAGCAGGAGAATCTATTTTGGGTTATTCTTTGGTGATAAATTATGATAATGGCAAGAAAAATACAGCTAAATTATTATTATTTTTTTTTTTTTTACTGTTTTGGTCCAGTTTTCCTTTAATAATAATAATAAAAAAAAAAAATCAGGAGATATCCGTTACCATTTACCACCAAAAGAGAGAAAAAATTATCCTGAAGAAAAAATCACGGTATATTCCACCTGAATACACAAAGTAGTTGTGACGATATGTACAGTTTTTCTAGCACATTGTCAAAGTTGCAAAATTGTGCTTAGGCATTAACATATTTGTTTTACCCTTAGGTGTGAAGGGGTTAAGCCACCAATGCAGCATGCTAAAAGTGAAATCTAAACCCACTAAGCCCCTTTCACATGGGACAGACTCTGTTTTGATCAGCAGGGGATCTATCCACTGATCCCCTGCTGATTAGAGCAGTGAGAGTGGATGACAGGTCTGTGTCCCCTGAGTTTTTGCAGAGAGGACACGGACAGAACCCGCTCTGATCTATTGGACTCCACTGTCCCTTTACACATCTGATTATCTCCCATCCAATCTGCCTACATTTATTTTTAGCAGCCCGGATACAATCGGAGGTCTGTTTACATCAGCCAGTCCATAGGATTGAATAGACTTGTCCGATCAGGTCCGCCTGAAAAACTAACAGATGGCCCTGATCAGAGCGGTTGTGTGAAAGGGGCCTAGGCAGCTGTATAAATATCAATGATATAATATTTTTTTATTAGGGATATTTGTATAGCTCCATCAATATAAGCAGAATTTTATATGCTGTGTACATTCACCCCAGTCCCTGCCCTCGAGCTTATAATCTAAGGCAGTGTTTCTCAACTCCAGTCCTCAAGGCGCACCAACAGGTCATGTTTTCAGGATTTCCCTCAGATGAAACAGCTGTGGTAATTACTAAGGCAGTGAAACTGATTACATCCCCTGTGCAAAATAATGGAAAGCCTGAAAACATGACCTGTTGGGGCGCCTTGAGGACTGGAGTTGAGAAACCCTGATCTAAGGTCTATATCTCACAAGCATACATATATTAGGGTCATATTAGACAAAAGCCAATTAACTTACCAGTAAGCAAGCCCCCGGAGCTAACTGGAACAGGATCAGCGTAGGGGGCACATGACAGGGTGATAAGGTTACCCTGGAGTGAAGGGGTTAAGTAAGTTGGTGGAGAAGGGAGTTTAATTCGATTGGGTAATCAGGGGGTGTGTGGGGGAGGAGCCAGGGAAATATTAGGCCTGGGAAGGGAGTGGAGCCCCAACAGTTAGCTGGGCAGCCAGGACAGAACTTCTCTCCCTCCCGCCCTAATAGTTTTTTTCTCTTTCAAGGGTAGTTTGAGTGTTGGCATTTTTTGGGGTCCTTGGCGGTGGTATAGAGAATTGGGTCCATTTGGGTAAGCGGTGGGGAACCATCTCAGGTATGGTATCCTCGATTGGAAACGATTCACTGGCTAGTGAACGGAGAGGGGTAAGGACCCTGGGTGGCTGAGGTCAGCTGGGTTTAGGCCCTGAGTCTATGAGTAGCGACTGGGGTGGTAACCCAGCTAGATGGTGCCTCGGACACAATAAAAGTGGAGGGTTAGTTTGGTACCGTCAAGGATCTCAAAATATCAGGATGTCTGTTTTTTCTTGTTTGGTCATTTAAAAGTTTATGATGGTTAAATTTTATTACAACAAGTTGTTTGTTAATAAAAGGCCGGGCTCGGCCATTTTACCCCAAAAAGAGAGTTGTGGTCTCTTAATCAATGGGAAATGGGGGGTGAGGTATTGGTATAGCATGTAAGGGGTAAAGTTTAAACGTATGGTTAGCTCTTAGCTACCCTTGTCATGCCTTTGGAATATGTAAATAAATTATTGCAAGCACAAGTAGAACACGTAAACACCATGAAGGTAGTGTCCTGGTTGCGATTTGAACCATGGACCCCAGTGCTGCAAGGCAGGGGTGCTAATCCTTGTACAGATCCTCAAACCCCATCTTCCCTAAGGTTCCAAAAAACTTCACTAATCACAATAAATAACTAAAATATTTGAATCCATATCAAAACATTTTTGAATGCAAATATCATTGATGGTCCACATTCATTAATAATAAAAAGTCTAAAGTTTATTAATAGATAAAAAGTCTTTTGGTCCCCATAAAGAATGTGCTTGTAAACTAAAACACATGTAGAAAGGAACCATCCACTTCTCAATGGAGTAGCACAGTTGGTAAGTTTTTATTTTTATTTTCAGGAGGGAATTTTAATGATTTATGGACTCACAAAAGGCGACCTTGGATGACGGGCACTGTTGTATGAAGTGAATGGCCATCCAGTGTGCTGTCAATAAAGGAAAACCTCTGCTAAGAGGCTGTCATTGCTGAGCTTTCTGGCTTTAGTTGTTTCGAAAATGGACAGATCACAAATGTAAAGGAAGTAGTAATTGTAGAAGGAAAATTTTCCAATGCATTCTGCATACTTCCCTTTATATACATTTCCTTTATCTTAATTACCAATTTGCTGAGCCAGTGCTGATATCATGGTAACCATGTGCGTTCTCTTGTCTTCTAAAGGAATTACGGGAGCGAGTATTACGGGGGAAGTATCGAATTCCTTTCTATATGTCTACAGACTGTGAAAACCTGCTGAAGAAACTGCTTGTACTGAACCCCGTCAAACGAGGAAGCTTAGAAGTAAGTGACCTGATACGGACTGCTTCTTTTAGGGTCTTAACCACAACAGATTATGATGCACTTGGAGGAGTTCCACTTTGTAAAAAAAAAAGCATTTTTTAAGTCGGCAGCTACAAATACTGTAGCTGCTGACTTTTAATAAAAGGACACTTCCCTGTCCATGTATCCCGCGATGTCTGCCCCCCTAACCATGCAGCGATCTTAGCCAGAAGTGGGAGCGGGAACCTGTCAAAACCAGGTACCAGCTCCCCTCCCAAAAAGTGCCAAATGGGGCAGAAGGGGGGGGGGGGGGTGTGAACAAGTGGAGCTTCCTCTTTTGGGTGGACGCAAAAGGAAGTTAGGGGAAATCTCTAAAGGTGAAGGAAATTCTTCTCTCAAGCCGGCCATAGACGGTTCAACAGGAACCGACCGAGATTTCAACCATGTATGGGCAGGCTGAATGTACCAAGTTGATCGATCAACTTGGGTACAAGCAGCCTGTCAGATTTTAAATGCGATTATTGCTAGTAGCTGGTATAGCCGCTAGTGTTAATCACTGTCTTCTTCCGGAGGGGACAGCTTCTTCTGCCAGGAGAATACAATGACTCGTCAGGAGGGATTCACCTGTCAACACTGTCTGTGTTGATGGGGGAATTGAGCAAACTTCGCTCTGTCTATGTCCGGCCTTTGTTACCTCCAAAACAGGTGTCACCATTGGAAGATTTCCCCTTACCTCTTGTTCTATGGACAACTCTAAACTTTTTCATTGACAATGGTCACAAGTACAAACAGCGGGCACAGATAGCAATTAAAAAAAAAACACCATCTAATCCAGGGGTAGGCAACCATGGCCCTCCAGCTGTGGTGAAACTACAAGTCCCATGAGACAGCGGAAGACCCTAACAATCAGAGGTATGACTCTTAGAGGCAGAGGCATGATGGGATTTGTAGTTTCACTACAGCTGGAGGGCCTAGCTTGCCTACCCCTGATCTAATCCTTCCCCTCCCCATCCAAAGCTTTGACATTCTGCATAGTCACGCTAGTAATTCGCATGTCCCTGCAAGGAGCATATTTACATGCCGTCCTGCATTGGATGCACCTGAATAATAACACCCTTTTGTACCAGCTCCACCCCCTCTGTGATTTTTTATTTTCTTTTAAATAAAAGTAATGTTAGAATGTGCCTTTGCACACGCTGTGCTTTGTATTTCTTTTCAACTGCACAAACAGCCATACAAGAGGAGAGATGGTGCTAAACTATAAAGAGTCTAACAATTTCCCGACACCCCTCTTGCCCTTTACTTTTCTCTATTGTTAAAGTCCACTTGCATCATTCTGAAAATGCAGTTGCCTGGCTGTCTCTGGATTCAGTACAGACATGGAATAAGCATGCGGCACACAAATGTCAGAATGGTGCAGTCATTTCTGATCTCTTCTTGTGGTTCAGCAGCTTAGTTTACATTGAAGCCAAAGCATCAATATTATGATAGGTTGGCAACTAGCATTTGTTTTTTTGTTTTCTAGTTCATAAATAGCATCTTATGCCCCGTACACACGATCGGGTTTTCCAACGGGAAAACCCCCGTGGGAAATTCCGACGGAAAAATTGAGAACCTGCTCTGAATCTATTTCTGTCAGAATTTCCGACAGAAAGTCAGATGGAGCATACACACGGCCGAAATTTCGGACCAGAAGCTTCAATCTGACTTTTTTTGTCAGAAATTCGGACCGTGTGTACGGGGCTTTAGTGATTCTCATATGACCTGATCGGGGTACCTTAACCTCCCTGGCATTAACCCCAAATGTTAACCCTGATCATTACTCTAGGTACCGTTGTAAATTCGGAACCAGAGAAATGCTCAGGGGTTAATGCCAAGCATTCAGGATGGCAGAGCAGCAGAGGATCAGTAAAATATCTGTTCTCTGATCTTCCTCTGTGTTGTGAACTCTGAAGCACTCTGGTCTGAATACTTCCGTGTTCAAAGCTGTCATTTGACAAACTGTGCTGGTCTCATGTATTGCCGGACTACATGGTGATGCTTGCTTCACAATGCTCCTCAATAGAGTTGATTGTCGGGTTGTCTTCCTTTGATGGAGACAATAATGGATGTGTGATATATCCATAGCACAGGAGTATCTCATTCTTAAAGGAGTTGTAAATTCTCAAGGTTTTTCACTATAATACATTTTATGCATTAAGATGAAAAACCTTTTGTGCTGCAGCTGCCCCCTACAGCCCCCCTTTTTCTTGCCTGATCGTTCCAGCGCCAGGGACAAGCACAGCAGCTCCAGCCGCTGTCTCGGGTCCTCATTGGATAGATTGATAGCAGCAGGAGCCATTGGCTCCTGCTGCTGTCAATCAAATCCAGTGACATGGGGGGCCGGGACGAGTCCTGCTGTCTGTGTCAATGGATGCAGCAGCAGAACTCAGGAGCGCGTCCGCACGGGTTCCCCACATGGAAAGCGGCTCTCCCTGGGGGCACCCATTGAAGAGGAGGAGCCAGGAGCACCGCGGGGGGACCACAGAAGAGGAGGATTGGGGCCGCTCTGTGCAAAACCCTTGCACAGGGCACGTAAGTATGACATGTTTGTTATTTAAAAAAAAAAAAACGAACCTTTACAATCACTTTAATGTTGTTCCTTCCAGCAAATCATGAAGGATCGGTGGATGAATGTTGGCTATGAGGAGGATGACCTGAAGCCATATACTGAGCCTGAGCCAGATAACAATGACACAAAGAGGATAGGTAGGTGAAAAGTCAACCTGTCTTGAATGTAATGGAAGCAGCATAAACTAATATATAAGTACAGTGTAGACTCTATGATTATACAATCACAGTTTCTTTAAAGTGTATGTCAACCCCAAAAAAGTAATATATTCCCCTAAAGCTGAACTCCAGCAATCTGTGCGGCCGTGGGTTCGTGCCAGGGGTCCAGTGCGTGTCTGTTCACCGGTTCAGGTGCGATTCAGGTCCGAATTTTTGCCTGAATTCACACCTGAACCGGACCCAAACACGCACAGGACCCTTTTGCAATCTACTCCGCAGCTTCCCCAGACCTGTGTGAATGGGCTCCATTGGGAGCCGGTCACACTCGCATGTCATATGAATTGGATGCAGTGAAACCCCCGCATCAAATTCGCACATATGTGAACCCAGCCTCAAACTGCAGTGGAAGAGTTAAATTGATCATTTTGTCTAGGTGGGATTGTAATAAGTGAAATACTTGCCCCATTCTATGTTCTCCTGGTGGCCAATCCTCCATCCTCTCTCATACAATGCAGGATTGCCGATCCTTCATTGTACATGATAATATTGGACAGTCTGCGACCAGATGAATGGCAAAAAGAAGCCGCTACATGAGCTGGTTACACATCAGGAAGGTAGCGCCTGTGGGAGTGAAGAATAGGGGATTTATTTCTGCTTATTCCAACCCCCCTAGATAAAATGTGCAATCGGGGTGTGGCGTAGAGGATTTTTATTTATTTTTACAGATACCCAGATCTTCAAATGCATTGCATTTCATTTCATTTTTGCCTTTCTTTACAGCTATGCCTGGAAATAAAGCTAATTTAGCTTTTCAAGGTGACGGCGCTCACTACCCCGCTTACAATGGAGCAGTGGCATTGTCATCCTATGTCACTGCTCCTGCATTAAGCGAACATGGTGAGGCACAGCCTATTATCCTGCCCAGATAATACACATATCCACATGAGTATGAGGAGCTGTGGAATCCACATTAAAATCAACCTGTTGCTTTAATTAGGATATGAAATATGAACATAATGAGCCCTAATGGTATCTTGCAATATCGCAATTCACATTATTCTGCATGCTAAAATAAGTGCGGGCTGGTGTCCAATGTCTTCTTACAATGCAAGGCACTGTTTTGCTGGTTTTTTTTTGTTTTGTTTTTTATTGTTTGATATTATATTTATTTCTATGCACCGCAGATGAGCTGCAGTGTGATGACATGCGGTGTGTTGTGAAAAAAAGTAGTGTGTCTGAATTTTTGCACAACACATTGCAAGACACCTCAAGACAGCATCGCAGTGTGAACAGGACACATTGGGGGTTATTTACGAAAGGCAAATCCACTTTGCACTACAAGTGCAAAGTGCACTTGGAAGTGCAGTCGCTGTAAATCTGAGGGGAAGATCTGAAATGAGGGGGAAGCTCTGCTGATTTTATTATCCAATCATGTGCAAGCTAAAATGCTGTTTTTTATTTTCCTTGCATGTCCCCCTCAGATCTACAGCGACTTTACTTCCAAGTGCACTTTCAGTGCAATTTCAAGTGCAAAGTGGATTTGCCTTTCGTAAATAACCCCCATAGAGAACAATTGGCATTGAGGCTGCATTGAGATATGCAGATGAATGCAGCCCGAGTGAAGTGGTGTGAATGAGCCCTGAGTGTTTTATAAATTCATTAAAGCGGAGCTCCACCCTAAAGTGTAACTTCCGCTCATCGGATTCCTCCCCCCCTCGGGTGCCACAACTGGCACCTTTTGGGGGGGAGGGCGGACAGGATACCTGTCTTTGACGGGTATCCTTTCACACTTTCGGGAGTCCGGCCGCGGCCGTAACGTCACCACTGGGCTCCCTCCTCTTCCTCCCCCAGCCACCGCGCTAATAGGAGAGAGGAGCGGGCCTTGCGCATGTGCATTAGGGTTTCTGGCATGAAGCCGAAAGGCTACACTGCCGGGTTCTCTTACCCGCAATGGCGGCGGCAGCACCCGACCGCTGATGGAAACATCAGCTGCGGCGCCAACATCGAGGGACTACAGGACAGGTAAGTGTCCATTTATTAAAAGCCATCAGCTGCAGTATGTGTAGCTGCTGGCTTTTAATTTTTTTTTATTTTTTTTACCCGGAACACCACTTTAAGCACGGTATACAGCCAACATCACATAAATACTATGATGCAACTAGCATTTAGTTCCTACTCATAAGGTGCAAAACACGCCAAGATGTTTGTGATTCTGGCTGTATATTTTGCTTATTCAATGAACCAGCCATAGAAGGCATGGCACCACTGATGGCCCCTCGGGGTTCATATTAGTTTGGCAAAACAGGACCAGGTAAGGTCTGAGGATCAATGGAGCCTTTTACACGTTTAGAAAGATTTGTGACGTCATCTTCCTGGTGACAGTGGGGGATCATTTGTCCATTATTTATGAACCTGTTGCTTTGGCCTACATGGACAAGCCCCAGGCTTGTTTTAATGTGTGACAGCAGTATGGAGAGCAGAGGTAGCTCTCGCTATAATGTGCAAATACATTGCTGAATTTGGCCTGAGCATCTAAGCATTGATGAACCCCAGTCATGGGGTCAAGGGTTAAAGACTCATAAGCTTAAATAATAAAAATTTATCCCAAAATCACCTGGTTTACCTTTAATGTGTTTTGCATTTTTTTGTGAATAATTGTTTCCCTTTGCAAGTGTGTATCTTTGTAAAATGAAAGAAGTGTGAACTTTTTTGGAAATTCCTGATAATTTACCGTTTTTTTATTTTATAGATATTATGGTCACGATGGGATTTTCAAAGGAGGAAATTACCGATTCTGTATCTAGCCAGAAGTACGATGAAGTCATGGCTACTTACTTGCTTCTGGGTAGAAAGCCGCCGGAGGTAGGTGCTCAATGTCCTTTTTAAGCATATGTTTGCCGCATTAGCCGTTTTAGTCTACATACAATTTGTGTACTTCAGAGATGGCACAGCCGGTCATTTGGGGTATTTAAGTATTTATAAAGATTTATACATGCAAAACAAATACTGCGTAATACTTTTTTGTTTTAAGTAGCGCTTAAAAACCTTTAAAGTGTATCTAAATAGTAGTCTCAAACTGGCGGCCCTCCAGCTGTTGCGAAGCTACATGTCCCATGAGGTATTGCAAGGCTGACACTTACCAGCTTGACTCCCTCAGGCAGAGGCATAATGGGATTAGTAGTTGCCCAACAGCTGGAGGGCCACCAGTTGGAGACCCCTGATCTAAAGGCATTGTTTTATTTTGAAAAGACTGGGGAGAGTTAGAACCTCAGTCTGGTTTTTATTGCTGTATGCTTCCCAGTTGGGGATATTTACCCCTTTATTTGTCCTGGTGGCCATTGAAAAAAACTTTTTTTCTCTCAAATCAGATACATCCAGATACTTTCTTTATGAGAAATTCAGAAATTATGTTTTACAAAAAAGAAAAAAAAAAAGAAACTATCCTGAAGTGTGAGCAACAGTGACACCTACAGTGAATTTTTTTTTGCAATTGCAAAAAACTCAAGACAACACTTAGGGCTCATTTTAAAAAAAAGGAAGCACCTGGTTATGTGACCTGTCAAAGTTACATGACCAGGTTTCCTCCAATCACCAAGTTCTTTCAGCTGTGTTCCCCAGGGAATGCCCTATGGGGTTCCACTGGCTTCACACCACAGCCAGCAATTTATGAAATGCACACTGCATTGTGCATAGCCGTGCTATTTATAACATAGAGCAGATAGCAGTATCTGCTCTCCTTTATTAATAGACCCTTAGACATTAGTGCCTATAGTAATGCCTGCCCCACAGGTGACACTTTAGAAGAGGCTGGATCTGCCATTGTATGCAAACAGTAAGCCCTTCTATGGTTCTGAGAACTATAGCAGGTGTCATTACAGGGTCCACGCCTTTGTGTGAGCAATGCCAGAGTTGTTGATTATAGACCACCTTGGCAGTACCCCTGAGCTCTGCCCATCCACTATTTAAAGTCTTGAATGTCAGCACATCACTTTGACATAACGGCATTATTATTTTCTTTTAAAGTGATTGTAAACCCATATATATATATTTTTTTTTTTAAATAACAAAACATGTCATTTTTGCCTGCGCTGTGTAGTGGTTTTACACAGAGCACCCCCATTCCTCTTCTTCTTGGGTCCCCTGCCAGTGCTCTTGGTCCTTCCCTGCTGCCAAGCTTCTTGCTATGAGGGCACCTGAACAGGCTCGCTCCTGAGCCACTTCTCTGTGTGTCCATTCACACACAGAGTGTGGCTCTGCCCCGCCCCCTCCTCATTGACTTACTGGCTGTGATTGACAGTAGCAGGAGCCACTGTCTCAGCCAGTGAGGAGTAAGAGACTCTGGAGAGCCTCTGCGCTTGTGCACATCGCTGGATCAAGATAGGGCTCAGGTAAGTATTAGGGGGGCTGGGGGGAGGGGGCTTCTGCACGCAAAAGGTTTGAGCCTTACAACCACTTTAACCTGCACACACGGGTTCTTGGCTATCAAATCCTCTGAGAATTTACCTGGCTTCTGACAGCTTGTACTGTTCCACAGAAGCTGTCATTACTCCTGGCTTCCCCCCCCCCCCCACCCCGCCATTGCTTGCTATAGGAGCACTTGTGCGGGCTCACTCCTGGAGCTTGGCTCAGCCCCACCTCCCACTCCCTCCTCACTGACTGTGATCGACAGCAGCAGGAGCCAGTGGCTCCTGCTGCTGTCTCTGGGCCTATGAGGAGGGGGAGAGCTGCTGCTCTCGTGCACAACCCTGGATTGTGCTTTGGCTCAGGTAAGTATGCACTCAAAGGTTTTTATTTTATTCTAATGCAGAGAATGCATTAAGGTTAAAATAAGTACAGCCTTATTTTAGGTGACATGCTCAGTAAAGGTGCTAATTGTATAGTCTGTGGTACAGACGGCTACAAAGGGAGAAACTACTCATCAGTATTAGAAACCCCAATCATTGTTGAATGTCTTTGAGGTTGCATTAAAAGTGACTTTACTGAAAACACCATTTTTATTTCCTGTTGAAGTTGTCAGCCAAAACATTTAATTTTGTTTTAGATGGAACAAAAGAAGAGTTGCACCTATTTCGTCAGATTAGGTGACCCGTCAGAATTTGTAACGGAAGTGAAATTCCGTCGCCATCTTGCTACACCCGCACTCCTCCACAGAAAGGATACACTGAGAAGGGGGCAAGCAGACATCTTGTTACACCCACTGGAGTTATGCATTCACACTTATTTTTAACAATAAACGGAGTTTATATGGTCAAATACAGTATTTAGAAATCCGACAGACTGTTTACATGTTCAATTTTAAAAGCAGCAGCAAACCTGCTCATGTCACAGGTTTGCTAATCTGACAGAACACCTCTGATTTTATAATTCAATGTGTAAACAGTCAGACGGATTTCTAAATACTGTGTTTCACCTTTATAAGCTCCGTTTACTGTTAAAAATAAGTGTGAAATGCAAAACTCCGGTGGGTGTAACAAGATGTCTGCTTGCCGCATTCTCAGTGTATCCTTACTGTGGAGGGATACGGGGTGTAGCAAGAAGGTGGTGACGGAACGTCACTTCCGTTACAAATTTTGACAGGTCGCCAAATCTGATGAAACACAGCATGTCTGTTTTTAATTCTTGGCTGTATCCATACTGCAGAGGTTTTTTTTTTTCATCACTTCCTGACAGTACAGGAAGTGATGGGAATTCTCTCCAACAGGCTCACAGGCAAAAACAGACCTTCTGACAGTGTTGTTTTTTTTGATCATCGATGCCTTCTGATCTCTCCATTGGGGTCACAGACTGATAAGACCCCCAGCCGAAATTTTAAAGCCTGATTGAACTTTTAGTTGAAATAAGCTAAAAACATTCCAGGTACATCAAAATAACAGGTGTACAAAGTCTTCAAATTAAATTTCTTCAGAAAGTAGCCACATCCTTAGACCCGCCTTTCTGCTGCCAGCATGCTGCAGAGATAGGCCCTTGCTTTCTGTGCAGAAGCAGTAGTCTCTCTGCAGAGATCTGACACATCTCCTGCTGTATGAGAGCTTGATCTCCCCAATCAGCGGGAAGCAAAAGCTTTGCTGAATCCAAAGCTATGGGTCTTCGCATGGGAGCACTTCAGATACTTGCAGAAAAATCACTGCTTCCACATATGCTCCTTCTCTGCATCATGCTGGCAGCAGAAAAGTGTTTTCTACTCAGGATGTGGCAACTGCAAGTCTTTGCACATCTTTATTTTGATATATCTGTAATTTATTTGGCTGATTTTAAAGTGAAGGTTCAATTGGACTTAAAAGAGAAGTATGGGAATAAAAAAAATAAAAAAAATCATACTCACCTAGATGGCTGCACCATGGATCCAAGCTGCAGCTGTCCCCTGCTGACTCTACCTGGAGAACTAAGCGATCAAACACTGCTAATTGCTCAGTTCTCCCCCTCCTCTCTGAGCAGAGAGCCGTTACTGTCAGTCATCGGCTCTCTGCTCTCCCCTCCAGCGCTCACTGGAGCACTGGGCTGTGAAGAGGGTGGGAGGGGTTGGCTCAGGTTCTCAGCGGATCGTTGAGAGGCTGAGCCAGGTGCCCGTCCAGGCATTAGGGTGGATCCCGACCATTTGGTCCGGCTGAGTGATGCTGTCGGCTAAAAACGGGTCACAGAAGTGCAGAACTCCTGTGATCCAGAGGAGAAGTACAACCAAACGAGCTTTGGCTATACTTCGCTTTTAAAATCTATTTCCAAAAACTACCCAGGCAGTGGCTGGGGCTCCCTCTTCCCCAGTACAAGGATTAAATGCTCGTCTTCTCTAGGCTGTGAGAAAAAGGTGCAATACTTGCCCTACTACTCAGTCCAGTGCTCGCTTTACCTCTGGCTTGTAGGTAGTCCCTCACGTATAATGCAGGGCTATTGGCCTGGCATAGTACTTGCTGAAGTTGTCATTCCTGCCCGCCTTCCGGGGACCAGTTGCACAGATGGTAGGAGCCTGCCTGGTGCTAAGCTTAGAGTAAGAATTACACCCATCCTCTTAGGTTTTAAAAGTATTTTCATTTATTTGTTGTCCCCGGAGTTGGGCTTTAAAAAAAAAGAAAAAACGTGGAGTTGCTTCGGTGTGAGCCGTCTTATTCTGTGCAGGTTATTCAGCAAGAAACGACTGTTCTCTGTAGTTTTAGTTTCTGAATTTTTGGGATTATAGTGAGATGACAAATCCTGTTTTATTCCTTTCACAGTTTGAAGGCAGTGAGTCCCTGTCTAGCAGTAACCTGTGTCAAAGATCTCGGCCCAGCAGTGATCTCAACAACAGTTCGGTGCCATCTCCAGCCCACATGAAGGTCCAGAGGAGTATATCAGCCAATCAGAAACAGCGACGGTTCAGTGACCACGGTGTGTGACAATTGTTAACTGAAAGGAACCTGTCTGTGTTGCGTGTAGAAACCAGTGACTCCAGTGGCTCTTTTCTAGTGCAGGTTATTCAATTAGCAGATGACTTGTTACAAGCAATAAAGACATTTCCCTTTTGTTACATGGGATCTGTTGCCATTTCTGCACCTTTTTCAACCTTGACTTCTGTTTTTGGATTGCTGTCACCACATCTCAGTTTTTTTTTTAACCCACTTCCAAAATAGGCAAAAAGTCATTCTGCTGACATTTTATATTAAAGCAGTAGTAAACCGCTGCAGAATAATAATAAAAAAAAAAACACACCTGTAAGACATTAGCATAATGTGCTAGTATGCATCAGATACTAGCACATTATGAAATGCCTTAGAACAAAGCCCTTCCAGCGGCGTGCAGTTACCGCTGAGAGGTCTGACACCTTCCCCCGGCTTTTCTTTTGGGTTTGCGGGCTCTGGGGCTGTGAGTGGCCGAAGCCACGATGACGTCGCTCCCGTGCTCTTTGTTCCAGCTAGAAGCACCTCAAAACGCATGCACCAGTGACGTCAGCAGCTGCATGCAGGGTGAAATTCTCCTAAACAGTGCAGGTTTAGGAGAGATTCATTATTATATAATATTATAATAAGGCTTACCTGTAGGTAAAAATAACAAAGCAGGGTTTACTGCCGCTTTAATAGTCCAAGTAAGATAATATAAAGAAATTGGATTAAGCAGTTGCACTTTTAAAGAGACCCTGTCACCAACTTAACAAATTGCAGCTAAAAGCACAGAAAAATCAAGTATTGTAAATGCGTGTATGCGGTGTTTTTTTATTTTCCATCATTTATTTATTCACTTGCAATGTGCCCCTGAGTCTCCTGGAAAAGTCAATTTCCTTGCACAGCCCTCTTCCCTCTTTGCATGACATAGCCCTCTCCTCTTTTAGGAGTATCTAATTACTGTCTGTGCTGGCCCAATTCCTCCACCACTTACCTCCCTTCCCTACATACGTTTTTTTTGACAGCCAGGAAAAGAACAAAGGGGAATACTATAGATCAGTGGTCTTCAAACGGCCTGGGGAATGGATGTGGCCTCCCACTGATATGAGGCACTGTTCCTCCTACTGACCAATGATGAAGCAACATTTCTTTCACTGACTCCCAACAGTGGGGCATAATTATTCCCATTGACACCAATGATAGGGCACTATTCCTCTCATTGACACCAATGATAGGGCACTATTCCTCCCATTGACACCAAAGATAGGGCACTATTCCTTTCACTTATGCCAAAGTTGGGGCACTGTTTGTTCCTCCTCCTACGGACCACAGGTACTATGTAGGTTTTCTTCTTTTTTTTTTTACCACTGACCACCAAGACTGAGCCATTGTTTATTCCTACTGATAATGGGGCATTTTCTACTCCCACTTGCCACAGTCTGCCCTGCCTAAAGTCTGAAGGACAGTGAACAAGCCCTTTTCTTAGAAAGTTTGGAGACCCTGCTATAGAGCGTCACTTGAGTGACAGCTCGGAGTCTGCTGATGCTGCTGACATCACATCCAAGATGGTGGCACTCTATGGCAGTTTTGGGGATTTAGAAATCGATTCAAGGGTAGCTTTTACATGTACACAATATGTTAATGCAAAAATACATTAAATGATTTATCTAATCTTAGAAGAAGATTGTTGAAATAAATGCTTTAGTGACAGGGTCTCTAAAGTTTTGGGCTCGGGTTCAGTGCTGGTAAAGTCTCTTAGGCTAGGTTCACACTGCTGTGAATTCAAAATTGCAAAATTTTACCGCAATTTTGCGGCCGCGATTTTGCAGCGATTTCAGGTAATGCCAGTCTATAGAGCTGAATTCGCATTGCACACGGATAAAACTCGCACATGACCTTTTTTTCCCGCAGCTTAGATTCGCAACGCATTGATGTGAACGGCACTAATGTAAAACAATGTTATTTAAATAACTTGTGAATTTGAGCAATCGCAACGGCTGAAATTCGCAATAGAATTCGCAGCAGTGTGAACCCAGCCTTAAAGGCAGATGCAGAGAACAATTTTTGTTTCCAATACAATATTTCTGTTAACCTACACCAGTAGCTTCACTGCTTCCTTTTTTGTTTTTAACGTTAAAAAAAGAAACCCCATAAAGCCCTGGTTTACACTGGTGCGGCTTTGAAATTGCGCTAATTTAGTGCAATTTCAAAGCCACAGATCAGTGCGATTTGCACCTCCGATTTAATTGCAGCTTGCGACTTTATTTAACAGAACTCTATGCAAGTTGCAATGAAATAGGTAAAAAGTAGTGCAGGAACCTTTTTTTTTAAAGCCACTGCGACATAAGTCGCAGCAATTTGAACGGTTTAATTGAGGACAACTGGGTGCGACTTGGAACTGTCAAATCGCACCGGTGTGAATGGGGCTGAACCATTATTTTAGGTCACTTCTGATGTTTTCCTTGCTGCAGTCAACTAGTTGGGGCCCAACTTTTTTGATTTTGGCTAGAGGATGTAAAATGTTGAAACCTTGTTTATTAACAAATAGCATTATTTTTGAATAGGATGCAGAAGGGTCAGAGCCACTTAGGTTCATTTAAATCACAAGGGCTGGGCTTAGTATGAATTGGGTGTGGCTTAATATTGACTTAGAGAGAAGTCAGGCCCAAGCCATGTTTTAGGCCAGGCCAGGTTTGCTATGAGTCAATAAATGCTTATAAACACTTCCTATGCTTTTCAAACATGAAACACTTGTTGATTATGTTGAATTATCGTTTTAGCCTAAAAAAATCATTACACTTTAATATTTACTTATTCCTTAGGCGGGATTATATAGGATGAAAGTGTGTGTTTGGGTTTGCATTTGGTGATGACAGATGTGGCAGATTTTATTGAAGAATTTAACTGAGCAATTCAACAAATCAGTGTAATTTTTTTATTTATTTATTTACATATATATACATACACTATATTACCAAAAGTATTGGGACACCTGCCTTTACATGCACATGAACTTTAATGGCATCCCAGTCTTAGTCCGTAGGGTTCAATATTGAGTTGGCCCACCCTTTGCAGCTTCAACTCTTCTGGGAAGGCTGTCCACAAGGTTTAGGAGTGTTTCTATGGGAATGTTTGATCATTCTTCCAGAAGCGCATTTGTCGGGTCAGGCACTGATGTGGATAAGAAGGCCTGGCTCATAGCCTCCGCTCTAATTCATCCCAAAGGTGTTCGGGTTGGGGTCAGGACTCTGTGCAGGCCAGTCAAGTTCCTCCACCCCAAACTCACTCATCCATGTCTTTATGGACCTTGCTTTGTACACTGGTGTGCAGTCATGTTGGAACAGGAAGGGGGTCATTCCCAAACTGTTCCCACAAAGTTGAGAACATGAAATTGTTCAAATTGTCTTAGTATGCTGACGCCTTAAGAGTTCCCTTCACTGGAACTAAGGGACAAGCCCAACCCCTGAAAAACAACCCCACACCATAATCCCCCCCACCACCAAATGATTTGGACCAGTGCAGAAAGCAAGGTCCATAATGACATGGATAAGCAAGTTTGGGGTGGAGGAACTTGACTGGCCTGCACAGAGTCCTGACCTCCACCCGAACACCTTTGGGATGAATTAGAGCGGAAGCTATTAATCTTCAAAAAATGTTGCCAAAATTTATTCTGCTACATGTCTTTGTTAAAAAAAAAAAAAAGCAAACCCAAAAAGTATATATTGCCTGGTTTGCCTGAAAGTTTTAGCATCTACAAACTATGATTCTCTTTGAGAGAGAGAGAGAGAGAGAGAGATTGATTTTTTTTTTCTTGTACTAGTAATGACAGTGATCAGCGAATTATAGTGGGACTATGTGGCGGGCAATCTGACTGACATCACCAATGGCATTTATACAGTGATCAGTGCCAATGCTATACACTGTCACTGTACTAATGACACTGGCTGGGAGGGTTAAAATTTAGGGGTTTACTGTGTGCTGATTTTTACTAAACAATGTGCCAGTTTTTACTCCCTTCTTTGCAGGGAGAAAAAAACCGGCACATCACTGTGTCTCTTCAGTCATTCGCTCAGCCAATCAGTGGGTTCCGGTCATAAATCGGGACCTGCTGATCGGCTTCTAGTGCAGCAAATGACAGCTCATGTTTCCAGGTGCGAGCGTGCATGCGCAGACACGGAAGAAAGCCCAGACGTACATGGTACGTTATGGTGCCTATACGAGCCGCCCCGCCGCAGTATATGTACTGCTGTGGTAGGTCAACAAGTTGGTAAATATATTCCTCAACTGTTACTCTTAGGCCACAGTAACCAGCAAAAGTGGCCGTGCAGATAGTGCTGCCAGGGAGCCTTGTTTTAAAAATGTAAACCAAAGGAGACTATTGTAGCCACCCTGGCAGTGTTGTGGGGTGTCCCAACCTGTGTCACTTTTGCTGGACTATGTGATCTGCATGTATAGCGGAGAAACATGCAATTTAAGGTGTGTGAAATAAAAAATGGATTTGCTGAATACCATACAGTTATCATGATACAATGTTGTTTTGGATAGCCACACTTTTTCTTTCCTACACACAATAAAGAGTAATCTTACTTTTTTTTTTTTTAACCTGTTACTTAGATTTTTCACCTTTTTTAGTAGTGAAATCCACTAAAAAGAGACTGACATGTAAACAGGCTTGGGGAGTAGAGAGGGAAAAGTTGGCATTGGGTTAAAAAAATGGAACAATAGTGACTGGCTGGTCGGCGCCACCTACAGGAACCCACAGACATTAGACTGTCATCACATTGGACATCTGTCATCTCACATCTCTGTGGGTACATTTAAACCCTTCAAATTAAAAATTTTACTTGCCATCTTTGCAAAAAAAAAAAAAGTTTTTTTTTTTTGTTTTGTTTTTTAATTCTATCTATTGGAGCACTTTATATATTTTTATTTATTTGTATTGGAACACTTTATGCCATCAGTTTGAGCTCACAGTTGAGATCTGCTATTTTTGTGTTTTATGTACAGCTGGACCATCAATCCCTCCCTCTGTCTCGTACACGAAACGTGGACAGGCAAACAGTGTTGAAAGTGAACAGAAGGAGGACTGGGATAAAAATGGCTCCCGCAAACTCAGCAATGCCACCGTGGGCTCTAAAGGAGAGGTGACAGCGAGCCCCTTGGCAGGGCCAGAGAGGAAAAAATCTACCACTGCTGCAAGTGTAAGTATTAGGTCTTGTTCACATTGTCGGCTGGTGTATAGCCCTTCTGAATAGTGATCCGCTGTGGGTCACTTTTCAGAGGCACTTAAAGGAACACTACAGGTTCCCTTTTAAAAAAAAAAAAATAACAAACATGTTATACTTACCTCCACTGTGCAGCTCGTTTTGCACAGAGTGGCCCCGATCCTCCACTTCTGGGGTCCCTCGGCGTCTGTCTCGGCTCCTCCCCGCAAGGACTCCACACCATAATGCGAGCGAGCTCGCATGGTGTGGAGTCATAGCCGCCGACTGTATCACTCGGCCCCGCCCCCCGACGTGCCGCGTCATTGGATGTGATTGACAGCAGCGCCAGCCAATGGCTGCGCTGCTTTCAATCCATCCACAGTAGCCAATCAACGGCCAGGCAATAGAACTCGGAGGATGACGGGAGCGAGCGCGGGACTTTCGAGGGGCCAGGTAAGTAAAACGGGGGCTCGGGGGGGGGGGGCGGTATTGTCAAATGTTTTTTCACCTTAATGCATAGGATGCATTAAGGTGAAAAAACATTTACCTTTACTACTCCTTTAACCACTTAAGCCCCGGAAGATTTGGCTGCCCAATGACCGGGCCATTTTTTGCGATTCGGCACTGCGTCGCTTTAACTGACAATTGCGCGGTCGTGCGACGCTGTACCCAAACATTTTTTTTTTGCCACAAATAGAGCTTTCTTTTGGTGGAATTTGATCATCTCTGCGATTTTAATTTGTTTTGCGCTATAAACAAAAGAAGAGCGACAATTTTGAAAAAAACACAATATTTTGTACTTTTTGCTATAATAAATATCCCCAATTTTTTTTTCTCAGTTTAGGCCAATATGTATTCTTCTACATATTTTTGGTAATAAAAATCGCAATAAGCATATATTGATTGGTTTGCGCAAAAGTTATAGCGTCTACAAAATAGGGGATAGATTTATAGCATTTTTATTATTATTTTTTTTTACTAGTAATGGCGGGACTGCGAAATCATGGCGGACACTTTTGACACATTTTTGGGACATTGGCATTTATACAGCGATCAGTGCTATGAAAATGCACTGATTACTGTAAAAATTTCACTGGCAGGGAAGGGTTTAACACTAGGGGGCGATCAAGGGGTTACCCGTGTTCCCTAATGTGTGTTCTAACTGATGGGGGGATTGGACTGACCTAGAGGAAATTACAGATCCTGGTTCTTATGTATTAGGAACTCACAATCTGTCTTTCCTCAGCTCACAGAACAGGGATGTGTGTGTTTACACACACACGTCCCTGTTCTGCCTCTCGTGCCCAGAGATTGCTCGCGGCCGGCGGTCATTGCGACCGCCGGTCACGAGCATCGGCACCCCTGCGATGCAGCTACGGCGGTTCGCCCAGCGGAGCCAACCTGCCGCAGTATAACTGCATCGGCTGGTCCGCAAGCGGTTAAACAGCAGTTTGCTGGTGTACCCCCAACCCCCCCTTCCATCATCCCAATGGGGATTTTACATTGCAACACCACCCCCACAACTACGGCATGCAGTTACACTGCAGATCCATTTACCTCAATTGGAATGTTAGGCAACTTATCTGACATGCTGAGCATCATGGCAGCCATGGAAATATTCACGGACCTGAGCAGCCGCCATGATATTTTGTAGATGGGCAGTAAAAAGGCGCATCAACCAACTGTTTTTCCACCAGTTTTTATTATCATTATTATTTTATTTACTTTTTATTATGAGTTCAGCATTTGTGAAGATCCTCCATATCTTACTCATATTTTGTCACGCCTGCCTTTGCTGTTACGTTTTTTTTTTTTTGTGTCCCCTGATGTAATAAATGCCTTGTTAAAATAAAAAATATACCCCAGGGTCTCCAACTGACCTAACAGGGTAAACTAATAATCTGATTGGTTGCTCTGGGAAACTCCAGATTTATTTTGACCAGTGAATCCGCCCCATATGATTCAATGACTGGATGAGATCAACTTGAAATGATCGTGCATTTGATCGTATGTTGTTTGTCCTCCTGCAGAATAGCCTGTTTCCTGGTAGTGGGATGACGAGAAGAAACACTTACGTATGTGAACGCACTACTGATAAACTCAATGCTGTACAGAACGGGAAGGACAGCAGGTACAGTAATATGGGAAGAACCGCAATGTGTTTGGTTGTAATAACATACAGTACATCATCATATGTTCTTTTGGCCAAAGTCTAAAACAGCCTTTCTTGACCTTTTTAACATGGAAGAATGCTTTAAGTGATATTAAAGCTTAAATTATTATTTAAATAAATAAAAAACATGTTATTCTTACCTGCTCTGTGTGTTGGTTTTGCACAGAACAGCCCAGATCCTCCTCTTCTGGGGTCCCCCACCAGCTCTCCTGGCTCTTCTTCCTTCTCTGAGTGCCTCATAGCAAGCCGCTTGCTATGGGGCACTCGTGAGTGCTCACTCCTGAGCCCTGCTCTGTGTGTCCATAAGACTCAAACCCCCCCCCCCCCTCAATCCTTAATGGCTGTGATTGACAGCAGCGGGAACCAATGGCTCTTGCCTGCTGTTTCTCAGCCAATGAGGAGGCAGAGACCCAAGAGAGCAGCCGCTCTTGTGCACATCACTGGACTGACGAACTTACTTAAGTATTGGGGGGGCTGCACACATGCATACAATGCATGCAGGAAAAAAAAATCAGCCTTTAGAATCACTTTTCAGGTCTCAGTTGACCCCTGCTAAAAATATTTATTAATAATGTCTACACTTCATGGTGGTCAGTGGGAGAAGGGCTCCCTTAAACTGGTAGTAATTGGAAGATGGGCCCCATTACATTGGTGGCCAGTGGGAAGAATGTTCCTATATTGTACGGCAGTAGGAAAAATGCCTTCTACAGTGTTGGTCAGGGGGTAAGAATGTCCCCATTACAGATAACATTAAAAGATAAGTGAGGGAAAGTAGAATCTGTCAGAGGCTCCAACCCTTCCCCACTCCAAAATGGAGAAAAGTTTGGGCCGGAGATATGCATTTTAAAGAGGAGGTCCAGCCCCCCACAAAAAAAATAAGTCAGCAGCTACAAATACTGTAGCTTCTGACTTTTAATATTAGGACACTTACCTGTCCGGGAATCCGGTGATGTCGGCACCCCAGCTGATGTTTCCTTTGGCTCTCGGGTGCTTGCCTGTAAGGGAAACCAGCAGTAAAGCCTTGGTGGTTTCCCTACTGCGCTGCGCTTTCTGAATGGCCCGGCGGCGGTCGAAGGAGGAGGGGGGGCCGAACTTCCGGGGAGGGTGCATGTGATCAAAACAGGGCCAATCAGCACTGTTCAAACAGAGGTTCAGGGGTCTTGCAGCCTCATAGAACAGTTAGAGTAAAATAAAAACTCCTCCTTCAAGCTTTAACCAGACACTGATAGAAGTCTTATGACTGCTATATACTGCTGATGAGAAAAGGTATTTAGCAGTTTATATTTACTAAAATCATTGAATTTCCGTGTTCTGTGTACTGTTGGAGACCAGATCTAGTGAATGCAGGGTCCTGGGTTTAGTAACACTTTAAACTCACAACTGTCAAAACAGAAGAATCTCAGGTGGTTGTGGGCAACACAGACAGTTCTCATCTAACACACAGAAGTAAATAAGGCAGGATTAGCTGTTGCCATGGATGGTGTTACCTTGTTCAGGCTGTGATTGGACTGTGAGAAGTCCCGTGTTTTTAACATAAACCATCAAATTCTCCTTGCGACAGCTAACATCGCACACCCCAAACCGAGCCAAGCTGTCATTGAACATTCTGAAGCGAGTCTGAAAATAGCGGCAATTATGCGCTTACTCATCGATAATGACTGGTCCTCTATTAGAGGTAATCACATGCTTCTTTAATTAAGACAGATGTCAGTTATATTCATTGGAACAAAAGGAATCATTAGAGCTTTGCTGCAAGATGTTGACAGAAAACCGATCACAGTTATTACTAATATCCATTTTCAGTGTCTTTAGATTCCAGCACATGAAGACTTGGCTTCTATTTGTAGTTTGCTTTGCAATTGAAGGAAAACTGCACTTTTAACTCCCCAACTTAAACACTTCCTTTAGGTTTAAGAGTTTTGTAAAAAAATCTTCCATTTATCATATAATATCTCTGCATTTCATGTAAAATTTTCCAAATTTGGCATCAACTTTGGAACTGAACTAAAAAAAAAAAAAAAAAAAAAAACGGAGTAGGCAGGCATTTTTTTTTGCTGACAAGACATGCACTTTCTCCTCTGTGATTAAATAAACCTACCTGCCTGCTCGCAGTCGTCTTTGGAATGTGCACTGAGATTGCATGTACAGCTAAGTATACACTATATAGTCAAAAGTATTAGGACGCCTGCCTTTACACGCACATGAACTTTAATGGCATCCCAGTCTTAGTCTGTAGGGTTCAATATTGAGTTGACCCACACTTTGCAGCTTCAACTCTTCTGGGAAGGCTGTCCACAAGGTTTAGGAGTGTGTCTATGGGAATGTTTGACCATCCTTCCAGAAGCGCATTTGTGAGGTCAGGCACTGATGTGTACGAGAAGACCTGGCTCGCAGTTTCCACTCCAATTCATCCCAAAGGGGTTGAGGTCAGGACTCTGTGCCGGCCAGTCAAGTTCCTCCACCCCAAACTATCTCATCCATGTCTTTATGGACCTTGCTTTGTGCACTGGTGCGCAGTCATGTTGGAACAGGAAGGGGCCGTTCCCAAACTGTTCCCACAAAGTTGAGAGCATGAAATTGTCCAAAATGTCTTAGTATGCTGACGCCTTATAAGTTCCCTTCACTGGAACTAAGGGGTCAAGCCCAACTCTTGAAACACAACCCCACACCATAATACCCCCACCACCAAATGATTTGGACCAGTACACAAAGCAAGGTCCATAAAGACATGGATGAGCGAGTTTGGGATGGAGGAACTTGACTGGCCTGTGTCCTATGCTATAAATTGCGCAAAAGCTAAGTGACAGTTGGTAGAAGCCAACTATGCACTGTCCCAAAAATTAATATCCAATGTTGTGCGATAAAATCCATGATGCTTGTAAGTATAGAAAATGATCTGCACTGTCACATGTAGAGAGCCACCTCTCCATGCTCCTCTATACCTGGAAGTACCAGTTATTTCATTCAGCTACCAGTGCTGACCGGGGGAGCAGGCAAAGCGAAGGTAAGCTTGTGATGCAAATCTATTGGTAGCACTGGAACACTGGGGTTGTCCAATTGTTTTTGCAGTGGTGTTCCTATGCGGTGTCTGTTTTCTGGGCTTTCAGCTTATACACACCAAAGGGTTCTCACAGCATCTTTGGGTTGTAGTACAAATCAGTGGATCTAAGATTGAAGTGCCACACCACAAATAATTAGTCCAGATACACATTTATTCCAATGTAAGTTCTAATAGGAGACCCAATGAGGAAGTCAATGCATTTTTGGGGGCCAAACTCACCCACTTCATCAGGGCTTAAAGGGGTTGTAAAGGTAAAAGTTTTTTCACCTTAATGCATTCCATGAAGGTGGTGAGTTCTTGTGGGGCGGAGACGAGACAGCCGCCGAGGGACCCCAGAAGACCAGGATCGGGGCCACTGTGCAAAACGAACTGCACAGTGGAGGGAAGTATAACATGTTTGTTTGTTTTTTTAAAACGTTTTTTACCTTTTACATACCCTTTAAAGATCAGAAACATCACATATGGACTAAATTGAGGATAGAGCACTGGTATTTTGACCAGTATAGTATTCTACACAGGACTCGTCAGCAGCTGGTTTATTTGGCTGATAAATACCATCAATCTTGGATTTATGGATTATGATTGCTGTCATTGACTTTATTAGGGGTTTAATGGATGGTCCAGCCAGCTCCTGTTCGATCCAAAACCTTTCACTTTAACCTGTTGCCGGTAAAAGGGTGGGCTTTTAGCGCCCACATGCCACACATGCATCGCTGGGTGGCTCATGTTTGTGCTTTGAACACTCCTACTGCACACTCACAGCACAGAGCCCGGGCTTGGTCTGGATTAAAGTGGTTGTAAACCTCAGACATAAAATATGAACAAAGCATATCCCTCTATAATGTGTACTTGTCTTAATCCTGAGCACTAAGTGTAATTTCTGTCTGCTGCTTCATTCCTCTGCTATCAGCATGAGTCACTTCTGATGAGTTTTCCTGACACCAAGAGAAAAATTATGACAGGGGAGGGCACAGCCTTTGACTTGACAGCCTCAGCCCTGTTTTTATGTGCTGTGTGAAGCGGGGTGTGTCCCTTCCGTAAAGTCGGCTCTCAAAACTCTTCTCACGTGTAACTTCAGCTCTCCACCCCTTGCTTTTCAGAGCTGAGAGATTCTGTGTGAATTCTGCACTTTGAATGGATGTAGGGGGAAAGATCGCTGTAGATAAACAGGTACAACTTATGTAGGAGGATGTGTTTCCTCTCTGTGTATCACCTGAGACCAGTCACTTCACTGGGTATATGTAAGGGTTTACAACCACTTTCACTGTCCGTAGCCGCCACGTCCAGCTCCCAGTCATGTGACCACTATGACAGCCAATCGCAGTGATCACATGATCGCTGATCCTTCCTGCCCCCCTAGGCATTCAGAACGCTGAGACGCCAAGATTTAATTCTCCCGCCACTTAGCAATATGAGATTGGGATGGCAACATGCACACACAAATCTGGTCAACCTTTCCACCTTCTACTTTTTGTGAATTTGGTCTTGTGTGATTTGACAGATTAAAGTGTTAAACGTTCGTTTTTTTTTTTAAATGTCATACTTACCTCCGCTGTGCAGTTGGTTTTGCACAGAGTTGCCCATATCCTCCTCTTCTGGGGTCCCTCCCCGGCGCTCCTGGCTCCTCCTCTTCTCCAATGCCCCGTCGGAGAAGCGCTCTCCTTCATGGACACCCTTGCGGGCGCGCTCCCATGTCCTCCTGCTGCGTCCGTAGACATAGACAGCAGGACTCGGCTCCGCCCCCCAGCACCCAAGTCATTGGATTTGATTGACAGCAGTGGGAGCCAATGGCTTTGCTACTATCAATCTATTCAATCAGGACATGAGACACTGGCCAGAGCTGGTGTGCTCGTTCCTGTAGAAATTACGGGGCTCAGGTAAGTATAAGGGGGGCTCAGGGGCGCTGCTGCAGCGCTGGATGTTTTTCACCTTAATGCATAGAATGCATTAAGGTGAAAACCCATGAGGGTTTACAACCCCTTTAAAGTGTCGAACAAATATTATTTATGGTACATTCTGTTGAATAATTGGATTCAACGTGTTTTACAGCTTAACGGAAATGTCTGCGGGCAGCACGACTTCCACCAGCCCTGCAGTACCCACCACACGACCTCGCCATCAGAAGTCAATGTCAGCCTCAGGACATCCGATTAAAGTCACTTTGCCTACTATCAAAGATGGTACTGAAGGGTTCCGACCAAGGTATGGACAAAGACTGTACAGCTCTGAAACCTTTTTACTGTGTCTGGTATGAAAATGGATCTGTGACCCAAATTATCCTCATGACTAGGCTCCGTGGGCGGAGTGAGGCACTTTGGGGGGCGTGGCTTGGTTGGAGCCTGGCCTGAGGCTGTCATACACCTTCTTACGGGATTTTTTGCAGAGATGTGCGACTTCCAGGACTTTTCCCTTTCCCATTAGATGCTGCAGGGGGGAGGAGGAAGCACTGACAACGGCTGGGCCATAGGAGCCTATGGGTGGCGTCAGGACTCCTAGAATTCAGACGTTGTCAAACGCTCCCTTACATGGGGAAGCTGAAGCTGCAGGATCAAGTGACTGGGATTTTAAAAATTAAAAAAAAAGGTACAGGGTATGCAAGATCGGTAGGAGGAGGGGGGAGGAAACATTCTTAAGAATAGCTAGTGTTAGGCTTTACTTCCACTTTAAAGCAGAACTTCAGCTCACACTTTTTTGTTCTGGGTACAGTGGGGAAGATTAGCCGGGATCACTGGTGCGCAATCATGCTGGAACAGGAAGGGGCCATCCACAAACTGTTCTCAAAAAGTTGGGAGTATGAAATTGTCCCAAATGTCTTGGTATCTTGACGACCATAGCGGAGTTCCACCCAAAAATGGAAATTCCGCTTTAAGTGAAGGTGACTCCCTGACATGCCACATTTGGCATGTCATTTTTTTTTGAGGGGGAGCGGAAACCCTCTTTTTAGAGGTCTCCAGCTCCCACTTCCTCCCGGGGCTCCGCGGCGCCGGAAGGAAGTTTACCTCTCCCCCCTCCCTGCAATCTTCTGGGACCGTCACAGGTCCCAGAAGATTGCCCGGCCAATGACAGTGCGCAGCGCAGCTTGCACATGCACAGTGCATGCCCGGCTGTAAAGCCACAGCCGGGCGCCGACAGTCTCAATGCCAAGGAGAGGAGGGGAAGAGGAGCAGGGCTTTTGACGCCCACATTGCTGGACCGTGGGACAGGTAAGTGTCCGATTTATTAAAACTCAGCAGCTGCAGTATTTGTAGCTGCTGACTTTTAATAATCTTTTTTTTTTTAAGGCAGAACTCCGCTTTAAGAGTTCCCTTCACTGGAACTAAGGGGCCAAGCCCAACCCCTGAAAAACAACCCCACACCATAATCCCCCCTCCACCAAATGATGGAGCTGCAGGATCACATGACTGGACCGGCATGGATTAAATATAGGCAAGTACACAGATCTTCTTTCTTATGTAGGATAGGTAGGAAGAGGGGAAGGGAATGTTTTTTTAGGATTAGTTAGTGTTTGGCTTAAGTAAGATTGGTGTATCTTTCGCAGAATCAAACAAATGAAAAAATCTTTCTTTACACAGCACCGCGAACCAGAGAGTTCCAGCCACCTCCCCCTCCGCTCACAGTATTAGTACTGCTACCCCGGACCGGACACGCTTTCCTCGCGGAAGCAGCAGCCGGAGCACCTTCCACGGAGAGCAGCTCAGGGATCGTCGTACTGCTACTTATAACGGACCGCCGGCGTCCCCAGCCCATGAGACCACCCAATTCTCTCATACCAGGAGAGGCACCTCAACTGGTATTATCAGCAAGATTACCTCCAAGTTTGTACGAAGGTAAGCTTATATGTCCTGATGTGTATGACATGGTATAAGATGAGTTTTTATTCAGAGCTCTCCTGAGCAGTTTCTTAGGGGAATGCATACAAAGGCCTGATTAACGTAACCGTTGTTGGCAGCATGATGAACACTGGTTACTTGTTTATTTAAGGAGACTATTACTTTGCCTATTCAGGCTGAAGTGACAGGTTCTGCTGAATGGTTACTCCCTGCCTTCAATCTCCACTGCCATTTTTGAGCTGGGAGACAAACCCTGTGTAAGCTCCGTGTTTGATGATGGAGCTTACACAAGGAGGTCCTCCTTATATGTCTGGGCCTTGTGATTGGCTGTTTAGCCTGAGCACTGCATCCTGGGAGGAAGTCACTCCCATACTCTCAATATATGCAAGGGCTCTGATTTAGCAGCAAGGAAAAGTTGTGTAGGGGGTTGGGGGTTGTCACTTTGGGGTTGATTTACTAAAACTGGAGAGTGCAAAATCTGGTGAAGTTCTGAATAGAAACCAATCAGCTTACAGTTTGTTTGTTTTTTGTCAAAGCTTAATTAAATAAGCTGAAGTTAGAAGCTGATTGGCTACCATGCACCGCTGCGCTATGTTCTGTGGGCACCAATTTTAGTAAATCTCCCCCTTTGCTTTGAATAGTAGTGACAAAGTCTCTTTAAGTCAACAAAGTGAACTTGCCTATCATTCAACACAATATTTCTATTACTGAGAATCTCCTCCCAGATTTCTCTAATTTTAATCAGTATACAGAAAATCGCTGACCATCATGTCAATGGTAGAGATTCAATATTGTGTTGTAGCCTTATATTATATATAAAGCAGGTTGCCTCAGCAGGACACATCAAAGCTGCCACAGATTCCTGGTGACAGGTTCCCTTTAACAAAGATGTTTATCATGTCTTGATGCTGATTTATGAGAAATTTACATAAATTTGGGCTTTTACCCAACTGAATGGTATGAGTAACCCCTGCTGTTTTATTAAATTGGCAACATAGCCTTGACACGCACAATTAAACTGCGGTACTCCATTTCTGGCTGGAGTGGGGGACGCAGTTCCATTTACCATTTTGTATATTACAAATCACTAATGCTTCAGGTGTAGCTATAGGTTTGCAACCAGTTCTTCCTTGTAATTGTGCCCACTGATGACTGCTTCTAAAATGTCACTTGATCGTAAAGCTGGTCTAAAATAAATAAGAAAAAAATGCATAATGATTGTAGGCAACAGGAGCTCCTAAATCGGGAATATGCAATTAGAGGACCTCCAGCTGTTTTGAAACTACAAGTCCCATGAGACATTGCAAGACCTTGAAAATCACAGGCATGACTTCTAGAGGCAGAGGCATAATGGGATTCGTACCGTGTTTCCCACGAAAATAAGCCTGGGTCTTATATTAATTTTGGCAGTAAAAGACACAGTAGGGCTTATTTTGGGGGTAGGTCTTACCATGTAATGTGATGTCTTCTCTCCCCCTCTACCTCCCTGCCTGTCAGGAATCCCCAGTGTGAACCGAGTTAAAATGCTTGTAAAATCCTATAATCCACTTTATTACAGTAGTATATAATGTACAATGTGTGTGTTTCTGTAACATAATTGTGCCAAATACCTTCGTTATAGCGCCGCTCTGCGCTTCTGTGACCCGCCGGAGCTCTCTTCCCCGCAATTATATTACAGAAACACACACATTGTACATTATATACTACTGTAATAGAGTGGATTATAGGATTTTTCAAGCATTTTAAACTAAGGCTTATTTTCAGGGTAGGGCTTATATTGCAGCCCTCCTGGAAAATATTGCTAGGTCTTATTTTCGGGGTAGGTCTTATTTTCAGGGAAACACGGTAGCTTCACCACAGCCGGAGGACCGAGGTTGCCCATCCATGTCCTATAGGATACATGAAGGCTACCTACATACTCTCTGAAGTGAGTGTGTTTGCTTCCATTGGGGTGGGGTGCATGTATATAAAAATGGACCCATGTGTAAGCCAAGTGTATACAGTTTTTTTCTTTTTAGTTTTTAAATGCCATAAGAGCATCACCTTCAGCAATCATTTACAGGCCATTTAAAAAAAAGCATCAGTTAGGTTTTCTGAATTACCCTCTACGCACCCTTAAAGGTGAGCTCCAAGCAAGTAGAAAAGACAAAAATGAATTACGGTAGGTATTCATTAATAAATCGTGAAATTTACTTTTTGTTTGCAAGCTGTATACCTAATTAGATTTTGCTTTAGCCTCTTGCAATCCTCTATTTGGCAGAGCTCTGTCTGGGAGAGGGAGACAGTCAAGAAGCCAGTAAATTGTGCCGCAGTGCTCATGTGTTAGCAAGGAACATGCCAATAGGAAAAGAGTGACAGAGAAATAAGCTCATCATTATGCTGCTTTTCCTTCAATGTCAGGTCACAGGCTGGAGGAGGGAGAAATCCTGTTACTAAAACGCAGCAGAGAAAAATCTTAGGACAGGTCTTCTGTGCTGTGTTAACATGCAATGGTTTTGTCTCTCTCCCAGCCTGTGATTGGAATTTGAAAGGTGAAGCAACACACATAATGAGCTCATCTCTGAACCACAGCGATTCCTGTGTGGTTTCCTGCATCGCATCTGAAGCGCAGGCAGTTCACACTGCTCTCTGTGAACTGCTGAGGGTGTCAATATAAGGTTAATGACACCCCCAAATCGGTTCGCAGAACGCAGTGCAAACTGAAATCGGATCGCATGGGTCTGATTCCAGTGCGGACAAAAAAAAAGGGTCCTGCACCATTTTGGTGCGAATGCAATGCGATTTCAGCTATACAAACTGTATGGCTGAATTTGCATCACACAGACATCGCATGTGATCTGCACAGCAATGTGGTGCGAATCATATGCGATGTCTGGCATTGCATAAGTGTGAACCCTGCCTCACTCTGATCTCTCCTCCTGTCAGTTTGCTCAATGATGGCATATGAGCACTGCAGCACAACAAATAGGCTCCTTGTGCTGCTTCTCTCTCCCAGTCTCTGCTGTCCAGGGATTGCAGAAAGCTGAATTCTTGTACTTATACTGCTTGTGTGTAAGGAAAAACAATAATAATTTTAACGATGAATTCATGAATATAGAACAGGGATATGCAATTAGCGGACCTCCAGCTGTTGCCAAACTACAAGTCCCATGAGGCATAGCGAGACTCTGACAGCAGCAAGCATGACACCCAGAGGCAGAGGCATGATGGGACTTGTAGTTTTGCAACAGCTGGAGGTCCGCTAATTGCATATCCCTGATATAGAGCATCAGTTTGTGTCTTTTATATCTGTCTGGAGTCAAACATTCGTTTTCCCTGATCGAGTGTGAACAATTACAAGGAATCCATGGCTGCAAGCTGGGAGTCTCTCTAGCTGGCTCCTTCAGCATATAATGTGTATTGATTCTTGTCTGTGGCTTGTCATTGAATCTGAACCTTGACTTTGTTTTGAGGGATCCAAGTGAAGGTGAAGCGAGTGGCAGGACAGACCCCTCAAGGTGAGGAGCCGATATATTACTCTCCAGGCTGCTCTTCTGCAGTGTCTTGTCTTGTTTTCCTCTCTTTTCAGTGTGCGCATTTATCGCTGTCACAACATGGCCCCGCTTCTGTTTAACTTCTTCTTATTTTCAGCTGTAAAGGTGCAATTCCTGCCAGGTCAGAGATCAGGGTTTAGACACTTTGTGGCTCTTCAGGCATGGTAGAACTAAAGTATTTTTTTTTTTTTTTATCACATGAAAAGGCGAGAATTTTTTTTTTAAAGCTGAATTCCAGGAATAAAGAAAAAAAATGAAGGCACACTATAATTTAAAGGAAGAGTACAGCCAAAGCTCAGGGAGAACTGAGCAATCAGCTGTGTTTAATCACTCAGCTCTCAGCCTTAGAGCTGGCGGGGGACAGCAAATGACCCAAAATTTTGTGTTCAGCTTTAACCACTTAAGGACCAAGCTTATTTCTGACACTTGTTGTTTACAAGTTAAAATCGGTATTATTTGCTAGAAAATTACTTAGAACCCCCAAACATATATATATTTTTTTGCAGACACCCTAGAGAATAAAATGGAGATTGTTGCAATACTTTGTCACACTGTATTTGCACAGCGGTCTTACAAACGCAATTTGTTTTGTAAAAAAAATAAAATAATTTTTATTCAAATTAATAAAACAGTAACGTTAGCCCAATTTATTTTCTATAATGTGAAAGATATTGTTACGCCGAGTAAATTGATACCTAACATGTCACGCTTTAAAATTGCGCCTTCTCGTGGAATGGCGACAAACTTTGTTATTAATAAAATCTCCATAGGCAAAATTTTGAAAAATTTCTACAGGTTACCAGTTTAGTCTACTTTCACACTGGGACGGTGGGGGCGTCGGCGGTAAAGCGCCGCCATTTTATTGCTCTCACTCTGATTGCGCCGATACCTCACCGTTTTCATATGTGTGCGCAACTTGCGTATGCATTCGCTTCTGCCCGCGAGCATGGAGGGACAGGGCGCTTTTAAATAATTATTTTTTTGTTTCTTACTTATTTTACTTTTTATTTTTTATTTTTACTCTGTCCCTTTAAAAAAACAAAATTGTGATCACTTTTATTCCTATTGCAAGGAATATAAACATTATTTGTAATAGAAAAAAAGCATGACAGGGCCTTTCAAGAAAAAAAAAGGGGGGCCCTTTAAGGCCGGAGGGCGGAAGTGACATTTTGACGTCGCTCAAGTCCTCCAAGGGCATAGAGTCGAGTGGGGGCTATCTTGCCCTCACTTAACTTCCTGCCCATCAGGCAATCGGATTGTTTCCGGAGGGGGGGGGGGGGCACTGTTCCTGCCGCCCATAAAAGTGATCTCATGGCAAATCTGGAACCACTTTTATGCCAAAGCGGACTACCCACCAATTAAAAATATACCGGGGTTATGGCCGATATCTTCTGACATAACCCCAGTATTTAACGTCAGCAAGTAGCAACATATATACACGGTGGGCAGTCCAGAAGTGGTTAAGGGCCTTTTCACATAGGGCGGAATCCATTCCAATAAGCACACAGATCCCTTGCTGATCGGAGCAGAGCAGGTGGATGACATATTCGTGTCCGCTCCGTTTCTGCAGAGCAGACATGGACAGAGCCCGCTCTGGTCTATGGGCAGCCAGGAGTAAACAGTCTCTGCCTCTCCATTTGTCCATTTACACTTACCTACCCTCCGATCCAATCCACCTAAACAGACCAAGATGGATCCCCTGCTGTTGTTTTTTTTTTCTTTAGCGGACCGGACCGGATCGGACCCAGAGGTAGGCAGGTGTGTAAATAGACACAAGTCCGTTTCCACCCACCTATCCATAGAGATGCATGGACATTCCAATCAGGTCTACCTGAAAAACTGAAAGGCAGACCTGATTGGATCGCCTATGTGAAAGGGGCCTGAGTAAAGCCCTTTCAATTTAGAATATACTTTTGAGAGAACTTTCTACTTGTTGCTTTATGTTCCACTGAGGGAGCCAGAATTAGAATTAAAGTCTTCCGCTATGTTTTTTGTAGAGTAAGGAATTGCACCTTTAGAAACAAAATTTGTGTTCTATGCATAATACTTACATTTTTCTATCACAACACAAATTCCTTCTCAGTCTATTTTGCTATCTATGGCTGTTACGGGACCCACGATATCTAAACACAACCCCATGTGCAGGAATTGTATTCCAAAATTTTAAGTTTGAAACTCAGACTCTGCTAATAATTTAACAAAACAAACCTTATATGTATACGGTATACTTATTATTGTAAAACTTCCGAAGATTTGATCTGGAGATGTTTTTAGGTGTCACGTCCCGTATATTTATCAATTTATTATTACATACTGCAAGTGCCTA
This sequence comes from Rana muscosa, assembly GCA_029206835.1. NCBI lineage: Eukaryota > Metazoa > Chordata > Amphibia > Anura > Ranidae > Rana > Rana muscosa. The sequence continues at coordinate 211,141,790 of CM055121.1, read as the reverse complement.
CAAGTGAGTTTATTTGACTGCCTGTGTTGTAAAACGGAATCTGGCGCTGTGTATTTTGTATGATCGGGACCAGAAGATGTTAGTGTGATGCTTTCACTTATTATTTTTATCTTACTTGCTTTATGACATGAATGCAAAATAGCATCTTCTGGTCTGGAAGTGGTTTATTATCTTCGATATTCTGTCCAGCAGTTTACTAATCATACTTTGCTTAAACAGTCGTTTGTGTTGCTGTGCTTTTGTCATGGGAAGTATGTAAACGTTATTGTTTTTTTTTTTTTTTTTTTATCTATTTTGTATTTTTTATATCGATTTTGTTTAGAGTGCATCCGGAAAGTATTCGCAGCACTTAGCTTTTTCCATATTTTGTTATGTTGCAGCCTTTTTCCAGTGGAGGAAAAGTTCAACTAAAAATACATTTGTACTGATAAAAGTGATATAAATCAACATTTGGATGCTTCTCACTTCAGCTTGTTCAATTGACAGTAAAACCTGGATGCTGATTGGTTTCTTGTCAGATTTGTTTACTGAATTTTAACAATTAGCATACATAAGTACATATGGTATGTTGTAAAGTGCTGCGCAAACTGTTGGCGCTATATAAATCCTGTATAATAATAATAATAATAATATGGTGGCAGCAAAAGAAAAGATCACATATATGGTAATAATATTGAGTTGTAGTTCCAACATAAACTAAAAGTAGTTTAACTAAAACAATTTTAGGATGGATCTACAGTAAGAGCCGGTTCACACCAGGGCGACTCGTCAGGTGACTCAGTCGCCTGACAAGTCGCGTCCCACGCTTTTCAATGGAACCGTTCTAAGTAAGAGCGACTCAGGTCGCTCCGACTTAGAAAAAGGTTCCTGTACTACTTTTGGGGGCGACCTGCATTGACTTCTATACAGAAGTCTTATGCAAATTGCTTCGGCGGGCGTCTCAAGTCGTCTTGAGATCGCGCCGCCGAGGTCGTCCCCACAAGTCGTGCCGCGTTGCGCCGCCCTGGTGTGAACTAGCTCTTACTATTCAAAAGATTAAGTCATACATTGTATAAGAAAGGATAAAACCAACTTAGACCAGGTTAATATAAGATGACCTCAGATTAAAAAAAAAAGGTCTTAATTATTAGTATAGTTTAAAAAAAATATTCATTATAGAATCTAAAATCTTATACTACATATCCGAACTATGTACAATTGGTATGATGATAACCAAGGAAATAAAAGTTCTGGTACCAGAACTATATAAAGAGTAAATTGAAAGAGGAGAGAGAAAATAGGGGGGAATAGTAGAAGAGAGAAAGAGGATAAAAGAAAAAGTAATCTTAGGTAGGAGAAGAAATAGATAGGGAAGAAAGAAATGAGAGGTAGTGGGGGTCCCCGGGGTAGTACATGGTAATAAACACATACCATGAATGCAGAGAATGGAAGTATAAATCGAGATATGCTGATTGGTTTCTATATACTGCACCAGATTTTGCACTCTCCACTGTTAGTAAATCAACCACGTCGTTTTTAAAGTGCACCTGTCACAATGGCAAAAACAGGGTGCGAGGCCTCAGAAGGACGCCAGCTTTCTCTGACTCCTAGTTCCATGGGAGAAAAGCTAAAGCTTGTATTTTGCTTTGTGATATTTTGCCTTTAAGACAACAGCAGTCTAGCTAAGTAAGCAGTGCAAAGATCTGTGATTATATGCTAAACCTAGAAACCCACAGCAACGAATCAGAAACCATCCCTCACTTCTGGAAAGTCGAGTAAAAGTGTGTGTAAACCCAAACAATGAAATTCTCTTATGTGCTCCTTTTTGGTCTATTAATATATACCATTAAAGCATTTTGTTACAGCCGATCAATAAGTGCAAAAAAAATGCTTTTTGGTCCTGTGTTCCGTCAGATTAGGCTACCCGTCAGATTTCGTAAAACAGAAGTGACGTTCCATCACGGCCCACTTGGTAACGGAAGTGACGTTTCGGTCTTGTGTAAAAGTTCTAGGAAAGCTGGTGATCTGAGATCACGCGAGAAAGCATCTCCCCCCCCCCCCCCCCCCCCAAGCATTGTGCAGGAGAGCGATTTGGCCGTGGCGTGACACTTACCTGGCTAAAGAGGAATTTACCGTAAACCTTTTTTCTGATATAGTGCATTAGGCTTTTGGCACACCTCCTAGAAAACGGATTCTTCCTAAAGAGTATGAATTCAGATCTTAAAATGGCTGCCAAAGAAACAAAATCAAACTATGGAATTAAACAAAACCCCCTTTTGCAAAATATGCAGTGTAAGCCTTTAGCAAACTGGTTATATAAAGTTTGTTTAGATTGATGTCATTGTGTGGTGGTGTTTTTTTATAATTCAAAATGTTCTTAAACGTCCTTTTTTTGTTCTTTCTTCAGGAGCACTTCTGGGGAGCCAAAAGTGAGCGAAAGAGAAGACCCAAAGGATTCAAAGCCCCGCTCTCTGCGCTTTACATGGAGCATGAAGACCACCAGCTCCATGGACCCCAACGACATGATGAAAGAGATCCGTAAAGTCCTGGACGCCAACAACTGCGACTACGAGCAGAAGGAGCGTTTCCTGCTTTTCTGCGTCCATGGCGACGCCAGGCAGGATAGCCTTGTCCAGTGGGAAATGGAAGTGTGCAAACTGCCTCGCCTCTCCCTCAATGGCGTACGCTTCAAGAGGATATCTGGGACCTCCATCGCCTTCAAAAACATTGCGTCCAAGATCGCAAACGAGCTCAAACTGTGAAAACGTGCAAAAAAGCTGGCGAATGTTCACGTACTGCTCGAGGCCCGCGCTGCCGGGACGCAGATCACAGGCTTTTTCCGACGCCAGTAACGGGCATTACACCCTTTTGGCACGCACGCCTTTCTCCTTTACTTCAAGATAATGCCCTTACTGCAATAAGGTTATACATAGCGATAATCCGTTGTACAATTTGAGATTCAGCACCACTTTTACCGTCAACGGTGAGCAGCCTGTCGTGTCACATGTACAGGAAGACGATTCAGAAGTTTTCAGTACTCAGTCTATGTGGATAGAATTGTAAAATAGACAATTATGAGTGCTTTCACACACACAAAAAAAGCAAATCTTGTATAGCTGGGTTTAGTTTTTCTGTACAGAGATCTATGTTCAGTGTTTTCCGTTGAGCTCTTCCTCTTAATTTTGCTTATATATATATATATATATATATATATATATATATATATATATATATTATTATTATTATTTTTTTATGTTTCACGTTTCACATGCTGAAGACGTTTAATCCCTAGACAGGATTATGAGCGTGGCCACAACTCGGGGTTCATGTCAAGCAGCATGCAATGAGTGGAGGGGGTGGGCTGCTTATTTGGCAGCATGACCAGCTCCATGTTTACAAGAACAGAGGATTATGGGGAAAAATTGCGGAGGTTGATGGCCGTGATGTTGGTGCCCTTCACTTTGGCAGCTGGTGCCGTGTTCATGCTAGCGTGAAGCAGACCCTTGGACCTCCTGATAACTACCCTATGTAGGCAAGGTGGTATGAGAAGAAGGATCATTTCTCTCCTGGTGATAGTCTTTTATAAAAAAAAGTTCTTGACATAGCCATAAAAGTACAGTGCAGTACTGGAAGGGGCACTTTAACTCTCTTAGTGCCACAATTTAGTTGTAAAAATTAAGCATGACCAATGGGGAATTTTTCTCTTCTCTCTCTCTCTCTCTCTCCACTGGATTCAATGCTAACCCACTTTTTACAGCTCTTGTATTTGTCATCTGATTGTGTTGGGGTTTGTTTGCAATTCATTAGAGTCTGGGGTGAGAGGGGAGTCACGTCATTTTAAAAACGTCATGATGATGTCATCACTGCACCCTATATTGTCACCTTATCCTCACCTTTTAATGACCCCCCTGCTCCTCAATAAGCCTTTCCATGTCACAGGAGTACATGTCTCCTGACCACCAGTACTACTTGCCAAGAGTACCAGCTGCACCCCAGTATGTGAGACCTCCCCTTTAAAATCGACTTCCAAAGCTATTGTTCTCATTTGCATACATTTTCCAGTATGTATGTGGAAGAGACACAACCCTGTAAAATAAAAAAATCAACAACAGACTTGCTCAGAGCATCTATAGACCTTTCGACTGGGTTCACATATGTGCGAATTGGATGCAGGTTTCCCTGCATCCATTTCGCATGACATGCAAGTGTGACCGGCTCTCAATGGAGAGGTCCGGGACGGCCACAGATCTGGTTCAGGTGCGAATTCAGGCAAGCATTCGGACCTGAATCACACCTAAACTGGTGAACAGACCCCAGGCACGAACCCGCGGCCGCACATATGTGAACCCGGCCTTTTATGAGCGTTCGTAGGCCAGTTTGGAGGCACATCTAATAATGACGCATCACGCCGGGGGGGGGGGGGAGCCCCAATAAATCCCCCACACCCAGTTTTGCTTAAAGTTCATAAAGCCAAACTCTTGAATGTTCAATATTAAGCACCTAGTATAAATTTTCGTATTATTTAAAAAGTCTTTTTAAAACGTTTATTGGTTTAAAAGCATCAGCTAGAGCCTGGGGGGGGGAGGGGGGGCGTGTGTATCAAATATTATTAGAATAGTCATTAAATGCATTAAAGGGCCTAAATTAAAGTGTCACTAAACCCACATTGTAAAAAAGTATAAATAAAACTGCTGATAGAAGTATCCTATATCTGTCTTTATATTGACTTCCTATATTTCTTGCACAACAGGGCTCAGAGAGGAGGACCTTTAATCTTAACCAGTGAGAGCTGCATTGCACCATGGAGGAGAAAGCATAGGGAGGATTTCATTAAAGCTGGCCATACACTAGTAGAATTTTGTTTAAAAATAATTGTTTTAAGAATTTTCGTTTGATTTTCTGATTGCTAGTGGGGGCAAATCCACTGTTCCTTTTCAACTGCATTGACAAAAAGGAGCAGGACGGAAAATCGTGTATGTGGGTTTTCGTTTGAGAAATGACATTCATTCCAGAATTAATTGTAAAAAAAAGCGAAGGAAATTTTGAAGTACTTTCCAACTACATTCGTAAATTCATCGAATATACTGAGAATTTTCATACAAATGTTTGTAGAAGCTTTTGTTTGAAAATCTACTAGTATAGGGGCAGCTTAAAGCGGAGGTTCACCCAAAATGGAACCTCCGCTTTTCGGAGAAGTGACGCATTTGACACCTTTCAGGGGGGAGGGGGTGCAGATACCTGTATAAAACAGGTATTTGCACCACTTCCGGGTATAGACTCCCGCGGGAGTCCCGCCCCTTTGCGTCAAACCCCCCCCCCCCCCCTGTGTGTTGGGAAACACTCGGCTCCCAGAACACAGCGGAGACCTGTCTGTTAGGACGCACATCGCGACTCGTGCATGCGCAGTAGGGAACCGGGCAGTGAAGCCGCAGCGCTTCACTTCCCGATTCCCTCACTGAGGATGGCGGCAGGGGAAGCCGAGAGCCGAGCAGTAGCTCGGCTTCGGCTGCCGATGTGGCGGGTGACCTGGACAGGTAAGTGTCCATTTTTTAAAAGTCAGCAGCTGCTGTATTTGTAGCTGCTGGCTTTTAAAAAAAAAAAATCCCGGTGAACCTCCGTTTTAAGGCGGGTCATAGACGATGCGATTTTGTTTCCTGCAACCACGGGTTGCAGGAAAGAAATTTGCATGATTCCCTCATAAATGCACATGGTTTTGACAGGGAACCCTTCCTGCCGAGCAATTGTCTGCTCCGGGCAGGGTGGAGCTGTCCCCGCTGGTAGAAGACAGTGATTATCGCAAGCGAATCTGACAGGCTGGTTGTAACCAAGTTGATTGATCGGTCAACTTGGTACATTCAGCCTGCCCATTAATGGTTCGAATAGGAACCGCGTATGGCCGGCTTTAGTGTGCTTCTGCTGCTCCTTTATTGTCTGCTGACAGGCTGGGAGACAGGTCAGTGACCAAAGTACATAGGGTCCAAGTTATTGTGCAGCAGCCAAGACAAAGCGGATGTTCAGAAGGAACATATTCTGTATTTTGACTGCTGCACACGTTTCCTTTACCTGCAGTGTAGAAAATGCAAGTCACAATAATGGCTGATAAAGCAGTTGACTTTTGTACTTTTACTTGTATTTTTAGCCTGGAGTTCTACTTTTAAAGAAACTATAACATTTTAATAAAAAAAGGATTGCTGTTATTTGTAGCTGGGAATTCGTTAATAAAATATATATTTTTTTTTTAACTAGTGCCCTATGCCCCCCCCCCCCCCCCCAAAAAAAATCATGGTTAAAAAATGGATAAATGTATTCCCAGCTGCTACCTTAAAACCCTAAATCCATAGGGAACACTATACTGACCCCTATACAAGGCACACAATCAGTTCTTATGTAAAGGAATGCTGCATGGGTTTTTAATTCGGAGCTCAGGATTACTGTGCTACACTGTAAGAGTTGTTTTCAGATTTGATGAGTCAGACCATCAGATTAGTAACATAAAACTGCTTTTATTTTCCATCCCTGATCTCCTTTCCTCCTCATCAATATGTGAATTAAACTAAAAAAAAAAAAAAACCTTTCCGTTTTTATTACATAACTTATTTAATCCCAATAAAGTCATCAAAGGGTCTCTGTGCTTCTCTATGCAATGCAAGCCAGATCATGGCTGGGAGGAGGGGCTGGCAGGGTGCTGAATTCCTCAAGAGCCCTCAGCCCTGATTTAAGCAGTGGGCTGGTACTTGGGAGGAGTTATGCAAATCAAAATGCCTTGACGTGGTAGAAGTCAGTCTGGAGGAGTGGGTGTTCCTAGATAGACTATGTTTGTATGCAGACTATCCTAGGAAAAAACCTACATGTAATGCTGATTCTTCATGATTGGAATCCAATGAATGAAAGGGCTGAGCCAGGGACACTTGTGTTTGAGAGGAAGTTAGATGATGCTGGATGTCCTCTAGCTAGGAAATAAGGCAGGCTCTATCTTGCTTGCTGCAGCTTCTAATACACACTGTGAGAAGATGACAGTGTGCATTATAGTCCAAGAAAGCAATTTCAGTACAGGAGAGGCGCAACTGTGGAAGACTGAAGGGAAGCCCTCGGTTTAGCTTTAATGTGAAAGTCTTTACAATCAGTTCAAATGCTATCCTAACCAATCAAACCACTGCACAGGTTGTTTTTTTTTTTTGCTGATCTGACACAAATCTGAATTAAAGTGGATGTAAACCTCAGACATGAAACATGAACAAAGCATATCCCTCTAAAGTGTGTACCTGTCTCAATCCAGAGCACTATTAGCAGGTTATTGAATCATGCTTGGAAGCTTGTTGTAGGAGGAGAATATTTTACTTTCATGGAGGATATCTTTATCATGGAACAGGAAGAGAACACAAAAGTGCATTGAGGATAGATAGACAATAAATCCTTTTATATCATAGAATAGAAGAACTATACACTATAATTCCACAGCGCCACCTGCTGCATAGATAGGTATAATGCAGACAGTATTGTCAGTTTATTAAAGGAACACTAAAGAAATAAAAAATAATAACAAACATGTTATACTTACCTCCGCTGTGCATCTCGTTTTGCACAGAGTGGCCCCGATCCACGTCTTCTGGGGTCCCTCGGCGGCTGTCTCAACTCCTCCCCGCAATCACTCACCACCTATATGCGAGCGAGCTTGCATGGTGGTGAGTGATTGCGGGCGCGCTCCTGTGATACAGCCGGCGGCTATAGCTGCTCACTGTATCACTCGGCCCCGTCCCCCTGCGTGCCGCGTCATTGGATGTGATTGACAGCAGCGCGAGCCAATGGCTGCGCTGCTTTTAATCTAGCCACTGTAACCAATCAACGGCCAGGCTGAGCAGCGAAGAGGATGTCTGGGGAGAACGCGGGATTTTAGAGGGGTCAGGTAAACGGGGGGGCAGGGGGAGCCGGTATTGTCGGATGTTTTTTCACCTTGATGCATAGAATGCATTAAGGTGAAAAAATGTTTACCTTTTTACCTTTTTTACCTTTACAACCCCGTTTAACAACTTTACATTACATGCTGTTGTTCTTTTCCAACAAGCACTAAGTGTAATTTCTATCTGCTGCCTCTGCTATCAGCATGAATCACTTCTGACAAGTTTTCCTGACACCAAGTGAAAAAAGGTGACGGGAGGGATGAGCCTTAGCTGTGTTCCTGTGTGAAGGGGGGTGTCCCTTCCTTCCAATCAGCTCTCAGAGCTCTCCTCACTGATGTAACTTCAGCTCTCCACCCCCTTCTTTTCAGAGCTGAGAGATAATATGTAAATTCTGCACTTTGGATGAATGTGGGGGAAAGGCAGCCGTAGATAAACAGGTACAACTTATGTAGGAGGCTTTGTTTCATCTCGGTGTACCACCTGAGGCCAGACGCTTCACTGGGTATATGTAAGGGTTAACAACCACTTTAAGGTCTGACTTTGTGACCGGCATAGCAGACCCCCAGAGAATGTCATGCGAAGGTCTGCAGTTATATGCACTACAATCCATAGTTTCATTTCAATGTGTATTGACTTTCCATTAGAATACAACAAATGGTACAATCATAACAAACAATCCAAGCTTTTTCATTTCCATGTAATCTAATGTGTTGTACAGTTCATCTTCTATATTGCTACTTTATAGGTACCTTAGAATTATGGAAGCTGTCATTGTACCCAAAGGGTCTAAGGTCACTTGAGGTCACTGATCATCCATTGAACAAAATGCATACAAAAATTAAATCTGACCCCAAGTCTCCCTTCACAGCTAGGCGATTTGAATCGCGGCAAAACACGGGGTGCGTTTTGATAAGATTTTTTTTCTTAATGGCATCCCAAACGCGTTGCGATTTTTTTCCACGATTGTTGAGCGACAAGACTTAGCTACACTCGTGGCGAAACGCTCCTGGCTCTGTGCCAAGATTTGGTACGAGGTCTTTGGAGCGGAGGGAGGCCCATTGAAATGAATGGTGCCACTGCAAAAATGCTTCAATAAAAACGCACAAAAAAAAAAAGCGCTGCAGCAGTAGCTATCGCTGTGCTACACTTAGGTGTGAATGGAGCCTAAATTGTTATTGAAAGAAGCACTAGATTAACAACTGTAAATGCGGATATCTTTTTTTATAAATGTCCTGCACAGTCTGCCTTTAAAAAACTGTGTTTAGGGTCCTGGGAATAAGCTGTCAGCCTTCAGGTGACCTCTGACCTCCGCAGAGTTTTGATGAAGACTGGCTGTATAGATTCCTGCATGAGGTCAAGCATGACTGCTTCTCTTTAAAGAGACCCTGTCACCAGGCCATTCATTTCAACATTAGTCTTCCCATTAGATTATATGTGCGTGTTATTTTCCTGTAAAATTGTGTAGACATCTAACAGTTGGAGACTGGCTGTGTGCCACCGTCTTAGCGTGGCATCTTCACAGGCACAGCTCAATGGAAAGGAAAAAAAACTGCATTTAAAATGCTTGTTTAATTCTGCAATATTTTAGGTTGGTGACAGGGTCTCTTTAAGAGTGCGAACCAATCAGCAGTGAGGTGTTGGATTGTTAGATCACCTTTTTTTGTTATTTCAGAAACTTCCTCGAATAAATAAGTTGCTCCAGACAGTGTTCAGACAAAAAAAAAAGCTGAATCATGTTTACAGTGTTGTAAATGGTAAATAGCATAATATATCAATTTATGATAAAGTTTTAGTTTAAATGTGCATTACTGGCGATTATCGCCTAATATATAAAGCTGTAGAATGGGTGGTGGGGGAGGGGGGGTTGTTCCTCCACATATACAGTACAGGGTCCCAGGGCTGTGTTTGCAGAGCCCCCTAGTGGTGGAAAGAGTTACATTTTTATATTTTGGCTGTTTCCGTTATATCTTCCTGTGTTTTCGAAGCTGAAAGCTTTAGGGCCCAGTTGCATTTTTGTGAACGTCAGCACATGTGCATTAACACGCATTATGTTAAGGTAGCCCATTGAAGTGAATTGGATTGTCAATGCACCCTGATGTCCCCAAAATTGGATGTGACCCTACTTCTAGAGTGTAAGCTCTAACGAGCAGGGCCCTCAGATCCCTTTGTATTGAATTGTATTGTACTGTCTTCCCTGATGTTGTAAAGCGCTGCGCAAACTGTTGGCGCTATATAAATCCTGTATAATAATAATAATATTGTGTAATGCAATGCAGCGCACCGCAACACAAGTGCATTGCCTTCATCTTGGAGAAAAAAATAAATAAAAGTCAGCAGCTACAAATCTTGAATCTGCTGACTTTTAATAAAAGGACACTTACCTGTCTAAGGATCCAGCACCTATGGTCAGCTTAAACATCACCCAAAGGGGGAGGTTCCACTTTATGTCCTAGACCAGGGGTCTCCAAACTTCCTAAACAAAGGGCCGGTTTAATGTCCTTCAGACTTTAGGGGGGCCGGACTGTGGCCATCCAGAGTACAAAATGTCCCTGCATCAGTGGGAGTAAGCAAACCCCCTACATTGGTGCGAGTGGGAGGAATTGTGCCCCTTCATTGGTGTCAATGGGCCCATTGTTGGTGCCAATGGGAGGAATTGTGCCCCATTATTGGTGTCATTGGTAGGAACTGTGCCCTATGGTTGGTGTCATTGGGAGGAATTGCGCCCTTCATTGTTGTCAGTGAATAAATTAGTACCCCAAGGGCCGGTTAAAAGCAAGCAAAGGGCCACATCTGGCCCCCGGGCCGCACTTTTGAGACCACCGTCCTAGACAAATGAAGCAACAGCCTACTGAAAGTCAAGAGACAAGTGCATACCCACAGTGCATCGTGAGGTGTAATGGGTGGGGGGGGGGGGTGTTTGGCAAGCTGTGTGGGAGGTATGTACCTTTTATGGTGCTGCTTCTGTGAGTTTAACCACTTGCTGACCGGCCGCAGTACATATACTATGGCAGGTCAGCTCTATTGTGCAAAACAATGTACCTGTACGTCATTTCATGCAATAACGCGCCGATTGGCCACGGGGGGTGCCGATCAGCGGGTCCTGCGGACGCAATGTCCGAAAGTCACCCGCGATCGCTCTCCAGAGAGACAGGACAACAGTCTGCTGATGTAAACAAGGCAAATCGCCGTCCTGTCAGGTATGAACAGAGAGATCTTGTGTTCCTGCTAAGTAATAACACAAATCTCTCTGTTCATACAGTCAGTCCATCCCCCACACAGTTAGAAAGCACCTCCCAGGGACACAGTTAACCCTTTGATCTCCCCTAGTGTTAACCCCTTCCCTGCCAGTGTCATTTATACAGCGTCAGTGCATATTTTTAGCACTGATCACTGTAATAATGTCACTGTAAAAGTGTTAGGTGTCCGATCTGTCCGCTGCAGTGTCGCAGTCTCGCTAAAAATTGCTGATCGCCGCCATTACTAGTAAAGAATAAATACAAATCTATCCCCTATTTTGTAGACACTATAACTTTTGCACAAAAATAATAACCGCAGAGGTGATCAAATACCCCCAAAAGAAAACTCTATTTGTGGGGGGGGGGGACATCAATTTTGTTTGGGTACAGCATCGCACGCCCGCGCAATTTCCAGTTAAAATAACGCAGTGATGTATTGCAAAAAGTGGTCTGATCATTAAGGGGGGGGGGGTAAAACCTTCAGGAGCTGAAGTGGTTGATGCACAAATCTATCTATTACATTCGATGCAGTTCCAGTGAGAGCCCCCACCCAGGATTTGGAAACCCTTCCTCCTGATTTGTAAATCATCGTCTACACACATCATAAGCTTTTATTTAAAGCTGAACTCCAGCCACACAAACTTAAAATATGTTCCTCAATCGCAACAAATGAAATTGTGGCACAAACAAATGCTAATGCACCATCCACATAAGTTAGCCTTATCCCCCTAGATAAATGTGAAGATGCACTTAAAGAGGAAGCATACTAGCTCATTATGTGGCACTTACCTGAAATCGAAGCCCCTGAAGTCCTCCTCGTTCCCCTCCGCCGCCATGTCCCCTCGGAGCTTCTTCCTGGTATCGCCGCTCCGGGCTGTGATTGGCCGGAGCGGCGATGACGTCACACGCATGCGCGTGGGGCCCGCATTCGCCCATTCAGAAAACCTGCGATCCCGGCATATCCCATTCATTATGTCGGGACGCTCAGTGCGCTTGCGCAGTTGTCTATGCGTAGACATCGGTGCAGTGTTATCTGCATATATCTCCTTAACCGTGTAGGTTAAGGAGATATTTCATGCACCTACAGGTAATCCTTAATCTAGGCTTACCTGTAGGTGCAAGTTGTCTAAGTGGGTTTACAACCACTTTAAGCAGCATAAGGAGTTCATAAAAATCCCATAGGAAGGATGTTCGAAATTACAAAAAGGAACACAAGGGGGCACCATCTAAGTGCAGCATTAATGGGTTTATTACGATTAAAAAGCCAAATGCAATCTCTCAGACATATAAAATCAAATAGCTTATCTGCAACCATGTCACATTCCATCCCATTGATGCTGCACTTAGCTGCCGTCCCCTTATGTTCCTCCTTTGTTTCCTCAAAAGCAACAACAGATGTAAATCTCTAGAAGTGTGCACCAAATGACTTGACTTAAACCCAGATATTACCTTGTAAAAGTATCAGTTACAATATTGCTATGCTGCACCCAGTCTGTACAGAGCTGTCGGAAGATACCCAACTGCTCCACCCACTACAGGCTGCCTACAGAAAACGACAGGAGGGGGCGGAGACCAGACCAGTCACCCTGCACAAGGAGCGTGATCAGAAGTGGCTGATCTTTATTACAGGAAACCTCTGCACAGAGGTAAAGTGCAGGAGTTGTTTAAAGCTGGAGAACCACACATATTTGGGGATAATACACAAAGGAGACTGAGATTCAGATAACCGTACACCTCGCTATTATTTAGACATTATTTCCTTTTCCTGAAGTTCAGATAAAGAAAAAAGTCCTTTGACTAATAAGACATGTCTTATGCTGGAGAGACACCCTGATCTCCTCTGCACTTTGATAAAACGTTCCCACTTGATTTTTATTTAAAACTGAACTCAAGGCTGATATAAAAGACAAAAAGTATTGCAGCTCTGTATTGATGCATCATAAAATTTATTTTTTACATGCAATCCATGTAAGAATTAGGTATGGTGTCAGCTTGTTGCAATCCCTAACAGCAGAGCTCATTCTGTGAGAAGGAGCCAATTGTGCTGCAGTGTTATTGTGCCAAGTTGCATGCTGAAGGGAGGCGAGAGCAGAGGGACAGATGGGCTCATTGGTCTACTGCAGGGGTGTCAAACTCCATTTAATCTTGGGCCGCATTGGCAGTATGGTTGCCCTCGTAGGGCCAGTTGTATCTGGGGTGCGATACGTACAGAGTGCAGGGGTGTGTGACAAGCAGGGTTCAGGGGTGTGCTAAGTACAGAAGGCAGGGTTCAAGGGTACGTTACGTACAGAGTGCAGGGTTCAGGGGTGCGTTACGTACAGATTGCAGGGTTGTGTTACATACAGAGTGTAGGGTTCAGTGGTGTGTTACGTGTAGGGTTCAGGGCTGCGTTACGTACAGAGTGCAGGGTTCAGGGCTGCGTTACGTACAGATTGCAGTGTTCAGGGGTGTGTTACGTACAGAGTGCAGGGTTCAGGGGTGTGTTAGTGCAGGGATCAGGGGTGCATTGCGTACAGAGTGCAGGGTTCAGGGGTGTGTTAGTGCAGGGATCAGGGGTGCATTTTGTGCAGGGTTCAGGGGTGTGTTACAGGGTTCAGGGGTGCTTTACGTGCAGGGTTCAGGGGTGTGTTACGTACAAAGTGCAGGGTTCAGGGGTGCTTTACTTGCAGGGTTCAGGGGTGTGTTACGTACAAAGTGCAGGGTTCAGGGGAGCTTTACGTGCAGGGTTCTGGGGTGCGTTATGTATAGAGTGCAGGGTTCAGGGCCACATGACAAGGCCTGGTGGGCTGGATTTAGCCTGCGAGCATTGTGTTAGTTATATGTGGTCTACTGCTTCACTGTCCAGTCACAGGTTGGGGGAGGGTCAAGACCTGTATGTGTCTACAGCAGTGAAAGTTCACGTCCCCTCCTCTGCCAGACACAGGCATGCTGTGTAAATATCAGAACTGGATGGACAAAAATACTACAGGCAGGCTCTGAGTTGCACACATACGACTCATACTTACAAACAGGAAGACAACAATCATGTTTCCACGACAACCCAAAATCTTCAAAATCCAATTGTCATTGGGACAGAAAGTGAGGTGAAATCTTCTGAACAGGGGCACAGACAGCAAAATAAACGTTACAGGGGTGATGACCCTTCCCTATGTTTTCCAAAATTATGCAAAAAAATATTTTTGGCTGGAGTGTCACTTAATAAATGTACCTGTTCCAACTTGCATACAAATTCGACCTAACCACTTGCGGACAAGCCGACGCAGTTAACTGCGGAGGGTTGGCTCCGCTGGGCGAACCGTCATAGCTGTACATCGGTCGATTTAAGCGGGCCAGCAGGTGCGCGCCGGCTGCATTGCGGGAGTGCTGATGCTCGTGAGCGGCGGTCTACTGGGACACACGAGCGATCTCCGGGCACGAGAGGCATAACAGGGACGTGTGTGTGTAAACACACATCCTTGTTCTGTTCTGCTAGGAACCACGATCTGTCATTTCTTCATGGTCAGTCCCCTCCCCCTACAGTTAGAACACACATTAGGGAACACAACCCCTTGATCGCCCCCTAGTGTTAACCCCTTCCCTGCCAGTGACATTTTTACAGTAATCAGTGCATCTTTATAGCACTGATCGCTGTATAAATGCCAATGGTCCCAAAAAAGTGTCCGATGTGTCCTCCATAATGTCGCAGTCCTGATTAAAAATCGCAGATCGCCGCCATTACTAGTAAAAAATAATAATAATAATAAAAATGCTATAAATCTATCTCCTATTTTGTAGACACTATAACTTTTGCGCAAACCAATCACTATACACTTATTGCAATTTTTATTACCAAAAATATGTAGAAGAATACGTATCGGCCTAAACTGAGAAAAAAATTCACTTTTTATAAAAATAAAAAAAAATGGGAATATTTATTATTGCAAAAAGTACAAAATATTGTGGTTTTTTTTCAAAATTGTCACTCTTTTTTTGTTTATAGCGCAAAAGATAAAAATTGCAGAGGTGATCAAATACCACCAAAAGAAAGCTCTATTTGTGAGAACAAAAGGACGTCAATTTTGTTTGGGTACAGCGTCGCACGACCGCGCAATTGTCAGTTAAAGCGACGCAGTGCGGAATCGCAAAAAATGGCCCGGTCATTGGGCTGCCAAATCTTCTGGGGCTGAAGTGGTTAAATTGGAACTTTACCCATAACAATTTAATAAAAAAGAATGTTCTTTAGCAAGGAACATACATTCCACATTAATAATTCTGCTAGCAAAAGTAGTATGTGCTGTAAACTGTCTCCAGCATTGCTCCTGTTTACTCTTGCAGAGGGCTGCCATTTTGCTGAAGCTCAGAGCCCCTGAACAGCAGTAAATCATAAAGCAGAACTAAACCCATCGATTTAACGGTTTCAAAAAAACAGTTACTTTCCTGGAATGCCGGGATTGCTAACTGTCACATTTGCTTGTGTCCTCAACCAAACTGTCAAACCATCAAATGTCTGGTGTCATAACTGATCACATGTGTAGCACCATGGCAGTTGCAGATCAAACAGAAGCAGCTTCCTTGGCTGTAAAGGATAGGAGGGTTTAATTCCGCTTTAAGGCTGTCGGTAGATCAACCTCTACAAATTTAGTAAAAATAGAGAGCAACTGAGCATGTGCAGAGTAGGGTGAGACAAATTACTGGATTTTAAACAGTATAGACACTTATTTTAAATGTATTACACGGCTATACCTGCAAAAGTGGCCATTATGAAGTCATCTAGCAGGACTTTATTTTCTGACTAAAGTTCCACTTTAAGAACGAACAAACCTACAGAACCTTCTTGTTTGTAACCCGGGTTGCCTGAAATTCTGCAGTTCCCATATTGGTATTTCATCTGTTTATTTAGCTGTTAGCCTGGAATTCCACATTAACCACTTGAGACCCGCGCTATAGACAAAAGACGTCTGCAGCGCGGCTCTCAAGTGCCGAGTGGATGTCCATGGACGTCCTGCTGTTTCTCTCCCCCTGCGCGCCGCCGAGGGCGCGCGGCGGGGGAACAGCTGTGCCCGCCGTGGTCACGTGATGCCGATGCGTGTGCCTGGCGGCCGCAATGTCCGCCAGGCACCCGCGATCGGCCGGTACACAGACAAGGACATGGATCTGTGTGTGTAAACACAGAGATCCATGTCCTGTCAGGGAGAGAGGAGACCGATGCTGTGTCCCTTGTACATAGGGACACAGATCGCTCACCTCCCCCCACAGTAAGAATCACAAATAGGGAACATAGTTAACCCCTTCCCTGCCAGTCACATTTATACAGTAATCAGTGCATTTTTATAGCACTAATCGCTGTATAAATGTGAATGGTCCCAAAATAGTGTCAAAAGTGTCCGATATGTCCGCCGCAATATCGCAGGCCTGACAAAAATCGCAGATCGCCGCCATTACTAGTAAAAAAAAAATATATATAATAAAAATGTCATAATTCTATCCCCTATTTTGTAGGCGCTATAACTTTTTCGCAAACCAATCACTATACGCTTATTGCTATTTTTTTTACCAAAAAAATATAGAAGAATACGTATCGGCCTAAACTGAGAAAAAAATAGTTTTTTAAAAAAAAATTGGGATATTATTATAACAAAAAGTAAAAAAATATTGTGTTTTTTTTCAAATACCACCAAAAGAAAGCTCTATTTGTGGGGAAAAAATGATAAAAATATCATTTGGGTACAGCGTTGTATGACCGCGCAATTGTCATTCAAAGTGCGTCAGCACTGAAAGCTAAAAATTGGTCCGGGCACGAAGGGGGTTTAGTGCCCAGTTGTCAAGTGGTTAAAGCAGACCTCTATCCATATTATGGAACTCTTCTTTTAGGCTGGGTTCACGCTGCTGCGATCAGATTTTTATGTGATGTTCAGTGTGATTATGTAGTGCTACTTGGATGCAACTTTGATAAGGTTTATATATTCTATGGGGCCAAAATGGCACTGGAATCGCACCAATTTCCAAAATTGCTTTGTGCTGAGTTGCATTGATATGAATGGGATCCATTGAAAACAATATGATTTCCATTGTCATGCGATGCTGTGTGAGCCAAGTTGTATCTAAAATCGCACCATTGTGAACCGGGCCTTAATGGAAGTGCAAAACGAGGATACATTTTTTGTTTTTGTTCCCATTTACCTGATTAACAATTGTGCAAGTAGTAGTGTGAGCTTCAAATGCAGGCAAAATCTTTGTTGCCACCCTGAGCTCAACAGTGTCTGTATCCTCTCCGCTACCCATGGGTCCGGCCATAGAGAATAATGGCTGTGTCCAGCTCCTGCTTGGAGATGGACAGTATAGTAAACATTTTTTGTACAATAACAAACATGTCATACTTGCCTGCTCTGGGTTTTGCACAGAACAGCCTGATCCTCCTTTTCTGGGGTGTCCCGGCGGCGCTCCTGGCTCCTCCTCATCACTGTGTACCCCCACGGAGAGACTCTTTCCATGAGGGCACCTGTGCGGGCGTGCTCCCGAGTCCTGGTCCTGCTGCCTCCATTGACACAGACAGCAGGACTCAGCCCAGTCCCCGGCTCCCGTGTCCATGGATTTGATTGACCGCAGCGGGAGCCAATGGATCCTGCTGCTATCAATCTATCCAATGAGGATTTACCTTTAAAAAAAAAAATCTATCCAATGAGGACTTGAGACAGTGGCTGGAGCTGCTGGGCTCGTGCTCGTCGCTGGAACGACTGGGTTCAGGTAAGAAAAAGGGCGGCTCTGGGGGGCAGGTACAGCGCAGAAGGTCTTTCATCTTAATGCATAGAATGCATTAAAGCGGTGTTCCAGCCGAATTTTTTTTTTTTTTTTTTTAAAGTCAGCAGCTACAAACACTGTAGCTGCTGACTTTAAAATAAGGACACTCTTACCTGTCCTGGGCGCCCGCGATGTCGTCGCCCCCCCGAGGCCGATCTGTCCATCGGATCGGGTGCAGGTGCCACCATTCCAACTAAGGGAAACCGGCAGTGGAGCCTTGCGGCTTCACTGACGGTTTCTGACTGCGCATGCGCGAGTCCCGTGGCACTTTGTGAATGGCCAGCTCATCTTCAGGGACACACACAGGTCCTAGAAGACAAGGGGGGTGCTCACTGAAGAAGAGGATGTGACGTCCTGGGCCACGGCCCGGCTGAATCGGAAGTACACTTGTACTTCTAAAAATGGTACTAAAGGAAAAAAATGTATTTCAATATCCAAAAACGAGGGGTGGAGAGGTGGTCTATAGTTTTAACACCACCTCTGAAAAGTGGGTGGAACTCCACTTTAAGGTTTACAACTCCTTTAAGAACTCACGTCTAAGGTCTACATCTGAGCTCCCACTGCTATTGGATCAGTATGGCTAGACATGACATATACCCTATAAAGCAGTGGTTCTCAACCCTGTCCTCAAGTACCCCCAACAGGCCATGTTTGCAGTTTTCCTTTATCTTACACAGGTGCTTTAAATCAGAATCAGACAGCTAATTTATCTAATGCCGCGTACACACGACCGTTTTTAATGACGAGAAAATGCAATTTTTTTAAATGGTTATTAAAAATGATCGTGTGTGGGCTTCAGAGCATTTTTCACGACGTGAAAAATGGCCATGAAAAAATTGGAACATGCTCTAATTTTTCTCGTCGTTTTTCTCGTCATGAAAAACGGCCGTGTGTAGGCTTTAATGACGTGAAAAAAAAAATGTGCATGCTCAGAATCAAGTATGAGACGGGAGCGCTCGTTCTGGTAAAACTAGCATTTGTAATGGAGATAGCACATTCGTCACGCTGTAACGGACTGAAGAGCACGAGGCTGAAAAGCGCCAATCGTCTCTCAACAAACTTTACTAACACGAGGATCAGCAAAAGCAGCCCAAAGGGTGGCGCCATCCAAATGGAACTTCCCTTTTATAGTGCCGTCGTACGGGTTGTACGTCACCGCGCTTTTCTCTAGCATTTTTTTCCACGATAATGTGTAGGCAAGGCAGGCTTGAGAAGAATCACGTCGAGAAAAACGCTGTTTTTTTCAATGACATTAAAAACGGTCGTGTGTACGCGGCATGAGAGAAATTCCCAAAACCTGACCTGTTGGGGGTACTTGAGGACAGGGTTGAATTTTTATTTTTTCAAGTTGATGCTAAATGGGTTGTATTCTATACTACTGAATGAAGAAACCCGTAGCTCAAAAATAGATTCCTCATTATAAAGAATCTGTTCAGTTAAAGGAACTCAATTGATCATCTATATATAGACTGCAACAAATGAACTGTTAACATTTGTGAATATATAATGGTGTATCTGTTTTAATTTCCAGACTGTGAAGGCCCTCTTCATACCTATGCGAATTGGTTGTGGCTTAAACCGCATCCAATTCGCATAACAATATAAAATACATTGATTTTAATGAGGCTGATTCACATATGTGCGATGCATTCGCACTGCCCATTGCCCAAAAAACGTGTGCGTTTTCTAGGCATTGCAGTGCGGCTCAGGTGCGAATTCAGGGCCATTATCTTCTATGGGCACGCATCTGATTCGCAGATGTGTTCAGTTCTCATCAGGATTTCTCTCCTTCTCCTCACTACACTTCCCCCCTCCCCCTTCCCTCTCCCAGGTCTCCAAGATTCGCAGCTTAAACAGAGATGATCTGCTGAACAGCTCTCTTATCTCTCTGCAGAGCTAAGAGAGCTGTAATTCGCACTGCACAAGTGTGAACCCAGCCTAAAAGTTGATAAAATGCAGATCTTGGATGCCACACAGAGACTTGGTGTTGGAGGACTTGATGTAGATCAGAGAACAGGGAAGCCAAGGGCTAATGAAATCCGGCACCCCTAGACTTCCTGTTAGGCTGGGTTCACATATGTGTGGCTGCGGTTTGCAGTCCGGGGTCTGGTGCGTTTCTGTTCACCCGTATAGGTGCGATTCAGGTGCATATTTGAGCTGAATTCGCACCTGAACCAGGCCCAAAAATGCACAGGACCCTTTTCAAAACCGCATGGCGGTCACCCCGGACGTGTGTGAACCGGCTCCACTGAGAGCTAGTCACGCTCGCATGTTATGTGAATTGGATGCAGATAAAAATGCATAAAATTTGCATATATGTGAACCCAGTCTTACACAGACCACAGCTGCTAATGTCTAATTGAGTTTGTACTGGCAGAGCTGAAAAAATAAGCTGAAATTGCAGTGTATGTAAATGTGGGAATATCAGGCAGTGTATGGAAAAGTTTACAGCTCAAAGGAAGTTTAAGGGCTCTTCCACAACATACGTGCAAGAAAACTGATGGGAAAACTGTGCAGATTTCACGTGCAGAGTTTACATCAGTTTACATACGTTTTTATGCATGTTGCCGATTCCTGTGCAGAAATAAATCAGCACATTGTGGTGTGAAAAAGGCACATAGAGAACCATTGTTTTCTTTGAGCCCTTGCAGAACGCATGCAGAAAAACTGACGTCTCTGCACCATGGTGTGAACGAGGCCATAAGGTGTTCCGGGGATGCTGCATTTCACAAATGATGATTATGATGCTGCTTTAGGTTACAGTGTTTGTGTTAAAGCAGAGTCGTCGTCCCCACAAATACTGTAGCTGCTGACTTTTAATATTAGAACACTTGCCTGTCCTGGGTTCCTGCGATTTCGGTACCCCAGCCAATTTTTGGATCGACTCTCGGGTGCTGCTGCTGCCATTCATTGTAAGGGAAACCGGCAGTGAAGCCTTTTGGCTTCACAGCCAGTTCCCTACTGCGCATGTGCGAAGCGCACTGCACTTTCTAACTGGCCCCGCGGAGGAAGGAGGAGGAGCCGAACTTCCGAGGGACAACGCCGTGGCGCAGTCTCCCGGAAGTGGGAAAGAGTACCTGTCAAAAACTGGTACTCGTCCCCGTGCCCCCCCCCCGAAAGGTGCCAAATGTGGCACCGGAGGGGGGGGGGGCAGATAAGCGGAGCTTCCACTTTTGGTTGGAACTCCACTTTAAGTTTGGAGTTTAAAGTGGTCTTTCCATTGCAAGTGCAAAGTTCCACTTTTTTTTTATCCCACCCCCTTCCAAAAAAACGAAGCGCTTTAAAAATCCTCCTTTGAACAATCTGCCCACATTAAAAAAAAAAATTTTTTGGGGAAATAGTTTATTTAAAAATGGCCATGTTAAAGCCATTTGTATTGTGGGTGCTGGGAGCTGTCAAAAAAGCAGAATTTTCCCAAGTACGCTTTAAATCTTGCCGTTTATTGGCTTGCTCAACTCAAGTGTAACTAAAGGCAAAACTTTTTTTTTTTGTTTTGTGATTTGTATAAGGTGGTGAAGGGTTTGTATTATTCTCGGTGTCACCCTTGGTGAAACTTTCTGTAATTGTCCTCGTCCCCTATATCACTTGGGAAATCAAGTGGCCACCCAAAGAAGAGTAGAGTGGGATATTTTCACTTGTTCCTGTGACAACTGTCTAGGAGGGGACTTCTCTGACATCAGAAAGACATCTTATCACTTCCGGTTGATTTGACAGGTCAGAAAGTGAAAGTAAACCTACCGAATGACAGACCTAGGGCAAAAAAAAAAAAAAGACTGAGAGCGATCTTAATCCTACCCTACTGTAAAGGTTTTGAATTTAAATATATTTTAAAAATGCTTGCTTTTTGTCAGGTGTTCTACTGGGGTAAAAACACAACAAACAAAAATTCCCAGCTCAACTTACCAGCCAGCCTGCAACAAACCGAATCACCTTGTCTAACAGTTCCCGTCAAAACAAGGGGTTTAGTTTGCACACATTTGCAAATACATGCGTAAGATGCAGAGGCCACTTCACAGCACCCCAGTATTATCTGCAGTCCTAACTCTATACATTTTGAGAGCCTCTAAAGTTGGAGCACATATATAATAATGGATAGATTGAGGGTAGGTATGCCTGGTGTACCAAACGCACAGAATGGAAGAGACTTTCTGAAGACTGAGGCCTCGTACACACGACCGATTTTCTCGGCAAGAACCAGCAAGAAACTTGCTGGCAGAGAGGTCTTGCCGAGTAAATCGGTCGTGTGTACGCTGCTAGCGGGTTTCTCGTCGAGAAAACCGACAAGAAACCTCGACGAGAAAATAGAGAACCTGCTCTCTATTTTCTTGTCGAGATTCTCCTCGGCGTGTTTCTCGACGAGAAAAGTGAGTGTGTGTACACTTACCTGTCCGCCCGGAAGCCCGCGCATGTTCGAAATGAATTCGACGCATGCGCGGTAGCTTCCTAGGCATACGTAGGGTATACCAAGATGGCGGCGACGGCATCGAATGTGACGAGCGCATGCTCGACGTAGTCGATGACGTCACCGCGTACACTCCTTTCAAAGAACCGCGGGTTCTTTGAAACGAGCGTGTGTACACTCGGCCGGGACAAGTTTCTTGTCCAAGAATCTCGTCGAAAAAAACGACATGTTTTTTTCGACGAAAATCTCGGCCGTGTGTACGAGGCCTCAGTCTTAGTAACCTATCCATTCGTTTCTGACTGATTGAAGCAGATTGACCCTGTCCATTTTTTTTTCAGATATTTTTATTTTTCTGGTTACGCTGCCATGTTCAGCTATGCTTATTGGAGTTTGTGGTTATTTTCTTACTTTATTTTTATGTTTGTGCTAGTATTAAGGCCCGTACACACGGTCAGACTTTTTGCCAACAAACTTCAAAATTAGCAAGTTTTCCAAAAAATCCGACCGTGTGTACGCTCCATCGGACAAACGTTTTCGGTTTTCATCGGACAAAAGTTCGCTCTGAAAACAGACAAACTTTTCGGCAACAAAAGTCTGATGGTGCAAAGTCCGACCGTGTGTACAGAAATCCATCGGACTTTTGTCCGAAGTACAAATATGCATGCCCAGAACCAATGTTAAAATCAACCAACAATAGCAGAAGTTGAGCAAAGGGTGGCGGTAAAGACCAGAAAAACCATGTGATGTTGGGAAAGTTTGCAGTAAAGTCCTGCCGTGTGTATGCTATGGGTGTGCCCGGCCAACACCCTTCGGACAAAAATCCACGGAAAAGTTTGAAGTCCTACAGTGTGTACGAGGTTTTAGTCACTATAGTCTTCACTTTTGATTTCCCTTATAGAAATAAAGCTTGGAAAGATACTATAGGCTTAAGCTGGCCATAGATGGTTCGAAATTTGGCCGGTTCAGCAGGGACCAGCCAAATGTTGATCTGTCTATGGCCAGGCCATTTGTACAGAAGTTGATCTCTCTTACCTAACATACTACCTGCATTTCCCACAGCACCTAATCGGATGGCTTCCATGTGTGTATAAGCGGAGCCACAAATGCATATTTTTTTTGCATTGTAATTCTTTTCTCAGTGTAATCGTATATCAATATATATATCTGAATCTGAGAATTTTTCTTTTGATAGCAGCACATACATGTTTGCTTCTGTTGTTTTTTTTTTTCCTGTCTAGTTTGGAAGCCCGCAAAAAATCTTATGCTTTCTAACATATTGACTTAAGCTTTAACCACTTGCCTACCGCCCGCCGTCATATGACGCCGGGACGATGAGGCTCTCATTCTGGGCGGACGTCATATGACGTTGTGCCTTCCAGAGCCACTACGGGGCGCGCGCGCCACGTCTCTGGGGACCCGATGCGCGTCCCCGGTGGCCGCGATGTCTGCCGGGCACCCGCGATTGCCCAGTAACTGAGCAGGACCGTGGATCTGTGTGTGTAAACGTCCTGTCAGGGAGAGGAGACCAATGGTGTGTCCCTTGTACATAGGGACAACCATCAGTCACCTCCCCCCCACAGTTAGAATCACTATCTAGGGAACACAGTTAACCCCTTGATCGCCCCCTAGTGTTAACCCCTTCCCTGCCAGTCATATTTATACAGTAATCAATGCATTTTTATAGCACGGATCGCTGTATAAATGAATGGTCCCAAAAATGAGTCAAAAGTGTCGATGTGTTCGCCGCAATATCGCAGTCACGATAAAAATCGTAGATCGCTGCCATTACTAGTAAAAAAATTAAAATGCTATAAATCTATCCCCTATTTTGTAGCCGCTATAACTTTTGCCCCAACCAATCAATATATACCTATTGCAATTTTTTTTTTTGGATTTTTTTTTTACCAAAATATGTAGAAGAATACACATCGGCCTAAACTGAGGAAAAATATTGTTTTAAAAAAAAAAATTGGATATTTATAGCAAAAAGTAAAAAATATTGTGTTTTTTTTCAAACTTGTGCCTCTTCTTTTGTTTATAGCACAAGAAATAAAAAACACAGAGGTGATCAAATACCACCAAAAGAAAGCTCTATTTGTGGGGAAAAAATATATAAAAATTTAATTTGGGTACAGTGTTGCATGACCGCGCAATTGTCATTCAAAATGTGACAGCGCTGAAAGCTGAAAAATGGCCTGGGCAGGAAGGGGGTGAAAGTGCCCTGTATTGAGGTGGTTAAATTATGGATGTTCCAGGCTCTAAAAAAAAAAAAAAAATCATGCAATTACCTCACAAACACTACAAGCAAAAAAATCCTGTCTGCTTCCTTTTTGACTCAAACTAAAAAAAAAAAAGAAAAAAAAAATTCTAATTAATGCTTTGATATTTTATTCACTGAGACTAGGAACAGAAGCGTGTGTCTCGCCAATACTTTTCTTTTCTACTTTTGGATAGAATGAGGAAGGATTTTGAACCCTTGTGATTTTTTTTTCTCCTGCTATCTGGAGCTTCGTTGGAGATATTTATCCTCATTTTGCCATGGGGAAAATTGTTTTACCAGACAGGAAGTGAAGGGAAATTCCCAGTGGGGACACTGTCCAGAATAAACAATTCTAGGCTTTTACCTTCTCTACTAAAATAAAGCCTTTTTTATTTCTTTGTGTCTGTTGGAAATTTGGCTGGAAATTTTCACTTTAACAGTCTGATACACACTTGTGTGGGCGCCATGTGCATCATCCAGATTTAAAATGAGATTTCCAAGAGGCCGCTGTTACTTGTTACACTTTTGAGTACACTGTTACACAATGCAGGCTTTTTAGGTGAGCAGATACCAGTTTAGATGGACACTTGGTTGGATTCTAAAGGGTCTACTGGGATTAAAATGTTGAGGAAGGTCCTGATGTTGAGGACAAAAATCGAATCATGTGTCCAGGACGCTTCCACACTTTAAAACCCTTCATTGCCAAGATTTTACTGAAAGCATGCAATGCTGAGCGTGACCCAAATATATATCCCCGCACATTTATAGGCCTATTCACTATATGTGATATGACCCATAACGCCCAATTCAATGAAGTCCATTCTGTAAAATACAACTTCTATTTGGAGATTAAGGCCATAAGTACTTGGTAGTGCCACTCCAGGCTGGGGTATAGAGCCCCATTGGCACTCGGGTTATTAGGAGGACCAGCATAAGAAAAAACGAATCCAGTGAGCCATGAATATTTTGACTTGAAACCGCTGCTCACCATACCCGATCCTAGTATGGATGTATTCATGAGAAAGCCTCAGTTACTGCCGCTCCTAGGGCCATACCCCCTAACATGTTTTGCCCCACCCACCAGGGCTTAATCATCAGTGATTAAGCCCAGGTGGGTGGGGCTAAAATGTTCTATTTGGATTTCATAAATTTGTACAGCAAGCGCCTTGCTCCTTTCCTTTATGAACAATCCTGGTAGTATGTATAATAATGTAATTCATAAGGAAAAAAAAAAAGTTCAGTGCACTAAATTTCTGCTTCCATAAGGGTTGTCTTGTTGCACGCCATTCCTACAGTTACAGATTTAATTTATTTCCCCACAGGCAGGGCCTGCAAGGGGCCTTTTCTTTGTAAATGTCCAGATCCGTTAAGCGCAGATTAACGGAATCGGATCGTCTCCACCATGCGTGGCCGTAATCCCTACACCTCGTCACCGCTAGCTTCTCCTCTGCACACCACTTGTATTTATTCCCGGTCTCCATGCTTGTAATGTGCCGCTTTCACCAAGGCGACAGCCTAAAATATAAATATATATATAAATATATAAAGTTTTTTTTTTATTAGTAAAACAAAAAGTAAAGGAAAAAAATATGAAAAACCACTAGTGCTGGTGCATTTTAATACATTTATTTTATTTTCATTTTCTTTCTTTTTTGTACTGAACTAACCCTTTTGAAGGTTGATTGTGCAATGTAATTTAATGTTGTACTGATTGTAATCATTGTTTTTGGGCTCAGCCCCCATCTGCACACAGGTTATTAAGACGGTCGTCAGAAAGCTGTTGATTTTATTTTTCTTTAAAAAAATAAAAAAACGCACCCGAAGCTGTGAGCAAATGTTCAGTCCTAACCCTTTTATTTTTTTGTTGTTATAATTATTTTTTTTGTAGTTGCCATTATGTTTTGCAATGGCTTCCTGATTGAAATGGACTTTAAACAAGTACTGTAACTGTGTGATGTAGCTTTATTTCATTTTGTAATGTTTCAATTCTAAAATGGATGTGTATTGTTGCCTTAGACAAAAAAAAAAAGAAAAAAAAAGGGTGATTTAAAGAAAATAAAATGAGTCTAGCCCCCTTTTATCTAGTGACATTTAAATGCAAGATATTCACTTTCTGGTGCACTCTGATTAAAACTTACTTGAACAGTTCTCTCAAGAAGTGTCGTGTCGATTTCTCTTCCTGGGTGAAAGGTTGGCAGATGTGTAATATATTATCAAGCAGTGCTTACAGTTTCCAGTCCCAACTTTTAGTAGTGTTTCAAACCAACAGGTGTATGTGAATGCACTTTCCTTAACCATTCGGGGGGTCTCTGCTTCTCGGATGGCATCCCTGGACGTCCTCACGTGTGCGTGCATCGGGAACTCTCTGTGACTGCTGTTTCGCTTGCATCACAGATCAGGGTAAAGGGCCAATCACAGGGGCCCTTTAGCACGTTATCACTGTGTACAATCACAAGCGAATACAGATCTGGAACTGTGCTGGAGCAGCAAGCTTTGAAAGTTCCCAATGCTTTTACAGTGCTACACATCAGTGCAGCCTCATGAGCACACATCAGGGAAGAAAGAAAAAATGACTAATGCCCCGTACACACGACCAGTTTTCCCGACGAGAAAACTGCCATTACTCTTTCGTCCATGGACCGACACAGCTTCTCTATTGACAAAGTGCGTATTATCCGTTAATTAGGAGTGACTAGGCAGAAAACTTGTAAAAAGTGTTGCATCACACCGTCTACAGTACCGCCCAGGGGGTGGACCCTCTGGGTATATCACCTCAGTCTGCATCTCGCAGATCAGTTTTGTTCTGTCTAGCAAGGAGTAGGACATGGCTTCCTTCGGGCCCATCGGTCCGGGGGGAAAATATATTTTTACGCTGTTACCACCCCTCGTTTTTTCTCTGACACTGTTTTGGGACGTCCCACTTTGTCAATAGAGAAGCTGTGTCGGTCCATGGACGAAAGAGTAAATAGGATTTTTTACTCACCGTAAAATCCTTTTCTCTAAATCCATGGACCGACACAGCACCCACCCCTCCTTTTAAGTTTGCACTGCTTTTTGACGAACTGATCTGCGAGATGCAGACTGAGGGGATATACCCAGAGGGTCCGCCCCCCTGGGCGGTACTGTAGAAGGTGTGATGCAACACTTTTTACAAGTTTTCTGCCTAGTCACTCCTAATTAATGGATAATACCCACTATGTCAATAGAGAAGCTGTGTCGGTCCATGGACTCAGAGAAAAGGATTTTACAGTGAGTAAAAAATCCTATTTTTTTTATATTGGTCGGGAAAACCGGCCGTGTGTAGGCTCCATAGCAGTTTTCCCGACGAGAAAACTGCCCGCAAAAAAAATTAGAACCTGCTCTATTTTTTCCCGTCGTGTTTCCCGTCAGTCTTTTTCTCGTCGAGAAAACTGGTCGTGTGTATGCTTTTCCGAGGGGAAAAAAAAAACGTGCATTCTCAGAATCAAGTATGAGACGGGAGCGCTCGTTCTGGTAAAACTAGCGTTCGCAATGGAGATAGCACATTCATCACGCTGTAACGGACTGAAAAGCACGAGGCTGAAAAAGCGCGAATAGTCTCTCACCAAACTTTACTAACACGAGATCAGCAATAGCAGCCCAAAGGGTGGCGCCATTTGAATGGAACGTCCCCTTTATAGTGCCGTCGTACGTGGTGGATGTCACCGCGCTTTGGTCGAGTGTTTTTTTTTTAATAAACGTGTGTATGCAAGGCAGGCTTGAGAGGAATCACGTCGGGAAAAACGTTGGGTTTTGGCATGTCAGGAAAACTGGTCGTGTGTAGAAGGCATTACAGTAAAACCTTGGATTGATAGAAACTTTGTCTGAGAGGGTTTTGCAAGACCAGCAATTATTTTAAAATAAATTTAGACTCGGGGTGACGGGGAGCGATGTCTTGATATACAAGTAGTGTCATGTCACAACTGAGTATAAAAGAGAAGAGAGGCGCCTCTAAGTGTAGCAATATGGTTACATTTAATGAAGGTACAACATTTAGCAACTCGCATGGTTGATGATTAAAAGAGGCACATTTAAGTATGCAGGCATCCGGGGTAAATCTGTCCACAGAGACCATCCTCCGCACCGCCATCAATGTCATCCCTTCGACGCTGCGCTCCACAAGCACTTCAAGGCTCGCTTTCAGATCGCTCTACTGCAGGGTAGTCTTCCCGGTCACGATTGTAGACTGACAGCGGTGAGAGCCGGCGGTGTGGGGGATGGTCTATGTGGACAGCTTTACCCCGGATGCCTGCATACTTAGATGTGCCTCTTTTAGGCCCCCTTCACACTGGCAGCACCCGGCCGTTAGTGCCAAAGTGCCACTCGTTTTTGCAGCGCTTTATAGTTGTTTAAGTAGCGTTTTTTGGGCAGTAGCGGGGCGCTTTTTAGCTAAAAAATAATGGGGAAAAGTGCAGTTTTGCAACGCTTTCAAAGCGGTTTTCAGGCACTTTGCGAAGCGCTGCCCATTCATTGCAATGGGCAGGGCATTTTGGGAGCGCTATTTACAGCAATCCCAAACCGCCCCCAAAGATGCTGCTTGCAGGACTTTTCCTAACGCCCCGCAAGCTAACTGCCCTAGTGTGAAAAGACACACTGCAATGAATGGGAGGCGGTTTTCAGAGGCTATTTCTAGCACTAAAGTGCCTGAAAACCGCCTCAGTGTGAAAGGGATCTTAATCATCAACCATGTGAGTTGCTAAATGTTGTACCTTCATTAAATGTAACCATATTGCTACACTTAGAGGCGCCCTCTTCTCTTTTATACTCTGTAGCTCCTGCTGGATTTTGCTTATAGTCCCCTTGTGGATGCTGCCATTTGCGGATGGACATTTCTTTTTCGTACATCACGGGACACAGAGCGACTTAGTCATTACTAATGGGTTATATAGATTACCTTCAGGTGTTGGCACTGGCCAATTCCAAACCGGAAGTACCCTCCCCTATATAAGCCCCTCCCACCCAGGAGCACCTCAGTTTTTTGCCAGTGTCTAAGGTGTTGGCCAAAGAGTAACATGTGTTTTCACTGGGCTTGCGTACAGGTTCTTTTGGGCCTTAGTAAGCTGTTCCGGATCCCACCAAAAAAGCTTCATAGCTAAACGGTCGGTACCCGGGCCTTGCAGCAGAAGAGCAAGGTTTTGCCTGTAATGCTTCTCTTAGGAGGGCTGGACCCTGGGATCCAGAGCTCTGGTCATACCCACGACCAAGATGTTTTCTGTGCAGGGTGCTATACAGGTCCAGGGGAGTGGAATCCTTGGGAACCCGGTCCCTGAAGGTTTAATTACAATGCCTGCCGTGATAGGTGAAGTTTGGACTTCTGTGGACCAAACAAAGTCCTGCGGCGGGGATCAGGTAAGTGGGGGGCCCCCAGGAACTTGGTTCTATTGGGGGACCCCCAAGCCTAATTTGTCTTTCTGTCTGTTACCTAACGGTATTCCCGCTAAATATCTGTGTTTGCCTATAACTACTGAAAATGTAAAATTTTAATAGTAGTCAAGAAAAAAAAAAAAAAAAAAAAACAGGGACCGCGGTACCTGTGTTAAACCACTAGAGGCCGCTGTAGTCCATTTTTCTTGTCATGTGGATCTTTGGTTTTCTCAAGTCAAAAGATCCAGGCAGCTGGTAAGTTTCTCTGTGGGAATCCACTTCCTCTGCCCTGTTGCTGCGCTCATCCACCGCACAGGCCCTCCGGCAAAAAGGGCCCTGGCTCCTAGTCCCCTGTTTGATTTCGAAAAGGGCGCCAATGGCGCACGGGCGCGCGCGCGGGCGCGTGCACGCGCCTCCTATGAAAAAAAGGGGCGGGGCGGGTGGATGACGCTCGATGCGCGCCGCGGCGCTTCTGCGCATGTGCGGGCGTCCCAGCATGGTTAAAAGACACAGTACAAGTGTCAGCTGCATGCAAACACAGCTAGCAACAAACAGTGGCACACAGAGGCGGTTGATGCAGGCATCCCCATAGAAAGGCACTTTAGTGGACACCAGCTGGTATATAGCAGCACCTGTGTTAGACTATTACCAGCAAAATTGGTGTATGACGACGGGAATACCTCAGCTTTGTGCTTAAAGGATATGTCGTCCAGACGCTCCGGAAATAGATCTTCCAGGAAGCCAAAGGGGTCTCCATCGGGCTCTGAGGATATTGGGCATGCTTGTACTGCACCAATCTCCCCTGAGAATTCAGAGGTCAGTAGCCGTAGAAACCCCGCAGGAATGCCTGGTGCTGCGGCTGTCCCCAGTCCACCTGCTCCTGTATATATAACAGAGGAGGTTTTATCCTCAACTCTGGGAGGATTGGAAGAGAGATTAACAGCATTGATCGCTGCTTCCCTGTCTCAGGAAAAGCGCGTCCGATCTCCGTCTCCTCCTTCAGAGTGCCTGTTAGTGGAGGAACAGCCCCACACAGAGATCGACCTACCTGAAGGGGATCAGGATGAGGTTGATTCAGTTATGGAGGAATCAACAGTGGAAGAACCTTTCTCAGCTTCTCAGGCTGAAAGATTATGGGTTCAGTCTCTGACTAATATGGTCCGATCAGCATTTAAAATGCCTCTGGCGGAACCACCATCCACTACGGTTTCCTCGCTGGGGTCGCTAAAAGCTCCCCAGGCTGTCTGTTCCTTCCCAATCCACCCTTTATTAGAAGGGCTTATTTACCAGGATTGGGAGCATCCTGATAAAATATTTGCTCCCCCCAAGAGATTTCCGGTGATCTATCCCATGGAGGATAAGTTCATAAGAAAATGGAGGGTCCCTACAGTGGACGCAGCCATCTCTTCTGTTAACAAATCACTGACATGTCCAGTAGATAATGTTCCAATGTTCAAAGACCCAATAGATAAAAAATTGGAGTCTTTACTAAAATCTGCTTTCTCTACAGCAAGTATGGTGACACAACCTGCGGTAGCAGCGATTGGAGTCTGCCAAGCAGTGAAAGATCAGTTGAAACAAGTCTTAAGGGACTTACCAGATCAGCAGGCTCTTGCCCTAGCTGACCTGCCTAGAGCCTTGTGTTTTGCGGTGGACGCCATAAAGGATACAATCCAACAGGCCTCCCGCTTTACGCTGTCTATAGTACATATGCGTAGGCTTCTGTGGCTCAAAAACTGGTCTGCTGAAGCTCCCTGTAAAAAACTGCTGGTTAGCTTCCCATTTCATGGAGAACGCTTATTTGGAGAAGATCTGGACAAATATATCCAGAAAATTTCTGCCGGTAAAAGTTCACTCTTACCGGTTAAGAACAAGGGTAGAAGTCCTTCTTTTAAGAGGCCTACTTCTCCAGTCCCGGGCACATCGGCTGTGAAGCAGTTCCGACGGCCTCCGCGGTCAAATTCAGGGGGCAGAAATCAGGGACAATCACAGGGTAACAAGAAGCCCTGGATCAAGAGAGGTACAAAACCTCCCCCCAAGGCATGAAGCGTTGCCCCCACTCAATCGGGTGGGGGGAAGACTTCAGTTGTTCACAGAGACCTGGCGGGACACCATCAGAGACAGATGGGTGCTCTCCGCAGTAAGTCTGGGATACAAGCTGGAGTTAAAAGGCACTCCTCCTGCCCAATTTATGAGGTCAAACGTGCCAAGAGATCCCCAAAAGAGAGGATCCCTCCTTCTGGCACTAGAACAACTATTGCTCCAAGGTGTAATCATGAAGGTTCCCCTGGAAGAAAGCGGATTCGGGTTTTACTCGAACCTTTTCACAGTCCCCAAACCAAATGGGGACGTGAGGCCCATATTAAATCTAAAAGGGCTAAACAAGTTCCTAAATATCAGGACTTTTCGGATGGAGTCGATCCGATCGGTGGCCACCGCCCTACAAGGGCAGGAATGGCTAGCCTCGATCGACATAAAGGATGCTTATCTGCATATTCCCATCTTTCCGGCCCACCAGAAATTTCTACGCTTTGCAGTAGAAGGGCGCCATTTTCAGTTCAGAGCCTTACCTTTCGGTCTGGCCACAGAACCACGAGTGTTCACAAAAATTCTGGCCCCATTATTGGCCAATCTAAGAACACAAGGTGTAACGATAATGGCATATCTAGACGACCTGCTACTAATAGACCACTCAGTGGAAAAGCTGGAAGTAGCTATTCACAAGACAATCGAGTATCTGGAATATCACGGTTGGATTATCAACCGGGACAAGTCAGCTCTAAGACCAGTCAAAAGTCTGGAATACTTAGGGCTAAGGCTGGATTCAAATCAGAGAAAGATTTTCTTACCTCCAGAGAAGGTGTTGTCTTTAAAAGATTTGACCCACTTAGTGGGTACAAAAAGAAAACCATCCATACGCCTCTGCATGAGGCTGCTGGGAAAGATGGTGGCTTCATTCGAAGCGGTACCCTACGGTCAATTCCATTCAAGGAATTTGCAAAGGGCCATACTGTCAGCCTGGAACAAAAAAGTTCAGGCTTTAGACTTACCAATGTCCCTGTCCCCTTCCGTTCGCAAGAGCCTTCATTGGTGGTTGGTGCCCCAGAATCTGGAAAGAGGGAAACCCTTCAGTCCGGTTTCTTGGAAGGTGGTCACTACAGATGCCAGCCTCATAGGCTGGGGGGCAGTACTGGAGCAATGGTCTCTCCAGGGCAAGTGGTCAGAAGCAGAAAAGGCCCTGCCCATCAATCTCTTAGAGATACGAGCAGCCCGGTATGCCCTAGTAGCATGGACATCCAAACTCCAAGGGTCCCCTGTCAGAATTCAATCAGACAATGCCACGGCAGTGGCATATATCAATCACCAGGGTGGCACCAAGAGTCGTGCAGCCCAGAGGGAAGCAAATTGCATCCTGGAGTGGGCAGAAAAATATGTCCCAGCCATATCCGCGGTTTTCATCCCAGGAGTGGAAAATTGGAGAGCGGACTTTCTAAGTCGCCAACAATTATGCCCGGGGGAATGGTCTCTTCACCCCGAGGTTTTCCAGGCAATATGCCAGCGGTGGGGAACACCGGATGTAGATCTGCTAGCATCCAGATTCAACGCAAAGGTGGACAGATTTGTGTCTCGCACAAGGGATCCCCTAGCTTGCGGCTCGGATGCCCTAGTGTTCCCTTGGGATCAGTTCGAGCTGATATATGCATTCCCACCGCCACAATTGTTACCGCGATTACTCCGCAGAATCAGGGTAGAAAAGAAACCAGTGATTCTGGTGGCTCCAGCGTGGCCCCGAAGGGCATGGTACGCGGAGATTGTAAAAATGTCAGTGAGGAGTCCTTGGACCCTCCCACATCGTCCGGACCTGCTGTCGCAGGGACCGATATACCACCCTTCCTTACCAGCCCTAGGTTTGACGGCCTGGCTATTAAAGCCCACATTCTGAAAAAGAGAGGGCTCTCTAATTCTGTGGTATCTACCATGATCAATGCCAGGAAACCGGTATCCAGGCAGATCTATTATAGGATCTGGAAAGCGTACATTACGTGGTGTGAGGCCAGGAAATGGCATCCACGTAAGTACGTGATAGGGAGGATTTTGGACTTCCTACAGTGGGCTGTAGATAGGAAGCTTGCCTTGAGTACTATCAAGGGTCAGATTTCGGCCTTGTCAATATTTTTTCAAAGGCCCTTGGCTTCGCATTCACTAGTCAAAGCCTTTATACAAGCAGTGATGCGTATTAGCCCTCCGGTTAGTATTCCCATATGTCCTTGGGACTTAAACCTGGTTCTGTCGCTTCTACAGAAACAACCGTTTGAACCATTACAACACATTTCCTTGGTTCTTCTCACCAGGAAATTGATTTTCTTAGTAGCCGTTTGTTCGGCTAAAAGAGTATCGGAATTAGCCGCCTTGTCCTGTAAGGAGCCATATCTGGTTGTCCATAAGGACAGAGTAGTATTACGTCCTCATCCAGCCTTTCTTCCTAAGGTGGTATCGAGGTTTCATTTGAACCAAGATGTGGTTCTTCCTTCTTTTTTCCCCAAACCTAGCTCGGTAGAGGAAAAGTTATTACATTCTTTGGATGTAGTAAGAGCAGTTAAAGCTTATCTAAAAGCCACTGCTCAGATTCGCAGAACGGATTCTTTATTTGTTCTGCCGGAAGGCCCCAGAAAGGGTCAGGCAGCATCAAAATCTACTTTAGCCAAGTGGATTCGACAGGTCATAATACAAGCCTATGGCTTGAGAAAGAGACCGCCTCCGTTCAAAGTTAGGGCGCACTCCACAAGAGCAGTTGGAACTTCATGGGCAGTGCATCACCAGGCCTCCCTGGCTCAAGTATGTAAGGCCGCAACATGGTCTTCGGTACACACGTTTACTAGGTTCTACCAGGTAGACGTTAGAAGTCAGGAGGATGTCGCCTTTGGGCGCAGTGTGTTGCAGGCCGCAAAAGATCCTCATGCCTGATGGCGCCCAGCTTATGTATCCCTCCCCTCATTTGGCATTGCTTTGGGACGTCCCATTAGTAATGACTAAGTCGCTCTGTGTCCCGTGATGTACGAAAAAGAAAAAGGGATTTTTATAACAGCTTACCTGTAAAATCCTTTTCTTGGAGTACATCACGGGACACAGAGCTCCCACCCCTCTTTTTGGGACACTTATTGCTTGGCTACAAAATTGAGGTGCTCCCGGGTGGGAGGGGCTTATATAGGGGAGGGTACTTCCGGTTTGGAATTGGCCAGTGCCAACACCTGAAGGTAATCTATATAACCCATTAGTAATGACTAAGTCGCTCTGTGTCCCGTGATGTACTCCAAGAAAAGGATTTTACAGGTAAGCTGTTATAAAAATCCCTTTTTTTCTTTTCTTTAATTAACAATTTTTATTGATTTTTTTTTCACATAACAATAAAATAGATAGGGTATCAGACAAGGGACATTATATAAAATCCATAATCAAGCAGTAGTCTAATAAAGACATATAGCTGGAGGTTATGCATACAGTGAGGAAAAAAAGTATTTGATCCCCTGCTGATTTTGTACGTTTGTCCACTGACAAAAAAATTATCAGTCTATAATTTTAGTGGTACGGTTATTTTAACAGAGACCGAATAACAACAAAAAAATCCAGAAAAACGCATTTCAAAAAAGTTATAAATTTATTTGCATTTTAACTACTTGCCGACTGCCGCACGCAGATGTACGTCGACAGAATGGCACGGGCAGGCACATGGGCGTACCTGTACGTCCCTTTAAATTTGCTGCCCAGCGCGCATGCCGCGTGCCTCGTGAGCGTGCTCGCAGGTCCCGGGAACTCGATGTTCCCGGGCGGCCTGTGATTGCGGTTGGCAAAGGCAGAACAGGGGGATGCCTTTGTAAACAAGGCATTCCCCTATTCTGCCTAGTGACACTGTCACTGATGGCTGTTCCCCGTGATCGGGAACGGTCATCAGTGACGTGTCACGTTTAGCCACGCCCCCTAACAGTAAGAAGCACTCCCTAGTACTGACTTAATATCTGCAGCGCCACCTAGTGGTTAACCCTTTCACTGCCAGTGTAATTTTTACAGTAATCAGTGCATTTTTATAGCACTGATCGCTGTAAAAATTACAATGGTCCCAAAAATGTGTCAAAAGTGTCCGATGTGTCCGCCATAAAGTCGCTGATCGCCGCCATTACTAGTAAAAAAAAAAAAAATATTAATAAAAATGCCATAAAACTATCCCCTATTTTGTAGATGCTATAACTTTTGCGCAAACCAATCAATAAACGCTTATTTTACCAAAAATATGTAGAAGAATACGTATCGGCCTAAACTGAGGAAAAAAAATGTTTTTTTAATATATTTTTGGGGGATATTTATAATATTTTTGTTTATAGCGCAAAAAATAAAAACCGCAGAGGTGATCAAATACCACCAAAAGAAAGCTCTATTTGTGGGAAAAAAAAGGACATCCATTTTGTTTGGGAGCCATGTCGCACGACCGCGCCATTGTCAGTTAAAGCGACGCAGTGCTGAATCGCAAAAAGTGGCCTGGTCTTTGATCAGCAAAATGGTCCGGGGCTGAAGTGGTTAATGAGTGAAATAAGTATTTGACCCCTTCGAAAAACATGACTTAGTACTTGGTGGCAAAACCCTTGTTGGCAATCACAGAGGTCAGACGTTTCTTGTAGTTGGTCACCAGGTTTGCACACATCTCAGGAGGGATTTTGTCCCACTCCTCTTTGCAGATCCTCTCCAAGTCATTAAGGTTTCGAGGCTGACGTATGGTACCTTGAACCTTCAGCTTTCTCCACATATTTTCTATGGGATTAAGGTCTGGAGACTGGCTTGGCCACTCCAGGACCTTAACGTGCTTCTTCTTGAGTCACTCCTTTGTGGCCTTGGCCATGTGTTTTGGGTCATTGTCACGCTGGAATACCCATCCGCGACTCATTTTTAATGCCTTGGCTGAAGGAAGGAGGTTCTCATCCAAGATTTGATGGTACATGGGCCCTGTCCATCGTCCCTTTGATGCCGTGAAGTTGCCCTGTCCCCACACCCAAAGCATAATGTTTTCACCTCCATGTTTGACGGTAGGGATGGTGTTCTTGGGGGTCAAAGAGCTTGAATTTGGTCTCATCTGACCACAACACTTTCACCCAGTTCTCCTCTGAATCATTCAGATGTTCATTAGCAGACTTCAGAAGGGCCTGTACATGTGCTTTCTTGAGCAGGGAGACCTTGCGGGCGCTGCAGGACTTCAGTCCTTCATGGCGTAGTGTGTTACCAATGACAAGATTCTCCTGTGTAGTTCTGGGCTAATTCCTCACCATTATGATGATCATTGAAACTCCACGAGGTGAGATTTTGCATGGAGCCCCAGACCAAGGGAGATTGACAGTCATTTTGTGTTTCTTCCATTTGCGAATAATCGCACCAACTGTTGTCACCCTCTCACCAAGCTGCTTGACGATGGTCTTGTAGCCCATTCCAGCCTTGTGTAGGTCTACAATCTTGTCCCTGACATCCTTGGACAGCTCTTTGGTCTTGGCCATGATGGAGAGATTGGAATCTGATTGCTTCTGTGGACAGGTGTCTTTTATACAGGTAACAAGCTGTGATTAGAAACACTCTCTTAAGGCTGGGTTCACACTTGTGTGACACGACAGTCGTCCTTCTTGGATCCGACTTTGCCCTGCGACATGAAGCCGACATATGTCCGACTTTTAATGAATGGGGATCTGACTTGGATCCCCGCCAATAGCAGGCACTGTGTTTGGTATGAATCTTGAGGGGGAACTCCACACCAAATTTTTAATAAAAAAACGGCATGGGTTCCCCCTCCAAGGGCATATCAGGCCCTTGGGTCTGGTATGGATTTTAAGGGGAACCCCTACGCCGAAAAAACGGCGTGGGGGTCCCCCCAAAATCCAAACCATACCCTTATCCGAGCACACAACCTGGCAGGCCACAGGGGAAGAGGGGGGAACGAGAGAGCGCCCCTCCCCCTCTCTCCTGAACCGTACCAGGCCGCATGCCCTCAACATGGCCTGCGGCCCCCCCACCCCAAAGCACCCTGCCCCCATGTTGATGAGGACAGGGCCTCTTCCCGACAACCCTGGCCGTTGGTTGTCGGGGTCTGTGGGCGGGGGGCTTATCAGAATCCGGGAGCCCCCCTTTAATAAGGGGGCCCCCAGATCCCGGCCCCCCACCCTATGTGAATGAGTATGGGGTAGATCGTACCCCTACCCATTCACCTGGTGGAAAAAATGGCAATAAAAAAACACACACAGCTTTTTAAAGCAATTTATTGCACAGCTCCGGTCTCTTCCGTCTTCGGGGGGTCTGCGGTGTCGTCTCCACGCTCTCCGGTTCTTCCTTCCTTTTGCCGGGCCTCCGCTATCTTCTTCCAGCTCTTTTGCTAGCGGGGGCCCGGTCTTCTCCGCCGCCTTCTTCCCTCGCTCTCCGGTTCTTTCTTTCTTCCTTCTGCCGGCCCCTCCACTATCTTCTTCCAGCTCTTTTGCTAGTGGAGGGGCCGGTCTTCTCCGTCGCTGTCTTCTTCCCTCTTCTCCTTCTCGATGTTGACTCGTCGCTTCCTCCTGCTGTAATGCTTGGCTGTTCGCTCCGCAGCGATTTTTTATTATAGGCTTCTCATGACGTCACAGTCACATGCTCCGGGTGGCCCCGGAGCATGTGACTGTGATGTCATGGGAGCATGTGACTGTGACATCATGAGAAGCCTATAATAAATCGTTGATGAGCGAACAGCCAAGCATTACAGCGGGAGGAAGCGACGTGTCAACATTAAGAAGGAGAAGAGGGAAGAAGACGGCAACGGCGAAGACCGGGCCCCTCCACTAGCAAAAGAGCTGGAAGAAGATAGTGGAGGGGCCGGCAGAAGGAAGAAAGAAAGAACCGGAGAGCGAGGGAAGAAGGCGACGGAGAAGACCGGGCCCCGCTAGCAAAAGAGCTGGAAGAAGATAGCAGAGGCCCGGCAGAAGAAAGAAAGAACCAGAGAGCGTGGAGACGACACCGGAGACCCCCGGAGTCGGAAGAAGACCCCCGGCGCTGTGCAATTAATTACTTTAAAAAGCTGTGTGTGTTTTTTTATTGCCATTTTTTTCCACCAGGTGAATGGGTAGGGGTACGATGTACCCCATACTCATTCACATAGGGTGGGGGGCCGGGATCTGGGGGCCCCCTTATTAAAGGGGGGCTCCCGGATTCCGATAAGCCCCCCGCCCGCAGACCCCGACAATCAACGGCCAGGGTTGTCGGGAAGAGGCCTTGTCCTCATCAACATGGGGGCAGGGTGCTCTGGGGTGGGGGGGCTGCAGGTCGCCCCCCTGCCCCAAAGCACCAAACCCCTCATGTTGAGGGCATGCGGCCTGGTACGGTTCGGGAGGGAGGGGGGCCGCTCTCTCATCCCTCCCTCTTCCCCTGCGGCCTGCCAGGTTGCGTGCTCGGATAAGGGTCTGGTTTGGATTTTGGGGGAACCCCCACGCCGTTTTTTCGGCGTAGGGGTTCCCCTTAAAATCCATACCAGACCCAAGGGCCTGGTATGCTCCTGGAGGGGGAACCCATGCCGGTTTTTATTTAAAATTTGGCCTGGATTTCCCCCTCAAGAGCAGCAGAGTACAAGTCGCATGCCAAAGTCGGATCATGCAAGACTGCGGTCCGACTTTGATCCGACTTCAATGATAGTCAATGGGCTGAAGTCGGATCAAAGTCGGACCAAAAGTAGTACAGGGAGCATTTTCAAAGTCGGACCGACATGTGTCGGACCAGTTAAGACGGCTCCCATAGGGAAACATTGATTTTCACACTTCATGCGACATGAGCTCCCAATGTCGGAGCGTTTGTCGCCCCAGTGTGAACCCAGCCTAAAGGGAGTACTCCTAATCTCAGCTCGTTATTTGTATAGAAGACACCTGCGAGCAAGAAATCTTGCTGATTGATAGGGGATCAAATACTTATTTCACTTATTAAAACGTAAATCAATGTATAACTTTTTGAAATGCGTTTTTCTGGATATTTTTGTTATTCTGTCTCTCGCTGTTAAAATAAACCTACCATTAAAATGATAGACTGATTTCTTTGTCAGTGGGCAAACGTACAAAATCAGCAGGGGATCAAATACTTTTTTCCTCACTGTAAGTCACAGTATCCAAATCAATAACAATGGTTTAAAGAAAAGAAGCATAGCAACTGGTCTTGTGGGTGGACATTTTATGGTTACACAACCTGGTCACATTGCTATAAACTTTTTATATGGACTATAGACTGAAGGACCTATGAATAAATGGTTGTGGAACGAATCATCTGAGTTTCCATTATTTCTTATGGGGAAATTTGCTTTGATATACGAATGCTTTGGATTACACTTCAACCATGTTGCCTGACTCAGAGTGCAGAGGCCACAAATGGGTGCAACCACTCCCTCTCCTAGAGATTCCATCTCTTCGTTTATTCAGCTCCTTTATCTTTTATCAGTGGCGGCCCGTCCATTAGGGGCACCACCCCCTCTATCCACGGCTGCCACATCCTTATTAATGCTCTACGATCCCTGGCCGCTACCCCCTATTCATGCGTCCGACCCCTTTCAGGATGCCAGGCGCATGAATTAAAGTGGCGGGGGTGTTTTTTTAAGCACCTGATTAGGGCCAGAGACTCTGATAGGCTTCAAAATAGGGTGGGCTCATGGCGCAGAGCGTTGCACCATGAGCCCACCCAGGTGTTACAAAAGCGAATGAATATTTGCTGTTGCAACACTGATCCTCCTTCTGGCCAATCCGGAAGCGGGTCTGATACCCGTCACCCCATTGGCTGAAAGGACAGGCGATCATTTCGGACGCCTAGGAGGAGGGGAGGAGACGCACAGCGGAAGCGAGGAGGAGAAGACACAGGAGCCGCTTCCTGATGCCCGCCGCAGCCTGTTGTCCGCTGATGCCCGATCCCCGCTGCTGCCCAACGTGCCTGCCGCTGCCTGATCCCCGTCGCTGCCCGATGTGCCCACCGATCCCCGCCACTGCCCAATGTGCCTGCCGCCTAGATGGGGTAAGTGCCGGTGACAGCGAGGGGGGGAGGTGGTTGTTTGCCACCCCCAAACAAAAAACCACCAGCCGCCGCTGTCTTTTATCCCTTGCCCACCTTCCAGTTGTAGATGGTGCCATGACCACTGCCCCCAGTAGGGTTGCCATCTGT
Organism: Rana muscosa; assembly: GCA_029206835.1. Classification (NCBI taxonomy): domain Eukaryota; kingdom Metazoa; phylum Chordata; class Amphibia; order Anura; family Ranidae; genus Rana; species Rana muscosa. The sequence goes on along the minus strand of CM055121.1, from coordinate 211,100,672 downwards.
CCAGGATTCACCCGGACAGTTTGGGTTTGGAATCATGCATTCGGGTTTCAGATTGCCTGAAACCCGGACACATTATTTAGACTGGACTATGGCTTCCCAGCAGGGTTGCTGGCTGCAGTTGTGTAAGCCAGTGTTTCTCAACTCCAGTCCTCAAGGCGCACCAACAGGTCATGTTTTCAGGCTTTCCAATATGTTGCACAGGTGATTTGATCAGTTTCACTGCCTTAGCAATTACCACAGTCATTTCATCTGGGGGAAATCCTGAAAACATGACCTGTTGGAGCGCCTTGAGGACTGGAGTTGAGAAACACTGGTGTAAGCCAAGAGTGTCTGTTACACTCTTTCACACTGCCCAAAGCCAGCACTAACAATTACCCCTCCCCCACACAGACAGGAGAGGAGAAAGGGCTTGATCTGCTCCTCTTCCTCTTGCCCCCACAACTCTGTGTCTGCCCACACTCCTGCAGCCTCAGCTACATCTGCATAAGAGGTGCTGACTGCCAAGGGGTGAGTGAGCTCACCATCCATCCCTGTCTGTGACTGAAGTCTCCCCTCTTCTCTCTCCTGCCTCTGAGTGAGTACACTAAGGTATATAAGGGTTCTCAGAGCACCCCTTACATCAGAGTTCCCCTTTACACCAGAGGCCACAGTGTTCCCCCTTACATCAGAGTCCTTTCCGTACATCAGAGTTCTCAGTGTTCCCCCTAAATCAGGGTTCCCAGAGCATCCCTTATGTTAGAGTCCCCAGAGTTCTCCCTTACATCAGAGTCTGCAGAGTCCCCCCTTACAGTGTAAGGGAACTCTGTGGACTCTGATGTAAAGGGGGACTCTTGTGATTAACTTCATTTTGTAATGGTCGTTTAACCACAAAGGGGTTAATATGGATTCTACTACTGTTCCGAATTTTAAAGTTTAGATAACATTGCATGCATGCTGAAAGTAAGACTCCGACACATTCGTGCAGGTCCGTTACTTTCGTATCTAATGATTTATTACAGGCAGTACTAAACTTTTTACGCATAGCATGATACGTCACTATTATGTTATTGTAAAACTGCAAACCACATCTGATTGGCTGAAATACAAGAAGAGTACAAAAATGTGATGATCAAGCTTGGTTGTCCCTCTGATCTGCCTTCACTTCCGCATTCCTAAAGATGTGTGGGAGAAGGGGGTATACACCATTTTCTGTCTTTTCGGTGGGAGGAGGTGTTATTAGAGGCTGATTTAAGTAAGGAAGGATTACAGCAGTGGTGTATATGAAAAAACAATATAGACTTTATAGTATAGCAAAGATGCATAGAGAATAGACATTTTCTAGTTTAACATTATGCTCATCACATTCCTTCACAATTTAAATAGAAATGTTGTTTAATTGCAAAATATATGTATAGTTCATACTATAAAAAAAGATTGCTGTCTGCCGCTAAAGTGTTCGGGTTTGACTTGAAGAAAAGGTGGCAACCCTACCCCCAGGTGTTCTTTTTTAGGGTGGCTCCATTCTCTTGCATCCTTTTAAAAGTTAGCATTGCATGCAGGCACTAGAATTGTGTCTCTGTGCATCAATAGAAACACACAGCCCTTTAGCCTAGGATGGCAAGACATTCCTGTGATCCTTCCGCCTTCTCAAAGCTAACAGACTGGTTGGGGCCTGCACTGTCTGTTGTTAAGGCTTTCCTGTAGCGACTGGAAGTTCAGGGAAGCAGCACTGAGAGTAGGAGCCAGCAGCATTGAAAGTTAAAAACGGCAAGTGCTGGGGTATGAATTTTACCAAAAAGTTTCATGGGGGGGTGTTTATGTTATTGGGAGCAATGTGTTAAACTAAAAAATCCTGAGGCCTGGTTCACACTAGTGCGACACGACATCCGTCCTACTTTGGATCCAACTTTGCCCTGCGACATGAAGCCGACATATGTCCGACTTTCAATGAACGGGGATCCGACTTGGATCCCCGCCAATATCAGGCACTGTGTTTGGTATGAATCTTGAGGGGGAACTCCAGGCCAAATTTTAAATTAAAAAACCAGCGTGGGTTCCCCTCCAGAGGCATACCAGGCCCTTGGGTCTGGTCTGGATTTGAACAGGCGCCCCTACGCCGAAAAAACGGCGTGGGGGTCCCCCCAAGATCCAAACCAGACCCTTATCCGAGCATGCAACCTGGCAGGCCGCAGGGGAAAGGGGGGGGACGAGAGCGCCCCCCCCTCCCTCCTGAACCGTACCAGGCCACATGCCCTCAACATGGGGGGTTTGGTGCTCTGGGGCAGGGGGGCGACCTGCGGCCCCCCCACCCCAGAGCACCCTGCCCCCATGTTGATGAGGACAGGGCCTCTTCCCAACAACCCTGGCCGTTGGTTGTCGGGGTCTGCGGGCGGGGGGCTTATCGGAATCCGGGAGCCCCCTTCAATAAGGGAGCCCCCGGATCCCGGCCCCCCCACCCTATGTGAATGAGTATGGGGTACATCGTACCCCTACCCATTCAACTGGTGGAAAAAAATTGCAATAAAAAAACACTACACAGGTTTTTAAAGTATTTTATTACACAGCTCCGGGGGTCTTCTTCCGACTCCGGCGCTCTTCTTCCGACTTCCGGGGGTCTTTTCCGACTTCGGGGGTCTCCGGTGTCGTCTCCGCGCTCTCCGGTTCTTTCTTCCGCCGGGCCTCCGCTAACTTCTTTTTAGCTCTCTTGCTAACGGAGGCCCGGTCTTCCCGTTGTCTCGTCCGGCTCTCCGTTGTCCTTCTGCCGGCCCCTCCACTAACTTCTTGGTAGCTCTTTCGCTAGTGGAGGGGCGCGGTCTTCCCGTCGTTGCCGTCGGCTTCTTCTTCCCTCTTCTCCTTCTCGATGTTGACGCGTCGCTTCCTCCCGCTGTAATACTGGCTCTCCGCTCCGCTCCGCATTAATATAGGCTTCTCATGACGTCACAGTCACATGTTCCGGGGCACATGGCCCCGGAGCATGTGACTGTGACGTCATGGGAACATGTGACTGTGACGTCATGAGAAGCCTATATTAATGCGGAGCTGAGCGGAGAGCCAGTATTACAGCGGGAGGAAGCGACGCGTCAACATCGAGAAGGAGAAGAGGGAAGAAGAAGCCGACGGCGATGACGGGAAGACCGCGCCCCTCCACTAGCGAAAGAGCTACCAAGAAGTTAGTGGAGGGGCCGGCAGAAGGACAACGGAGAGCCGGACGAGACAACGGGAAGACCCGGCCTCTGTTAGCAAAAGAGCTAAAAAGAAGTTAGCGGAGGCCCGGCGGAAGAAAGAACCGGAGAGCGCGGAGACGACACCGGAGACCCCCGAAGTCGGAAAAGACCCCCGGAAGTCAGAAGAAGACCCCCGGAGCTGTGTAATAAATTACTTTAAAAACCTGTGTAGTGTTTTTTTATTGCAATTTTTTTCCACCAGGTGAATGGGTAGGGGTACGATGTACCCCATACTCATTCACATAGGGTGGGGGTGCCGGGATCCGGGGGCCCCCTTATTAAAGGGGGCTCCCGGATTCCGATAAGCCCCCCGCCCGCAGACCCCGACAACCAACGGCCAGGGTTGTCGGGAAGAGGCCCTGTCCTCATCAACATGGGGGCAGGGTGCTCTGGGGTGGGGGGGCCGCAGGTCGCCCCCCTGCCCCAGAGCACCAAACCCCCCATGTTGAGGGCATGCGGCCTGGTACGGTTCAGGAGGGAGGGGGGGCCACTCTCTCGTCCCCCCCCCTTCCCCTGCGGCCTGCCAGGTTGTGTGCTCGGATAAGGGTCTGGTTTGGATTTTGGGGGGACCCCCCGCGCCATTTTTTCGGCGTAGGGGTGCCCGTTCAAATCCAGACCAGACCCAAGGGCCTGGTATGCTCCTGGAGGGGGAACCCATGCCGGGTTTTTATTTAAAATTTGGCCTGGAGTTCCCCCTCAAGAGCAGCACAGCACAAGTCGCATGCCAAAGTCGGACCATGCAAGACTGCGGTCCGACTTTGATCCGACTTCAATGATAGTCAATGGGCTGAAGTCGGACCAAAGTAGTACAGGGAGCATTCTCAAAGTCGGACCGACATGTGTCGGACCAATTAAGACGGCTCTCATAGAGAAACATTGATTTTCACACGTCATGCGACATGAGCTCCCAATGTCGGAACGGTTGTCGCCCCAGTGTGAACCAGGCCTGAGGGTGTAATACTGCTAGAATCACCAGGTATTATTTGATTGATTACAGATTTAAAAATATTGAAATGATTTTGGAAATAATAACTTGATTTTAGTCATTTTGGTTTTCACATTTTAGCTGGGAAAGAGCTCTGAACTGCTTCTAAGTTTCTTGGCCCTCTAATGAACTTCGCTCCCAGCAGTGGTTCTGGAACTAATGAGGATCCTAATGAGGATTTGTCTTGTATCAGGAGCCTGTCACAAGGCTTCAGGTTCCTGAACAAGGAATTCCTTCAGGACTTTGATGGTATTATGGGATGGGATCACATGGCACGCTGTGTATATAGTTATTAGCTCTCCAGGCATTGGGAACATTTACTTTTAATTTTTAATTTTAATTTTATATACAGAAATGGATTTAACCAGTTTTCTTGATGCTGTAAAATGCATTGGGGAGAACATACTAAAACTAAAGTATTCAAAATCTGGAGTAGCTGTGCATAGTAACCAAACAGCTTCTATCTTTAGCTCAGTTAAAAAATGAAAGATGGAATCTGATTGGAGCAGCTGTGCATAGCAACCAATCTTAGTAAATTCCCCTCCATGTATTTTCTGTAACTGTACATTTTCAGTTAAAGTGGATGTAAACCACTAACAGAATGAATTTAGTATGCTTAACCAACTTACCGTATATACTCTAGTATAAGCCGAGTTTTTCAGCGCTTTTTTTAGGGCTGAAAATACCCTCCTCGGCTTATACTCGAGTCAGTGTACCTGAATTCTTGACAGGCGTCCATTTTTTTTAAAGTCGCGGCTTCCTCCTGGCTTTCCGTTCCGTGATAGGCATTTGACACTGTGTTCCGCCTATCACAGAAGTCCTCTCATCCTCGGACTCAGTTTCCCAGCAGACACTGTGTTCAATGGTTCGCCAATCATGGATGTCCTCTTGTCCGAGGATGAAAGAATGTTCCGTGATTGGCGGAACACTGAACACAGTGTCTGCTGGGAAACTGAGTCTGAGGATGAGAGGACCTCCGTGATAGGCGGAACACAGTGTCAAATGCCTATCACGGAACGGAATGCCAGGAGGAAGCCGCGACTTTTAAAAAATGGACGCCTGTCAAGAATTCAGGTACTCGGGCACAGTGAGACTGCAATGTGCACAGTGAGGTATGGCACAGTGAGGTTGCAATGGGCACAGTGAGGTATGGCACAGTGAGGTTGCAATGGGCACAGTGAGGTATGGCACATGGGTATGGCACAGTGAGGTTGCAATGGGCACAGTGAGGTATGGCACAGTGAGGTTGCAATGGGCACAGTGAGACTGCAATGGGCACAGTGAGGTATGGCACAGTGAGGTTGCAATGGGCACAGTGAGGTATGGCACATGGGTATGGCACAGTGAGGTATGGCACAGTGAGACTGCAATGGGCACAGTGAGACTGCAATGGGCACAGTGAGGTATGGCACAGTGAGACTGCAATGGGCACAGTGAGAAATGGGCACAGTGAGGCGTGCAAATGGGCATTGTTGACCCTCTTTTCCGCTTACAGTAGCTGCTGCATTCTCACCCTAGGCTTATACTCGAGTCAATACGTTTTCCCATTTTTTTGCGGTAAAATTAGGCCCTTGGCTTATACTCGAATGTGTATAAGGTACTACCACTAAATTGTAAAAAAACAAAACAACATATAGGTGGACTTTAACCCTGGTTCACACCAGTGCGGTTTTAAAGTTGCACTTCTTCAGCGCGATTTCAAAGGCGTGAGATACCAGCAAGCTGCACATGTAATCAAAGAGTTAATTTAACAGATGCCAATACACTGAAATCGCACAGAAATAGTGCAGGAACCTTTTACAAAGTTGCTGCGACTTGAGTCGCAAATTGAACAGTTCCATTGTCGCAAATGGGGTGTGACTTGTCATGCGACTTCGAGCTGTCAAGTGTGAACCAGGGCTAAGAGTGCAGTTTATAAATGAAGCTGCAGAAAACACAGACATACACAGACAACCGGTGTTTATGTTGAAAGCTCTCCTCTTATACTTACAATAGTGGCAACCTAACCAAATGATGAAATGACGGAGAGGAGGAGGAAGGCAGCAGCAGAGCAAGACTTGGTAATCAAGGTGTATGTTGGGGTGGGGTAGGGGGAGGGGTAGGTGGTCTATACCACCAATAATTGTGACATTATTTTTAAAGGTGAGGTGGAGGAAGCATTGAAGTGCCACTGACCACCATTGATGTGGGGAGTTTAAAATGACCTTGACCACCAATGATTGGAGAAGGAGGGATTTTTATTGCTACTGCTCAGCTTCAGTGAGTAACTTTTAGGCACCCAGGGTGCATTCAGGACCATGCACATGGATGTCACATTGGGAACAGTGGTGTTTGTGCAGCCAATGCATCCATATTGACAGCAATGGGACTGCCTGCATGGAGATGTACAGAACACCTGTGAACACCCATGCGGGTAAACACGGCCCTCACATGGGCCATGGATTCATATGCCTCATTTGAACAAGGCCTTGCCCACCACAATAGCAGCACGTTTCTTCAGTTACAAAGATTTAGGACAAAAAATGAAATCACCTAGGGTATTCCGGGGACATTCCCCGGATTGAGGACACTGTCCCCAGAGCCCGTTGTCACACAAGTCCCGCCTCCTGGTTTGGCTCCTTGGCTTTGATAGACCACACACTTGTCCAATGTGCTGTCTATCATAGGTAGGACCTGATGCAGGAGGTGGGACTTGTGATGGCGGGCGCTCAGCGATTCAAATGAAAACTGTCACAGCGCACGACGCCGGCCTCTGTGATGATCCGGCCATCTCTCCTTGCTGAATTCCTGCACTGGTAAGGCTGCAAAGATGGGCACTTGTGAGGCTGCATAGATGGGCACTGGTGAGGCTGCATAGATGGGCACTGGTGGGGCTGCATTGCTGGGCACTGGTTGGGCTGCATTGCTGGGCACTGGTTAGGCTGCATTACTGGGCACTGGTGAGGCTGCATTGGATGTGCACTGGTGAGGCTGCAGAGATGGGCACTGGTGAGACTGCATAGATGGGCACAGGTGAGGCTGCATAGATGGGCACAGGTGAGGCTGCATAGATGGGCACTGTTGAGGCTGCATAGATGGGCACTGGTGAGGCTGCATAGACGGGCACTGGTGAGGCTGCATAGATGGGCACTGGTGAGGCTGCATAGATGGGCACTGCATTCTTCTGTGATGCCAATTTGTGCCCATCAGTGATGCAAGTCAGTGCTGCCTTTCAGTGCCATCTACCTGTGCCACTTGTCAGTGCTGCATATCAGTGCAGCCTATCAGTGCAGCCTCATCAGCGCACATCATTGAAGGAGAAAAGTTACTTATTTACAACATTTTCTGACAGTTAGCTAGTTAGTTTCTGTTAGTGTCTTTTTTCATTTTTTTGTTGTTTTTTTAGCAAAAAATAAAAAACAGAGGTGATTAAATATCACCAAAAGAAAACTCTATTTGTGTGAAAAAAATGATAAAAATGTCATTTGGGTACAGTGTTGCATGACCGTGCAATTGTCATTCCAAATGTGAAAGAGCTGAAAATTGGCCTGGGCAGGAAGGGAAAATAGTGCCCTGTATTGAAGAGTTAAGGAAGTATCTCACCAAGTGTGAGGTCCCTCCATAAAAATCCATGCCAGCCCCACTGTGTATTGATTGTACTGATGTCTCACTTATTGAAAACAATGCACTCTTTAGGAAGCTGAAGTTTGAGCTCGACGAACAGCTTTATCCAGTGGGCTGTGTGACTGTAATTAAAGAGACCGCCACTAGAGGGAGGATTTACAAATATGTATATGCTAGACCAGTGGTCTCCAAACTGTGGCCCTGGGGCCGGATGCGGCCCTTTGCTTGCCTTTAACTGGCCCTTGGGGCACTATTACTTCCACTGATACAAGACACTATTATGCCATCTGAAACCAACAATGGGGCACCATTTCTTCCACTGACACCAATAATAGGGCACTATCCCTCCTCCCTATGATACCAACGATGGGGCATTATTACTCCCCCTAATACCAAATATTTTATTATTTTCTTTCCACTGGCGGCAGTCCGGCCCTCCTAAAGTCTGAAGGACAATAAACCGGCCCTTTGTTTGGAAAGTTTGGAGACCCCTGTGCTAGACAATACAGTAAACCCCCGTTATATCGCCGTTCAGTTTTCGCGGTCCCGGTATATTGCGCTTTTTTCTGTAAGACCTATTAACATTATTTTATTGATTAAATCATTGTTAATTAAATATTTTTGTGTTTTCCATTGCTCTTGCTATGTCTCTCAGTATGTGTTTCTATTGTTTTAAAAGTGTGTTTAAAGACCTTAAAATGCTTTTAAAGTACAGTGAAAGTTATAAAAACATGCCTAGTGTGTATTCAAATAGGGTATTTCTATTTTGCGGATTTTCACTTATTGCGGGTGGGTCTGGAACGTAACCCCTGCAATGGAGGGGGGTTTACTGTAATAGATATATGGTACAGCAGCCTGTAAGAATAATGTTATATAAATAAAAACATCCTTCTAAGGTACATATAGTTGACATTTAATAAGGTTTTGGGAAAGACATGTAGACTTTTGTGGTCTCATGCTTGGTAATAGGAGAAGTTTCATACTTTGGAATCCCATCCTGTAGCGTGATCATCTGCTGACAGCAGAACTAGTGTCCAGGCATCTGGCTGTAAATTCATCTGGGAGAAACAACAAAAGATAAACCATCAAGTGTATGGAAAAAATAAATGGAAGTCCAATTTACCCCGGTCATAGTTTTGGTGTTCCAGCTTATTCTTGAAAATGGATCATTGGCAACCGTAGCCTGGGGTATTACATGTAAATTATAGGCTGCTTTATGGAAACGTTTTTTAAAACATCCATGACCTAGTGTGTAACTGTTTCAGAATATTATTAGCAAAGAAGCTTTTTCAAATAAGTCTGTAAAATGTGTTTGTAGGGGTGGAGGGGATTTTCGACAAATACTGCTTATGTTCTGTCCAGAAATCCCATAGGAGAAATCAACTCATTTTAAAGCCCACTTTTGCCTTAAATGGCAGCTAACGTACAGTAAAAGACTGCATGGCTTTATTGTCAAAAGTATTGGGACACCTGCCTTTACACGCACATGAACTTTAATGGCATCCCAGTCTTAGTCTGTAGAGTTCAATATTGAGTTGACCCACCCTTTGCAGCTATAACAGCTTCAACTCTTCTGGAAAGACTGTCCACAAGGTTTAGGAGTGTGTCTATGGGAATGTTTGACCATTCTTCCAGAAGCGCATTTGTGAGGTCAGGCACTGATGTTGGACGAGAAGGCCTGGCTCGCAGTCTCCGCTCTAATCAGTGGCGGCTGGTGCTAAAAAAGATTTGGGGCGGCGCAAACAAACCTCTTCAGGTTTTCACTCACCAGAGGACGCCTTGCGTTCCACGGGACGAGAAGCTGGAAAACGGAAGGGACGCAATGGCGAATATTGATTCGCTAAAATCAAAAGTGGGAGGGCTCGGGGTGCAGTACTCTGCACCCCGCACAGTGCACACACATATGAACGATTTATTTTTTAATAAATGATCATATGAATAACAGTTTTTAACATGTTAAAGTAGGTTTCTTCTTTGGCAAACTAACTTTGGGATCTTTGGGGGGGGGGCAGCACCCCTGCTCCCCTAATGGACCGGCCACCGCTGGCTCTAATTCATCCCAAAGGTGTTCTATCGGGTTTAGGTCAGGACTCTGTGCAGGCCAGTCAAGTTCCTTAACCCCTAACTCGCTCATCCAGGTCTTTATGGAGATTGCTTTGTGCACTGGTCCAAATCATTTGGTGGAGGGGGGATTATGGTGTGGGGTTGTTTTTCAGGGGTTGGGCTTGGCCCCTTAGTTCCAGTGAAGGGAACTCTTAAGGCGTCAGCATACCAGGACATTTTGGACAATTTCCACTCCCAACTTTGTGGGAACAGTTTGGGGATGGCTCCTTCCTGTTCCAACATGACTGCGCACCAGTGCACAAAGCAAGGTCCATAAAGACATGGATGAGAGAGTTTGGGATGGAGGAACTTGACTGGTCTGCACAGAGTCCTGACCTCAACCCCAATAAAACACCTTTGGGATGAATTAAAGCAGAGACTGTGAGCCAGGTCTTCTCGTACACATCAGTGCCTGACCTCACAAATGCGCTTCTGGAAGAATGGTCAAACACCCCCCCGCACTCCGTGTCCTCCCTTCGTGCTGCTGCTGTCCTCCTCCGTTATTCTGCTCTCCCCCCGCGCTCCGTGTCCCCCCTCCGTGCTGCTGCTGTCCTCCTTCGTTATTCTGCTCTCCCCCCCCCCCCCGCGCTCAGTGTCCCCCCTCCGTGCTGCTTCTGTCCTCCTCCGTTATTCTGCTCTCCCCCCCTGCGCTCCGTGTCCCCCCTCCGTGCTGCTGCTGTCCTCCTCCGTTATTCTGCTCTCCCCCCCTGCGCTCCGTGTCCCCCCTCCGTGCTGCTGCTGTCCTCCTCCGTTATTCTTCCCCCCCCCCCCCCCCCGCACTCCGTGTCCTCCCTTCGTGCTGCTGCTGTACTCCTCCGTTATTCTGCTCTCCCCCCCGCGCTCAGTGTCCCCCCTCTGTGCTGCTGCTGTCCTCCTTCGTTATTCTGCTCTCCCCCCGCGCTCCGTGTCCCCCCTCCGTGCTGCTTCTGTCCTCCTCCGTTATTCTGCTCTCCCCCCGCGCTCCGTGTCCTCCCTCCGTGCTGCTTCTGTCCTCCTCCGTTATTCTGCTCTCCCCCCCTGCGCTCCGTGTCCCCCCTCCGTGCTGCTGCTGTCCTCCGTTATTCTGCTCTCCCCCCCGCGCTCCGTGTCCTCCCTCCGTGCTGCTGCTGTCCTCCGTTATTCTGCTCTCCCCCCCGCGCTCCGTGTCCTCCCTCCGTGCTGCTTCTGTCCTCCTCCGTTATTCTGCTCTCCCCCCCTGCGCTCCGTGTCCCCCCTCCGTGCTGCTGCTGTCCTCCGTTATTCTGCTCTCCCCCCCGCGCTCCGTGTCCTCCCTCCGTGCTGCTGCTGTCCTACTCCGTTATTCTGCTCTCCCCCTCCGCGTTGCTGCTGTCCTCCTCGCTCCCTGTCACCCTCCATGTCCCCCTCTGCGCTCCTTGTCACCAGAGGTGGCTCTTTAATTAGGCGGTCGCCTAAGGCCTTGCACTCACAGGGGCCTTGCGGCCGCCTAGCTTGCCCAATGTATTACCCCAGTTTTGAGCGACAGGGGACCTTAACGCTGCTGTGCTCAAGCAGCGTTAAGAGCCCTGACTCAGGAGCGGGGCCGCCAGCGTCCCTAACAACCAGTGAATATCGGTGACACCACCCCTTGTGAGGTCAATGACTCAGCATGCCCTCAGTCAATGATGTCACAAGGGGGCGGGTTCACCAGGTGACATCACTGGGTGGCCCCCGCCCCATAGTTATTAAAGAGCAATTATTTTTCCCATCATGGGCGTGAGTGGGGCCCCATGTCAAGTTTTGCCTAAGGCCTCACAAAGCCGAGAGCCGCCTCTGCGTGTTACCCTCCATGTCCTCCTCCGCTCCCCTCTGTCAGGATGGAGAGCGGAGGTAGGAGCCGCTAAACCCGGCTCCTACCTTTTCCGAATGAACAGAGTCAGTGATCACTGACTCTGTCCATTCATATAACTGAAATATTGTAACCTGTGTTGACGATGCTTCAGTTTATGAATGGAGAGGAGCCGTTGTCTCCTCTCCATTCATTTTCAGTGCAGCTGAGAAAGGGACTGGGGAATCTGTGTCCTTAGTCCCTTTCTCTTGCTCAAAGGGGAGATGTCAGAGGGCTGTTAGGACCCCTGATATCTCACCAAACCCCCCCAACAGGGCTAAAAAAATAAATAATTGCAATAAATAATTTAAAAAAATGAATTGTAAAAAATAATAAAAATTAAAATACAAAACACACTGACACCATCCACTCCTCCCAAAAAGAAAGCATTGTAAAAAAAACATAACAAAAAATTGTAAAAAAAAAATACTTAAAAAAAATACTGACACGTGCCACTGTCACATGACATTAAAAAAAAGTATCGGTATTCGGTATCGGCGAGTACTTGAAAAAAAGTATCGGTACTTGTAATCGGTCTTAAAAAAGTGGTATCGGGACAACCCTAGTTTTGGTAAAATATGTACAATCCATTGTCTCCATACATGAATTGAAATTCGTCTGGTCCCTAATAAATTTTTATTCATGTATGGATTCAAGGAAAAATACACATGACTTATTTTTAGACAATATTTGCTCATCCCAGAGCTCAGCTTTAAGTGAATTGATGTTTCAGCAAGTGTCACATGAAAACAAAGTTAATCTACAAAACAGTTTATTTTATTTTTAGATGGCATTGTGTCCCCAGTTTGCTCTGTGCATTTACACTGATGGAATTAACAATAAAATAATGGTATAGCCGCAAACATACAGGATCTTTAGGAACAATCCTCTGGCAGGGAGGGAACATCCTGCAGCAAGTCAAACAAATAAACCTTTCTTAAAGGAACAATGAACAAGAGGACCCCCAGCTGGGAGACACAACAAAACTTCTTCCCTGGGAGGGCAGCCAAGTCAGCCACTAGGGAACAGCCATAGGAAATAACAGGGGCTGTAATGGTACAAAATGTCCACTAGATGGCGTAGGAGAGCACAGACATTCCTGTGCAGTAGGAAGCAAAGTCCAAGCTGCGCTCTATCTAATTGTCGGGTATTTATTTAGTTCTCCAGCTCAGCGCAGTCAGCTGGCAGCATATAGACTGTAAACATGGCCGGGCAGCCCAAGCTCAGGGGCAAGAAAAAGAAATATAGAAAGCTGCAGCAGGACAAGGAGCAGATCCTGCTGCAGGAGGAGCAGGAGGTGACCCAGAAAGAGGTTGGCAGCAGCCAGCAGGAGCCCCCATCGCAGGCAGAGCAGAGCAAAGACAAGAAAAGCAAGAAAAAGAAGAAGGAAAGGAGCAGCAAGAAAGTGCACCTGTCACCCCTCCCAGACAGGTATGACCCCCTGGAGGAGACAGCAGAGGAGAAAGAGAGCAAGGAGGACAAGAAGTACAAGAAGAAGCAGAAAGTCAAAAAGTATGCCAAGGTGAGCAAAAAGTATGCCAGGGTGAGCAGGGAGTGGGGAGGTCAGGGGTGGCAGGTAGGGATGAGCTCAGGCGTGTTCGCATTGAACACTTGCAGAGCCGGCCAAGGAAGTCGGCACCGTTGGAACCGCGCTGCGCTAATCACAGGCAGGGAGACATTTCCCGATCTCTGCAGCCGAGCATCGGGACAATGTCTCCCTGCCTGCGATTAGCGCAGCGCGGTTCCGACGGTGCCGACTTCCTTGGCCGGCTCTGCAAGTGTTCAATGCGAACACGCCTGAGCTCATCCCTAGTCCGTAGGGTTCAATATGGAGTTGGCCCACCCTTTGCAGCTATAACAGCTTCAACTCTTCTGGGAAGGCTGTCCACAAGGTTTAGGAGTGTGTCTATGGGAATGTTTGACCATTCTTCCAGAAGCGCATTTGTGAGGTCAGGCACTTATGTTGGACGAGAAGGCCTGGCTCGCAGTCTCCGCTCTAATTTATCCCAAAGGTGATCTATCGAGTTGAGGTTCGGACTCTGTGCAGGCAAAGTTCCTCCACCCCAAACTCGCTCATCGATGTCTTAATGGACCTTGCTTTGTACACTGGTGCGCAGTCATGTTGGAACAGGAAGGGGCCATCACCAAACTGTTCCCACAAAGTTGGGAGCATGAAATTTACCAAAATGTCTTGGTATGCTGACGCCTTAAGAGTTCCCTTCACTAGAACTAAGGGGCCCAAGCCCAACCCCTGAGAAACAACCCCACACCATAATCCCCCCTACACCAAATGATTTGGACCAGTGCAAAAAGCAAGGTCCATAAAGACATGGATGATTGAGTTTGGGGTGGAGGAACTTGATTGGCCTGCACAGAGTCCTGACCTCAACCCGCTAGAACACCTTTGGGATGAATTAGAGCGGAGACTGCGAGCCAGGCCTTCTCATCCAACATCAGTTCCTGACCTCACAAATGTGCTTCTGGAAGATTGGTCAAACAGAACTGGAAGGAGTCTGACGGCTCAGAGCAGCGGCAGCTGTATTTTTTTCAACTAACCTTAGGAAGTATTATTTTAGGCCCCTTTCACATGACCAGTCCAATTAAATCCACCTGTCAGTTTATCAGGTGGAACTGAAAGGAATCTCAATGTTATTCTATGGACAGGGGCAAATTAACCAGATGTGCATCCGATTAGATTAGTCCATCTAGGTCCTGAATGTGATGGATTGGAGGTAAAAGGACATAAATGGATGCACATCCATTTACATCTGTCTCCACGTACACCTAACCTAGGTTCGTTAAGCTCTGGTTTTCCTCCATCACAAGAAAGGAAAAAACGGAACAGACACAAATGTCATAAACGTGATATGTGTTCCATTCTGCTCCAAATCAGTAGGGAATGTGTTCTTGGATCACCTACTGATCAGAAAGAATGCCACCTGTGTGTTCGGACCCCTAAAGTGGTTGTAAACCCTTGTTTACAACTTTGTTACAGGTAAGCCTATATTAAGGCTTACCTGTAGCTAACAAGGATATCTCCTAAACCTGCACGGTTTAGGAGATATCCCTGTTTTTGCATGTGCTGACGTCATGCGGCACATGCGCACTTAAGCCAGCTGAAGCAATGGCCCTATGTGCCGTTGCTTCGGTTGTACTGTGCCGTTCCCGCGCGCATACGCGGGAGTGACGTCATTGCGTTTCCGGCCAATCACAGCGCCGGAGCCGCGATACACGGAAAACACTGCAGGACAATATGTCGGCGGCCGGAGGGGGAGACGTGGGCGGCTGCAGGGGCTTCGATCGGAGGTAAGTACTACATAATGAGCTAGTATGCTATGCATACTAGCTCATTATGCCTTTGTCTTGCAGAGTCTTTTTTTTTTTTTTTGAGGAGGGTTGACTTCCTCTCTAATGGGAGAGTAGTTGGTGTTTGGAGTAGACTTCCAGCAGAGCTAACTTCATCTGTGGATTTTCAATTGACACCTTCTAGTTAATTCCGGGACAGTTAACTATTCACTAACCCGCCCGATACCCTCCACATCTAGATGAGCTATCTGAGTACAAATAGCAATCAGGAGCTGTACAGAAACTGCAATATTAATTAATTAATTGCTATTTATGAGTTGAGCTCTACATATGATATTTAATTACTGGAGCGATCTGTTTACAATGAATGCTCATATGTGGATATTGGTGTGTGTGTGTGTGGTATGCGCAGCTGCGCCCCCCCCCCCTTTTTTAACATAAGACCTATTCCTATTTTCAACTTGTTTGTGAGGTACACAATCAGCTTCCTTTTTCATCAATTTGTTGTGTGTTTTTCTACTTAATAAAACTTTTTGAATCATTCATAGTGTCCTAGCCTTGGCCCTTTTTGGGAGAACTTTATTCTCTCTTTTCTGTTATATGCCATTTAGGACAGCTAGGACTGCGTCCTGTGGTTATCCATGTGGACAAAAGATTGATAGACTAATTAACAAACTTTCTATTATGATTAATTAACGGTCGATCCAGGCGTCCAATCCATTTTTCCTTCCAGCAGAGGTAGTGAGTCAGTCATAAATAATTGAATTGAAGCAAACATGTCATACTTACCTCCACTGTGCAGTTAGTTTTTCAGTGTGGCCCCGATCATCGTCTTCTGGGGTCCCTGGGCAGCGCTCGCGGCTCCTCCTTCGCATCGGTATACCACCCTGGAAAAGCACTCTCCCTGAGGGTTACCTTGCGGGGGCGCTCCCGAGTCCAGCGTTACCTTGCGTCCATAGACACAGAATGCCGGACTCGGCCCCCGCCCACGTCATTGGATTTAATTGACAGCAGCAGGAGCCAATGGCTGCGCTGCTATTAATCTATTCAATCAAGAGCAGAAAAGGTGAGTGCGTCTAGGGAACGAACGGGCTCAGGTGAGTAAAACGGGGGGGGGGGGGGGGGGGGCGGTCACTGTCAGAAGTTTTTTCACCTTAATGCATAGGATGCATTAAGGTGAAATAACACAAGGGTTTACAACCCCTTTAAGCATGAATTCACATTGAATGCGGCATTGAAATCTTGTGACTTCAATTTCAAATCCGCATGTCAGTGCAACTTGGAAGACATCTGTGCGGCTTCATGCACAAATGTCTATCCAAGTCATACCTGAAATCGCCAAAAGTAGTGCAGGAACTACTATTTCAAATTGATGGGCACTGCAAAGTGGGCGTCGCACTGATTTGAACAGTGCCATTGCCCACAATAGGGTGCGACTTGTCATGCGATTTGAGTTGCTCCAATGTGAACAAGGACACCTGGGACAAACATAGATCTTTACAAAAAGGTAAAAAAAAAACAATAAAAAAAAAGGGCAGACTTGATGAACCAGTTGGTCTTTTTCTGCCATCCCTGTTCTGTGATTCTCTATATCCAGAGGTGTAGACTGTGGCCGGGGGGTCAGTCTGCTCCTTCTCCCACTGTTTGCGGCCCCGAAGGAAGAATCCCCCTTACCCCCCAGGAAAAATAATAATATCCACAGGCCTGTATGTATCTAAAGGCATTCACTGTCCTGAATACCCAAGTACCCAAGAAAATTTCCCATTAGAAGATTTCCCCTCACTCCTTGTTTTTGTGAAAACTTTAACATTTTGATTTTCCCATCACATTCTGCTTCAGTGACAGTGGTCACAAGGACAATAGAGAGGTTGAATCTTCCCATGAGCTCTTGAACCTCCCCCACCCCCCCTCACTTCAGTTTGTTTGGAAGGAGCGGTGCACGTTAGTTGCACTGTTCTACGCACGCTACAAATCCCACAGTCCATAGTCCATCTCAGTAGAGAGAAAGAGAGGTTGGCTACGTTCCTACATACATTGGGACCATGGAGAACAATTGTAACCACCCTGTAACCGGAAGTCACATCACATCAGAAAGGAGGTTGAGAGTAATAAAAGGAACTTTCTTGAGTTAAGGATTCATGTTGGAAAATGCTCTGAGCCGAGACAAGCTGCCTTTATAAATCAGCCATCTCGTCTCAAGCTGTTGTTAGATCAGCCGGGGCAGGAGGGGAAGAAGGGGCAGGAGGGGAAGAAGGGGCAGGAGGGGAAGGAGGGGAAGGAAGGGCAAGGAAGGGCAGGAGGGGCAGGAGGGAGGGGGTCAGGTCGAATCTCATAACTGTTGGATTAACCCCCAAATCTGCTATGTGAAGTCCTCAGCTAGTTTTAGATCTGTTATTAATAATGGGATAAGTTGGCAACTCTGAGCACCGCGAGCACCACATCACGTCATACCAGTTTATTACACTCATTAAGCCGCATTGGTTCATAGTCTAAAGTCAACTAGTTGTGTCATTGGGATTACACAATATTTGCTGTGCTGAGATCACTGAGATCTGTTGTTAAGTTTTATTTATGTTATGCACTTTCTACATTGCACCAATCACAGATCTGTTATAGGCTAATTAGTTAAATAGATATTTTTTTCTCTATGAGGTATTATTAAAGTGTACAGTATCTAAACTCCACAACAAGTCCTTCGATGTGGTGGCTGCATTTGTTTTCCTTTTTTTTTCGGCTTTTTTCTTCTTTGATTTTCAGCTGGTGTTTCCGCTAGAAACACACTTCCTTTACTAGGGACAAGGCTCACTCGCTGCACTCTGTGGGGGAAGCAATGTTGTCACCCTAGGCTGCTCTCCTGATTTGGACTACAAACACCTTCCCCTCTCCTCACATCCTTTAAAGTGGAGCTCCAGGCCCCTTCTGAAAAAAATAAAATTAGCAGCTAAGCTACAAATACTGTAGCTGATGACTTTTAATATTAGGACACTTACCTGTCCAGGGATCCAGCGGTGTCCTTACCCCAGCCAATTTTTCAGTAGGCTGCCGCCGCCATCTCCACTAAGGCAAACCGTCAGTGAAGCCTTGCGGCTTCACAGCTGGTTCCCTACTGCGCATGCGCAAAGCACGCTGCGCTTTGTGAATGGCCTGGCGTCGGCGGAAGGAGGAAAGGGGACCAAACTTCCAGCTGACTTTGCTGCGGTAAATCAGCTGGAAGTGGGAGCGGGTGCCTGTCAAAACCAATTACCTGCTCCCCCCGAATGGTGCCAAATGTGGCAGGGGTGAGGAGTCAAACAAGCGGAGCTTCCCCTTTAAGCTGGCCATAGGTTGATTGAATCTTGGCCAGTTCAGGAGGGACCAGCCAAGATTTTATTCATTTAGGTACAATGAGCATGCCCATATCGATCAACCTGGGTACAACCAGCATGTTAGTTTTTTAGCATGCGCATTGGCTATATCTGCTAGCAACAATCACTGTGTTCTCCCTACAGTATGTAAAAATGCTCGGCCCCGTTCTGTGAGCGTAATGACCCCAACTAATAAAGGCTTTTTTTTTTTCACACTGCAATGCAGAATGTCACAGAACAAGCCTAACCACACCTTGTGAGTAGGTAATCAGGTAACAAGCCTGTTCTGAGAGTAGGAGCTCCTAATTCACATGAGAAATGGAGCATCGGCATGCCATTGCGCTGTGTCCTGGAATGTTTCGGCAGTCCTGAAGTAAAGGTAAATGTACAGGCCGGGTGGATTTGATTTAAATCATAATCATAATTTTTATCCTAATTTTTAAAGAGCAGCTGTCATCTCTGTCCCGCTGTTAAAACACCGACAGTCCCATTCACTTTAATAGGAAGGCGGGTGATGCGGCAGTGACACAACAAGGTGAGGGACGTGGTGGCAGCAGGTGAGTGGATGCCCGCTAACAGGCGCTGCCATGATGGATCTGAAATGACAGGTACTCTTTAACCACTTCAGCCCCTAGAAGAATTGGCTGCTCAATAACCAGGCCATTTTTTTCGATACGGCACTGTGTCACTTTAACTGACAATTACGCGGCCGTGCGACGCTGTACCTAAACGAAATTGACATCCTTTTTTTCCCACAAATAGAGATTTATTTTGGTGGTATTTGATCATCTCTGTGGTTTTTATTTTTTGCGCTATAAACAAAAAAGAGCAACAATTTTGAAAAAAACCCCCACAATATTTTGAACTTTTTGCTATAATAAATAGCCCCATTTTTTTTTATAAAGCACATTTTTTCCTCAGTTAAGGCCAATCTGTATTTTTCTACATATTTTTGGTAATAAAAATCGCAAAAAGCGTATGTTAATTTTTTTCCGCAAAAGTTATAGCGTTTACAAAATAGGGGAAAGATTTATGGCATTTTTATTATTATTTATTTTTTTACTAGTAATGGCGGCAACCTGCCTTTTTTTTTTTTATCGGGACTGCGACATTATCAGCAAACAGGAACAAAAAAGTCTTCTGGATAGCAGCACTCCAAAAATAAAAGCCTTTATTTTAAAATTTAGGGATCCAAATACACACTGCACATCACGTCACACTGGTCAAAAAACTGGCTAACGCGTTTCACACTGTACTAGTGCTTATTCATAGCTATGAATTTTTGGAGTGCTGCTATCCAGAAGACTTTTTTGTTCCTGTTTGCTGATATTGGCATTGCCTGCACCCTTGGCTGCTGGGAGGAGGTCATTTTGAGGATTTCTACACCTGAGCGGCTTCCTTTTCTCGACTGCGACATTATGACGGACATATCGGACACTTTTGACACATTTTTGGGACCATTGACATTTATTCAGCGATCAGTCCTATAAAAATGCACTGAATACTGTATAAATGTCACTGGCAAGATAGGGGTTAACACTAGGGGGTGATCAAGGGGTTAACTGTGGTCCCTATGTGTGTGTTCTAACTGTGGGGGATAGGACTGTCTATAGGAGATTACAGATCGCTGTTCCTAGCTTGTAGGAACTCACGATCTGTCTCTCCTCTCCTCACAGAACTAGGATGTCTGTGTTTTTTTACACACACACGTCCCTTTTCTGCCTCTCGTGGCCGGCATACATCGCGACCGCCGGTCATGAGCATTGACACCCCCCGCTGTGCAGCGGTCGCGCGCCTGCTATCCCGCTTAAACAGATCGACGTACAGCTACGACGGTTCGCAGGATCGTTCCGAGCTGCCATCGTATGACGGCGGCTGGTTGGCAAGCAGAAACACAGCAGAATTTTTTTTAAGACAGTTTGTTGTTGGACAAATTAAAAAACGCGAATCGCGGTAAAATCACGGCAAAAACGAACTACATGCTTAACTGCAGCTTCTCCATTAAAGTCTATTGAATTAAAAAAAGCAACAAAAAAAAGCACCGTTTTGCGTTTTAAAAAATAGTCCCTGATCCTTTCCAAAAACGCAGTGACTGAAAAAAGCATAGATGTGAACGTGTCCCATAGGAAATCATGTTAAATCACCAAAAAATGCAATCGGTGTGAACTGAGCCAAGGTCACAGTACAGATTTTCTGTAAAGATGAACTTACACTTTGAGGTGTCTGTCAAGCCAAAAGCTCAGACGTTTTTCTTTTATTTTGGCCTTGTTCACACGGGCATGCTACAGTGTACACCCGTGCAAAGGCCATAGTAATACCTTTATCTGACAACTCATTTACGTCTCTGGATATCTACGTGCGTTGTATAATGTCAGCTGGCAATTATTTAAAGAGGGTTGTAAAGGCAGAAGGTTTTTTTATCTAAATGCATTAAGATAAAAAGCCTTCTGTGTGCAGCAGCCACCCCAGCACCCCTAATACTTACCTGAGCCCGTCTAGATCCAGCGATGTTCCACAAGAGACTCGGCTGGCTGGGACTCTCCCCCCTCATTGGCTGAGAAAGCAGTGAAGTGCCATTGGCTCCCACTGCTGTCAATCAGAGTCAATGTGCCAATGAGGAGAGAGAGGAAGTGGGGCTGGGCCTCGGCTCCATGTCTGAATGGACACAGGGAGCTGTGACTCGGTTCCCCCATAGCAAGCTGCTTGCTCAGGGGCCAGGAGCAAATGAGAAGAGGAGAATCTGGGCTGCTCTGTGCAAAACCATTACACAGAGCAGGTAAGTATAACATGTTTGTTATTTTTAACAAAAAGAAACAGAGACTTTAGTATCACTTAAAATGATCAAATTTCATATTTCTAGTTGAAAATTTTTGGTTATGTAAATATGTTCTGTGTTAATAAGTTGAGATAGCTAAGAATCATCTCCTTATTATCACTTAGATTACAGGGCCAGATCTAGGGGGGTGCTGGGGGGGCGTGCCCCCCTAGTTTTGGTCTTGCCCCCCCCTAGTTTTGGTCTTGCCCCCCCCCCCAGCACCAGTGGCATAAGGCACTACCGCGGTGCACAGGGATAAATTGAAAGTGTGTTGATACTTTGCATCCCCATATAAGACCGGCTGTTAAATTAAATCACAGTAACAATATAAAAAAATCACTGCGGGTGGCTATTATGTTAAAGCCCAAAACTTTTCTCATTTTTTTTTTTTTTTAAGTAGGGAAGCATTGGAATATTGGTCTGTTTTTTATTGCTGTCTGTGTCCCCACTGAAGAGATTTGCCATCACTTCCTGTTTAACTGACCCTTGTCAGCAGAACAGGAAGTGAGGGGAAATCTTGCAAATTCTAACACAGGCAGCAATGAAAAACCGTAACCCTTTCCTACTCCAAACAAAAAACTACATTTTGACTGAAATTGGCTTTTAGGCCTCATGCCCACGGACGTTTTTACAGCGTTTACAGCTTAAAAACTCCTGTCCATGTTATTGTATACATTTTTCGACCGTATTTTTTTAGGAAAAAAACCAACAAAACGCTGGAGTTCAAAAACACAATCGCTGCGTTTTTGCGCGGTTTTTAACGCTTCGCTTTTTTTATGCCTAACGCCGTCGCCGCGGAACGCACTGGTCCTGTTTTTTTTTTTTACAGCTTAAAAACGCCTATCCTATTTGCAGCTCAAAAACGCCTAGGTGGGCATGAAACCTATAGACTAACATGGACAGGCATTTTTAAGCTGTAAAAAACGCTCAAAAACGCGGCTGTTAAAACGTCCGTGGGCATGAGGCCTTCCATTCACACAGAGGCAACACGACTTCCAGCACGACTTTACAAGGCAACTTGGACACGACTTGAGTATGAATCACAGCGCGACCTGGAGCTACTTACAAGGCAACTTCAAGTTGCCTCCAGGACAGGAGACATTCTAGTGGCCAATCAAACAAGAATCCGCTCTGTGGGAGGGAGAGGTTTGCCTGAGAAATGTATGTTCTCTTCCTGGAAAGTTGCTTCTGTTAAGACAGGGGATCCGACTTTTGAGCGACTTCCATTGAAATCAATGGGTACAGGTCGCCTAGCAGTCGCCTAGACGTCTGATTGAAGTAGTACAGGAACCTTTTTTGAAGTCGGAGCGACTGCAGTCGTGTACATTAAAACGGCTCCATTCACTTCAATTATTTAAAAAAATTGCGCGACTTGGGGCAACTTGGGGCGACCAGAAGTCGAGTCCGGAGTCGCCTCTATGTGAACTGGGTCTTAGATTAACAGTGCCTCCCAGATGCCCCTCAGTGCCCCAGTACCAGTAGTGTTGTGTTTTTGGAATAACAAAATAAATTATGCTTTACAGAACCGCTTAAAAATCTGATTGAGGTGTGTATTAACACTGAGCAGTTCCTGATAGTATTGTTACTTGTAGGGATGCACCAAGATTTCGGCCACCGAAAACATATTTGCCGAAAGAGAAAATAGGCCGATAATGGAACCGAAAATGGGACGGGGCTCCACTCCCCTGCCCCTGGTGCCGACCATTACAGGGGTGTTGTTGTGGGAGAGGAGAGCCGCTGCTGCCTGGGGATTAGAGTGCCAGGGAACATAACCGCTTTCATTTCATTAGCTGTGTGTTCCCCGCGGCGCGCCATCACATACAGCCCCTCCTCTTTGTCCGGGCACTTTGATAGACAGATCACCCGTCCAATCCTGAGACGGGTGATCTGTCTATCAAAGTTCCCCGGATTTATTTTGATTTTGGATTTTTTACCTGAAATTTTGGAATAAATAACTGTCTATACAGAGTGCGGCAGTCCAGGGTTTCTTTTTCTCCCATGCATCAGTGCAGAGCCAGCACCTGTGTGAGTGACCGGGCGGAAGCAGCTATTTGGTGAATTCTCAAGCTTTTGAGCGGTACGTTTTTCCTCACCTCCTGTACCATGTCCCCAGTCTCTGACCACCTCCTGTACCATGTCCCCAGTCTCTGACCATCTCCTGTACCATGTCCCCAGTCTCTGACCATCTCCTGTACCATGTCCCCAGTCTCTGACCACCTCCTGTACCATGTCCCCAGTCTCTGACCACCTCCTGTACCATGTCCCCAGTCTCTGACCATCTCCTGTACCATGTCCCCAGTCTCTGACCATCTCCTGTACCATGTCCCCAGTCTCTGACCATCTCCTGTATAAAAATATTTTTTAAAAACAGTCAATTTTGGTTTCGGTGCTGTTTCGGTATCGGTTTCGGTTTTCGGGATCAAGGAAGATTTATTTTCGGTATCGGTTTCAGCACCAAAAAAAACATTCGGTGTATCCCTAGTTACTTGTATTGTATAGTATTGTTTATTGCAGGGATATGCAATTAGCGGACCTCCAGCTGTTGCAGAACTACAAGTCCCATAAGGCATAGCAAGACTCTGACAGCCACAAGCATGACACCCAGAGGCAGAAGCATGATGGGACTCGTAGTTTTGCAACAGCTGGAGGTCCGCTAATTGCATATCCCTGGTTTATTGTATTGTTACTGGTAACAATACTGTTACAGGTTCTGGCAGTATTTTGTAATTTTAGCAGTCTCTGACACTCCCTCGTAACACAACCAATAAGGCTTCATTCACACTAGCGCAACTCCAAAGTCGCATGATTTCCAGTGCGACTTTGGAGCGCAGCTTTTATGCGCCTTTGAGTGCGACTTTGATCCGACTTTACACTCTCTGTACCCAGATAGCAAGCAATTGTGCTGCACGTTTGAAAATGACTTGCTAAGCTATTGCTAGACTTGCCATTGCATGACTCCAGATCAACTTTCTTTACAAACATTCTGAAAGTCTGCTGCAAGTTCTGGTTCAGTTTTGTTGTACAATAGTCATCCCACCATAGGGGTCACTGTGGCTGAATTTTCATGCTGTAGACTTGCAGAGCTCTTGCTGTAGACTCACCACTGAAACTTTGCTCTTGCTAGAGACTTGCCACAGAAATTTGTTACAATTTGGAAAAGTGTAGACTAAAACTTGTGCTTCAAGTGTTTTTCAAGTGTACAACTTACCAGTAAAAATGTGCAGCAAGTTAACAGACTTACAATTTTTTTTTTCATAAAAATAACAAACATGTTATACTTACTTGCTCTGTGCAGTGGTTTTGCACAGAGCAGCCTGGATCCTCCTCTTCTCTTGTCCGTCTTTGGCCCTTCTGGCCCCTCCGTCCTGCCCCCACAGCAAGCAGCTTGCAATGGGGGCACCCGAGCCGAGCTGCAGCTCCCTGTGTCCATTCAGACACAGAGCCATGGCCTGGACACAATCCCTCTCTCTCCTCATTGGCTCTGTGACTTTGATTGACAGCAGCCGGAGCCAATGGCGCTCCGCTGCTGTGTCAGCCAATATGGAGGGAGAGTCCTGGCCAGTCGAGTCTCTAGCGCAACATCGCTGGATTGAGATGGGGCTCAGGTAAATATTAGGGCGGTTGCTGCACACAGAAGGTTTTTTTATCTTAATACATAGAATACATTAAGATAAAAAACCTTCTGCCTTTAGAACCACTTTAAGTCGCACCAAAAGTTGCATCAAAGTAGTGCAGGCACCTTTTCAAAGTACCATGGGCATTAAGTCACATTGCTCTGAATAGGTGCCATTGAAAACAATGGGCTGTGACTTGTCATGTGAATGGAGCCTAACAGAGGAAATGTAAAATGTTTGTATACAGAAAAAAAAAATCCTAAAATAGTTTTTTCATATTTGTGCTAAGAATTACTTGCAAACAAACCACATATATTTAACCATGCCCATTAACAGTAAGCCACTTCCACCTTTCACCATAGTATGCTGGTGGGCCCGGGTACTCCAGTAGGACACTGCCAGTGCTTATATCACAAGACAGGAGAACATCGGGTGTAACGTATGGCCAAAACTCTGCCTACTCCCAGCCCCCCCCCCCTCTGCTGACATTATCAATCATGCCTTTAAAGAGGAAGTAAAGTCCCATGCATATATTGTACCTATAATAAGGCTTACCTATAGGTACTGTAAATAAACGTGTGCCGTTTAGGAGATACGTGCAGTATACGCAGCTGATTACGTCATTAGCGCATGCGCTCTGAAGGAACGGCTACCTGTGCCTTTTCTTCAGAGTCCTGTGCCGTGACCGGCGGCTCCCGCGCGCATACGCAGGAGTGACGTCACGCGACTCCAGCCAGTCACACAGCCTGAGTCCGCGGACCTGGTAGGAAGACGGGCGAAGATGGCTGCGCCCTCCAGCGAGGACGACGAGGGCTTCATTTACAGGTAAATTTGACATAATGTGCTAGTATGTGATGCATACTAGCACATTATGCCTTTACTTTTGCAGGTCAGAAAAATAAAGAAAAACTGGACTTTACTTCCTCTTTAACTGTCACTCTCTTCATCCTGCTACCTAAACCAGTTCTGAGTCCCAGTAGTTGTCAACTTACAAGGGACAGAGCGCCCTAACTGTGGCCCATGGTGCTGTACATAATATACAGTATATGTAATGCTACAGAAGTTGTTCAGAGACTGCAGAATTATATAGAATAAGAATACATATAAGAATACAATGAAAGACTCCAGGCATGTTACAAGTATGGTTGGAGATGCTGCAAGAGACAATCATAGACCGGGGACATGCTGCAGGAGCTAGTCATAGACTAGGGCTGGGGTCTCCAAACTTTCTAAACAAAGGGCTAGTTTACTGTCCTTCAGACTTTAGGAGGGCCGGGCTGTGGCTATTAGAAGTAGAAACTGCCATGGCTTTACTGAGAGTAAACAGTGTATCTTTGGCGTTAGGGAGAGGAATATTGCCCCATCATTAGGTGTCAGTGAGAGGAATAGTGTCCCATCATTGGTGTCAGTAGGAGGAATAGTGCCCCATCAATGGTGTCAGTGGTAAGAGTAGTGCTCCATCATCGGTGTCAGTGAGAGGAATAGTGCCCCATCATTGGTGTCAGTGGGAGGAATAGTGCTCCATCATTGGTGTCAGTGGTAAGAATAATGCTCCATCATTGGTGTCAGTGAGAGGAATAGTGCTCCATCATTGGTGTCAGTGGTAAGAATAGTGCTCCATCATTGGTGTCAGTGGGAAGAATAGTGCTCCATCATCAGTGTCAGTGGTAGGAATAGTGCCCCATCATTGGTATCAATGGGAGAAATAGTGACCTGTTGTTCATGTCAGTAACAAGAATTATGCCCCATTGGTGGTGTCAGTCTTGCATCAGTGGGAAGAAAGGTGCCCCAAGGGCCAAATAAAGGCAAGCAAAGGGCCTCAGTTTGGAGACCACTGGACCAGGGACACATCACATGAGCCTGCTAGAGATCACTGCCATTACAGCCCCTTTAAAAAGTCAATACTCCAAGTGCTGACTGCTGGGGTCCAAGGGCCACATGGCAAGCACCAAGGGATTAATTTGGGGCGCAGGTTAGGCACCAGGGCTATATAATAGTTTCTATTTTTTATACATAATACTCATTAAAGTTGCAATGTTCCACCCCTTTGGTCATTGATTGTAGCCATTTCAGCTTATGTCTACACCTCACTAGCCAGTAAAAAGTCAACAGTGACAGAGTTGCTAAAACTCCACCCACTTCTTGTACCGCAGTGGCCCCCCGACTGCCTCAACAAATGAAGTGTCACTCCATAGCTGCTCCCCTGCAATGTTTGGGCCACAAAGAAGTGACTATTGTTCTTGAAAACAGAAGGTTCCTTTGATGATCATGCTCCTACCGAGATCCAAAAATGAAGTTCTCTCAGTGTTGGTAAAAATGATTTTCCTCTGGATAGTGATGCAGTTTTTCATGTCCAGATTATTGCCTTGAATTTAATAATATTTTCACTTGTATGTGGTTTTTTTTTTCTCATTGTTTTCCTCTAGAATGTTGGCAAGGCTGTAAGGACTGGCTGCCGTTACTTGTTCATTGGTCTTCAGGGACTGGCAAATGCCTACATAACTCCATTTGGTGTCTCTTCAGTGGTGATCTCCTCCATGAACCGCTAACTTGATCCAAATATCAGTCCAAACATTTCAAACACCAAACCTGCCTTCAAATAAAGACATTTCCCTCGAAAGATGGAAACCGCAGAATGGGAACCTCAGTGGAGAGGTTTGATTGTTCAGATTCACAACCATCCAACCAATCCAATAAGCGCATGTAATGTTCTGTGTGAGAAGATCCATCATCTCCTGGTTAACCCTGTGGAGCTTCAACTGGAATTTGAAACTCTAGTTTTCTTGCGCCAGAATTAGAACTTGTGCTTCTACTTGTGTTTCAAAGAATAGCGCGAACATACTTGACTGCATTCCAACCAAAGCTGTCGGACATTCATCTTTACTTAACTGGCAGGCTACAGCAGCTGGAAGATGTAGTGATGCAAGCCATGCCAGGCAACTAGCATTTCCACAATGAGGTCATCTATTTCGAGAATGATTCACCAAGCTACGATTGTACTTTAGGCGTGCTAAAATGACAAACAGCAATATTAAATAGGAGGTCACTTTAGCATGCCTTAACCCTTTCAATACAGGGATTTTTATACCACTTCCATACCAGGCCTATTCTGGCACTTTTCTCCTACATGTACAAATCATCATTCTTTTGCTAGAAAATTACTCAGAACCCCCAAACATTATAGATGTTTTTTTTAGCAGACACCCTAGGGAATAAAATGACGGTCATTGCATCTTTTTATCTTGCACAGTATTTGCGCAATAATTTTTCAAACGCCTTTTTTTTGGAAAAAAAATGGTTTCATGCATTAAAAAAATAACAAAACAGTAAAGTTAGCCCAATTTTTTTGTAGAATATGAAAGCTTATGTTATGCCGAGTAAATAGATACCTAACATGTCACGCTTTAAAATTGCGCAAACTCATGGAATGGTGCCAAACTTCGGTACTTAAAAATCTCCATTGGCGACGCTTTGAAATTTTTTACAGGTTACCAGGTTAGAGTTACAGAGGAGGTCTAGTACTAGAATTGTTGCACGCGCTCTAATGCACGCAGCGATATCTCACATATGTGGTTTGAATGGCGTTTACATATGTGGGCGGGACTTACGTATGCGTTCGCTTCTGAGCGCGAGCTATTGGGGACAGGGGCATTTTAAATATTTTTTTTTTTTTTTTTTTACACTTTTTTTTTTACCCTTTTTTGTTTTTTCTTTTTTGATCACTTTTATTCCTATTACACGGAATGTAAACATCCCTTGTAATAGGAATGGTGTGTGACAGGTCCTCTTTATGCAGAGATGCGGGGTCAATAAGACCCCACATCTCTCCTCCAGGCTGGAAAGCATGAGATCGTGAAAAAAATTTCACCGATCTCATGCTTACTAGCCGCAATGGCGTCTTTGTTTACTTTTGAGAACCCAGGCGTGACGTCATCACATCGCACCTGGGCCTCCGACGGTCATAGAGATGACTGGTGACCATCTGGTCACCAGTCATCTCTATGCTCGTCATGTGACCACCGGCACCGGACGATTCTTTCTCCGGGCCCCCGATGGCACGGGAGATCCCGGAGAAGCACCGGATGGCGGCGGGAGGGGGGGCGATGTCCCCTCCCGCCGCCTATAAGAACGATCAAGCGCCGCTATGATCGTTCTTATGGTGCGCAGAATCGCCGGCTGAAGAGAAGGATATCTGAATGATGCCTCTAGCTGCAGGCATCATTCAGATACCCCCCCTCAAACCCAGGATGTCATATGACGTCCACCCGGAGGGAGAGAGGGTTCCTGCCGACGTCATTTTACAATGGCCCGGTATGGAAGTGGTTAAATAGGAGGTCATGCCTTAAGCACACTTTCAAGTGCCTTACCTCCCCTCATGCCTTGGTGAATCAGGGCTTGTGTGTCTCTTATGACAGGTTTCTTTTAAATGTGGAATTTGACACTCAGGTGATAACGGTGTTACCCAAAGATGCAATTGTTTACTAGTAGTACAGCCTACCTGTGGCGACTATAAGGTAGGCATACAGATTCCAAGACTATAGAGCAAGCACTGGAAGGAGCCCCAAAATGTGACTTGAGGTCTAATTTTCATCTCCTGCTTGACTGCCTATTAACCACAAGCAGCTTTTTTCAATGAAGATTTCGCTTTCTAAAATCCTAATTCTTAAAGCGGAAATCTGAGATTAAAAACTTTCATTAAAAAATATTCCTCAATGGCTACAAAAAATATGAATGCTCTTTGTGTGCACCAAATGCCTTTGCAAAACCAGATATTACCTTGTAAAAGTAGCAGTGACCTCATCACTGTGCTGTACATAGCCTGTGCAAACAGCAGAGCTGTGGGAGGGACCCAGAAAGCTCCACCCACTGCATGGTCACTGCAGAAAACTACAGGAAGGGGCGGAGACGAGACCAGTCACCCTGCACAAGGAGAGAGAGCAGCAGTGACCGGTCCCTTTTACAAGAAGCCCCTGCACAAAGGGAAAAATTCTGGATTGCTGCACAGATCTGGAAGAAATACACAAAGCACACCAAGATTCAAGAATACGTGTGACTCTTGTATTTAGACAATATTTGCTTATCCCAGAGTTTAGCTTTATCTTGCAGTGGGGACACTAGTTCTGGTGACACCCCAGGATTCCCTCACATTGGAGACATTTTCTCTCACTTCCTGTTTGGCTATGGGACAGGAAGTAAGGATAAATCTGGGCCACAGATGGCAAAAACAAAAACAAACTGAAAGGGGTTATAACTCTTTCCAAAATGGAAAATAAAAAGTTTTACTTTAAATCTCCCCCTACCCCTCAGGATCACTAAATATTTGAAGTTCACTGGTTGTGTAAGGTCGGCAGACATTAGGAAATAAGAATGGAGAATTTGATGCTCTTATAAATGGTGACACATTTCTGGTTTATATAGAAGGTACATTGTTGAATTTTGCTGGTAAAATGAAGACTTATAAGGGCCCATTTACATTTCAGCTTTTTAGATGTGCTATTTCGCTGTGAGTCAAACATGGGGGTCTTTAATTCTGACCCCACCCCTAAAATACTGACTATTAGGCTTCATTGACACTACCGTAAAAAACCCTGCATATATGCGTTTTTTTAAATTACGGATCTGTACACAGCTGCATTCTTTTCAATGGAGCCATCGGTGCGTAAACATGCACTGCGTTTAAATCCTAGAAAACACATGTAATAACATCAGGAAACTTTTCACAGCCGTGTGAATGAAGCCTTAAGCTCCCCATAGACGGAGCAATTTTCGTTCCTGCAACCATAAGTTGAAGGAAAGAAAATTGCTGGATTTCCCCATCAACACAGTCAGTGTTGCTGGGGGAATCCTTCCCCCAGAGGGATGTAGTGATTACTGCCAGTGGTGGCTGGTGGGTTTGTTTCTGGGGGGGCGGCAAACAACCACCTCCCCCTCGGTTGGCTGGCGGCGCCCCCCATTTGGTCGGTCAGGTCACCCGCACCAACCCTCCCCCCCCCGCGTGTGGTTCGCCTGTCTTACCCCATCTAGGCCGCGTGCGGGCAGCGCTCCTACAGCCGGCGGGCCGCAGCTTTCATCATGACTCCTCCTCTGCATCACGGTGGTTTCCGCTGTGCGTCTCCTCCCTCCTCCTCCCAGGCGTCCAATAGGATCGCCTGTGCTTTCAGCCAATCAAGTGAGGTGTCTCAAGACCCGCTTCCTGATTGACTGGGAGGAGGATCAGTGTGACAATAGCGAATATTCATTCGCTATTGTCACACAACTGGGTGGGTTCAGGGCGCAGTGCTCTGCGCCCCCGAGCCCACCCTTTTTTGAAGCCTATTAGAGCCTCTGGCTCTAATCACGTGCTTAAAAAAAAAAACCATTGGAATCCAATGCGTCCGGTGCCCTGCATGTAGATTAGGGGGCCGGACAAATGGATAGGGGGGGCAACGCCAGTGCGCCCCTAACGGACGGGCCGCCACTGATTAACGGCTATAATAGCCGTTAGCAATAATTGCATGTAAAATCCGACAGGCTGGCTGTACTCGAGTTGATCGATCAACTTGAGTACATTCAGCCTGCCCATACACAGTTCGAATCTCGGCTGGTAACTTCTGAATCGGCCAAGATTCGAACCGTCTGTCTGGCTTTAGGCTGACCTCATTGCCTTGCATACTCATTAACCTGGAACAAGTATGGAAAAAACACTCTTGTGTGCATGCTAGTTCTGGGTCAGTGATTCATAGTAGCTAGAGTCAGAATGATGGCCATGCAACTAGCATTTTCAAATAAAGAGCCTCAAACACTCTTGATGTTGGCAAGATTGTATACCCCATGCTAAAAAGCATAATAACAAGTTTGTGTTTTTTAATTTCTGAAGTGTCAGTAAACTTAATAAAGAAAGGTGGGTGATCCCCCCCACAATCCGGATAGTGATAGGATGGCTTTTGCATGTTGAAGAGGGTTAGATGTATGTGTATATGAAGGAGGCCGGAGGTGGCTTTTTACTGTCCTTCTGCCAAGTTGTTTTTAGCTCCATTAATGACAATATAAGTTGGGACGTCCTGGTGCTATAAATTCATTCAAAGGGACGTGCTGAGCGTGTGTCGTCCTGTGTTCACAATGCATCAGGGCAGCCACTCACCACGGGACACAGAAGCAAGTGGAGATCTCTGGAGTAACAATATCTGCTTCAGTCATTTCCAGTTTATGAGGATATCAGCCAGGTATGGTATATACATAATTACACTGGTCAAAGCTTGCAACATGTAACCCCTTAGAATTATTTTTTTGGGCCATCTGAATAACATTTAATACTGGTTGTTCTGGCCTATAGAATGTTGTACTTTAGCTTTGC
The DNA here is from genome assembly GCA_029206835.1 of Rana muscosa. Lineage (NCBI taxonomy): Eukaryota > Metazoa > Chordata > Amphibia > Anura > Ranidae > Rana > Rana muscosa. The sequence goes on along the minus strand of CM055121.1, from coordinate 211,068,541 downwards.
TCATTGAGCTGTCTCTTTGAGCAAGTCTGGTGGAGTTCTGTGCATGATAATGATGCATGATGATTTCCAAATGTTTTCATTTATGGCAGAGTATTCCGACAGCCATATTTTGGAGCACCAGGTCTCCCTGAATTATTGTGGGGGAATTTATCAAACCAATCAGATTCTATCTTCAGCTTGTTCAGTTAAAGTGGTTCTAAAGGCTCAAGGTTTTTTAACCTTCATACATTCTTTGCATGAAAGCAAAAAACAATCAGCCCCCCCCCCCCCCAATACTTTCCTGAGCCCCATCGCGATCCAGTGATGTGCACGAGAGCCTCGGCTCTCTGGAGACTTTCAAGCCTCGTACACACGACCGAAAATCTCGTTGTAAAAAAAAACAGCGTTTTTCTCGACGAGATTCTTGTCAAGCTTTCCTTGCATACACACTGTCAATTCCAAATCTCGTCGTTGTAAAGCGCGGTTACGTACAGCACGTACAACGACAGTATAAATGGGAAGTTCGATTCCAATGGCGCCACCCCTTGGGCTGCTTTTGTTGTCCTCGTGTTAGTAAAAGTTTGGGGAGAGACGATTCGCGCTTTTCAGTCTTCGTGCTTTCAGTTCATTTTAGCGTGACGAATGTGCTATCTCCATTACGAACGCTAGTTTTACAAGAAGGAGCGCTCCCGTCTTATACTTGATTCTGAGCATGCGCGATTTTTTAAGACACGGAAAAGCATACACATGACCGGTTTTCTCGGCGGGAAACAGGCCGACGAGAATCCCGACGAGAAAAATGAGAATCCTGACGTGAAAATAGAGAGCAGGTTCTCTATTTTTCTCGTTGAGATTCCCGGAAGTTTTCTCAACGAGAAACCATACACACGGACGGTTTTCTCGGCAAGAAAGCTCTCCCAGCAGTTTTTTTGTTGTTTCTTGACGAGAAAATCGGTCGTGTGTACGAGGCTTTACTCCTCATTGGCTGAGACAGCAGCAGGAACCATTGGTTCCCAGTGTTGTCAAGCACAGCCAGGGAGCCAATGAGGAGAGAGGGTTGGGGCCGACATGTTTGTTCTTGGAAAAAGAAATTGCCTTTAATATCACTTTAAGCTTTGAAAACATAGAAGCTGATTGTTGCACAGCTTGTCCAGTTTTGATGAATTCCCCTCTATGCGTTGTATGGAGCTGATAGCAAAGTGACATGAGCACAATAAATATTAACATGGCCATACCTAGCCTTAGAGGAGAAGATTGGCTTGTAGAGATGAATGGGTTTCTCGGTTGCTTGTTAAAGGAAATGTTTACTAAGATTATTATAAAGGCTTCCATTGCTGCTATTTCCCTGTCTGTCTTTGACTTTGTTGCTTTCATTGACCCAGAACAAACATGTCTATTGAAGCCACTGGACTAACATCACAGCCTGGGAAGTAGTATTTTAAGACGAAGAGATCAGCAATGATAGCATTAGGTTAGGGACAGGGAGTTTGTTTTAGTTTCTGAAAAACACAACAGTGGAGCTGGTACTGATAGGTGCAGGCCAGGCTCTTCCAATCTTGTTCATAAGTCAAAGATACTCCCAAGTCATCTGGACTACAGTTGGGTGATATGAGTACCTTGTCTTGCTTACCATTAGTGTGTGTGTGAATGACGCCAAGAACATCAGTCAGTACAGTGGACCGCCCCTTGCTAGGCTCATACAAATTTCCACTGTCCCCCCCCCACCAATCTAGGTGCAATGCACCTTGGGACATGTAGTCCCAGAGAGGTGGCATACATTACTGCTGTGTGACACTTGGGCATAATTTTATCTCTCCCACCGGCTGATGCTATGTAGGTGGAAGCTGAAGATACCTGAGTCATGTGATTACCACAATACATCAATTTTAAAAGTATTTATATCCAAAGCAAATTGAAACTATGGGAGGTGTAGAACACTTGGTGAGTTGCCCTGGAAATCTGCTTTAACAAACCTATATTTGTATCATAAAAAGGACTCACAAAGCTGGATAACTAAGAAACCTGAAAAGTAGAACTAAAAGCAAAACTTTTTATTTTGGATAGAGTAAAGGAGGGTTATAACCCTTGTCAGGTTTTTTTTATATATATCTGTGTCCCGTTGGGGAGATTTCTCTTCATTTCCTGTACCATAGTCAATATAGGAAATGAGAGGAAATCCCCCCCAAAGGAAAGGAAACCTTGGTTGTCACTAGGATCACTATATCTAGTGTCCCCATTTGGAGATTCCTGTTCTGGTGACAACCCAAAATTTGGGATTTTCTCTTACTGCTTCTGACTGACTTTCCATCTATATATTAGTTCCAGGGAAGGAAATACCTGTTCCTGCTTACTGCGGGGTCCCTGCCCTGGAACCAGTATTCAGTCAATGAGCTGGGCGAATAGCAGCTTCCAGCAATGGCTTTCCAGATAGATAAAAGTGGACTGTTAGAAGTGCCCTGAGACTTCATATATCCTTGGCTTCAGTGCAAAAAAAAATAAAAAATTATGTAAAAAATGTTTACAATGATTTATGAAATTTTTGGAAAGTTCTCAAATAGAATGCACATGAAATGCATAATGTAATTTACTGTCTGTGACTGAGAATAATGAAGAATATACAGATTCAGTGTTAACATTCCAATTTTTAACTCAATTTTTTTTACATTTTAAAAAATATATATATTTGTGTCAGTGATAAAATTGGTAAAGAGTTAATTGCAATGCAAATCCTAATACTGTACAGCCGGCTGGACCAAAGTACATTTTTTATTGTTGCCTGTACCCCCCTGGGGGAATTCACACCCTTCTTAGTGATGACTTTCATCGAAACAGAAAGTGATGGCATTTCAAAAATTTTACAATTGCCACCAGAACAAAAGGTGAAAAGAAATATTGAATGGGGTCTACTGTTCTGGTGACAAAAGTCTAAGAGGGGAAATTTTTCATTTTTAACATTCGCGCAAAAAAACTGTCTAAATATCCTTGTGTATATCTTTGTTTCTGAAAACTGAAAGGTTAATTTATGATAATGAGGGCAAACATTGACCTTTTATCTGTAACATACCCTTTCCCGCTACAATTTGATTGTACATTGTGCGCAAATGTTTCATTGTTGCTGCATTTAAGGGCCTGATCACACTAAAGGGGAACGTTTGCATGTGTTTCGTTAAGACAGTCTATTCATAATAGATGGGTTGCCAATGTACCACAACGGATGAAAAAAACATAATTCTTTCCTAATACATGTGCATGCACGTTTTGGTGCATCATGCGTTACACTCTACTGTGGGGTGCCATTGCCAATGAATGGTACCGCCAAGCACATAGAGCAGGTGTGTTGCCATGCTTTGTGGCAATGTGCCCTTTAGTTTGAATGGGCCCTTACTTTGTTCTGCAATGCTTTAATAAGTCAGTCAGTAATACTGAAAAAATCAGTGTTTTCATATTTGTGTTTTATTGCAACTTTTGTCAAGAGGACTGAAAAATGGCAACAGCTTTTATTGTACATTGTGTGATATAGAGGTGTACAGTACATTGCTTGTAAATAAAGTTCTATTCTTTCTCAGATTTGGCTGGAAAATATATTTGTGTCATGGAGCTGCCAATGATGACTTAAAGGTAAGGTGACCACGTGTCCCAGATTTTACAGGTCTGTCCCGGGTCCCGGGCACCTTCATTCCAGGACAATACAGTGTCCCGGAATGAAACTGACACAGCCACCCCCCCTGGGCCAATCTGGACCACCCAATGTGGTGGCTTTTTTGGGGGGGCATGATCAGTGCTTCTGTGTAGAGCGTGCACCCGCTGCCCCGGCTGTGTTGTTATTCATTACAGCACATGCTGATTTTTAGGAAGGGGGGATGTCCCTGAATGGCAGTTTGGAAATGTGGTCACCCTACGCTAAAGATCTATTTGCACTCATTTACTAAGCTCTGGAGAAACTGCACTTGCAGAGTGCACAGTCTATTTGACTTTAGTAAATAAACCCCAAACTATCTACCCTGAATGGGTAAGGTGACAGTATCCCTTTTAATTTAAGGTGCAAGCTCCACTGACCTGGAACAAATATGCAGGATGGGAATTTAAACTTTAAAGTGGAGGTCCCACGAAAAAAAATAATATTAAAAGCCAGCAGCTACAAATACTGCAGCTGCTGACTTTTAATAAATGGACACTTACCTGTCCAGGGTGCCCGCAATGACAGCAGCCAAAGCCAAGCAATCGCTCGTCTCTCGGCTGCCCCCGCCGCCATCCTCGGTGAGGGAATCAGGAAGTGAAGCGTTGCGGCTTCACTGCCCGGTTCCCTACTGCGCGTGTGCGAGTAGTGCGGCGTGTCCTCACAGGTCCCCGCTGTCTCCTAGGACCAATGTGTTTCCCATTAGACAGCGGGGGTTGATGCGAAGGGGCGTGACTCCCGCGGGAGTCTATTCCCGGAAGTGGGTGCAAATACCTGAAAGATGCCAAATGTGACACCGGAGGGGGGGAGGGTTCTGAAAAGCGGAGGTTCACTTTTTGTGTGGACCTCCGCTTTAAAGACTTCACTGTATGCATTAAAAGAAACAGAAAAAACTGTGCCAACAATGAGTCCAAAAAAAGGTCTGCACCAGACCGAAGGGTGAATGGTAGGTAAATGTCATCCAGGATATGTCCCAAACACAATGAATCTGCTCGATACAGTCTCAATATAAACATATAACCATTTGCATATTGAGTAAACACTGCTTGTAAATCCACATATGTGTGAAGCCCACCACCATATGGAAAGCCGCTTACCAGAGGGGAAGCTCAAACCAGCATTTGGCTATAGCCCAGCCGCAGCCTTTGACATCAGGTTTGGAAAACTCAGGGGATGCTTCTCAAAGATAGTGCAGAATGCTAGGCTCTTCCGTAGGTCATGCAATCCATGGAATCATATGGCATACAATAAGAAAGAGGACCATATCATAATTCCGTTGCATAAGGTTATTTAATAAAATTGGTAATGTACTTACAATATCGTAGGTTAAAAACAGCATGGCTGGCACTATAGGAGCCCTTCCTCATTCGAATCGACGTGGTGACGTCACTGCACGCCCTGCACTGTATGCATGTTTGTTCAAGGCCAGTGACTTACAGTACTAAGGAGTGGAGTCAGCTATGACAGCTCTACTTTCATTCTCACAGGTTCTCTTGAACGCAACCCTTTCACTTGGATAACAGGAGAACCAAATGGCAGTCACTGTGCTATTACATTTCCCAACAGCACCTTATAAGCCACAAAACCTAGAGTGCTGTCATGCGAAATGCTAAATTGCTGCATTTGTAAATTTCAAAAGCCAATATAAAGGAATAGTAGTGGTAAAAAAAATCACTTGTGCGTTTACCTAATCGTTTTTTTTTGGAGAATTCTCCTTTAAGGGGGCGTGGCAAAGGGTGTGTCCTATGCCTACATACTTTTGCTAATAGATGTCCCACATTCCCATCTCAAAAAGTTGGGAGGTATGACCACATCCCAAAGGTGCTCTATTGGATTGAGCTCTGGTGACTGTGGAGGCCATTGGAGTACAGTGACCTCCTTGTCATGTTCAAGAAACTTGTGGTGAGATGATTTGAGATTTGTGACATGGTGCATTATCCTGCTGGAAGGAGCCATCAGAAGACGGGTACATTGTAGTCATAAAGGGATAGACACGGTCAGCAACAACAGAAGAATATATAGGAACCAATAGGTTCCAAACCCGTGCAAACCAGTAACCAAAAGACAAACAAACAAACCACAAATGTGTTGTAAAATGTAAAAAACACCTATAATGTGAAAAAGAAACAAAGGAATCGTGCTCTTATATCATAAATTACATATCAGAAATCGTCATAGTGAATAAACAAATAAATCTTCATTTAAATTCTAAAAATACATAAAAATTGTGAAGTCCATGTATAGATCCCACACATGAATAAATGTCCTCAGTGAGTGTAGGAAAGGTTCCTCTCCTCCCACTTGCAGACACAATGCACTCACCAGACTTAATTGACCCCTATTACAGGGACAAATATATGGACAGAGACCAGCACCAAAAATTACAACAAATTTGGCACCAACATCCCTTAAAGATGGAGAAGGAATTTTAGAAGATATTGTACTTTATGGGTGCGTTACGACATAGAAAACCACTCAAAGGTGTATGTAAAAATATATACAAAGTTTTTATTAAATGAACAGTATCATAAAACTGATGCATACAATGCAATTATGGCCATAGATGTACACAAACATCCTACTACTGACAATGATTTACTGTAATCACATTCATATTTTCAGCACATCCATATTTTTCGACATGTTTCGCCGTATGGCTTCTTCAGGAAAGAACATGAAGATTAATTTGTTAAATATGAAAATCTGTAATCGATCAACTTTAAATGTGCATGAAAAATAAAGAGACAAAGAATTAATACATCAGAGATAAACATAACATGTTAATGTTATACATATATGGCTGCAGTTGCACACATGGTACGTAGACCCTAGTAACAATTGGGTTCCTACCTCTTTGACTGAGTATAGGAGCCTGTGAGATTAACTCAAAAAAGGGAGTGGGATCCTGTAATGCAATGCATCCTCAATAGTAAAATTAAAACTCTAAAAAGTCCAAGAGTCCCAAATGATGCTGTAGCAGCGCTTCAATCAAACTGATTTTGAAAGTCCTCTATATAAATATTCTATATAGGTAGTGACAGTAGTGTAGATAAGAATGGATGTGACTGCAATTTCATTGGGTATACAGTGTTTCTTTCACCACAAGATGTTCATCGCGTGGGGGGAAGAAAGACTCCCCTTTTGGGATGCACTTACCAAAAGGTAAGGTTCAAAAGGGCATGAACCAATAATCCACATCCGTCCCAGTTCCTGCACTCTCCACCATTCAACTTTGCTTGGGATGAGGTCCAGTAAACATACAAGGCAAAAAAAAATTCTTAATAGGGTAATACTGTTTTAAAAGCTTTATTAAGAATTTCCCCTAGTATCCCCTTACATCTATGTGCGTACCAAAAGCAAAAGTAATGTAGGCATTGATTTGTGAGTAAGTGCACTAGGATCAGGAAATGGACGGTTGCGCCGTCTAGGTTACCAGTGACCCTGCGTCCTTTCCTGGTTCCTCCTTCCTGGTCCATGGAGCGCACCAACGTCACTTCCTAGGATTGGGTTGAGAGTCACTCAATTCTACTGTACATCAATGAAGGCCATCCATTGGTCACTATATACTCCAAGCGATAAAATAGAGAAAAACACAAAGAGGAAATGATCCTTCTAGGAAATGATGCCTACAATAAACTAAACAGAGCAAGGATATTACCTTACACTTAAAGTCTAGAACAAACAAAGAAGTCTCCACAAACAACTATCTGGGCAAGAAGGTACCTGTTGTCCTGTCCGGGTTGACACAAGGCTCCCAGGGATCCCAGCAAAATGGCTACTGCCATGTGGGACCTTAAATACCTCTCCCCATTGCGTCAAAAAAACAGCGCATTACGTCACGCCGCGATGACGCATCACAAACGCAAAAAGGGGAAGAGCCGCGTGACACGGACTAACTCCCAGGTACCGGAAGCCACGACAGGCGCTCTGGAACACAGCCACACACACACACAAAGGGCGTCATGGTGTACACGCCCAGGGGGCAGGGACCAGGAATTGATCCCTCCCCGTGTGTGTGGGACGTCATCGCCGCACATTGCAGACACGGATCCGGAAAGCCATGCCACAGGGGCACCTCAGGGCGGAAGTACATAGGAGAGCCCCATGAGTGATCGAGGCAATCCCATGGACACCCTTGGGCATCTGTACGGGGACCCAATGGCAAAAGGGCAGAAGAAGGTGCCAAGACAGAGCAAGATAGGATAATGCTCCCTAGTGGAAAAAATAAAATAAACATTTAAATGATTAAAAGAGTCTCACCAAATGGGCAAACACAGTCATACACAATTAAACAGATTCTAAAAAAACATAAACATGAAATACATAAAATTTACATGGATTAATAAACCCATGACAATAGTTAAACAAAATATACAATGCAGACAATATAATATATTATATTATATTTCCCTCAACAAAAGAAGGAACAACATTGGCAGTAAACACGGCGGCAGCTACATGGACTGGAAACCGACAGGCACGCTCCAGGGCTTTCTAAAAACTGGGGGGAAGCAGAAAGTGACATAGGGAAAAGTGGTATCAGGCAACTAACAGAGTCCAATGTGGCAGAAGATCGCATATTGCCAACAGCTTTTACAGGAAGGGTTTATAACTAATTCCCTCATTTAAGCCAGGGTAACGAGTCGCTTGTAGCAAATAAATCCACCTTTGGATTTTTGTAATTTTTTATTAATTGTAGAAGTCTCTTATCAATATCGCCCCCACGTTCGTGGTGGGGTATGTGTTCAAGACTGAAAAAAGCAATTGAATTAAGATCAAAGTTGTGGTATAATCCTACATGCCTACTTATAGGTGTTTCCATTTTACGTTTAGAGATTTGGGAAACATGTTCCCTAATCCTACAAAAAGGGGGCACTTTGTCTTTCCTATATAGAATGCTCCACAGCAGCACCTCATTAAATATACAGCTCCAGTTGATTGGCAAGTGGTTCTGTATTTCGGGGTCCAGGTTGTATTGTTGGGGAGGGTGACACTATTCCCCTTCAAAATGAAGGGGCAAAACTTACATTTGCCACATGGATATGTACTCAGTGTCTTGGTTTTAATTATATTACTGGTTTTGTATGGTTTAATAAACTTTAAAATTACCCGGAAATCACTTACAAGAGGTCAAGATCTCTGAAAGACAGTAAGAAGAGTAATAGTGTCACCCTCCCGAACAATACCCTCAAAATCGTTTCTTATGATAACGTTGTACACCTCTCCCTACGGGAGACCTGGCATCTGTTTGGGCGTTTGGGGTGTGAGGATGCATTGCATTACAGGATTCCACTCCCTTTTTTTAGTTATTCTCACAGGCTCCTATACTCAGTCAAAGAGGTATATGTTATGTTATGTTTATCTCTGATGTATTAATTCTTTGTCTCTTTATTTTTCGTGCACATTTAAAGTTGATCGATTACAGATTTTCATATTTAACAAATTAATCTTCACGTTCTTTCCTGAAAAAGCCATACCACGAAACATGTAGAAAAATATGGACGTGATGAAAATATGAATGTGATTACAGTAAATCATTGTCAGAAGTAGGATGTTTGTGTACACCTATGGCCATGATTGCATTGTATGCATCAGTTTTATGATACTGTTCATTTAATAAAAACTTTGTATATATTTTTACAAACACCTTCGAGTGGTTTTTTATGTCGTAACGCACCCATAAAGTCCCATATCTTCTAAAATCCCTTCCCCTATTACAGGGAGTCAAATTGCGCATATGGGAAAATCCAAGATGTCATACACGAGGTCACAGGAATGAATCCAAACCGCTGTTGTCATCCATTCAGTATATATATATATACTCAAAGCTCCAGTGTTGCCCTATAGAGAGGGAGAGGAAAGGATACTCTCATGGTGCAGTATTTCGAATAATTTTTTTAAAAAGATGGTTGTGTAGCAAGGTGTCACTTTTGCACGTAGCTTATGGACTACAGTTTGTGCCTATCATGAAACTAGCTCCCTCCGGTGTACGTCTTATGTTAGACTACTAACGTTGTTTGGTTCAGTTATTGGATAAAGCCTTGTGGGTATTGTGGCGTCAGAGACAAAGACTCTATTGGCGTGGATAGAACTGAGACTACATTACCCAAAAGACCACTGTTCTACCAAAAGTGTATGGCGCCAAGCAAGGCCTGCTGGGAGGACCTATTTAAAGCAAGATGGGGCGCCATCTTCAAGCTGGGAGGAGGCCTGTGTTGAGGCCTGGAGTGAGCGTGCTTAGGCCTGAGAGGCCTGGGCCTAAAGTGCGGAGACCGGATCGCCTGACGGAGGGATTCCGGTCACCGCCCTGTTGATTGGACCAGAAAGAGGGTCTGCTCTACACTCCACAGCATCTAGAGTCACCGATCCATCAGCACCTCGTGAGCGACTGGGCAGAGGACCAGGGACCACGATTTGCAGGGAGGCTGTAAACCGTGAAGGGTCCAGACGGAGCATATCGGCAAAGCGAGGCCTCATTTGGTGAGAGGGCACCTGCCCACCAACATAACTAACTGGTTGCAGGAAGGTGACTTCCATAATGTCACTTATACTCGTGGGCCACTGCGCTGCCGCACGTGGAGACACTTTATGCCCGGGAGTGTTGTAGCGGTGTGGGAGAACTGACGTTTCTGTTACCGCTCCACTTTATACACCAAGTGATTGATTTTCTTCACCCTCTTGTTGGATTACAAATAACTAAGTGCACCAACAGAGCTAGCAGAAGATTCCTGGAAGCTTGAAAGAACAATCACCAGTTCCGTTCCTCCCTTAAATTGATACAGCGGGACACGCACCAGTTCCGTTCCTCCCTTAAATTGATACAGCGGGACACGCACCAGTTGAGCTGCCCACTAGAGGGAGCCAAATAGCTTGCAAACTCATATATGTGACACAACTGCTTGTATTACTTTGATTACTGCTTTGCTGTTTCAGTGAGCTGGGTGGGACTATGTGGAGAGGTATCCCATTGCTGGCGTTATTGCATTGGGAGATTCTTCCACTGTGCACTAACCCAGGTCTGACTCTAGGTTGGGTTAATCGGGTTCCTCATTATAGGGACACCCTAAAATTGTTATGCATGTGTATATCACTTGATTCTTCACGGGGATCTGTTTGAGTCAAATGTTGCTCATGTAATCTCTATTCTATTTTTCTCTACCAAGTAAACGTATTACCTTTTGTTTAAACTGCATCTTGTGTGGGACTCTGTCTTTTGCAGCTGTGTGGCAGGTAAACCACACTAAGGAAACAATACTTAACTACATTCATTGTTGTGTGGTATCATTGTGGCCCTCTAGAGCCTTTTAGGGGCCCACAATCACATTGTTGTCCAGTTGTGCCAAGGGGGAACTGAGCCAAATTATAGGGGTTGATAGGCAGAGTACAGGCCCAAAAATTAAACCATCAGCTCCTACGGGGGTAGTGCTACAGTTGTATTGCACTTACATCAAAGAAGACAGGGATCAGTATGTATTGTATAGGAATCGCTGGTTAGTGCTCCACCTGTGTTCCAGCTGACCGGTAATGATGTATCTCAAACACTACCCAATGCCGTTTTGTCAACATAAGCTGACGAAACGCTCCAAATACAGGCTCTTGTAGTATCTCTAACAGCTCTGCACCACATGTGGAAAGCCTAGATAGAAAGCCATAGATAGAAAGCCTTCCATAGTGTAGATCATATAAAGAATTGAGGATTTATCAAATGACAAATGAATGCTTACAGCAAAACAAGTTAAAAGTGCAGTAAAGATAACAACAACGGCGTTTAGTCAATTCTGACTTCACTTCCGGTCCACTGCTCACTCCAGCCATGCACTAAGTGTTACATCACATCATGTGACTTCATCAGGGGAACTGGATTGGATGTCAAGTGCTTATATTTATATGTTGAGGATAGGAATTTCTAATTCATCCCACAGGAGTTTTATCGGATTGAGGTCAGGACTCTGTGCAGGCCAGTCAAGTTCCTCCACCCTAAACTCGCTCATCCATGTCTTTATGGACCTTGCTTTGTGCACTGGTGCGCAGTCATGTTGAAACAGGAAGAGACCACAAAGTTAGGAGCATGAAATTGTCCAAAATGTCTTGGTATGCTGAAGCCTTAGGATTTCCCTTCACTGGAACTAAGGGGCCAAGCCCAACCCCTGAAAAACATCCCCACACCATAATCCCCCCACCACCAAATGATTTGGACCAGTGTACAAAGCAAGGCCCATAAAGACATGGATGAGCGAGTTTGGGATGGAGGAACTTGACTGGCCTACACAGAGTCCTGATCTCAACCAGACAGAACACCTTTGGGATGAATTAGAGTGGAGACTGCAAGCCAGGCCTTCTTGTCCAACATCAGTGCCTGACCTAACAAATGCACTTCTGGAAGAATGGTCAAACATTCCCATAGACACTCCTAAACCTTGTGGACAGCCAGATGAGTTGAAGCTGTTAATATTGAACTCTACGGACTAAGACTGGGATTCCATTAAAGTTCATGTGCGTGTAAAGGCAGGTGTCCCAATACTTTTGAAAACATAGTGTATTTACCAAACTGCTATACAGTACATTCCTCTTTAAGGGATTATTCTAAATAGATTTCCCTGTGCCTGTGAGAAGTTAATGGTTTTTGGAGCAGCAGGACAGGTCAATATAAACGTTGGGTTTTGCAAACCTCTAATTAAATTACAAATCTGTAAAGTGTTTATAACTGGTGTATGTATAAAAAAAAGTTTCACTGTTGATATTTAGTCTTAAGAAGGCTGTGTCAAGTAATTTCGGACCAACTCTCGTTACAAGTCAAGATATTTTATTGCATATGCAAGAGAAATGGTTAAATGTATATTTTCTGCTTCAGAGATCCATTTCTGCCTGTCATAAGTTTACATGCTGCTTTTATCACCCTTAAACCTTCCCCCTTCCTGTTCGTAACGTCCTGATCACGTGTATAATTTCAACTTTTATTCTGACGTTTTAGCAGGAAGATGAGAATATCCTTTTTCAGCCAACACCTTATGACAGGAAATTTCATACAATGGACACATAAATTATTCCATGGTTCGCAGCCCATATTTGACAGATGTAAGAGTCAGCACATCTTTGCCCAATAGAATATGGTCATATGACTTATTCCAGTAATTAGGGCTATTAGAGCTTATTCAGCATATTTAAGTATTAATAGAGTTATATAAAGCAAACATTTTCACTTTCGAAGATATAGTCATATTAATATGCATATTCATAGTTGACATTTAAAGTATAATTTCTAATTTCTCTAACAGCTGCTCCCTTTTATACTTATAATGTCAATAATTCAAATATCCAGGTTCTTTATTTTACCAGGTATTATCATTTAGACAAATAAGTCTTTTGAAAGGACTGTAAGTTCATCTTCATCAGGTTCCGGGTATAGTTCAGTGTTGTTCTGAAAAAACATAGTCTTTGTTAGTGATGTGTCAATCAGTCTTTGAAGAATTCCTCTAATACAAGGAATGCAGCAACATCCACACAGCGTAAGGACCGTGGCTGCCATGACAACAGAGATGAGCAAACCTTTTGCAAGATCACCCCATTTACCAAACCATTTTTCAAAGAGTCCTGTTAAGGGGTTCTCTACACCAGAGTTCTCAGTTAGTTCCTGGGATAACATTTGTAGGCCTTGCAAAGCCTTGGTGATACTTCCATCAGGTGCCGTATTATTTGGAATAAAAGTGCAGCAGAAGGTGCCGAACATTTCGCATACCCCGCCCCTTTCTGCCAGCAACATATCCAATGCTATACGGTTCTGCCACGCTGTCAAAGAGGTGGCGTCCAATTGTGCTGCTATACCTTTGATAGCATCTCTGGTGTAATTCACAAACCTCTGCTGGTTGTAGTAAATGTAGTTTATCCAGTCGACATTCTTATTGGGCTGTACCCATAGGAAGAGTGAGGTGAGTCCTGCTGTTACTTGATTCTGTGCTTTAAATTCATCCGGAAACTCCTCGTGGAACACCTATTGAGTCTATATATACCTGGTTGTCAAAATGATTCTGGACACTTAAGTCTCTTAAAATAGTGTTTACCTGGTAGTCTCATCAATTTATTAGTCATAGGAACAATATAAAAGGGAAGCAACAGGCGGGTAAGGGCACAACTACCCTCCCATCTAGGTGGCAGTCTGAGCCTTAGTTTCATGTCCCCACACAGCCACCAAACATCAGCCAGTTGCCGTTTCTGTTCCTGAAACCATTTTAGTTGGTACTTAATGTCTGTAGTTGATGTTGTGGTCGCACAGTATTCAGGAGATAGGGTGCCAACCTTTGAACCATCCTTGTCTATGTTAGAGAAACAAGAAAAATTTCCTGGTAATGCTTGTACTGAAGGGGGTATACTTCGCATTTTAGTTTTAGGGTATCTTTTTTTCTCATTTGCACATTCAGACCCAGTAATATTTTCTGAAAACAGTCTTATTATACAAGCTAAATCTGTTTCCTCTTCAGGGAGAGGAATGGTAGCTAGTTGTGGTCTTGGGTTTGCACAAGAAATACAATCACTTAACCCCTTTGATTGAGTTGTGTATCTGACCCATTCTATCCACTCATTTTTGTCTCCAAATCCTGTTTCTATACTTAATTGTTCCTTGTAGGTAAAATCTGTTTTAAACAAGGAGGGATTAAGTTGAAACTGAGTGGGCTCTGGGACTGTGGTGTTCTGACCAGGGAGTACAACCTTAATAGTAATTATTCCTAGTAGATCACTCAGGCTGGGCCTATATACTCCTAGACCATAAACTCCAGCATCTGATACCTGCAGGTTTTTTATTGTCAAGGAGATTGGATTACATTTATTAGGTGTAAGCCAATCACGGGACTGGCAATCACCAATCCACCCTCTTCGACTGTATATAGATATACGTTCTACCTGATCCTTCCTTTGTTTAGGGATCACGGCAGAACTAGCAAGCCAACCATTATCATCTGTTGACCACCACACATCAGCCCACGCACTGCATTCTGGAGTAGAACATAAGTATTTGCCCGTAAAAACATATCTTTGATTCCCAATGTCTATGACTTGACTTAGATCAAATTGTATTGTGGTGGTCTTACCCTGTATAACATTTATGGTGACACCATCTGGCCCCTTCATTATCTGTCTTTCCCCTCTATGACCCATTATGTTCAGTATTGGAATGAGGTCAAAAAGCATATAAATCCCCACAACTATGCCCCCTACTATTAATGTGATCAAAAGGATTCTCCCTGTCCATGTTTTAGTAAAATACCCTGGTTCAAACATTAGTCTCTCTCTGGGTCTTCCCTCCACCCCTATGAGTCCATAATGTACCATTATGTCTTTCCACTGTGCCTGCAGATTGTGGGTGGTAGACACAGTGGTTTTTCAGGTCAATATTATACCATTTACCAATCTGTTGTATTGTTCGATTCACAAAATGGGAGCCATTGTCACTGTAAATTACCGAGGGGATCCCTTGTCGTGGAATCACCTCTTTGATTAGTACTTTGGCTACTGACTGCCCATCCGGGTGTGTCATAGGAAAAGCTTCCACCCACTTTGTAAACATATCAACAATAACCAGACAGTACTTTTTATTCTCACATTTGTTCAATTCAATAAAATCCATGCATATTGTGTGAAAGGGATAAGGGGGTTGTGGGAAATGACCCCTTAAGGCTCTTAGGGCACCTTGTGCATGGTATCTGTTACAAATCGGATATGTGAGACAAAATTTTCAGAGTAGTTTTGTAAACCCATATGTTGTGTACACCCAGTACCATCCCTCCTTTTGAGGTATGGGCCTACCCATGACTCAATAACACAGCATACGTGAATAGTGATGTAGATAAGTTAGGTTTACCTTCTGTACATGTGTATATACCATTGACCAGTGTTGACCCTGTATATAACCACTTTGATTTTCACCTGCCGGTGATGTTTTCTGCATTTCTGATAACCATGTTTCATCAATAGCTCTCTGTACCTCATCATTTACTTGGGAAACTGTATATGTTTGTCATTGCTGTCCTTCAGAAGCTTCCTTTGCTGTCTTGTCTGCTAGTGCATTCCCTAGGGTAATTGGATCTGTTCCCTTTCTATGTGCCGCACATTTACAAATAGCCACTTGTGCTGGTTTTTGTACATATTCTAGAAGGGCAAGAATGAGATCTCTGTGTGATCGGTTTCCCATGGCAACGTAATCATACCCCTTTTTTCCATTGCTGGGCAAATATGTGTAGAGAAAGCGTATTGGCTGTCAGTATAAATATCTATTTATTTTTCCCTTCCCCTAGACTGCAGGCCCTTGACAGGGCTATAATGTCAGCTTGTTGTGCAGAATAGGAACTGGGAAAGGGTCTAGCTTCAATGACCTGGTCATGTGTTACTATAGCATAAGCCGTTTGATTTATCGTTTTTTCTACACGACCCATCAACAAAAAAGGTAATGTCAGCATCTAGAAAGGGAACATCAGTGAGATCCTTCCTAGGGAGTACCCGTTCATCAATTTGAGCTGCACAATCATGTGGATCCCCATCACCAGGTGTTGGCATTAGTGTAGCAGGATTCAATGTAGTACACTTCTTGATTGTAACGTGTGGTTGTCCCAGAAGTGTAGTCATACATGATAAATGCCTGACTGGAGATAAATAGGAGATTCTATCTTATAGTAAGATCACCTAAATAACATGTGAGACCTTTAAGTACCAGGGGTGGAACAATACTATCAATGCAGATGACCGTATGGCCAATGAGGCTGCTACTACAGCTTGTACACAGTGGGGCAAATTAGTTAAGTAAAATGCAACTAGTTTGTGTTCGTTCTCATAAACCTGAGTGAGAGCAGAAGTCATGTACCCCTCTTTACAATCTACAGTCTGCTAAAGGGTTTCTACTGTAATTGGGTAGGCTAAGCACAGAGGAACCCACAATGAGGTGCTTCACCTTTGTAAATGCATCCTCTGCTTGCACATTCCACTGGATGGAACCTTTTGCAGACATTTGTGTACCATAGATGAGATCAGAAAGAGGCACCACCTCCGTAGCATAATTAGCTATCCATGCTCTACAAAAATTTGCCATGCCAAGAAATTACATAATTTCTTTATTTTTACGTGGTTTGGGGGCTTGAAGGATGGCCTCTTTTCGGATCTCATCTGGATGTCTGCCTTTTTGAGATATAATGTAACCCTGGTATTTCACCTTGTTTTTCAAAAGTTGTAGTTTATTTTGCTAACCTTGTGACCTTGTTCTGCGAGGAAATGCATCAGAGCCAAGGTGTCAATTTTACATTGTCGCTCCAGAGGAGCCGCTACCAGAATGTCATCCACATACAAGAGAATTTGACTCCCACTGGGAGGTACAACTCGAGACAAAGCATTGAACATTTCTTGTGAGTTTTCCCTTGTACATAAGTGCAAACCAGAACTGACTGTCTGTCTTAATTAGCCCTACGTCTGTCTTTCCTTTTGATCACAAGAAATCAGGGACGTCTTTTAAGGCATCCCCTTCCCCTTTGGTCAAAAAGTGTCAGTCACTGTCTTTTGTCAAAACTTCAATCACGCAAGTTCTGGTTGTACATTCAACAAACCACGCTAATCTGTACCTCTGATTCCCTCTGGATTTCAGTTCCTTATCTGTTAATTTGACCCAGTCTGTGATAAGTTCTCCTAGCTCATGCCATGATACCTCGGAGTTCCGCGTGACCGAAACATGAGGTACAGCATCCTGCCTGTATATTTGCAGAATAGGCTGTGGTAGGAGACAAGTAGCCATGTTATTTCCTTCCTTATCACAGTACAGGTATCTTAAGAGCACTTCAGTGTTAGTGCAACTCATTAACTGTTTCTCATAGGACCTATCAGGCCCAGTGGTCCTTTTGTAGTAGATAGGGCAATAGAGGTTCGTCTGGACCTTGTACCTTTCCTCACAGGCTCTTCAATTATTTCTGCCAGGGTTTTGGGCATCTTTAATCCCTCAGTTTGTAAATCCAAGCTGTACCAGTATCAGGGCTCATTATCCACAGCTGTGATTTGTTTTTCACACAGCCGATGGGCTTTGAGGCCCCCCTCCACTGGTACGACAGAAATATCAAGAGCATGCAACATGTCTCTACCCAACGAATTAACAGGACATTTAGTTGACATTACAATTTTACACTGAGCCTTTTTACCTGTCTGTGGATTTTCCACAGTAAGGCCTTCAGACATGGCCTCCTGGTGCATCAACCCATTTGCAGATTTTACATATACTAAACCTTTTCCCTTTACCCCTGGTGGCATATCCAGCGGGTGTATCAGGGTCCTACAAGCCCCAGTGTCAGAGAAATGTTACCCAACTACTCTTTGCAACCCAGGTTATTTCTGGCTTGGCTTCAGCATGCAAACAAGTTTCAACATTACACACATCCAAAATATCAGATTCTTTCCCATCCTTCTGCTTCTCTCTCTGCAGACACACTTTTACCATACAGGAAACACTCCCCACTCATCCTTTTCTTTACTTTCTTTTTTGGTTGGAAGTGCCCCTCAGCATGCCTCGCATACTTGATTAGCTCCTAGAGTCTGCAGATCCTATGGTTAATCATGTGTTCGTTAACAAAACTTGATATAAGGACTAGCAGCCCCTTCAGGATTGCATTCTTTAGCTGTTGTTCATATGGGCTATCGTTCACTTGATCTACTGGGATTTCTATCCCAGAGTGGTTATTGAAATTCTTCTTTATCCTAACAATGAAATTATCCACTGTTTCCTCTTCTCCCCATATACACTGATTTATAATGGACCAGTCGGCTTGACGTATCCATCTATCCTCTCTCTATCTTTGCTATAAGAGCATTTCTTCTGTTTTTGAGTGCTGCATCATCCTGAGGCAACACCCCTCCCTGGTTGTTTAATCCACTCCAATCTCCCACTACATGATGCCAGTCAGGTCCCAGTACCTGTCTGGTGACCTGCTCTATTTCCCTCACATTGAGATGATAGCTAGCAACCATTCCCATGATACCATCCCTGAATTGAGCTATGTGGACCTTGGGATTGCTGTAAGGAGGGTCAGCGGGGTAACTTGTTGCATACCTCTGTCCCATCTGGTGGTGGGGACTGCAGGTCTGCAATAGGGAATTGGGAGCGGGTGGTGAAGTCAGAGGGGGAGCAGCGTCTGTCGGTGGGATTGGAGAGTCCTCTAAAGGGTGTGTAGGGGCTGTCGGGTGCATTAGGTTTGTCGCATTTTGTTCAGTCAATACTTGCTGCACTAAACTTCGGAGGACGGTCATATTATTGTCCTCCTCTTTGTCTAAAAACATAGTCTTTTTATGATTTTGTTTTATGATTTTAACCTACAGTTAGCCTCCTCAAGCCATTTCTTTGCCTGGGGAAGACCTAATTTATTCTGTTTCCTTATTTTTCTTTTTTTTTTTTTTTTTTTTATATATATATATACATATATATATATACACATATATACATACATATATATACACATACATACATGCCGGCATAATTTTTATTTATTTTTTTTAAGCTTTCTACACAACACAGTATTACACAACAATCCTTATTTAAAAATGCATCAAAATCATACTTTGTTTTCTATGTCTTAAGGAGTTTCACATTCTCTTTGTCTAGACTACACATATACTTTGCATCATCATTCAAACCATCAGACTTTCCATGGATCATACTCATTTTAACGTGCACACAGAGTTTTTTTTGTAAGGTCTTCTCACACTGACACAATACCTGCACACAGTATCTTATCACTTCTGCAGCTACTCACAAACTTTCTAGTCGTGACATATCACTTCTAGATTATTGATCTTGTGTGCTGCTATAATACTGGTGTCTTGTCTTCTTACTTAATGTTTTTTTTCATTTATAGGGAGAATGAACAGAATTACAAGGCGAACGTAAATTCACCTGACTGGTCAACCCCCCCTGATCAAAACATTAATATTTCAGTAAACTGTAGGGAGCATGAACAGAATTACAAGGCGAACGTAAATTCACCTGACTGGTCAACCCCCCCTGATCAAAACATTAATATTTCAGTAAACTGTAGGGAGCATGAACAGAATTACAAAAGAGACTTAATTTCTCTCGACTGTTGTTCCCACACTTTATCAAAACATTAATATTTGTTGATTCAACTGTATTTATAAATGCCTGTACAGGTTTTTTACACAACATACGAGGCTGGCTGAGTGCAAGGGCTCGTCAAATTACCTCTATTTGTTACCTGGAAATCTATCAGGCCATACCTTTGTATCAACAGGGGTTCGTGTTTTTGATGTAGGAATATTTATGTGTCCCCCACGGGAATTCCTGCAGTTTACAAGGCTGTCAGGACCTAGGTCCTTTGTCGACAAATTTCCTTTATCTGCACCCGGGTATTGGACCATACTCCTATATCAAAGGGATTTAAACTACGGACGTATCTACTTATATTCCCTCAACTTGGATAAAGCAAAACATATACACAACAGATAAACATTCAATTAATCTCTATATTAGATGTATGTAACAAAATCCCTTAATTCATTAAATCCCTAATCACATTTAGGCCTAAAAGTATAATATAATAAATGAAAATATCTTACCTTGCCCCGAGAGCGGTCTCTTGTGCTGATCCGGTAAGTCGCTGCCCGGGAGGCACTAGTTCAGTGAGCCGGCCTCTGTTAACGTCAAATTTAAGACGGAGGACTTACAGTTTTTTGCCGTACGGACATCGGTTCACTGGATTGTTGGCTAGTGCTTTCCAGGAATTTGGACTTCCGTTTTCGAAGGACCAAAATGTCAAGTAATTTCGGACCAACTCTCGTTACAAGTCAAGATATTTTATTGCATATGCAAGAGAAATGGTTAAATGTATATTTTCTGCTTCAGAGATCCATTTCTGCCTGTCATAAGTTTACATGCTGCTTTTATCACCCTTAAACCTTCCCCCTTCCTGTTCGTAACGTCCTGATCACGTGTATAATTTCAACTTTTATTCTGACGTTTTAGCAGGAAGATGAGAATATCCTTTTTCAGCCAACACCTTATGACAGGAAATTTCATACAATGGACACATAAATTATTCCATGGTTCGCAGCCCATATTTGACAGATGTAAGAGTCAGCACATCTTTGCACAATAGAATATGGTCATATGACTTATTCCAGTAATTAGGGCTATTAGAGCTTATTCAGCATATTTAAGTATTAATAGAGTTATATAAAGCAAACATTTTAACTTTAGAAGATATAGTCATATTAATATGCATATTCATAGTTGACATTTAAAGTATAATTTCTAATTTCTCTAACAGGCTGTAGTAGAGATGATCCCTCTTCAATGGGAATAACTTATTTCTTTGTAAAATAAGAGTATGGGAAATAGTTAACATAATAGTAGGTGGGTCCAATGGCTTGGAAAGGATCCAACTCAATTGTTTTCGTCATGTAGAGTTATGCGGAGTGGTGTTATGCTGGATCAGACTGTGATAGTCTGGAAGGAAGTCCCCTCTTTGCACACACAGCTATGGAGACCCTCTTGAAGTACCGCACCCTCCTGATTGGCCTGGCTGGGCTGGGGGCCGCAGTGGCCATCCCCTGGCTCTTTATGTCCAAGAGAAAGAAGATGTATGTGCGGAAGGTTGGGCAGATCTCACAGTTGTTCCTCTACCCTGTAAAGTCATGCAAAGGGATCCCCCTTCAAGAAGCAGAGTGCAGGGATTTTGGACTGAAGAATGGAGAACTCAGTGACAGGTATAAGCGTATAAAGACTTATTTTGCTACAAGAGTGTTATGTGACTCACCGAGTTCAATAAGACATTCCAAAGTTCAGTGATAGTGTGCAAACTGCAGTAACCCATAGCAAACAATCACTTTTAGGACCCAGTCACATCTATGCCTATTTATATTTGTTATTGGAAAAGTTACAAGTTGGGCCTCATTTACCTGTATGGGAATGCAAAGATGTTCTGTACATCCCCGTGCAGGCAGTCCTATTCATTTCAATTGAAATGTAGCAGCTACATGGGCACAGCCACTGCTCCCACTCTGACATCCATACGGGGTGCACGCTGTCTGTGTTCCAATCTGTGCACCCACCTGCACAGATGTACAATTGTGAGCAGTGGCTGTGTCCATGCAGCTGCTGCATCCCAACTGACATAAATGGGACTGCCTGCATGGGTATGCACAGGACGTATGGAGCGTTGCATGCGTGGCCCCAGAAACTCATGAATGAGCACTCGGCATTCGTTCCTTATCCTTGTCGAGCTGGTTCCCCTATCGATATGGTTCCCTCTAGACTGCGCAGGCGCTGCCGAACAGCTGTTAAAGCTCGGAGATTTCCGTCGGCTCGGATTGCGCCTGCGTAGTCGAGAGGGAACCATATCCATAGGAGGAACCATATCTTCGGCAGCTGTAGACGCGCTCGCTCCCGGTGCTTACTTACACACGCCACTTTATTCTTCACACCGCTCTATACAGCAAGGGGCGGATCACATGTGATATTAAGCAGTGCATTTTGTTTGTTTATACACGCCGCTCTATACAGCAAGGGGCAGCAAGGGATGCATTTAAACATATTAGTAATGGATCTGTTAAACAGCGGATATCAGACCCTTGCTGTATAGAGCGGCGTGTATAAACAAACAAAATGCACTGCGCAATATCACATCTGATCTGCCCCTTGCTGTATAGAGTAGCGTGAAGAATAAAGCGGCTTGTGTAACTAAGCATCGGGAGCGAGCGCGTCTACAGCTGACGAACAGCTGTTAAAGCTCAGAGATTTCCGTTCCCTCGGATTGCGCCTGCGCAGTCAAGAGGGTACCATATCGAAAGGAGGAACCATATCGGCAGAACACCGGCCCATTCAGCTGCGGCCATAAAATTCCTCACTCCATAGCTGCACGTAACAAAGGGGCAGAAATGCTGGTGACATCATTGACCTCATATGGCCACCTGGACAATATGACATTGTCCAAATTGTCCTGCTATTGTGTGACACTACTATTGTATTTCCTGTGAGTTAGGACCACATTAAGTTTGTCTCACACCTTATCTCTTCTCTAAACTGCCCTAGTACCTGTAAAATGTGGGGGATACCAAAGTAACCAATGGGTCTTCCTATTCTAACTTTGCCTCACCCTCCTCCTCGCCTACTCCCACATCTCTCCTTTCTCTCCTGCCCCGTTCTCTCTTTTTCTCCTCCCCCGCTTTCTCTCTTTTCTTGCCCTCTCTCCCTCTTCTCCCTGCTCCCTCTCTCCTCTCCCTTCTTTGTCTCTCCTGACCGCCGCTCTTTCTCTCCCCTCTTCCTGCTCCCTTTCTCCTCTCCCCGCTCTCTCTCTCTCTTCTTCTCCCTGCTCTCACTCTCCTGGACTCCGCTCTCCCTCTCTCCTCTCTTCGCTCTCTCTCTTCTCCCCGCTCCGCTCTCTCTCTTCTCCCCGCTCTCACTCTCCTGGACTCAGCTCTCCCTCTCTCCTCTCCCCACTCTCTCCCTCTCCCCTCTCTAACTCTCTTTCTCTCTCTTCTCTCCCGCTCTCTCCTCTCCACTCTCTAACTCTCTCCCCTCTCCCCGCTCCCTCTCTCCCTTCCCTCTTACCGCTCCCTCTCTCCCCTCCCCACTCTCTCTCTCCTCTCCCCACTCTCTCTCTCCCCTCTTTAACTCTATCCTCTCCTAGCTCTCTCTCTAATCCCCACTCTCTCTTTTCTCTCCCCACTCTCTCTCTCTCCCTGCTCTCTCTCTCCTCTCCCCGCTCTCTCTCCTCTGCCTGCTCTCTCTCTCCTCTCCCCGATCTCCTTCTCTCCTCTCCCCACTCTCTCTCCTCTCCCTGCTCTCTCTGCTCTCCCCTCTCTAACTCTCTCTCATCTCCCTGCTCTCTCTCTCATCTCCCTGATCTCTTTCTCTCCTCTCCCCTCTCTAACTCTCTCTCCTCTCCCCTCTCTAACTCTCTCTCATCTCCCCACTCTCTCTCTCCTCTCCCTGCTCTCTCCTCTCCCCGCTCTCTCTCTCTCCTCTCCCTGCTCTCTCTTTCCTCTTCCTGCTCTCTCTCCCTGCCCCCTTCCCCACTCTATCTCTCTCCTCTCCACGCTCTCTATCTTTCCTCTCCCTGCTCTCTCTCCCCGCCCTCTCGGCCCTCCCTCCACTCTCTCTCTCTTCTCCCTACTCTCTCTAATCTCTCTCTCCTCCCCACTCTTTTTTTCTTTCTTTCTCTTTCCTCTCCCTACTCTCTTTCTCCCCTCCCCCCTCTCACTCACTCCATCTCTCTCTGTCCCCCTCTCTTCTCTTACTTGTTATTTCCCCCTCTCTCCCCTTTCCTCTCTCCCAATTCCCCCAGCCCCTTTCCCATCCACTTCCCCCTCTCCCTTCCCCCCTCACTCCCATCCCCTCCTTCCATTCTACCCCTTCTTGCTCTTCCCTTTGCTCTATCCTCTTCTACCCCCTCTTGCTCTTCTCACCCCCCTGCCCCCTCCTTGTGCCCTTTTTCAATTTTTGTTTGTACCCTTTTCTGTCCCTCTCTTATCATTGCAGACATTGGCTTGTTGTAAAGGAGGACAAAGTTCATGTTACAGCCAGACAGGAGCCTCAAATGGTGCTGATAACGGTGACCTGTGATAATGGATATTTAACTCTCAGTGCACCAGGAATGGATAAACTGGACATCCCCTTGAAGCTGCCAACTAGAAATTCAATTTTTACCTGCAAGTATGTATCTGGATTCCAGATAATAGCAATAACATATAGCATACATCCAGGGCAGCCATCACAAATTTTGGGGCCCCTTACACAGCTTTAGGCAGGGCCCCCTGTCTGAATTGACATACCTTCTTAGACCTAGTCTTTCTGCACCTGCTGACTTATCATAATCCACAGGCTGCTTAACTCTTTAATAAGATACAATAGTTGAATCCAACGCAGATAATTGCAGAACAGAGGATGTTTTTCAAGTCTTTTGAAGTGTAGGAAGAAAATTGCTTTCTTAAGCCCTGTCTCTGTAAAGCACTAATACTGACCTAGAGAATATGGAAGATAAAGAGAGGGTATAGCTAGGACTGAACTAATTAGCACTAAACAGGAGGGGAGGAGAGAGGAAGATATCAAAATCACATAGTAAGCAAATTATAGTGGCCCAAAACCACCACTAGATGTTGCAAAACGACAAAAAAGAAAAAAGAAAACCTCATGCAGTTCAATACAAGACAGAAAAATTACATAAAAGGGTGTCAGGACAATATACATATGCCGCAGTACTATGCACATACAAAAAAACATTAGAGAACAGAAATAGAGATGAACAATTTAATAGAGATGAACAGATAGATTTGTGCCTCAGTTTGGATGGGTAACCCATCATACTCAGTTTGAGCTACTGAATCCTGTAAACACCATACAACTTTAAGCAAAACATACATTTCTAAACTTGCTGGCATTGAATTTTTGGATAAAAAGTTTTTAACCATGCACACTTGCGCAGTAATCGTGATGCATCGCAGAATCAAATCAAATCGGGGAAAGGATAATAAAATTGTAAAAGACCAGTGTAGAGGCGCACCCCTAATAGTTATATAATGGATATGGGCTGAAAGTGCACACTCTCAAGCCTCGTACACACGGCCGGTTTTCTCGTCAAGAAATTACAAGAAAACTGCCGGGAGAGCTTTCTTGCCGAGAAAACCGGCCGTGTGTACGAGGCTTTCAGGTTTCTCATCAGGAAAACTGGCCAGAATCTCGACGAGAAAAATAGAGAACCTGCTCTCTATTTTCTCATTGGGATTCTCGTTGGCCTGTTTCCCGATGAGAAACCCGAGAGTGTGTACACTTACCTGTCGCCAGGGAAACCCGCGCATGCTCGAAATGACTTTGTCGGGAAGAGGCCCTGTCCTCATCAACATGGGGACAGCGTGCTTTGGGGTAGGGGGGGCCGCAGGTCGCCCCCCTGCCCCAGAGCACCAAACCCCCCATGTTGAGGGCATGCGGCCTGGTACTGTTCAGGAGGGAGGGGGGCCGCTCTCTCATCCCCCCTCTTCCCCTGTGGCCTGCCAGGTTGCGTGCTCGGATAAGGGTCTGGTTTGGATTTTGGGGGGACCCCCACGCCGTTTTTTCGGCGTAGGGGTTCCCCTTCAAATCCAGACCAGACCCAAGGGCCTGGTATGCTCCTGGAGGGGAACCCATGCCGGTTTTTTATTTAAAATTTGGCGTGGAGTTCCCCTTCAAGAGCAGCAGAGCACAAGTCGCATGCCAAAGTCGGATCATGCAAGACTGCGGCCCGACTTTGATCCGACTTCAATGATAGTCAATGGGCTGAAGTCGGATCAAAGTCGGACCAAAGTAGTACAGGGAGCATTCTCAAAGTCGGACCGACATGTGTCGGACCAGTTAAGACGGCTCCCATAGGGAAACATTGATTTTCACACGTCATGCGACATGAGCTCCCAATGTCGGAGCGTTTGTCGCCCCAGTGTGAACCCGGCCTCAGTGTGGTATTTGCATTTGGAATCTTTTGCTGTGAACCTACATCATGCGTTCAAAGGAGCTGTCCATACAAGTGAAACAGGTCATTGTAAGGCTTCAAAATGGAAACAAATCCATCAGAGAGATAGCAGCAACATTAAAGGGGTTGTAAAGGTTCAGCTATTATAAAAAAAAAAAAAAAAAAACATGTCATACTTACCTCCACTGTGCAGTTCGTTTTGCACAGAGTGGCCCCGAACGTCCTCTTCTGGGGTCCCACGGCGGTTCTCACGGCTCCTCCCCGCAAGAGCTTACCCCCTCTGGGAAGCTCTCTCCCGAGGGGGTTACCTTCCGGGCGTGCTCCCTGTCATACACTCTGCGTCCTTAGACACAGAGTGTATGACTTGGTCCTGCCCCCTGGCGGCCGCGTCATTGGATTTGATTGACAGCAGCGGGAGCCAATGGCTGCACTGCTATCAATCTATCCAATGAAGAGCCGACAAGACCTGGGAAAAGCAACGCGGGATCGCGCCCACAGAGATTCGGGGCTCAGGTAAGTAAAACGGGGGCTCGGGGGGCGGTGACTGCAAGGTGTTTTTTCACCTAAATGCATAGAATGCAATAAGGTGAAAAAACACAAAGGTTTACAACCACTTTAAGAGTGGGCAAATTAACAGTTTGGTACATTCTGAGAAAAGAAGAACGCACTGGTGAGATCAGCAACATAAAAAGCCCTGGATGTCCACGGAAGACAACAGTGGTGGATTCACAACATCCAGACAAGTGAAGAACACTCTCCAGGAGGTGGGCATATCATTGTCAAAGTCTACAATCAAGAGAAGACTTCACAAGAGCAAATTCAGAGGGTTCACCACAAGGTGCAAACCATTCATAAGCCGGAAGAATAGAAAAGCCAGATTATTCTTTGCCAAAAACATCTAAAAAAGCCAGACCAGTTCTGGAAAAGCATTCTTTGGATGGATGAAACGAAGATTATTCTGTACCAGTATGACAGGAAGAAAAAAGTGTGGAGAAGGCTTGGAACAGCGCAAGATCCAAAGCACACAACGTTATCTGTCCAAAACACACTGCAAAAGCAACCCAGGAGCTTTTGAAGGAAAATAAGTGAATATTTTGCAATGGCCAAGTCAATCACCTGATCTCAACCCATTTGAGCGTGCATTTCACTTGTTGAAGGCAAAACTAAAGGCAGAAAGACCCACAAAGAACAACTAATGACAGCTGCAGTTAGAGCCTGGCAAAGCATCAGAAAGGAGGAGACCCAGTCTTTGGTAATGTTCATGGGTTCCAGACTTCAGACAGACATTGCCAGTGAAGGATTCTCAACAAAGTATTAAAATTAACATTTTATTTATGATTATATTCATTTGTTCAATTACATTCGAGCCCCTGAAAATGGGGGGACTGTGTATAAAAATGGTTGTAGTTCCTAAAATTTGTACTTGATATTTATGTTCAACCCCTTGAATTAAAGCTGAAAGTCTGCACTTCAAATTCATTTGGATTGTTTCATTTTAATTTTATTCTGGTGTCATACAGAGCCAAAAATATGAAAATTGTGCCTGTGTCCAAAAATAAATGAACCTTACTGTGTATGTAAATATATATATATATATATATATATATATATATATATATATATATATATATATTGTATATTAACATTGGCCCCTGCCCTCAAGGAGCTTGCAATCTAAGGTCCCTACTCCCATTTATACATACTAGTGTAGCGGGGTGTTGCTTTAAGGACTCAGAGACTACCGTACCCAGGGTACAGCGGGACACCCAGGGTGCATTGCCCCGCACAAGGACTGCTGGGGTGCGCTATAAAAAAGGGGGGCAGGCCGGCAATCGGTCTCTTTGGACATCGCCCGCCCAGCAAGTGGAACTCTGTACTGAGTCTGTTGTTCCTGATAGGGCCTGAAGTTTGGGCCCTGTGTTTCCAAAGAGCCTTCCATTTTCCACTGAGGAGCCTGAGGGACGTCTCATCCTGCCGCCTGTCTACTACTTCCAGGAGGACTGAAGACCCCGGGTGTCGTGGGATCTGTGTACCGAGACACAGCTACGGAAGATACTGACATTGACTGGTCCAGTTGGGTGAGAGAGCACCTGCTCAAAGATCATTACAGGATCTCTAGGCCCTGTGTCTGTTGTTCAGGACCCACCGTTTATAGTTTGCATTTGCACGCCGGAGGGACAGTGCATTGAGTAGCCTAGTCACTTTCTGTTATCCATCGAGTTACCAGTTCCTATTCCTGTGGATTACAATTTATCTTCAAAGCGTGCACCACCATTTGCTAGCGAAGATCCTTCACTACGGAACTTGCATATAGGATAGTAAGGCCTGACATCCAAGTTTAGATATTGCTGGGCGCCATCTTGCCCACGAGGGAGGGGAGCTGCAAGCGGGGTCCGTTAGTTGAACGTGTACAGGATTGTATATTTGTTTACTTGCTAAATACCGTTTTATTGCAGGGCTCTGCATATTTTTATTAATGTGTACTGTTTATCTGCTTATCTATTTCACTCAAGTAAAAGTATCAGGATTAAGCAGACAAGTTGTTTGGTGTTATTACTGTGTATAAGAAACGGTTAGTGTCAGTTACACATGTCATCACTGTGTGCCCTTTTGTTTCCGGATTGTATTACCTAAAGCTATGGGTCTCACAATCCTATCATCCTCTACTAGCTGTGCCAAGGGAGGGTAGAGACAATTACTGGGGGTTGACAGCGGTGCGTTACAGGCCCGAAAATCATACCAGCGGCTCTCTTAATTGGGGGTATCGCTACACTAGGGTCAATTTAGAGTAGACAGGATCCAATTAACCTACCAGCATGTCACTGGAGTGTGGGAGGAAACTCGGATATTCACCTGACTGAACAAATAAAATTATTTTCTTTTTTTAAAGACCTAAACATTACAAAAAAAGGAAAATGTGTGCAAAACCACTTTACGTTGCCTATAAAGTGACCTGTAAACTGGCCAAAATTCCCAGAGACTTGCTTTAACATATTCAGCTAACAGATTTTGAGCTGAAGACACATGATTTTAGAAAAATGCATTTTCCTGCACCACCTCCCCCCTATCCTTTTCAAATATGATGTTTATGCACTCCAGGATATGGAAATGATCTCCAATCCCAGCAGAATAACGCAGATCAAAAGTGAAAAGAAAAGAAATCTGTTTATTGTGTTTTATTTTTATTGTTGAGGGTCCACGGGAATGAGGTCTTGGGCAGGGACTGCGGAGACCAAGCATCTCGCTGGATCACAAACTTCTTGAAGAGTGTTCAGATGTACCGCTTAGTACAGTTCGAGGACAGGATGAAGCGCCGGAATCCAAAGAAGGAATATCCCACATACACTGAAAATGACCAGGTGAGCCGGTATAGTCCGTAGGGTTCAATATTGAGTTGGCTCACTCTTTGCAGCTATAACAGCTTCAACTCTACTGGGAAGGCTGTCCACAAGGTTTAGGAGTCTGTCTATGGCCATTCTTCCAGAAGCGCATTTGTGAGGTCAGGCACTGATGTTGGACGAGAAGGCCTGGCTCGCAGTCTCCGCACTAATTTATTTCAAAAGAGTTCTGTCGGGTTGAGGTTAGGATTCTGTGCAGGCCAGTCAAGTTTCTCCACCCCAAACTTGCTCATCCATGCAGAGGCGTACTAAGTGGGGGGCGGACCGCACCGGGGTGGCACACACTGGGGGGTGTCAGGCTGGAGCCCCCCCCTCCGTGGCTGAAGCGCTGACAGCGCCGCCGCCGCTCCGTGACTTTAGGCAGTGGCAAATAAGAGCTGCAGACAGTGCAGGGAGACTCCAGGCAGATACGGAGGACACCGCTATACAAAGGAGGGGGGGTGCGGGGTGACACCGCTGCACCATTCCTACCCTCCTCTCACGGCCGCGGCTGGGGTCCCGATTAGCGGTGTTCAGCAGTGGCACTTCTCACTCACAGAATACCTGCGAGTTAAGCCGCCTCCCCCTCCTCTCTGTTTATGTGTACAGAGGGGGAGGGGACCTTCTGTGCATGTGCCGCCGAGCGCTGATCTGAGGTACTGATTGGGAGGGGGGGTTTGCACTGGGGGGTGTCTGCACTGGGGGGTTTGCACTGAGGGGGGGTTTGTACTGGGGGGGGTTTGCACTGGGGGGTTTGTACTGAGGGGTGTCTGCACTGATGGGGTTTGCACTGAGGGGGGTCTGCACTGAGGGGGGTCTGTGTAACATGCAGGGGGTCCAGAGCTGTGGGGGGCTGTGTAATGTAAAAGGGTCCAGAGCTGTGGGGGGCTGTATAATGTAAAGGGGTCCATGGGTGCAGCGGTGCAGGGTGCTGTGTAATGTAAAGGGGTGCAGGGGGCTGTGTAATGTAAAGGGGTCCAGAGGTGCAGGGTGCTGTGTGATGTAAAGGGGTGCAGGGTGCTGTGTAATGTAAAGGGGTCCAGAGGTGCAGGGGGCTGTGTGATGTAAAGGGGTGCAGAGGTGCAGGGTGCTGTGTAATGTAAAGGGGTCCAGAGGTGCAGAGTGCTGTGTAATGTAAAGGGGTCCAGAGGTGCAGGGTGCTGTGTAATGTAAAGGGGTCCAGAGGTGCAGGGTGCTGTGTAATGTAAAGGGGTCCAAAGGTGCAGGGGGCTGTGTAATGTAAAGGGGTGCAGGGGGCTGTGTAATGTAAAAGGGTGCAGGGTGCTGTGTAATGTAAAGGGGTGCAGGGGGCTGTGTGATGTAAAGGGGTCCAGAGGTGCAGGGGCTGTGTGATGTAAAGGGGTGCAGAGGTGCAGGGTGCTGTGTAATGTAAAAGGGTCCAGAGGTGCAGGGGGATGTGTGATGTAAAGGGGTGCAGAGGTGCAGGGTGCTGTGTAATGTAAAGGGGTCCAGAGGTGCAGGGTGCTGTGTAATATAAAGGGGTCCAGAGGTGCAGGGTGCTGTGTAATATAAAGAGGTCCAGAGGTGCAGGGTGCTGTGTAATGTAAAGGGGACCAGAGGTGCAGGGTGCTGTGTAATGTAAAGGGGTGCAGGGGGCTGTGTAATGTAAAAGGGTGCAGGGTGCTGTGTAATGTAAAGGGGTGCAGGGGGCTGTGTGATGTAAAGGGGTCCAGAGGTGCAGGGGCTGTGTGATGTAAAGGGGTGCAGAGGTGCAGGGGGCTGTGTAATGTAAAGGGGTCCAGTGATGCAGGGTGCTGTGTAATGTACAGGGGTGCAGGGGGCTGTGTGATGTAAAGGGGTACAGAGGTGCAGGGTGCTGTGTAATGTAAAAGGGTCCAGAGGTGCAGGGGGATGTGTGATGTAAAGGGGTCCAGAGGTGCAGGGGGCTGTGTAATGTAAAGGGGTCCAGTGATGCAGGGTGCTGTGTAATGTAAAGGGGTGCAGGGGGCTGTGTGATGTAAAGGGGTCCAGAGGTGCAGGGGCTGTGCGATGTAAAGGGGTGCAGAGGTGCAGGGTGCTGTGTAATGTAAAAGGGTCCAGAGGTGCAGGGGGATGTGTGATGTAAAGGGGTCCAGAGGTGCAGGGGGCTGTGTAATGTAAAGGGGTCCAGTGATGCAGGGTGCTGTGTAATGTAAAGGGGTCAAATGATGCAGGGTTCTGTGTAATGTAAATGGGTCCAGTGATGCAGGGGGCTGTGTAATGCAAAGGGGTCCAGAGGTGCAGGGTGCTGTGTAATGTAAAGGGGTCCAGAGGTGCAGGGTGCTGTGTAATGTAAAGGGGTGCAGGGGGCTGTGTGATGTAAAGGGGTCCAGAGGTGCAGGGTGCTGTGTAATGTAAAAGGGTCCAGAGGTGCAGGGGGATGTGTGATGTAAAGGGGTCCAGAGGTGCAGGGGGCTGTGTAATGTAAAGGGGTCCAGTAAAGCATGGTGCTGTGTAATGTAAAGGGGTCCAGTGATGCAGGGTGCTGTGTAATGTAAAGGGGGTCAAATGATGCAGGGTGCTGTGTAATGTAAAGGGGTCCAGAGGTGCAGGGTGCTGTGTAATGTAAAGGGGTCCAGAGGTGCAGGGTGCTGTGTAATGTAAAGGGGTGCAGAGGTGCAGGGTGCTGTGTAATGTAAAGGGGTCCAGTGATGCAGGGTGCTGTGTAATATAAAGGGGTCCAGAGGTGCAGGGTGCTGTGTAATGTAAAGGGGTCCAGAGGTGCAGGGTGCTGTGTAATGTAAAGGGGTGCAGGGGGCTGTGTCATGTAAAGGGGTGCAGGGGGCTGTGTAATGTAAAAGGGTCCAGAGGTGCAGGGTGCTGTGTAATGTAAAGGGGTCCAGAGGTGCAAGGGGCGGTGTGATGTAAAGGGGTGCAGAGGTGCAAGGTGCTGTGTTATGTAAAAGGGTCCAGAGGTGCAGGGTGCTGTGTAATGTAAAAGGGTCCAGAGGTGTAGGGGGATGTGTGGTGTAAAGGGGTCCAGAGGTGCAGGGGGCTGTGTAATGTGAAGGGGTCCAGTGATGCAGGGTGTTGTGTAATGTAAAGGGGTCCAGTGATGCAGGGTTCTGTATAATGTAAAGGGGTCCAGAGGTGCAGGGTGTTGTGTAATATAAAGGGGTGCAGAGGTGCAGGGTGCTGTGTAATGTAAAGGGGTGCAGGGTGCTGTGTAATGTAAAGGGATACAGAGGTGCAGGGTGCTGTGTAATGTAAAGGGGTGCAGGGTGCTGTGTAATGTAAAGGGGTCCAGACGTGCAGGGGGCTGTGTAATGTAAAGGGGTGCAGGGTGCTGTGTAATGTAAAGGGATACAGAGGTGCAGGGTGCTGTGTAATGTAAAGGGGTCCAGAGGTGCAGGGGGCTGTGTAATGTAAAGGGGTGCAGGGTGCTGTGTAATGTAAAGGGATACAGAGGTGCAGGGTGCTATGTAATGTAAAGGGGTCCAGAGGTGCAGGGTGCTGTGTAATGTAAAGAGGTTCAGGGTGCTGTGTAATGTAAAGGGGTCCAGAGGTGCAGTTGTGGGGAGGGGGTACACAGTAGTAAAAAAGAGATATTGAAGGATGCAGAGGTATGCAGGGGGCACAGTGGGGTGTTTTTAAATTTTAACTTGGTGGGGGGTGCCAGATATTGGATCCGCCCCAGGTGCCAAATGCTCTAGGTACGCCCCTGCACCATGTCTTTATGGACCTTGCTTTGTGCACTGGTGCACAGTCATGTTGGAACAGGAAGGAGCCATCTCCAAACTGTTCCCACAAAGTTGGGAGCATGAAATTGTCAAATTTCTTGTCCCTTCACTGGAACTAAGAGGCCAAGCCCAACCCCTGAAAAACAACTCCACACCATAACCCCCCTCCACCAAATGATTTGGAGCAGTGCACAAAGCAAGGTCCATACAGACATGGAGGAGCGAGTTTGGGGTGGAGGAACTTGACTGGCCTGCACAGAGTCCCGACCTCAACCTGAAAGAACACCTTTGGGATGAATTAGAGTAGAGACTGCGAGCCAGCTCGTCCACATCTGTGCCTGACCTAACAATACGCTTCTGGAAGAATGGTCAAACATTACCATAGACCAGGGCTCAAAATTTCAAGTCTTGAGCCACTAGCCAGGCCTCAAGGGTTACTCGCCACTAGTTGCCCCACCCAACCCATACTCTGCTCCGCCCCTAATTCTGCCGCTAATCACGCCCTCATAAATTATCTTGTGAAATGTTTTATGCAGAATTAAGTTACAAAAATAAATATTAACAACAACTTTATCAGTTCCCCTCGGCACAGCCTCACCTATACCCATCAATGCAGCCTCCCCGTGCCCACCATTGCAGCCTCACCATGCCCACCATTGCAGCCTCACCGTGCCCTCATTGCAGCCTTACCGTGCCCCCATTGCGGCCTCACCGTGCCCCCATTGGGGACTCACAGTGCCCCCATTGCAGATTCACTTTTCCCCCATTGCAGATTCACTTTGCCCCCATTGCAGATTCACTGTGCCCCCATTGAAGACTCACCGTGCTCCCATTGGCAGGCAGATCATGACAGGAGGAAGAGGAGAGCCGCGGGATCGCAGAGCGGTATAGCATGCTGTTACAACTTACATTGAATTCTCCTCCGCTCTGCTCACTCACACAGCCCCGCCTCCTTCTGACCCCGCACCTGTGATAGACAAAACATCTCAGCATTGGACCCGCATTCTGTCTATCACAGGCGCGGGGTCAGGAGGAGGCGGGGGTGTGTGAGCGAGCAGAGCGCAGTGGACGAGATTTCAATGTAAGTTGTAACAGCATGCTATACCGCTCTGCGATCCCGTGGCTCTCCTCTTCCTCCATGCTCTCTGCCATCGGGGCGATCGCTGTGAGAACAGCTCTGATCAACCTCGCCCGCCGGCGGTGCTCACCCCCCCACTTCCAGGCAGCCCAGCTCCTCGCCAGACCTCATTTTCCACT
This sequence comes from Rana muscosa, assembly GCA_029206835.1. Lineage (NCBI taxonomy): Eukaryota > Metazoa > Chordata > Amphibia > Anura > Ranidae > Rana > Rana muscosa. Next base: position 211,034,100 of record CM055121.1, on the reverse strand, counting down.
CGCAAAATGAGAGTAGGCGAGTGAAAATTTTGAGGTCTGCCATAGACACACTTCTAAACTTTGTGGAAAGAAGAGCTAAAGCTGTTACAGTTGCAAAGGGTGGGACTAAGACTGTGATGCCATTAAAGTTTATGTGCCTGTAAAGGCAGGCATCCCAATACTTTTGGTAATATAGTGTTTAAGCAGTCAAAATTTGCTGCAATAACCCGGGCTAAATGGTCAACAATATTGTCAGTATTTTCATTTTGGCAATGTTCTACTATCCACCAGGTGGCGTACCCTGACCTCAGTCCCCTCCTGCTACTCTCTGATGCCTCATTAGAAGACCTAAACTCAAAACTGGAATACAAAGTCTCCATCCGAAACTTTCGCCCAAATATTGTGGTCTCTGGATGTGAACCCTTTGCCGAGGTAAAGTACATAATCAAGTCAAATCTGGATGAAGAAAGAATTTCCACTATTGGTGACTAGGGATGAGCTTCGTGTTCGAGTCGAACATACGTTCGACTCGAACATCGGCTGTTCGATCGTTCAACGAAGATCGAACGATTTGGGCCGTTCGCGCCAAATTCGAGTGACGCGAACGGCCCACAATGCACTATGCCATCGCAGTGTCATCCAGGCCCTGTGATTGGCCAAGCATGCACTGTGACCCCGCATGCTTGGCCAATCACAGCGCCGGCAGCGAGGAGAGCAATGATTGGCCACAGGCAGGATGCCTGTGGCCAATTATTGCTGAGGGTGTTTAGTACACGCCCCACACTATAAAAGGCCGCCAGCACGGCGGCCTAGTGTAGTGTGTTCCGAAGCAGGGAAAGAGAAACATAGGCAGGGACAGTGACATTTATTTTTTTCTTGCTTAACCTGGATTCCTTTAGTTTAGGGAAAGAGAAGGATAGGTAGGGAGAGTGTCAGTGTGTTTTACTGTGCGAATCCTTGTTTCTAGGGACAGGGAAGGACAGTGAGGGAATTCTCCTTGTGCTATAGTGTGCTTTAAAAAAACATTTTTTCTAGGGACAGAAAACTATAGGTAGGGAGAGTGTCAGTGTCTTTTACTGTGCGAATCCTTGTTTCTAGGGACAGGGAAGGACAATGAGGGAATTCTCCTTGTGCTATAGTGTGCTTTAAAAAAACATTTTTTCTAGGGACAGAAAACTATAGGTAGGGAGAGTGTCAGTTTCTTTCACTGTGATAATCCTTGTTTCTAGGGACAAAGAAGGAAAGTGAGTGAAATTCTCCTTGTGCTATAGTGTGCTTTAAAAAAACATTTTTCTAGGGACAGAAAACTATAGGTAGGGAGAGTGTCAGTGTCTTTTACTGTGCGAATCCTTGTTTCTAGGGACAGGGAAGGACAGTGAGGGAATTCTCCTTGTGCTATAGCGTGCTTTAAAAAAACATTTTTTCTAGGGACAGAAAACTATAGGTAGGGAGAGTGTCAGTGTCTTTTACTGTGCGAATCCTTGTTTCTAGGGACAGGGAAGGACAGTGAGGGAATTCTCCTTGTGCTATAGTGTGCTTTAAAAAAACATTTTTTTCTAGGGACAGAAAACTATAGGAAGGAAGAGTGTCAGTTTCTTTCACTGTGATAAACCTTGTTTCTAGGGACAAAGAAGGAAAGTGAGGGAATTCTCCTTGTGCTATAGTGTGCTTTAAAAAAACATTTTTTCTAGGGACAGAAAACTATAGGTAGGGAGAGTGTCAGTGTCTTTTACTGTGCGAATCCTTGTTTCTAGGGACAGGGAAGGACAGTGAGGGAATTCTCCTTGTGCTATAGTGTGCTTTAAAAAAACATTTTTTCTAGGGACAGAAAACTATAGGTAGGGAGAGTGTCAGTGTCTTTTACTGTGCGAATCCTTGTTTCTAGGGACAGGGAAGGACAGTGAGGGAATTCTCCTTGTGCTATAGTGTGCTTTAAAAAAACATTTTTTCTAGGGACAGAAAACTATAGGTAGGGAGAGTGTCAGTGTCTTTTACTGTGCGAATCCTTGTTTCTAGGGACAGGGAAGGACAGTGAGGGAATTCTCCTTGTGCTATAGTGTGCTTTAAAAAAACATTTTTTCTAGGGACAGAAAACTATAGGTAGGGAGAGTGTCAGTGTCTTTTACTGTGCGAATCCTTGTTTCTAGGGACAGGGAAGGACAGTGAGGGAATTCTCCTTGTGCTATAGTGTGCTTTAAAAAAACATTTTTTCTAGGGACAGAAAACTATAGGTAGGGAGAGTGTCAGTGTCTTTTACTGTGCGAATCCTTGTTTCTAGGGACAGGGAAGGACAGTGAGGGAATTCTCCTTGTGCTATAGTGTGCTTTAAAAAAACATTTTTTTCTAGGGACAGAAAACTATAGGAAGGAAGAGTGTCAGTTTCTTTCACTGTGATAAACCTTGTTTCTAGGGACAAAGAAGGAAAGTGAGTGAAATTCTCCTTGTGCTATAGTGTGCTTTAAAAAAACATTTTTTCTAGGGACAGAAAACTATAGGTAGGGAGAGTGTCAGTGTCTTTTACTGTGCGAATCCTTGTTTCTAGGGACAGGGAAGGACAGTGAGGGAATTCTCCTTGTGCTATAGTGTGCTTTAAAAAAACATTTTTTCTAGGGACAGAAAACTATAGGTAGGGAGAGTGTCAGTGTCTTTTACTGTGCGAATCCTTGTTTCTAGGGACAGGGAAGGACAGTGAGGGAATTCTCCTTGTGCTATAGTGTGCTTTAAAAAAACATTTTTTCTAGGGACAGAAAACTATAGGTAGGGAGAGTGTCAGTGTCTTTTACTGTGCGAATCCTTGTTTCTAGGGACAGGGAAGGACAGTGAGGGAATTCTCCTTGTGCTATAGTGTGCTTTAAAAAAACATTTTTTCTAGGGACAGAAAACTATAGGTAGGGAGAGTGTCAGTGTCTTTTACTGTGCGAATCCTTGTTTCTAGGGACAGGGAAGGACAGTGAGGGAATTCTCCTTGTGCTATAGTGTGCTTTAAAAAAACATTTTTTCTAGGGACAGAAAACTATAGGTAGGGAGAGTGTCAGTGTCTTTTACTGTGCGAATCCTTGTTTCTAGGGACAGGGAAGGACAGTGAGGGAATTCTCCTTGTGCTATAGTGTGCTTTAAAAAAACATTTTTTCTAGGGACAGAAAACTATAGGTAGGGAGAGTGTCAGTGTCTTTTACTGTGCAAATCCTTGTTTCTAGGGACAGGGAAGGACAGTGAGGGAATTCTCCTTGTGCTATAGTGTGCTTTAAAAAAACATTTTTTCTAGGGACAGAAAACTATAGGTAGGGAGAGTGTCAGTGTCTTTTACTGTGCGAATCCTTGTTTCTAGGGACAGGGAAGGACAGTGAGGGAATTCTCCTTGTGCTATAGTGTGCTTTAAAAAAACATTTTTTCTAGGGACAGAAAACTATAGGTAGGGAGAGTGTCAGTGTCTTTTACTGTGCGAATCCTTGTTTCTAGGGACAGGGAAGGACAGTGAGGGAATTCTCCTTGTGCTATAGTGTGCTTTAAAAAAACATTTTTTCTAGGGACAGAAAACTATAGGTAGGGAGAGTGTCAGTGTCTTTTACTGTGCGAATCCTTGTTTCTAGGGACAGGGAAGGACAGTGAGGGAATTCTCCTTGTACTATAGTGTGCTTTAAAAAAACATTTTTTCTAGGGACAGAAAACTATAGGTAGGGAGAGTGTCAGTGTCTTTTACTGTGCGAATCCTTGTTTCTAGGGACAGGGAAGGACAGTGAGGGAATTCTCCTTGTGCTATAGTGTGCTTTAAAAAAACATTTTTTCTAGGGACAGAAAACTATAGGTAGGGAGAGTGTCAGTGTCTTTTACTGTGCAAATCCTTGTTTCTAGGGACAGGGAAGGACAGTGAGGGAATTCTCCTTGTGCTATAGTGTGCTTTAAAAAAACATTTTTTCTAGGGACAGAAAACTATAGGTAGGGAGAGTGTCAGTGTCTTTTACTGTGCGAATCCTTGTTTCTAGGGACAGGGAAGGACAGTGAGAGAATTCTCCTTGTGCTATAGTGTGCTTTAAAAAAACATTTTTTTCTAGGGACAGAAAACTATAGGAAGGAAGAGTGTCAGTTTCTTTCACTGTGATAAACCTTGTTTCTAGGGACAAAGAAGGAAAGTGAGGGAATTCTCCTTGTGCTATAGTGTGCTTTAAAAAAACATTTTTTCTAGGGACAGAAAACTATAGGTAGGGAGAGTGTCAGTGTCTTTTACTGTGCGAATCCTTGTTTCTAGGGACAGGGAAGGACAGTGAGGGAATTCTCCTTGTGCTATAGTGTGCTTTAAAAAAACATTTTTTCTAGGGACAGAAAACTATAGGTAGGGAGAGTGTCAGTGTCTTTTACTGTGCGAATCCTTGTTTCTAGGGACAGGGAAGGACAGTGAGGGAATTCTCCTTGTGCTATAGTGTGCTTTAAAAAAACATTTTTTCTAGGGACAGAAAACTATAGGTAGGGAGAGTGTCAGTGTCTTTTACTGTGCGAATCCTTGTTTCTAGGGACAGGGAAGGACAGTGAGGGAATTCTCCTTGTGCTATAGTGTGCTAAAGCATTCCTCATCAACCATCTTTGAAATCCTTGTTTTTTTGGACAGTCAGGGAAATTGTCGTTGTGCTATTCTGTGCAAAAGCAATCATCCTCAACCATATTTAGAAATCCTTAAGTAAAGGGACAGAGAAGGACACCTGAAGGTAGCCCTTATTGCTTTTTTCTCATCTCCCTGCAGGCCATCTATTAGAATGTCTGGAAGGCAAACAAGGAGAGGCAGACAGTCAGGAGGCAATAAAAGAGGGCAAGCAGGCTCTGTGTCTGGGGGCAACAGTGCTGGTCGTGGACGCGGTGCATTGTCATCAGCACATGGCCATGGGACACGCTTGTCCTTCTTTTCGGCAGCTGGACATGTTGAGCCACATCATGCCGAAGACTTGGTAGAGTGGATGACCAAGCCCTCCTCCTCCTCCTCATCCTCTCTCACCCAGGCTCAGGGTACTGGAAAAGCAGCTGCCAAAGCGTCCTCTTCCCTGGTATCAATGTCAGACTCATCATCAGTCACTCCTTCCCTAGACCCACCATGTCCTCCTCCTGAGGAGTCCCCCGAACTGTTTGAGCACAGTGTTGGGTACATGCTCCAGGAGGATGCCCAGCGTTTCGAAGGGTCTGATGATGAAACCCAGCTACAGGAAGGCAGTAGCGTGAGAGCAGACAGAGGGGATGCTCAAGAAGGACACCAATCTGGCAGTCATGTTCCAGCAGCTGCAGCATACTGCCAGATTGGCTCCAGTGATGAGGAGGGAGGTGATGATGAGGTCACTGACTCCACGTGGGTGCCTAATAGGAGAGAGGAGGAGGAGGAGGATGAGGAGGAGGCACATCTCCAACGAGGCAGGATGCCCTTTGGTGGCCAGCGTAAGGGCAGTACACCGACGGAATCACACCGCAGAGCTCCGCCTGTGCAGGGCGCTGCCTCTGCCTGTCATTCAAAAAGTTCTTTGGTGTGGGCCTTTTTTGAGGCTAGTGCATCAGATCGCACAGCTGCTGTTTGCAACATATGTCTCAAGCGTATATCGCGTGGCCAAAACATCAGCCGCTTGGGTACCACATGCCTGACCAGACATATGTTGACCTGCCATGCAGCTCGTTGGCAAGCCTACCTCAAAGACCCACACCAAAGAACAAAGCGGACCTCTCCTTGCACCGCATCAGCTGGGATCTCCAACCCCACTATAACTTCAGTCCTCTCTGAAACATGCACTGAGAGGAATGAAGGTGTAGAATTAGGTGTGTCACAGCCAAGTACTTGCGGCCACTCTGCTAGCAGTACACCGACGTCCGATTCTAGCAGGCAAATTTCCCTGCCCCAGCTGCTGGACCGTCGAAAGAAGTTCACTCCCAGCCATCCACATGCCCAGCGGTTGAATGCTAGCTTGGCTAAATTGCTAGCGCTTCAACTGCTGCCTTTTCAGTTGGTAGACTCGGCCCCCTTCCGTGAGTTTGTGCAATGTGCGGTTCCTCAGTGGCAGGTTCCCAAACGCCACTTTTTCTCACGGAAGGCTATTCCGGCTCTCTACCGGCATGTGGAAGGCAATGTCTTGGCCTCGCTGGACAGGGCGGTCAGCGGTAAGGTGCATATTACCGCTGACTCATGGTCCAGCAGGCATGGACAGGGACGTTACCTTTCTTTCACGGCCCATTGGGTCACTCTTTTGGCAGCTGGGAAGGATGCAGGACAAGGTGCAGTAGTGTTGGAGGTTGTTCCACCGCCACGCCTCCAAAATGCTACTACTGGTTGTGACACACCTCTCTCCTCCACCCCCTCCTCTTCTTCTTCCTCCATGGCCTCTTCCTGTGGTTTGTCCTCGGAACCAGCGGTGCTCCGTAGGCGTTCAAGGGGCTACGCAAGTACGCAGGCAAAAAGATGCCATGCCGTGCTTGCGCTGGTGTGTTTGGGGGACAGAAGCCACACTGGGGCAGAGGTCCTGTCTGCTCTGCAGGGCCAGGCCGAGAGGTGGTTGACGCCACGCCAGCTTAAGCCAGGAATGGTGGTTTGCGACAATGGCACCAACCTCCTCTCCGCCCTCCGACAGGGACAACTGACCCATGTGCCCTGTGTGGCTCACGTCCTTAACCTGGTGGTGCAGCGGTTCTTGGGCAGGTACCCGGGCTTACAGGATGTCCTGAGGCAGGCCAGGAAAGTCTGTGTGCATTTCCGCAGATCTTATAATGCCAGTGCTCGCCTGGCTGAGCTGCAAAAGGAGTTGAACCTGCCCAAGAACCGCCTTATATGTGACATGCCCACCAGGTGGAACTCAACGTTGGCCATGCTGCAGCGGCTGCACACGCAGCAGAGGGCCATCAATGAGTACCTGTGCGACTACGGCACCAGGACAGGGTCAGGGGAGCTTGGTTTTTTTTCTCCACGCCAGTGGGGCATGATCAGGGATGCATGCACTGTCCTGGCACCATTTGAGGAGGCCACGAGGATGGTGAGCAGTGACAGTGCATGCATCAGTGACACTGTACCTCTTGTCCACCTGTTGGAGCACACGCTGCGTGGAATAATGGACAGGGCACTTGAGGCAGAACAGAGGCAGGAAGAGGAGGACTTCCTTGCCTCTCAAGGCCCCCTTTACCCAGACAGTGTTCCTTCTGTCCCACCCATCGCACAGGAAGAGGACCAGGAGGAGGAGGAGGAGGAGGATTGTGTCAGCATGGAGGTGGAGGCTGGCACTCAGCATCATCAGCAGCAGTCTTTTAGGGATGATTTACAGTCCCAAGAAACCAGTGGACTTGTACGTGGCTGGGAGGAGGTGGCTGCGGATCATGTCGTCCTTAGTGACCCAGAGGACTCCGGAGCGAATGCCTCAGCAAACCTACGCTGCATGGCCTCCCTGATCCTGCAAAGTCTGCGGAAGGATCCTCGTATTCTTCGGATCAAGGAGAGGGACCATTACTGGCTGGCCACTCTCCTTGATCCACGGTACAAGGGTAAGGTTGCGGACCTTATGTTACCGTCGCAGAGGGAGCAGAGGATGAGACAACTCCGGGAGGCCTTGCAGAAAGGTCTGTGCAACGCGTTCCCAGAGACTGGGAGGTTACAAACTCCTGGTCCTGGACAACGAGTTGCTGAGGCTTCGGCCAGTCAAAGAAGGAGCGGTGGGGAAGGTGGCCGTCTGACCGATGCGTTCAGACAATTCTTTAGTCCGCAGCCCCAAAGTATGATCGGTTCCAGCAACCATCGCCAGCGTCTGATAAACATGGTGCAGGAATATCTAGGGGCAAGGTCAGACTTGGACACCTTCCCCACCGAAAATCCTCTGGCTTACTGGGTCTTGAGGATGGATCACTGGCCAGAGCTTGCACAGTATGCAATTGAGCTACTGGCCTGTCCTGCATCCAGCGTTCTTTCGGAACGCACATTCAGTGCTGCTGGAGGATTTGTCACGGATCACAGGGTGCGCCTGTCCACCGACTCGGTTGATCGACTGACTTTCATCAAGATGAACCAGTCTTGGATCACCACCAGCTACCACACACCTGATGCTGATATAACAGACTAATTGATTTTAACATGTCACATCCCTTCAAGACTGATGCTGATGCTGAGTGCCTGTGCTGTTATGTTGACTGGCTATCCTCCTCCTCCGAGTCCTCAATGATACGATTGATGATGATAGCTTGGAAGATCATTTTTGTTTATGGGTGCCGCCACCAGTGGCTAAGGCCCAATTTTTCAGCCCCTGTTTTACAGGGGCGTGTAATTACAATTTTTTTAGCAATAATTTGCCATAGGGCTCATTGCTGTGCTCCAAGTACAGTATCTGTGAGGGGTTGGAGTGTTGTGGCACCAGTGCCTAAGGCCCAATTTTTCAGCCCCTGTTTAACAGGGGCGTGTCATTACAATTTTTGAAGCAATACTTTGCAACAGGGCTCATTGCTGTGCTCCAAGTACAGTATCTGTGAGGGGTTGTAGTGTTGTGCCACCAGTGCCTAAGGCCCAATTTTTCAGCCCCTGTTCAACAGGGGCATGCAATTACAATTCTTGATCTAATAATTCACAGCAGGGCCCATTGCTGCACCCACCAAGAGTAACTCTGAGGGCTTACAGTGTTGTGGCAACGCCACCACCACCACCACCACGAAAGGCCCAATTTTTCAGCCCCTGTTCAAAAGGGGCATGTAATTACAATTCTTGATCTAATAATTCACAGCAGGGCCCATTGCTGCACCCACCAAGAGTAACTCTGAGGGCTTACAGTGTTGTGGCAACACCACCACCACCACCACCACCACGAAAGGCCCAATTTTTCAGCCCCTGTTCAACAGGGGCATGCAATTACAATTCTTGATCTAATAATTCACAGCAGGGCCCATTGCTGCACCCACCAAGAGTAACTCTGAGGGCTTACAGTGTTGTGGCAACGCCACCACCACCACCACCACGAAAGGCCCAATTTTTCAGCCCCTGTTCAAAAGGGGCATGTAATTACAATTCTTGATCTAATAATTCACAGCAGGGCCCATTGCTGCACCCACCAAGAGTAACTCTGAGGGCTTACAGTGTTGTGGCAACACCACCACCACCACCACCACCACGAAAGGCCCAATTTTTCAGCCCCTGTTCAACAGGGGCATGCAATTACAATTCTTGATCTAATAATTCACAGCAGGGCCCATTGCTGCACCCACCAAGAGTAACTGTCAGGGCTTACAGTGTTGTGGCACCAGCACCACCATCAAAGGCCCAATTTTTACTACCACTGTTCAACAATTATATGTAATTAAAATTCCTGATATAATAGTTGACAGCAGGGCGTTCCAGCACCAACCAAGAGTAACTGTGAGTGCTTACAGTGTTGTGCCAACACCAACAACTAAGGGGCCTATTTCTGCAGAGTATATACGGCAGGTCCCTACTTTCAAACATCCAACTTACAAACGACTCCTACTTGCAAACGCAAGAAGACAACAGGAAGTGAGAGGAAATCTACCCCTAGGAAGGAAAATTCTCTCCTGTAAGAATTAATATGGGAGAAAGGTGTCTCCTCTGTACTGATGCTTTATCAGCAATCCTTGTTTCAAGAAAAACACCACATTTCAAAAACAGTTGTCATTGGGACGGAAAGTGAGGTGAAATGTTCTGAACAGGGGCACAGACAGCAAAACAAATGTTACAGGGGTGATAACCCTTACCTATGTTTTCCAAAAAGTTTAAAAATAGATTTTTGGGCTGGAGCTACACTTCAACAATGTACCTGTTCCAAAATTACAAACAGATTCTACGTAAGAACAAACCTACAGTCCCTGTCTTGTATGCACCGCCTGTATACGGCTGTTCAGAGTATATAGGGCCTTTTTTATTTTATGTGCGGGGTTCCCCTAATATCCATACAAGACCCAAAGGGGCTGGTAATGGGCTGGGGTAGGGGGGGGGGGGGGTCATGGGGTAGCTATGCCATTTTTCTTAAAGATTTTCATCCATATTACCGGGACCAGACATTACATTAAAGCCGCAAGCAGTTTTAAATGGCTTTTTTTCCTTTAGAAATGTAATTTTGTGCAGGGACAGTTCTAAACACGGGAAACACGTGGCACTTCACAGGCATACTTTAGACACCCCCCAGGTATGATATTTAAAGGAATATTTGACTTTTTTTTTTTCACTTTATGCATCATTAAAATGACTGCTCCCGAAAAACGACCGTTTTTAAAACTTCTTTTTGCATTGATACATGTCCCCTGGTGCACAACCCGGGTTCCCAAACCCTTTTTAGGACAATAACATGCATAACAGTTGTTATAATTAGCACTTTAGAATTCGAACGTTCGCATCCATTGTATTTAATAGGGTTCTAATGTTCGTACGAACTTTCGGTCCGTTCGCGGGTTCTGGTGCGAACCGAACCCGGGGGTGTTCGGCTCATCACTATTGGTGACTGATGGAGGAAGCACAATCCCTCCTAAATGACTGTCGTTATCATTTCTCATCCTTAGTAACTGATGAGAGAAGCACTACCCATCCTTAATGGTTTATGGGGGGAACACCATTTTTTAGGACCAATGGAGAAACACATCATCCTTCGTGACTGATGAGCTATGTGCTACCCATCTATAGTGACAGATGAAGGGAGTACAGCCCACCCTTAGTAGTTAATAAGCTGAACACTACCCATCCTTAGTAACTAAGTGGGGAAGCCCTACTCACCCTTAGTGGCAGATGGGGGACTTACTAATCCTCCTTAGTCACTGAGGGGGAAGCACTACCCATCTTTAGTAAATGATGGAGGAAGCACTACTGCTACCCATCCTTAGTGACTGACGGGGAAAGAAGCACCTATCTTTAGTGACTGATGAGGTAGACGCTAACCATCCTTAGTGACCGATGAGATAGACGCTACCCATCCTTAGTGACTGATGAGGTAGACGCTACCCATCCTAGTGACTGATGAGGTAGACGCTACCCATCCTAGTGACTGATGAGGTAGACGCTACCCATCCTTAGTGACTAACGGGGGAAGCAGCACCTATCTTTAGTGACTGATGAGGTAGACGCTACCTATCCTTAGTGACTGACGGGGGAAACAGCACCTATCTTAATGACTGATGAGGTAGACGCTACCCATCCTAGTGACTGATGAGGTAGACGCTACCCATCCTAGTGACTGATGAGGTAGATGCTACCCATCCTTAGTGACTAACGGGGGAAGCAGCACCGACGCTACCCATCCTTAGTGACTGACGGGGGAAACAGCACCTATCTTTAGTGACTGATGAGGTAGATGCTACCCATCCTTAGTGACTGACGGGGGAAACAGCACCTATCTTTAGTGACTAATGAGGTAGACGCTACCCATCCTTAGTGACTGATGAGGTAGACGCTACCCATCCTAGTGACTGATGAGGTAGACGCTACCCATCCTAGTGACTGATGAGGTAGACGCTACCCATCCTTAGTGACTAACGGGGGAAGCAGCACCTATCTTTAGTGACTGATGAGGTAGACGCTACCCATCCTTAGTGACTGACGGGGGAAACAGCACCTATCTTTAGTGACTGATGAGGTAGACGCTACCCATCCTAGTGACTGATGAGGTAGACGCTACCCATCCTAGTGACTGAGGTAGACGCTACCCATCCTTAGTGACTAACGGGGGAAGCAGCACCTATCTTTAGTGACTGATGAGGTAGACGCTACCCATCCTAGTGACTGATGAGGTAGACGCTACCCATCCTAGTGACTGATGAGGTAGACGTCACCCATCCTTAGTGACTAACGGGGGAAGCAGCACCTATCTTTAGTGACTGATGAGGTAGACGCTACCCATCCTTAGTGACTGACGGGGGAAACAGCACCTATCTTTAGTGACTGATGAGGTAGACGCTACCCATCCTTAGTGACTGACGGGGGAAACAGCACCTATCTTTAGTGACTAATGAGGTAGACGCTACCCATCCTTAGTGACTGATGAGGTAGACGCTACCCATCCTAGTGACTGATGAGGTAGACGCTACCCATCCTAGTGACTGATGAGGTAGACGCTACCCATTCTTAGTGACTAACGGGGGAAGCAGCACCTATCTTTAGTGACTGATGAGGTAGACGCTACCCATCCTTAGTGACTGACGGGGGAAACAGCACCTATCTTTAGTGACTGATGAGGTAGACGCTACCCATCCTTAGTGACTGACGGGGGAAACAGCACCTATCTTTAGTGACTAATGAGGTAGACGCTACCCATCCTTAGTGACTGATGAGGTAGACGCTACCCATCCTAGTGACTGATGAGGTAGACGCTACCCATCCTAGTGACTGATGAGGTAGACGCTACCCATTCTTAGTGACTAACGGGGGAAGCAGCACCTATCTCTAGTGACTGATGAGGTAGACGCTACCCATTCTTAGTGACTAACGGGGGAAGCAGCACCTATCTTTAGTGACTGATGAGGTAGACGCTACCCATCCTTAGTGACTGACGGGGGAAACAGCACCTATCTTTAGTGACTAATGAGGTAGACGCTACCCATCCTTAGTGACTGATGAGGTAGACGCTACCCATCCTAGTGACTGATGAGGTAGACGCTACCCATCCTAGTGACTGATGAGGTAGACGCTACCCATCTTTAGTGACTGACGGGGAAGCAGCACCTATCTTTAGTGATTGATGAGGTAGGTGCTACCCATGTTTAGTAATGGATGAGGTATGCACTACCCATCCTTGGTGACAGCTGGGGGAAGCACTACTCATCCTTAATGACTGATGCGGAAGCATTACTGATCCTAAGTGACTGATGGAGGAAGCAATCCCCATCTTTAGTGAATGATTAGGTGCATAATGACTGATGTGTGATGATGGATGATGATGACTTTCTATGCACCAGGTACAAGATCAGCCATAGATATAAGGTGAAAGTGAATGTATACTGCATCTGAGCACCAAAAACGCTATTTAAAGTGATATTAAAGCCCTTAAAAAAAAAAAAAAAAACATGTTATACTTCCTGCTCAGTGTAGTTGGTTTTGCACACAGCAGCCCGGATACTCCTCTTCTCGGGTCCCTTGTTGGCGCTCCTGGCTCCTCCCTCCTGCCGAGTACCCCCAGAACAAGCAGCTTACTCTAGGGGCACCGAAGCAGGCACGCTCCCGAGCTGCGGCTCTGTGAGTCTATTTACACACGGAGCTGTAGCTTGGCCCTTCCCCTCTCGATTGGCTCACTTGCTGTGATTGACAATAGCGGGAGCCAATGGCTCCCACTGCTGCTAAATACCAATCAGAAGTGCAAGTGCCTGGAAAGGCAAAGCTCTCGTGTACATTGCTGGATTGAGAGGGGGTTCAAGTATTGGGGGGGGGGGGGGAGTCTGTAAGGGAACTGCACACAGAAGGTTTTTATACATTCATGCATAGAATGCATGATGGTAAAAAACCTTGATCCTTTACAACCACTTTACATATTTTTTTGTATTCAAAGCAAGCTCATCCATCCATGTTTCCATGTTTTATTTTGCTGAGAAATCACTTTGAAAAAAAAAACCCCTAGCATTTCCGGCCGTGGCCATTTTGAGTATGGGCAGTTGATTCATGTATTTACTTCCTGGAATCCAACTGCCCTTAGCTCAAGCATGCAGACAGGAGGGTGTGCTTTGCTGAGAGAACCCCTCCTCCTCCCTTCTTGAAGACTCCTGGGATGTATGACATCATTTGGCTAGGCCTGGAAACCAGGAAGTAACTGAAGAAATGTAAGAAAAAAGTTTAAAGAGGAACTGCAGTCTGCTCACATAATTTGTAATACAGTAAAAACATCTTTGCCATTCTGAAGCTTCCCTCCAACCACTTTGCATATTATTTTATATATACTGTGATTCTGTACTTGCCAAATATGCTGCAGAAATCTCCCTCCACTGAGTCTGGCTGCATCCATTTTAACTGTGGGCAGCTGAAGCTGCTGCCTGTTCACTTTCTGCATTTACACAGACACACCTCCAGCTCTGCAGCTCTCATTGGCCCTCTTATGACTCATCTCTTCCTAGTAAACTCTCAGGAAAGTGAGATAGAAAGCTGTGCATGATGTCATAAGCCTAGGCTAATGGCCAGACAAGAAACAGAAAGTGGACTGTATAAGGTATTTACTGGCAGACAAAAAAAATGTTTTACAATCCAAAGTTAAAACAACAAGGGCAGAAGATTTAATAGATGGAAAGATGAAAAAATAACTGAAGGTCCGCTTTAAAACAAGTAAATATGATATACATTCATATCTATTTACTAATGCTAGTAGCATAAGGATTAAAAATAGTCAATGTTGATTGAGAGTGTGACGTTCCACCTTAAGACGATCGCCAATCCATCATAAACATCTGTGTTAAAAGCGCATAACATAAAGTTGAGAAATGCTGCACTTTGCTGTCTTGGGGTGGATTTGTTGTATTCTATTGCCATCTAATGGTAAAATAGAAGAATTGTGTTCACAAAAAGATGAAATTCCTACAGTAAAGAAATAAATAGTAAAGAGCCAATGAGTTTACAATTTTTTTTAACCCAAAAAAAAGACATGTAGGTATTGAACTATTTTGTTTTTATTTGTCCATTAAATTGTATTTATTTTCATTTTAACTGTTTGGATAATAAAGAATCTCCTATTTATGTCTATATGATATTATTATTGCTATTATACAGGATTTATGTAGCACCAACCGTTTGCGCAGCGCTTTATAACACATTTTTATTTTCTGACTGTAGGACTCCTGGAAGGAGATTCAGATTGGCGAACACGTGAGATTGAAACAAGTCATGCCTTGTCCACGGTCAGTATGTACAGACTGTGTGTGTGTTTTCTCTTCTAATATGAAGATGAACTAAAGTCTAAACTAAAAAAATTCTGTACTTTCTAATGGCTGTTTGGATCTTGAACTATACTCTATTAATTATTGTCTCAGTTTGAAAACACAGAAAAGTCAAAGGAAATCCCCACTTAGACATTTCTCACCAATACAGGTGTCCCCAATGGAAGATCCCCCATCACTTTCTGCCTGGTGACAATGGCCACCGAGACAAATAACCTCAGAGAAAAAATACTGTTCTATTTGCTCTAACGGAAAAAAAGTATTTCCTGATTCCCTAAGCTAATTGAATATTCCCTGGATCAAAAGTCCTAAAGTGGTTGTAAACCCACTTATGCAACTTGCACCTACAGGTAAGCCTAGATTAAGACTTACTTGTAGGTGCAAGAAATATCTCCTAAACCTACACGGTGCATTCAGTCCGAATCTCCATTCACAAATCCGGCATGCGCGGAGTGACGTCTTCGCCGCTCCAGCCAATCACAGCCCCGGAGCGGCGCTGTGATTGGCCGGAGCGGCGATACCCGGAAGTAACCTTCCGGGTATCTGTGGAGCGATGGCTGCGGCTGGAGGGGGAGACGAGGACGGCTTCGGGGGCCCCGATCTAAGGTAAGTGATGCATAATGAGCTAGTATGCTAGTCATACTACCTCATTATGGCTTTGTCTTGCAGGTGTTTTTTGTTTTGTTTTTTAAAACAAGTTTACAACCACTTTAAGGTTATTTCTTATAAAATTTAATATCAAGTTATATTCTGTGGATTTTGAAACTTGTAGGCAGGTAGCATAGGTGTGCGCAGCCTTTGGCATTAGGGTGTGCACCCCAAAGCTCAAACACACTCTACCGATCACTCACGATGTTCATTCAGAAAGGGAAGTAGCCGGTAAATGGCATATTTACTGGCCCCTTCCCCCACTTTGCTAAAACATCCACAGCAACAACCGGTGGGAGAGGAGGGAAGACGGTAGTGCTGTGGGAGGAAAGAGGGGGAGCCAGGTCAGTAGGGGGAATCTGTTCTTCACAGGGTGATTAGGGTGTGCTTGGGCACACCTGGCACACCCTGTGCGCACGCCTATGGCAGGTAGCTATATTATGTTATGTTTGGTACTGTGGGTAGCTTTCTTTAAAGAGGAACTGCAGTCCTGCTCACATAATTTGTAATAAAAACATCTTTGCTGTTCTGGAGCTTCCCTCCAACCACTTTGCATATTATTTTATATATACTGTGATTCTGTACTTGCCAAATATGCTGCAGAAATCTCCCTCCACTGAGTCTGGCTGCAGCCATTTTTAACTGTGGGCAGCTGAAGCTGCTGCCTGTTAACTTTGTGGATTTACACCGACACACAGAGGCACACCTCCAGCCAGGGGCGTCCGAACTGGACAGGCAAACCAAGCAGCTGCTTGGGGGCCCGAGCTGTCCTGGGGCCCCAGCAGAGGGCAGCACAGCAGAAAGAGGAGCCAGAGGACTCGAGGAGGCAGCACAGGAGGAGGAGGTAAGACATTCCCCCCCCCCGCTGTAGCCACTGTAATATCGTGCGATATGATAAAAATTTGTTGTCCACTGTGCTTGGGGCCCCCAAATTTCCTCAAATGGACCTGCCTCCAGCTCTGCAGGCCCTTTTATGACTCACCCCCCCCGCCTTCCTGGGAAACTCTCACGAGAGTGAGAGAGAGCTGTGGATGATGTCATAACCCAATTAATATGTAAAGCGCTGCGTAAATTGACGGCGCTATATAACTACCTGAAATAAATAAAATAATAAAATAAATAAATAAGCCTAGGCTAATGACCAGACAAGAAACAGGAAGTGGGCTGTATAAGGTTTTTACTGGCAGAAGGAAAAATATTTTACTATCCAAAGTTAAAACAACAAGGGCAGAGGATTTATTAGATGGAAAGTTGAAAAAATTACTGAAGTTCCGCTTTAATTTCTGGTTGGTGCACGCAGGGGTTAAATTTTTTTTTGACATGTCTTTCCCTGTAATTGTGGTCACTTCTCTTTTTGAAGGCTATATATATTCAAGGGAAGCTGGCCTTGTGGTGCAGTCCGATGTGAGGACTTGTGTATTATGGAAACCATTTTTCTGGCAGCCTCGCCCTTTAATGTGACCCAATTGCGGGCCACTATGTGGATGGACTTTCCTACCTAAACGGCATGGGCAGCACCACTAGAGGCAACAGCACAGCCAATTGTAATGTATTGTACAGCCATTTGTGAGCAACAGTTTTGTGATAGTGAATGTTACCTACTACTTCAATTGTAATGTGGAAATGTATTCAGTAAAATAAGTTCTTGTTTAAAGAAGAAGTTGTCTGGTCTCCATTATTGAACGGGAGGGAACAAGTGTGTTGGGTAGAGTGTATTTTTTGGTGTATCCTAAGAGCTGGGAAATTGGGAGTATAGTCATCATTAGCCCTCTGGGTTAAGATGAAGGAGTGAACATTACAGGTAACCTTTTATGGTTAAGAAGAAGGAAGCAAAGAGAAGGAGAAGTAGCCAGCTGACAGAGGAGGCAGTGGCTGATAACGGAAGTTCTGGTAGTGAGGAGTAACTTAAAGTGGACCTTCAGTCATTTTTTTAAATCTTTCCATCTATTAAATCTTCTGCCCTTGTTGTTTTAGCTTTGGATAGTAAAAGCATTTTTTTTCTGCCAGTAAATACCTTATACAGCCAACATAGGGTGACCACATTTCCAAACTACCATTCAGGGACACCCTGCCTTCCCAAAAATCAGCTTGTGCTGTAACGAATCACAGCACAGTGATTAGATACAAGAGGCGGGATTTATGATTTCTCCAATCGCAAGCAGAGGGCGGGGATTGTGCTCCTCCAGGCATTCCTGGCCAGGACAAGTACTGTCAGTGAGTAAAACGGTGATGTGGAGGCATTTTTTGGGGGAATCTGATTGGCCCAGGGGGTGGCTGTGTCAGTTTCATTCCGGGACACTGTATTGTCCTGGAATGAAGGTGCCCGGGACAGACCTGCAAAATGCGGGACTGTCCCGGGCAATCTGGGACACGTGGTCACCCTAAGCCAACAGCCTACTTCCTGTTTCTTGTCTGGTCATTAGCCTAGGCTTATGAAAGTTTGCCAGGAAGGGACGGGGGATGAGTCATAAGAGGGCCAATGAAAGCTGCATGGGTGGAGGTATGCCTCTGTGTGTCTGTTTAAATCCAGGAAGTGAACAGGCAGCAGCTTCAGCTGCACGCAGTTAAAATTTATGCAGCCAGACTTGGTGGAGGAAGATTTCTGCAGCATATTTTGCAAGTACAGAATCACAGTATATATAAAATATTATACAAAGTGGTTGGCGGGAAGCTTCAGCATGGCAAAGATGTTTTTAAAACAAATTTTGTGAGCAGACTGCAGTTCCTCTTTAATACTTTGTGCACCTCACTTAGTGGTAGGGTCTCCATGCTAGAGCCCGCTGCAGTACAGAGCCCTATTAAGAATGCAGCTTTTAAGCCACAGTGTGCAAGGCTTTGCGAAGTGAAGTACAGCTCCCCTCTGTACCTACAGGCAGAATACAATTAATGGTGCATTGTATTGAGTCGAGACAAGCTGCTGGAGTTAGGTAAGTTCTTTGTGCTACATTCTCAAAATGACCTTGGAACTCCAAGGTCATTTTGAAAATGTAGCACAAAGCACTTACCTAACTCCACCAGCTTGTCTTGACTCAAAACAATGCACCATTAATTAACAACTGTGTGTCAGGACAGGTAGGAAATGGAATAGACCATGTCTCCGTCTGGACAGGAGACCCAGTCCTAAAGCTGTGTGCGGGGCCCTGAAGTGTAATGTGGCCTCTGGCCTTGGGGTGGCACCAGCCCACACTGAAGTTAAGAATATTGTGAGTGCATACTTACCTGCATGCTTCTTAATAATACACAAAATTTGACAAAAGGATCTGTGGATTCAATACTTATCTGTCCCTTAGCGGGGCCTCGGCTGACCGTGTTCCATTTCAATTTCTCTTTTACTCTCTTCTTTTACCCTCTTTCTTTTTCCTTTTATTCCCAACCCTTATTTTTCTTTTTTGATGTACTCAAGCCTAGTACCTGACTACTAATGTGGTCATATTCTCAAGAAATGAAATACAAAATGTTCTCAATAGTTTGATATGTTCTGAATTAACGATATTGGTTGCAGTTTATCCCTTGTACTAATGGGTTCTGCTAGAGCATTGGTTCTCAACCTTTCTCGTGCCGTGACCCCTTGATAAAATTTCCCAAGTTGTGGGGACCCCTAACAGTAAAATTATTTTCGTAGCATGGGTTGTCAGCACCTAAGGCAAGACAAGTAATTTGTGTCCTTAACTCACGGATATTTAGCCCTCCCTGAGTCCCTTCCACTCGTACAGTATTAAACCCCTTATGGTACATTTTAGGATGTAACACTCTCTCTTTTTTCTCCTTTCTTTCCCTTTTATCTCTCTCTATCCTAAAGTCTTGTTTTTTTTTTTTTCCCCATTCATCTCTCTAGCCGTCTTTCTTGTTCTTTCTCTTATTTTTTCTCTCCATTTTTCTTTGTTCCTCCCCCTCTTTTCCTCTCCCTTCCATGTATTCTCTATTTCCTTCTCTTACTCCTTGGTGGGGGGGTGGGGGAACGGAATGACTGGCAGTGCTGGTGGGGAGTTGATCAGCCAACTTAAGTGCTCTTGATCAAGGTCATCTGCTGATCTTAGAACTGTGGTGGGGACTTTTAATGGCAACTATAATCACAGGTAGCGTTACTCACTGTGTCTCCAGCTCTGTGGTGTCTCGTAGCAGTGACACCTATGCCGAAATCAGGAGATAGGGTCTCCTCCAGCTCCTCCCACTTCACATTCCTCACCAATCAGCTGACCTCTGCCCCCCACCCATGCCGTGAACTGAATGGACGGCTGCGAAGAGGCTGAGTGGGCGGCCGCGGGCTCCAGGAACAGCCCAGCTCGGCGGCAACAGGCTCGAGGGACAGCTCTGCTGGGTGGACACGAAAAGGCTGGGAGAGTAGTGCGTGCTTCAGGAACAGCCCAGGATTCGGTGACCCCTGGCAAATCGTCATTCGACCCCTGAGGGGGTCCCAACCCCCAGGTTGAGAACCACTGTGCTAGAGGGACATTGGTTCCCAAATATATGTGTGATCTAATGTGTATTTGCAAATTTTTTCTAGGCATTGTAAATGTAAGTTATTTTATATGTAAATGATAACCTGAGAGCATTGTGTCTTTCCTTGCTTTGTACTTTTTCTTTTTTCTATCCCTAATATAAAGATTGGAATATAAGAATATCGTGAGTGGTCCTGGCTTGTAGTACTTCTGAGGTGCCCCTAGGCGGCGACCTGCTAAAAAAACGTATTCCACTGTTTAGTTTTGTTGAATAATATATACATATATAAATATATACTGAATTAGCTAGAACTCCCACGGAAGTCTGTTCCACGTTTTCGCAGCTCATACTGTGCAGAATGCTGTCAAGGTCACCTGTGGCCAGGTGACAGATGCACACCGTAGGGGGACAGGAGTGCACCGCAAGGTAGTGAACCCTATGGCTGGCTTCTGCGGATAGGAAACTGGGTGGTTGTGGAAAGCGGGACCAGAGGAGCACAACCGGGATCCTAACGGAAGCTAGAGCCAAGATTCCCCAGGGCACGGAGTCTAAGACCCAGCAGGTCTTCTCCAGAGCCTCTAGTGGTGAGGATGTTATGCTGCAGGCTGGGACCAGGTCGCGGCCCCTGGAGTTTCCTAGCTCATGCCCCGTAGGATAAGGGGAAAAGAGGGGAAGCAGCAGCACAAGATATGAGAGAAACGAATAACAAGCTGAAGGTCAAGGGCCACAAGCAGACAAGGATAACGAAAGACCAAGCCGAAGGTCAAGGGTCACGAGCAGACAGGGATAGTCGGGGACAAGCCAAATATGTAACAGAGAGACAGCCGTAGCACATGGCAGGCAGGAACCCAAACACACAATGCCTAACAAACACGTTGATCAGCAAAGCAGGCTTGGAGTGCACAGGTTAATATAGTGTTCTGTGATAGGGCCTGGGGTGGAGTCAGGCTGGGAGGAGATTATAAAGGAAGCCAGGTGAAAGGGTTCTGGCCTCTAAGATGAACACATGGGAAGGAAGGTAAGCAGACAGACAAACACTACTGCATATCCATGACAGTACCCTCCCTCTTATGGGCCCTCCCCCGCCTGGGCCCAGGCTTAAAGGGAAATCTCTGATGAAACCTACTCAACAGATGAGGTGCAGCGACATCAGATGCAGCGATCCAAGACGCCTCCTCAGGACCAAAACCTCTCCAATGCACAAGGTACTGAAGAATGGCTCTGCAGAGCCGAGAATCCAGAACTTGTCTAACCTCGTACTTAAGATTATCCTCAGAGACCGAAAACGAGGTAGGGAGATGACAAGAAGATCTATTGAGGACCAAAGGCTCTCTAGGAATAAGCAAGGGCATGAGAGGATCAACAGGAATCTGAGGAGGGTCCCCTAGACCCTTAAAGGGGAACTGGTCATCTTGCACAGGACCATCAGACTGGGCAGATGTCAGTGGAACCCTGAAGTCAGGTTGGTTAGAAGGTGACATGTCGCCGGAGTCAAGCTGAATAGCTGAAGGACAAGCAGAATGTCCTGAACAAGAAAAAGTAGGAGGCTCACTGGGCATGGGCTGGACTGGCATAACTAGTACAGAGGCAGAGTGAATAGCTGAGTCAGGTGTAGCGACTACCTGAATTGCATCGCAAGACGTAGCGACTGCAGGACTTGTAGACAAGCTAGCCTGGCTGTGCGTCCAAGGGTGGTTAGGGACAGAGAAATGTAAATGGTTATGCAACCTGGAATGAATGACCGGCTCAGGTTCACAGGGGGCAACCTTGGGTAGGCAGGACGAGGAACAGGAGGGACCCCAAGCCAGGATCTGTCCAGTAGTCCAGTCCACATGAGGAGAATGGAGCTGTAACCATGGGAGACCCAAAATTATAGGCGTTGAGGCCTTGGGTAAGATAAGGAAGGATATCCACTCCTGGTGGAGTGTCCCTACCGACATCTTAACAGGGAGGGTCTGGAAGCGGATAGGTCCCCCTGGGAGGACAGTACCATCAATCGCCAAGACCACCAATGGCGTGGTGAGGGGCAAAAGAGTAAGTCTCATGGACGATGCGATTTCCCAGTCCATGAAATTACCAGCGGCTCCGGAATCCAGATATGCTGAGACCGAATGAGAAGAAGCACCAACATGAAGGAACACAGAAAGCAGAAGACGAGAAGGGGAAGGTGATATTTCTGGGTCCAATACTCCACTTTCCAGATGAAGTGGACCCGAAAGTTTTTCTGGACAAAGAGAGCAAGTGTCACGAAAATGACCTTTGCCCCCACAGTAAAGACACAGACCAAGAGTTCTGCGCCTAGCACGTTCCTCGGGGGATAGCCTGGTCCGACCCAGCTGCATGGGTTCCTCAGCTGGTAGGAGATGCTCTACGGGTCGAAGAGAGGGGAGCTCAGGCTGACTAAGAACCAAGGAGTGCTGGCGTTACTTTTCTAAGGTCCTCTCCTGAAAGCGAATATCGATCTGGTTACACAAGGAGATAACGCCGGCCAGATCAGTGGGGATGGTTCTTCCTGATAATTCATCCTTCACTCTATCAGACAGGCCATGCAAAAAGGTTGCGACTAAGGCCTCATTTTTCCAGCTCAACTCAGCCGACAGTATGCGGAAATGAAGGGCATACTGTCCCACAGAAGCAGACTCTTGGCGGAGACGTAAAAGGGCGCTGGCCGCTGAAGAGACACGAGCCGGTTCTTCGAAGATATTCCGAAAAAGTTTCAAGAAGCCAGACAGGCTAGAAACCACTGGATCATTCAGTTCCCACAGAGGGGCTGCCCAGGCTAAAGCTTCACCAGAGAGGAGGGAAATGATATAGGCTACCTTAGCCCGATCAGACAGGAAGTTTTGGGGCTGGAGCTCAAAATGAATCGTGCATTGGCTAAGGAACCCCCTGCAAGCCTTGGAGTGCCCAGAGAAACGGGACGGAGCTGGCAGTTGTAGTGAGTGTGTGGCTGCGACTGGTGCAATAGGTGCAGCCGCTGGTTGTATTTGAGGTTGCGGATTCAGGGTTCCCAAGGAGGCCTGAAGCTGCTCGAAGCGAGAAGCCAGATCTTGGAGGAATCGCATCACCTGAGTCTGATTCGATTCCGGGGTTTCAAGTCTGCTAACTATGCCCTGCAATGGATCATCCGCGGGGAGCGGGATGTCAGCCGGGTTCATGGCTGATCAAACTGTCAAGGTCACCTGTGGCCAGGTGACAGATGCACACCGTAGGGGGACAGGAGTGCACCGCAAGGTAGTGAACCATATGGCTGGCTTCTGCGGATAGGAAACTGGGTGGTTGTGGAAAGCGGGACCAGAGGAGCACAACCGGGATCCTAACGGAAGCTAGAGCCAAGATTCCCCAGGGCGCCGAGTCTAAGACCCAGCAGGTCTTCTCCAGAGCCTCTAGTGGTGAGGATGTTATGCTGCAGGCTGGGACCAGGTAGCGGCCCCTGGAGTTTCCTAGCTCACGCCCCGTAGGATAAGGGGAAAAGAGGGGAAGCAGCAGCACAAGATATGAGAGAAACGAATAACAAGCTGAAGGTCAAGGGCCACAAGCAGACAAGGATAACGAAAGACCGAGCCGAAGGTCAAGGGTCACGAGCAGACAGGGATAGTCGGGGACAAGCCAAATATGTAACAGAGAGACAGCCATAGCACACAGCAGGCAGGAACCCAAACACACAATGCCTAACAAACACGTTGATCAGCAAAGCAGGCTTGGAGTGCACAGGTTAATATAGTGTTCTGTGATAGGGCCTGGGGTGGAGTCAGGCTGGGAGGAGATTATAAAGGAAGCCAGGTGAAAGGGTTCTGGCCTCTAAGATGAAGACATGGGAAGGAAGGTAAGCTGACAGACAAATACTACTGCATATCCATGACAAATGCATTCCATACATTAATATGGTATTAAACCCAAAAATGTAATGTATTGCAGATTACCAACCATTAGATGTGGCTGTATCAGTTTTCTTTTTTTTTAGGCTTTTTCCCTTGTGTTTTTACCTGGTGATCTGGCCAGTAACACACCTCTTGTATTAAAGTGCCCCCAATCTGCATGCGCAGTGCCTGCCCGGCTGTGAAGCCACAGCCGGGCACCCACAGTGACAATGCCGGCACTGCGGAGAGGAGGGGGAGACGAGCGGGGCTTCGTTTCCCCCGCATCGCTGGACCCTGGGACAGGCGAGTGTCCGATTATCAAAAGTCAGCAGCTGCAGTATTTGTAGACTTTTAATTCTTTTTTTTTAGTTGGAACTCCGCTTTAAGGAGATTCACCCTCTCTATTTGTCCTGTTTACCGTTGGCATTAAAAGCAAAAGTAAAAGAAAATCCCAAATTTTGGTTTGTCCCCAGAAAAGTAAGGGAAATCTTCCAATGGGAACACTAGTTCTGGTGACCTGGAGTCCCCAGAGAAATCCTTTAATTTGCAGGGATTTCCTCTCACTTCTTGTTTGGTTATGAGACAGGAAGTGAAGGAAAATCTCCACAATGGGACACAGATGACAGAAAAAAACCTGACAGGGGTTATAACCTTCCCTTACTCTACCCAATGAAAAAAAATGTTCCTATAGTTCTACTTTAGGCCCATTTCATGCGATCGGCCCGCAAAGATCCGCCTGTCCATTTTTTAGGCGGATCTGAGCGGGCCACCCATTGACTTGTATGGGCAGGCAGATATTGTAATGCTTCAGGCAGTGTAACTATAATGGTTGGCGTGGATCACAGCTTCGGAAGTCTATGAATGTGATATACTAAACAGTTAACTTCATTTTGACAGACATCAAGAAGGAAGACTTAGATAAATTGGAAAATCAAGTGGTTTTATTTAGTGTGGTAATACACAACCATAAGGGGGAGCACCAGAGGTAACTTGAGTGTATTAGCAGTACACAGGAATACAGTTTATAGTAAACGAAAGGATAATTGGTGTGAGTGGACTTCTGGTGCTGGTGTCACCCAGTGTCTTCTGGAGAGATATACTGGTCTCCTATTGTAGTGGTATAGGTAGGGAGTTCTGACTGAGGGTAGGTCAGTGGAGAGCCTATGACTACCAGTGAGGAAGGGGCTCTGACTGGCCCAAAAACTGGAGGTTGGAGGGGCTCTGACCGGCCCAAAAGCGAGGAGGCAGACGGGGCTCTGTCCGGCCCAATAGAGAGATGGAAGTCGGGCTCTGACCAGCCCAATAGTGAATGAAGACGGCAGTCTTCTGATGGAGGTATTTACCTGGCATCAGGTTCCTAGCACGAACGTCAAGCAAAAAGCGGCGGCTGTTTAAGCAGGGATAAGAGGAGGAGCCGGGTGATGTCGCTGTGACGTCATCTATCTGCGACAGAGTTGGTGGAGATGTCGGAGCCACCAGTGGAGAGATAAGAACATTACACGGAGTTGGTGGAGATGTCGGAGCCCCAGTGGAGAGATAAGAACATTACAGAATAAGAACATTACACGGAGTTGGTGGAGATGTCGGAGCCCCAGTGGAGAGATAAGAATATTACAGAATAAGAACATTACACAGAGTTGGTGGAGATGTCGGAGCCCCAGGGGAGAGATAAGAACATTACAGGATAATAACAATACAGATATCAGCGGAGATGTGTCCACTGACACCCGCTTGCCACCCGATCCGACAAGATCAGCTCAAAAGAGACATATTAAGTTCGCCATCCATCCAGCGGATCGGATGAAAATAGACATGGTGTCCATTTTCATGCGATCTTCCCATGGAGAACAGCGGGGCTCTGACAGGTCCATCTCTGCACAGTGAGTGGAGTTGGACCTGTCATTCGCCTCCTCAGCGGGGATCAACAGATCCCCTGAGTGGATCCACCCCGTGTGAAAGGGGCCTTAAGGTTAAATCTCCTTTTCCCCCAGACAAACCAGTGCCTCCTCTTTATTTGTAATGGCCTTAAAGTGAACAACATGGCACCAAGTTTACTTTGTGGACGCACCCTCTATCATATTCCCCCTTAATTGTCTCCTTTGAAGGAAGAATACATTAAATTCAGTTACATTCCTCCTAATAGCAGAGTCCCTCAATGCCTTGTACTTGCCCTTCTCTTGACAGTTTTCTATGTAAATACACCCCCAAAGTCATTTTTACCCCAGAATATTTTTTGGCTTTCCTGAAGTTTCACCGAGGTTATACTATGTAGCTGGGTTAGATGTAAATCATGCTTAGCAGATTTCACGTTTAAATTATTCAACGTAATTTTTTTCCTGACGTCCATGTATTATGCCTGTTTTTATAGATGTATTCTGACCACGGTGGATCCTGACACCGGAATTATTAATATGAAGGAGCCCCTGGAGACGATGCGCAGGTCTGTCAAGGAAGAATATGGAACTTTTCGACATGCACTTAAAGAAAAAAGGCTGAGTTTGCTCTGCCGCAGTGTGTTAGTGGGCTCGTGTTAATGTGTGTTATTCCAAAATGCACCAAAATGCATCAAAAAAGGAGAATGCATTATTTTTGGAACACAGTGAACCAAAAGGCATGGTAATGCATTAAAGTGATTGTAAAGGTAAAAATATTTTTTCCTAAAAATAACAAACAGAGTATACTTACCTGTTCTGTGCAGTGGTTTTGCACAGAACAGCCCCAATTCTGCCTCTCGGGTACCCCACTGGTGCTCCTGGCTCCCCCCCTTCACTGAGTGCCCCCATAGCAAGCCGTGACACACACAGTGCCCCCTGTTCCCTCCCCACTGGCTGTGATTGACAGCAGCAGGAGCCAATGACTCTCTCTGCTTCCTCTGAGGCATTGAAGGAAAAGACAGAGAGTGAGAGCTGTGATGATGCTCCTGGGCACAGCACTGGATCGACATTGGGATCAGGTAAATATAAAAGGAAGGGGGGGGGGTGCTTGCACACAGAAGGTTGTTTACCTTAATGCATAGAGTTACCCTTTAATGTGCATTGTGTTGGTCTGTAAAGCAGGTATGTATCTGTATATAGGTATCTTTAGGAATGAATGGCACCAGCTGTATAGGAGAGATATTTGATATAGAGCTGTGCTGTAGAACTGTCAATCTTTAAAAAAACATTACATAGTGAAGCGTGATATTTTCTAATATTGCCTTGAATCTATCACTGATCATGACCCTATTTGTACATAGGCAACATTAATAATTATTATACAATTTACACATTGTTTAGTGCTCCTTTTAATTGTTCTGTTTTGGGCCCCAGCATCCTATTCTTCATTATTGCCTACTGTTAATAAAGGGTACATGGGCAACAGTAGCACTCCCTAAATTTGCTGTAGTGCATTCATCTATCGGACTTTCTTTTGTTTGTAATCTGGTGATCCAGAAACCCCTCCTTGATGTTCAATACAGCAATTCTAAAATACCCCCATTGCAGGTTCCTTGCTGCCAACTAGGACGTTCCTTACAGTCACCAAGCAGGTTCAAGCCCAATTTTTAATCTGACTGGTGATACAGGAACCTGCAGATTCCATTACAATGACTTGTGTTTCTCTACAGTTACCGGCTGTGTGATACCGCGGATAAGAAGGTCTACAAGTCTTCTCCACTCTTTGGACAGTTTGTGAGAATTCAGAAGAAGGGGATGATTAAAGTTGGAGATCCTGTATATGAGATATCCTACTGAATGCTTCTGCTGGTGAAAACGAGCCACCAAATGTAAAACGGGACCTGCACAAGACTGGCTGTATTTGGAGAGATCTATCACAGAGAGTGGGTGGCAATGAGAGATCCGTACCATGCACTTTCCCATGTCTACATTTTCAGGATTTGCAATAGATTTTATCCCCAGCTTTGTGAACACTCAGTTGTGTTGATTATCAAAAGACTGAGGGGCCACACGCTGCTGATGTTACTAAAGTAAAAGCAACTTTATTGCAGGTCCAAAAAACTGTCAAACATCCCACACTGAAGCTGCTCTGCACTAACGCATTTCACCCATATGGGCTTAATCATATATACTCTGATTAAGCCCATGTGGGTAAAACATGTCATTGGTGTGTGGCCTGTCATTCTTTTGATACTCTGGAAATTGAGCAAGGATGGATTATTGCCAAGCACCTAGACCTTTTTTGAGACTGTGCAGAAGAATGTGGACACTTTGTGGGTGTTATCTTCTACATTCTACTCAGTTGTGTTTGGCTGGCTAACAGCGCTGCTGCTGATTGTGAGGCAGTGGATTAGCATTGTCAGCCTGCAACAGGAAGTGTAGTTTACGGCAGGATCTCCAGGAAACAAACTTTGCTACAGAATTACAAAAAAAACTGCATATAATGTAGTGTGATAACAAACATACTGAATAATAGTTTCTGGGTTTACATTTCCCCTGAATAAAACACAACTACCAGTGTCCTCTGTCTCTCTTCCCTGGTCCTCTGATCTTACTTCTCCAAGGATATAGACTTGCATGCTTAGTAGCTATCAGTTGACGGGGTGCTCTGTATTACTCTATATATTACCTGAGATTAACAACTGATACAATTTCTGACATGGTTTGCAACATGTGATTTAATGAACTTCCATGTATCAAAGATATTTCTGTACTGCTATAATTAATTGCCATAGTAAATGTTAAGATTTACGTAATATATCTTAATAAATATATAATTCAAATACTTTACTTCTGTTAATTTTTTTTTTTTTTTTAAAGGGAATGTATAATTCATTTTTATTCAGCATACATACATTTTTCCAAGCTTTCTTTTATTTTGTATACTGTATTAAATATATAGATTTATAGAATAAATAGTAGACAGCAGAATTGAGTGAATGACACAGCAAAGCTCAAGAGTATAAAAAACTGGGACTGGAGTTTCACTTAAATCAGACAGGTGAAATTCTGATCTGATGCAATCGGAGATTGATTCTAATAATATAATGATCAGATGAGGTGGATAATTTCGTTGCATGCGACCACAATCTTTCTGAACTTAAAATCGTAATAAGCATGTGTTTAATTAGCTTTCTTAGATAAAGTGTTATGCCGCGTACACACGATCAGAATTTTCGACAACAAATGTTCGATGTGAGCTTTTGGTCAGATATTCCGACCGTGTGTAGGCTCCATCGGACATTTTCTGTCTGAATTTCCGACAACAAATGATTGAGAGCTGGTTCTCAATTTTTCCGACAAGTTCTTGTCGGAAATTCCGACCGTGTGTATCCAATTCCAACGCACAAAAATCCTACGCATGCTCGGAATCAATTTGACGCATGCTCGGAATCATTGAACTTAATTTTTCTCGTCTCGTTGTAGTGTTGTATGTCACCGCGTTCTTGACGATCAGATATTCCGAGCAACATTTGTGCGACCGTGTGCATGCAAGGCAAGTTTGAGCCAACATCCATCGGAAAAAAAAACACGGTTTTGTTGTCGGAAATTCCGATTGTGTGTACGTGGCATAATAATTAATTTAAAAATGGAAATAAAAAAGACCAGAAATACGAGTGATCAACACTTATTGTTAAAGGGAGCTTCTGTATACCGATAAGTCCCCCATCCGCAGAACCCCACAACCACTGGGTCAGGGTTGTGGAGGAATGACCCTTGTCCTCATCAAAATAGCGGGATGGTGCTTTACCAAAGTACCCACCCCCCATTTTGAGATCATGAGGCCTTGTATGGATCAGCAGGAAAGGGGGGCACATGCTTGTCACTCCCTTTTTCTGGCTTGCCAGGCTGCATGCTCAGATGAGGGTCTGGTATGGAATTTGGGGGAACCCACAATGTCTTTTTTTGCATGCAACCCACCTTGGCAACCATAGGGTCTGGTATGTATTAAATTCAAAATACTAACAACTACCTACAAAACCATCCACAACTCTGCCCCCAGCTACATCACTGACCTAGTCTCTAAATACCAACCTAATCGTTCTCTTCGTTCTTCTCAAGACCTCCTGCTCTCTAGCTCTCTCATCACCCACGCCCATGCTCGTCTCCAGGACTTTTCCAGAGCCTCTCCTAGCCTATGGAACTCCTTACCCCAATCTGTCCGTCTATCTCCTTCTCTATTAGCTTTTAGAGGATCCCTGAAAACCCTCCTCTTCAGAGAAGCCTATCCTACCCACACCTAACAACTGTATTTTCATTTTGTCCATCTGATCATCCCTCACAGCTACTACCCTTTGTTCCACGTGACCCTCCCTTCTAGACTGTAAGCTCTAACGAGCAGGGCCCTCTGATCCCTCCTGTACTGAATTGTATTGTGACTGTACTGTCTTCCCTGATGTAAAGCGCTGCGCAAACTGTTGGCGCTATATAAATCCTGTATAATAATAATAATAATAATAATAGGGGAAACCCATGCTGGTGAGGTCCTCATTAAAGCGAAGTTCCAGTCACCTGTGGAAAAAATAGAAGCCGGCAGCTACAAAAACTGTAGCTGCTGACTTTTAAAAAACAGCCATTCACCTGTCCCACGATCCAGCGGTGTGCTCACCCCAGTCAGTCTCACCTGCTGTCTCTGGTCCCCAGCGCCGGCATCTTCACTATGGGCACCTGGCTGTGACAGCTTGGGGCTTCACAGCCGGGTGCCCACTGCGCATCCTGAATGGTGGATGCAGTCTTCTGGGACCTGTCAGTGTCCCAGAAGACTGCAGGGAGGAGGGAGGGAGGAAAACTTCGGAAGTGGGAATCGGGTACCTGACAAATGCCGGGATCTGGGGGTCCCCTTGTTGAAGGGGGCTTCCAGATTCCAATAAACCCCCCTTCCGCAGACCCCCACAACCACCGGGCAAGGGTTGTGGGGATGAGGCCCTTGTCCCCATAAACCATGAGGACAAGGTGTTTTGGGGGGACCCCAAAGCATCCTCCCCATGTTGAGGGCATGTGGCCTGGTATGGTTCAGGGGGGCACTCTCTCATCCCCCCTTTTTCTGCGGCCTGCCAGGTTGCGTGCTCGGATAAGGGTCTGGTATGGATTTTGGGGGACCCCTACGCCGATTTTTTTATTTTGGCGCAGGGTTTCCCTTAAAATCCATACCAGACCTGAAGGGACCTGGTGTGGATTTTGGGGGGGACCCCTATGCCATTTTTTACAAAAAATTTGGTGCAGGGTTCCCCTTAATATCCATACCAGACCTGAAGGGCCTGGTATGGATTTTGGGGGGACCCCCACGCATTTTTTTTAATTTTAGTGCGGGGTTCCCCTTAATATTAATACCAGACCCAAAGGGCCTGGTAATGGACTGGGGGGGGGTACCCATGCTGTTTTTTTCAATGATTTTTATCTATATTGCCGAGATCTGACAATTCATTACAGCTGCGATCAGTTTTAAATGAATTTTTTTCCTTTAAAAATGTAATTTTGCTGTGGTATTGTTCAAAACACGTGAAAAATGCACTACTTTACAGGCATACTAAGGACACCCCCAGGCACGATATTTAAAGGAGTATTTCATTTTTATTGTTTCACTTTAAGCATTAATAAAATCACTGCTGATGAAAAAAAGCAATTTTAAATCTTTTTTTTGCATTGATACATGTCCCCTGGGGCAGGACCCAGGTCCCCATGCCGTTTTTGTTCAATGATTTTTATCTATATTGCCTGGATCGGACAATTAATTACAGCCGCAAGCAGTTTTAACTGAGATTTTTTCCTTTAGAAATTGAATTTTGCTGTGGTATTGTTCTAAACACTGGGAAGATGCGCTACTTTACAGGCATACTAAGGACACCCCCCCGAAGGCACAATATTTAAAGGAATATTTAATTTTTATTGTTTCACTTTAAGCATTATTAAAATCACTGCTCCTGAAAAAACTGCAGTTTTTAAAACTTTTTTTTGCATTGATACATGTCCCCTGGGGCAGGAACCAGGTCCCCAAACACTTTTTATGGCAATAACTTGCATAAAAGCCTTTAAAATGGGCACTTTTGACTTTTCATGTTCGTGTCCCATAGACTTTAACGGTGTTCGCTTGTTTATACAAATTTTTTGCCTGTTCGCAATGTTCTTATGCGAACCGAACCGGGGGATGTTCGGCTCATCCCTAATTAGATCAATGCAGGGTTGGACACCTGGACAGGTGTGGTCTCGCTTCTTTGCTCTCTTTTTTGGTTCCTTTCTTTTTGCTGACGCGCTCTTTTCTTTCTCCTTACCCAAGTGTAAGATAGGCCCTCTAGTCAGACCCTTTGTCTCGACTTTAGGATTTACATATAGGTTTCATATGTGGCAATATATCTCATAAGGACATGATGCTGATACATTTGATTTTTCTAAGTACAGTATATAATATTTTCTGTGTAGGTTAAATAAGTTGAGTATTAGATGACATAGTGGTCACTACGTTTGCTATAATTTCATTATTACATCTATAGCCTGCATTGGTGGTTGGGAGGGCAGGTGTTGTCCTGCTTGACCCCTCCGCCGAATGTACAATATGGGACTGATGTTAGGCCCACTGGTTGCATAGCCTTTTATTGAACTGTAACCGTACATGTTTTATAATACAAGTCTTCAACATAGTTGTTCACTTTGGCACAGTTCCTGATACCCAAAGGTAGTCTTCTATGGATTTTTGTCCTAAACTCCTTACCCCTAAAACATGCCATCTTTGTTAACTTTTTGTTTACTGTTTCTGTTGACAGAACCATTTTGCACTCTTTTATTATTACGTTGTAACGTTTTACTGTAATTCTGAAAACTGAAGAAAAAAAACTGTTGAAACAGAAAAAAGATTTGAACCATTGTCAGTGACAATATAACATACCCAGCTGGAGCCATTATAGGCCAAAGATGACCTATCAATGGAAGTAAAGAAAGTACTTCCTGAAGCCGCACATCCGTGTTGTCCCTATACTGGGTGTATGAATGGCAACCTCAGCCTGGATCTGACCAGGCCCTCGGAGCTTAGTCATGGGTATCCCCATGACTAAGCTCTGAGGGGTGGAGCGAAGCGTGTTGAGGCGTGGCCTGGTCGGAGTCCAGGCTGAGGTTGCCATTCATACTCCCAGTATAGGAGGAGGATACACAAGTGTAGCGGGGGTCCTAAATTGAGGTTATGTTATGCCAAATTTAGGGGTGACTTGAGTGATAGTTGGCTCAAGTCTTTCAATTACTGGACTCTGCCTTGCTGCTGCTTCACCTGGCTTGCAGTTCCCCTAAGTAGTATGGGTGGCGCTGTCACTTGTACTCGGGTTGAACCACAGGTATTGGAGTGGCTATTTGGTGTCCTCTCTCGGCAGCCGTGCGGTGGGCGGGGTCGGCCTGCTGCGCATGCTGGGAGAGGATACAAAAGGGCGGACGCCATTGTTCGGGGGAGAGTGATCCGGGGACCTGTACCCGAGGGAACCTGTGGGTTCGGGAGTCGAGTGCGTGGCCTTCCAGGCCATGGGGCCACGTACGACTCAGTCCCAGGCACCTTTAGTCCTGGAACTGAAACTTCAGCCCTGGGCCCGGCACCTTTAGCTGGAGCCCGCTTCGGACGGAAGAATCTCAGGGTGCTGCCTTGCGAGGAGACACGTTTCTGGATGAGGAGGCTGGGAGGACCGTTCCGAAGGACTGGTGAGCCATCATAGTGAAGGAAGGGGTCCAGTAACTCTCCAGGGGGATGTCATCCATCCGGAACCCAGGGGCCTAATCTGGACCATCAGGAGGTTTGGGACACTATAGATCCTGTGGCAGAGGATCACCTAGACGCATCTATTGGAGATCTAGATTGACTGTTCGAGCTGCACGCCGGCTGCTAGCACCATAGGTGGCTATCCGGGTGAGCTATACCCACTCGGGACCAAGTGGCGACGAAGCCAGAAGTGCCTGAATGCTGTCTATCCTTCTAACACCTTTCTCTCTTTGTGCAAAGAAAATAAAGCTCTACGTTGGAGTGATATACTTGTGTGGACCTTGGAGTTACTTGGGGTATAGAGACTCTGTCCTTGCACACTGAGGACAGAAACCAACTTTGAGGAGAACTTCGCTGCAAGACCCGTAGGTGAAACAAGTGTGCTTAACCTCTGCAAACCAGAGGGTACGGGCATGGGGCACCTTGCGCCTTTTCCTCTCATGAGTGAGCCAAATAGACGGGAGGAAAAGGGTGAGGTCGCTAGACAAGGATCACCAAAAGTGTCAGAATGTGCTCCTAAAATCTCCTGTGGATGCATCTGTGTGCACACCTCCACCATAGACAATGCAGGCCGCTCACCTCACTATGTGGACCCCTATGCGGCTGGACGAGGATATTTTTGGAGATATCTGCAGGCACCATCGTTCCTTTGGTTACCCTGTATGGGAAGGTGTTTTTTGACCAGTCTGGTAAATCTGGGGTCCACATAGTGAGGTGAGCAGCCTGGCTGCATTGTTCTATGGTGGAGGTGTGCACATGGATGCATCCACAGGAGCATATTCTAACACTTTCAGTGATCCTTGTGTGTCCTGCTCTTTATGAACTTTTTACCTTCTAATCTACTGTTATGTATGCATAATTCATTTTTTCTTACT
Organism: Rana muscosa; assembly: GCA_029206835.1. Lineage (NCBI taxonomy): Eukaryota > Metazoa > Chordata > Amphibia > Anura > Ranidae > Rana > Rana muscosa. The sequence continues at coordinate 210,999,788 of CM055121.1, read as the reverse complement.
AGCGCTGCACTATTATTTATCAATGGTTACCTAAATTGTCAATCACTGAATTATAGAACATGACCTCCAGAAATTCACTACAATTATCTTCACTTCTAGTAAACATCTAAAACGTTTGCATATAAAAATCTGTATAGGTTATTAATTACTCTTTCATATAAATTGTATTTAAGGTTTACAGGTCCTTAAAAGCAGCTCCAGTGTTTACAAAATTATGTGTTTTAAACCTCCAAGTGTGTAAGCAGCCCAGGAATAATTTTATTACCCAGCTTAGCTCTGGAATGTGTTATGTTAGGCTAATCCGCTAATATTTTTCCTACTAGAATTTTCCACAATAATTTAAATGACAATAAAACATATGCAGGGTGAAAAAAAGTTGTGAAAATAACAAGCTGACAGCAATTAGTGCATGTTCCGGCCTCGGGTAAACAGCGACAGACATAATTCCTCAATTGGTTTAACTTTTATTGTCCTGACGAATAATCAGAGAGGGTTTTCTGTTGGGTCTAGCGTTATGTTTTATACAACTGTGTACAATAGGGTGAAGGGAAACATCTATCACCAGCCAGCTAACGCTTTTTTACTCCTGGAGCAATAGCTGCAATTTAATAACAAAGCAGCCTATGTTTAATGTAATAGGCAGTTTTCTATCTCACATACAGTAAATAATTAAACGGAAAAAAAACACACATACACACACACACATATATATATATATATATATATATATATATATATATATATATATAAATTTGAATATCGTGCAAAAGTTCATTTATTTCACTAATGCAACTTAAAAGGTGAAACTAATATATGAGATAAACTCATTACATACAAAGCAAGATAGTTCAAGCCGTGATTTGTCATAATTGTGATGATTATGGCTTACAGCTCATTAAAACCCCAAATCCACAATCTCAGAAAATTTAGAATATTACCTGCAATCAATAAAACAAGGATTGTACATAGAACAATATCGGACCTCTGAAAAGTATAAGCATGCATATGTACTCAGTACTTGGTTTGGGCCCCTTTTGCAGCAATTACTGCCTCAATGCGGCGTCGCATGGAAGCTATCAGCCTGTGGCACTGCTGAGGTGTTATGGAAGACCAGGATGCTTCAATAGCGGCCTTCAGCTCTTCTGCATTGTTCGATCTCATGTCTCTCATCTTTCTCTTGGCAATGCCCCGTAGATTCTCTATGGGGTTCAGGTGAGGCGAGTTTGCTGGCCAATCAAGCACAGTAATCCCACGGTCATTGAACCAGGTTTTGGTGCTTTTGGCAGTGTGGTCCTGCTGGAAAATGAAGTCAGCATCCCCATAGAGCTCGTCTGCGGAAGGAAGTATGAAGTGCTCCAAAATCTCCTGGTAGACGGCTGCGGTGACCCCGGACTTAATAAAGCACAGTGGACCAACACCAGCAGATGACACGGCTCCCCAAATCAACACAGACTGTGGAAACTTCACACTGGACTTCAAGCTTCTTGCAGTGTGTACCTCTCCATTCTTCCTCCATACTCTGGGTCCTTGGTTTCCAAATGAGATGCAAAATTTGCTCTCATTAGAAAAGAGGACTTTGGACCACTGAGCAACAGACCAGGTCTGTTTTTCTTTAGCCCAGGTAAGATGCTTCTGACGTTGTTTGATGTTCAGGAGTAGCTTGACAAGAGGAATACGACATTTGAAGCCCATGTCCAGGATCCGTCTGTGTGTGGTGGCTCTTGATGCATTGACTCCAGCCTCAGTCCACTCCTTGTGAAAGTCCCCAACACTTTTGAATGGCCTTTTCCTGACAATCCTCTCCAGGCTGCGGTCATCCCTGCTGCTTGTGCAACTTTTTCTTCCACACTTTTCCCTTCCAAATAACTTTCTGTTAATGTGCATTGATACAGCACTTTGGGAACATCCAACTTCTTTTGCAATTACCTTTTGAGGCTTTCCCTCCTTATGGAGGGTGTCAATGATGGTTTTCTGCACAACTGTCAGGTCAGCAGTCTTTCCCATGATTGTGATTCCTACTGAACCAGCCTGAGACACCATTTAAAGGCTCAGGAACCCTTTGCAGGTATTATGGCTTAATTAGCTGATTAGAGTGGGACACTTTGAGCCTAGAATATTGTACCTTTTCACAATATTCTAATTTTCTGAGATTGTGGATTTGGGGTATTCATGAGCTGTAAGCCATAATCATCACAATTATGACAAATCACGGCTTTAACTATCTTGCTTTGCATGTAATGAGTCTATCTCATATGTTTGTTTCACCTTTTAAGTTGCATTAGTGAAATAAATGAACTTTTGCACGATATTCAAATTTATTGATTATCACCTGTGTGTGTATATATATATATATATATATATATATATATATATATAGATACTGTATATATTAGTTAGGTAAAATATTTTTTTATTCAGTTAGTGTTTACATAACAGAGCAATAATAATCACATTGCAATACAATAGAGGATTTAAACTGGGGAAGGGGAAGGGGTGGGTAGGGAAGAGGGAAGGAACCAGAGGAGGAAAAGAGAGAGCAGAGGATATGCAACAGGTTACAAAAAGCCAACGGTCAAACCTTTGTATGCCAGTTGAACCAAGGTGGTGCCACAATGGGCTCCTGGGAGGGGTTCTCCAGCGACAAAGGGGCTATAGAAGGTACAGATCTGAATATGAAAGTCCACCTTATATGCGTGGAATAGGTGCTCATTAATTAATGGACTACCAGGGCCTTTAATGAGTCTAAATCTCTGCATGCCACCTAGTTAGTCCAGGTTTCTGCAGGGTCGTTTTGTTTCAGTCTGTAAAAACAAGGGTCTCCATGGTCATATTGTCCTTTAAGATATGTGCCCATTTCACTATGTGAGGGGTATATATACACTATATTACCAAAAGTATAAGGACACCTGCCTTTACATGAACTTTAATGGTATCCCAGTCTTAGTCCGTAGGGTTCAATATTGAGTTGACCCAACCTTTGCAGCTATAACAGCTTCAACTCTTCTGGGAAGGCTGTCCACAATGTTTAGGAGTGTGTCTATGGGAATGTTTGACCATTCTTCCAGAAGCGCATTTGTGAGGTCAGGCACTGATGTTGGAAGAGGAGGCCTGGCTCGCAGTCTCCGCTCTAATTCATCCCAAAGGTGTTCTAATGGGTTAGGGTCAGGACTCTGTGCAAGGGGGACGAGGGATCACCTCATTCTAGACATGTGCAGAATGAAAAAATTTGTTTAGTTTTGATTCATTATTTACATAATTTTGTTTAGTTATATTCATTTACTTTGTTTTCAGATTTCGTTTTGTTTATTCATATTCAAATAGATTACATTTTTTTGAATTCCATTCGAATGGCATTCAAATTAAATTCCATTCAAAATCAAATTTATTCTATTCGAAATTCCAATTTTGGAAGATGTTATGTTCTTTCTATTCCATACTATTCTATTGTTTTTTTTATTCTATTTTTTATTTTCTATTCTGTTCTTTTCTATTACATTCTATTTTTTTCTATTCTATTCTAATTAAAATTTATTCTATTCGAAATTCTAATTTCAGAAAATGGTTATATTATTATATTCTTTCTATTTTATTCTATTCTTTTCTATTGTTTATTCTATTCTATTCTTTTCTATTATTTTATTTTCTATTCCATTATTTTCTATTCTATTCAAACTCAAAATGATTCTATTTGAAAATTTGAATTTCAGAAGATGGTTATATTCTTTCTACTTTATTCTATTCTGTTATCTTCTATTCCTTTATTTTATTTTCTATTTTTCTGTTCTTTTATTTTCTATTCTAATGTTCTGTTTTACTCTATTCTTTTATTTTCTATTCTGTTCCTTTTTTTTCTACTCAATTTTTTTCTAATCTTTTATTTTGTATTCTGTTTTACTCTATATATTATTTTCTATTCTATTCCTTTATTTTCTATTTTATTTTATAATTTTCGGAAATTTGAATTGGATTCGAATTCAAATTTTGTTCAAAATTTTCATTCTTTACATTGGATTTGTTTAAAGCGGAGCTCCACCGAAAAAAAAAAATATAAAAAGCCAGCAGCTACAAATACTGTAGCTGCTGACTTTTAATATTAGGACACTTACCTGTCCTGGAGTCCAGCGACATCGGCAGCAGAAGACGAGCAATCGCTCGTCACTCTGCTGCCCCCACCGCCATCCTCGGTGAGGGAACCAGGAAGTGAAGCCTTGCGGCTTCACTGCCCGGTTTCCTACGGCGCATGCGCATGACGTACTACCCGCAGAATACCCGCAGAGAGGACACCCGGAACTGGGTGCAAATACCTGTCTTAGACAGGTATCTGCACCCCCCTCCCCCCTGAAAGGTGCTAAATATGACACCGGAGGGGGGGGGTTCCGATGAGCGGAAGTTCCACTTTAGGGTGGAGCTCCGCTTTAAATTTGTTACTATTGTAATTTGGAAATTTGAATACATGTGAATTTCCGAACAATTAAAAATTTGTCCAAATTTCAATTCGGAAAAAAACAAACAGCACATGTCTACCTTCTTCTGAAGTCTCTTCTGAACCTTTCAAATGATGAGTACTCCTGCCACTCAAGCAGGCTTTCCCAGGTTTAATGGGTCTCTCCAAGGCAGCGGTGTTTGAGCAGTGTGTTGGCACATGGACGGAGTGGCCACCATTTTGTTCTTGGGAGACTCTGATTACTTTGATCTGAATCTCACATATCTGTCCCCTCTAAGAAGCCCTAACAGTTGTTGTGATGCAGTTAGATCTTTGGGGAGTATGGGAGACCGATCCCAAGTAGGTTGGGGGTGAAGAGGTATGTCGCAACTGGTGGTGCTGAGAGATTGCAAAACTCTTTGGAACGCACCTGCCATGAAGAACTCATTAATGTGCTTCCCTCATCGGTTATTTTTAAATGCCAATACAAAGGGGAAGTACCGAAAAACATCCACAATGGGTTTAAAAGCGTATTTCCACTTTTGCAGCCAAATTGGAATAACGCCTTTGGCTATGATGGGTTTGGACAACTGTGTCTGTTAGGACTACCCTGTCTGTACTGTGCAGGCAGATCTTCATTATCAATTATAGTCAGATTTGAATTCTGTTTGTCCTAACAAGTGTTAAAGGTGTAAAGGATTTGTCCCCTGCATTGCATGTTCACAAGGACAAACTTGGGACAGGCTCACTTTAACATTGTTTAAAAAATCTTGCGGTCAGCCGTGACACCATCTCCTGAGAAACCTCTAAAAAGAAAGAAATATTTAAATTTTTTAGGCATACTGTGTGAATGGGAACACATGAAAAGGTAACCCAGAGGTATACTGGCCCTGGTAAAACACCATTTTGTACCCCCATCTTATGACCCTTTGCTACACTTATCAAAAATTAGCCGGACACCAAGGTTGGGATAAACTGGCCCTTTTAACGGCCCCTTTATTTAAGTAAACAAATAATTTAGCATTTATAAAAAACAAAAAAAACAGGCATAATCTTTTTAGGGTTGCCGATCCTTGGAGGCACTATCATCAAACTCTTTAACTTGTATCTGCTTAAACTCTCTTATGATCCCTGCCGCATTGCACCGACTCTGGGACGAACACCATCAGCAGATACACCATTCCATAACCAGTTACTCCACATAACTGGCATTCACCGGGGACCCATACCTCAGATGTGTCCCCATCCTCAATTTCCACAGTTTATTTACCAATGCCTCCAAAGACCCAACCGCCACAGCGCAAATTGTGAAGCCTCACACATTTGTGCCCTGCCAAAAACGCACTGCTCGCTGTATCCCATCTTGCAAGCCCTGAGTCCACAGGTCTGTGCCCACAGCATTGAGATGTACCCCATCCTCACAGAGATATCTCCACGTCTCCACCTCTAACTCCCGATGTCTGATCACAACACCCCCGTTTCTTGCCACAAACCTCCCAACCTCTTTGTTAGCCTTCACTCTGGCCCTATTGAGTTTTGCCACCGACCTGGCAAGACGCCAGGTGGTGCGAGCGACGATGTCTGACCATACCACCATCATATGCGGAAATGCAGCTTGCAATCGCAACACGTCGAACTTAATGTCCCTTATCAGGTGTCCACTAGATCAAACTCCAAGGTCGTTACCACTCGCATGTGTGCCTATCACATCAGGGGGCCTATCCCATCTAGCAGCCCTGTTGATCTCCGGGACCACCCTGCTCCAGGGACACCTATCCACCGAACACTGACCTCTGACCTGGGAAAGCTTAGCTGGCGGCCATTAAGCCGTACGTCAGCCCTCCTAGCCCCCCAATGTACAAACGAATGGCCCAGTATCCAAACGAGGCAAGCATGATCTGAAAGAATTTTTTTAAAACATAGCACACACACACAGAACAGTAACACAACAACGATTACCATTCGTGTATGAGAAAATTGCACACCATAAAACAGAAAACGCCCTCCCCCCATGGCCACCCATATTAAAACAAATGGGGCGGACATAAAGTTTTAACTGATCTGACTCCCACCTGCCAATGCGCTTGACCACCGCATTATCCAATCCCCATCTAGCAGCCTCAGTGGCCGCCCCAATACAGAAAGAATGCGAGGAAAATTGACTGGTCTCAAAACCGGCCGCCGACAGGCAGCGGTGCAATACCGATACAAATTGAAAATTCGATAGAGCTGCGCCATCCGAATGGACCAGAAAAGAGCCTGCCACAGCTTGGCGAAGCCCTAGGTACTCCCCCACTGCAGCCACCGGGCATATGGCTGAGCTCGGAATACTGAGAAAATCAACGTGGGCCCCCCTTCCTGCCTGATCCATCTTAGAACGACAAATTAAAATTCTGACCGTCACGCCATCACAGCGGACGTCCCCCACAGACAATCCCCCATGGGCCATTTTCGAAGGACTAACTAATTCCCCTACCCTGAGGGCTCCATAAAAGGCCAGTGCAAAGGCCCCCCGGAACAGCAACATCTCAAAATTGGACGAATAAATCAAGGACGCCTGCAAAAACAACGTTTGCAAAATCTCAAAGGTGATAGGCCGGCACCTGTCCTATAACCCCGCAGAGCCTGCCTCACCAAAAATTCTTTGGTATAATCGGGCATGCCCCGTAGTTTGAATCAAAAAGCCAGGCCGGCTAACTTGCGGCGCATGGCAGAAAGAGATACCCCCTAGGCAAAACCCAGACACACAAAGTAGATGACCTGCTGGCAAACGTCCCCACTGTCGCCCTCCAACCTTACCCTCCGCGTCAAGGCCCCCCATTCCCTCCAGACCTTAGAATAGGATGACCAAGTCGACTCGCTCAAGGAGTTCCGAATCAAGCCGGCAGCGATTCCAACGCAACCCGCCACAGATGAGGAGGACAAGGGTTCCGTGCTGCTCCACGCCCGGCGCCAAAGCGAGAAAGAGCGTCAGCCACCGTATTCGCCACCCCAGGGATATGCACAGCGTACAAGAACTTTTTTTTTCGAAGACAACACAAAACTGAATATTGCAACAACCGTACGACCAGGGCGGATGACCCAGACAGTGAGTTGAGAACCTGTACTACCCCCATATTGTCGCAGTGCAGCCGTACCTTTTTGTTGCTAAACAGAGCACCCCAAAGCTCTAAGGCGACCACCACTGGAAAGAGTTCCAGCAGCACCAAATTCTTCAAGAATCCCGCCTCTCTCCACTCGGCGGGCCAGCGCTCAGTACTCCACCGACCCCCCAAGAATGCTTCATACCCAGTGGATCCGACCGCATCTGTAAAAAGCTCTAGGTCATAGTTGCTGACTGGCCCCTCCATCCAGATGGACCAGCCATTGAAATCGTCCAAGAATGTCCGCCCAACCTGCAAATCAGCCCTATGTTCTTTGTTCAGCCTAATGAAATGCCTGGGGGAAGTAACCCCAGCCGTGGCAGCCAACAGCCGTTGACAAAAAACCCTGCCTATTGGCATAATGCGGCAAGCAAAATTGAGCTTGCCGAGCAGAGACTGCAATTCCTGAAGTCTAAACTTGTTTCTCCCCGAAGCCAAAAGGAACTCTTCCCGCAGAGCCCGTAATTTGTCGTCCGGCAGACGACATTCCATGGCTCTGGAATCTATCTCAATACCCAAGAATTGAATCACCTCCGCAGGGCCCTCAGTCTTGTCCACCGCGAGAGGAACACCAAAACGCTCCATTATGTGTTGCACTGTTGCCAGCAGTACTCCGCATAACCTGGAGGCCGGAGGGCCAATACAAAGAAAGTCATCCAGGTAATGAATCACTGGATTGGCCCCCGACATGTCCCTCACCACCCATTCCAGAAAAGGGCTAAAGGTTTCAAATAGGGCGCACGAGATAGAGCAGCCCATAGGTAGGGAGCGGTCCACATAAAAAGCCCTCAACCATTGACAACCCAAGAGATGAAAAGTTCTCGGGTGCACCGGAAGTAAACGAAAAGCTGCCTCTATGTCCGTTTTTGCCATAAGGGCCTCCTGTCCATAGCGCCGAACCCTATTTCGAAATGTCTGACACAGGTCAGCCCCTGCTGCAGCCGCTTTCCTTTTGACTTTCTACAAAGTTACAATGTACAGTCTAATCACTGGGAAAGAGGAGACGGAAGAAATAATTCTTCCTGCCTGCAGCAGATTGATGACTTTTTTTGAGGTTAAACAAAGGTGGCGTGCGGCGGGCATCGGGCAGCTGACAGCGGCTTCTACATCCTCTTCTTCATCACGGTGGCTTCCGCCATGCGTCTCCTCCCCTCCTCCTAGAGGTCCAATAGGATCAACTGTCCTTTCAGCCAATAGGGTGACGGGTCTCAAGACTCCCTTCCTGATTGGCCGGGAGGAGGTTCAGTGTTACAAATAGCGACTATTCATTCACTATTGTAACACACCTGGGTGGGCTCGGTTTCCGTTCTCTGCGCCCTGAGCCTATCCTATTTTGAAGCCTGTTAGAGCCTCTGGCTCTAATTAGGTGCTTTAAAAAAACAGTCCCCCCTCTTGGAATTTATGTGCCCGGCGTCCTGCATAGGGGCCAGATGCATGGATAAGGGGGCGGCGCCCGTGCGCCCTTAATGGACGGGCCGCCCCTGGACTAGGCAAGGGCACTAGACTGGAGCTTAATGATTGCTTTTTAATGATAAAAGGTAGAACCTTTTTGGAGAAATTATACTGTTGTTTAGGGATGAGCTCGGTGACGCGAACGGCCGACAATACACTGCGCCATCGCAGTGCAATCCCGGCGCTGTGATTGGCCAAGAATGCACTGTGACCCCGCATGCTTGGCCAATCACAGCGCCGGCAGCGAGGAGAGCCATATTTGGCCACAGGCAGGATGCCTGTGGCCAATTATAGCTCAGGGGGGTTTAGTACACGCCCCACACTCTAAAAGGCCGCCAGCGCAGCGGCCTTGTGTAGTGTGTTCCGGCGTGCAGGGAGAGAGAAGGATAGGCAGGGACAGTGCCTTTGCTATTTGTTCATTAACCTTGTGTGCAGGGAGAGAGAAGGATTGGCAGGGACAGTGTCAGTGATATTATTTGCTAAACCTTGTGTGCAGAGAGAGAGAAAGATAGGCAGGGACAGTGTTAGTGATATTCTTTGCTAAACCTTGTGTGCAGGGAGAGAGAAGGACAGGCAGGGACAGTGTCAGTGATATTCTTTGCTAAACCTTGTGCATTTACAGTGTGTTGGCATGCAGGGACAGAGAAGGATAGGCAGGGGACAGTGTCAGTGTCATTTTTGCTAAGCCTCCTGCACAGTATACACCTGAAGCTAGCCCTTATTGCTGTGTTTTCCTGTTGTGTAACACAGGCAGGCATTTGCAGCACTTACAGTGGGCGTAGTGTGCCTCCTGCACAGTATACACCTGAAGCTACCCCTTATTGCTCGTGTTTTTTTTTATTTTGTGTTACACTAACAGGCATCTGCAGCACTTACAGTGGGCGTAGTGTGCCTCCTGCACAATATACACCTGAAGCTAGCCCTTATTGCTATGTTTTCCTGTTGTGTAACACAGGCAGGCATCTGCAGCACTTACAGCGGGCGTAGTGTGCCTCCTGCACAATATACACCTGAAGCTAGCCCTTATTGCTGTGTTTTCCTGTTGTGAAACACAGGCAGGCATCTGCAGCACTTACAGCGGGTGTAGTGTGCCTCCTGCACAGTATACACCTGAAGCTACCCCTTATTGCTGTGTTTTCCTGTTGTGTAACACAGGCAGGCATCTGCAGCACTTACAGCGGGCGTAGTGTGCCTCCTGCACAATATACACCTGAAGCTAGCCCTTATTGCTGTGTTTTCCTGTTGTGTAACACAGGCAGGCATCTGCAGCACTTACAGCGGGTGTAGTGTGCCTCCTGCACAGTATACACCTGAAGCTACCCCTTATTGCTCGTGGTTTTTTTCTTTTGTGTTACACTAACAGGCATCTGCAGCACTTACAGTGGGCGTAGTGTGCCTCCTGCACAATATACACCTGAAGCTAGCCCTTATTGCTGTGTTTTCCTGTTGTGTAACACAGGCAGACATCTGCAGCACTTACAGCGGGCGTAGTGTGCCTCCTGCACAGTACACACCTGAAGCTACCCCTTATTGCTGTGTTTTCCTGTTGTGTAACACAGGCAGGCACCTGCAGCACTTACAGCGGGCGTAGTGTGCCTCCTGCACAATATACACCTGAAGCTAGCCCTTATTGCTGTGTTTTCTTGTTGTGTAACACGGGCAGGCATCTGCAGCACTTACAGCGGGCGTAGTGTGCCTCCTGCACAGTATACACCTGAAGCTACCCCTTATTGCTGTGTTTTCCCATCTCCCTGCAGGCCATTAGAATGTCTAGAAGGCCAACAAGGAGAGGCAGACAGTCAGGAGCCAATAAAAGAGGGCAAGCAGGCTCTGTGTCTAGAGACAACAGTGCTGGTCGTGGACGCGGTGCATCGTCATCAGCACGTGGCCATGGGACACGCTTGTCCTTATTTTCGCCAGCTGGACGTGTTGAGCCGCATCATGCCGAAGACTTGGTAGAGTGGATGACCAAGCCCTCCTCATTCTCCTCATCCTCTCTCACCCAGGCTCAGGGTACTGGCAAAGCAGCTGCCAAAGCGTCCTCTTCCCTTGTATTAATGTCATCATCAGTCACTCCTTCCCTAGACCCACCATGTCCTCCTGAGGAGTCCCCCGAACTGTTTCAGCACAGTGTTGGGTACATGCTCCACGAGGATGCCCAGCGTTTCAAAGGGTCTGATGATGATACACAGCTAGAGGAAGGCAGTAGCGTGAGAGCAGAGAGAGGGGATGCTCAAGAAGGACAGAAATCTGGCAGTCATGTTCCAGCAGCTGCAGCATACTGCCAGATTGGCTCCAGTGATGAGGAGGGAGGGGATGATGAGGTCACTGACTCCACGTGGGTGCCTGATAGGAGAGAGGAGGAGGATGAGGAGGAGGCACATCTCCAACGAGGCAGGATGCCCTCGGGGGGCCAGCGTAAGGGCAGCACACCGACTGAATCACACCGCAGAGCTCCGCCTGTGCAGGGCGCTGCCTCTGCCCGTTATTCCAAAAGTTCTTTGGTGTGAGCCTCTTTTGAGTCAAGTGCATCAGATCGCACCGCTGCTGTTTGCAACATATGTCTCAAACGTATCTCGCGTGGCCAAAACATCAGCCGCTTGGGCACCACATGCTTGACCAGACATATGTTGACCTGCCATGCAGCTCGTTGGCAAGCCTACCTTAAAGACCCACACCAAAGAACAAAGCGGACCTCTCCTTGCTCCGCATCAGCTGGGATCTCCAACCCTTCAGTCCTCTCTGAAACCTGCACTAAGAGGAATGAAGGTGTAGAATTAGGTGTGTCACAGCCAAGTACTTGCGGGCACTCTGCTAGCAGTACACCGACGTCTGATTCTAGCAGGCAAATTTCCCTGCCCCAGCTGCTGGACCGTCGAAAGAAGTTCACTCCCAGCCATCCACATGCCCAGCGGTTGAATGCTAGCTTGGCTAAATTGCTAGCAATTCAACTGCTGTCTTTTCAGTTGGTAGACTCGGCCCCCTTCCGTGAGTTTGTGCAATGTGCGGTTCCTCAGTGGCAGGTTCCCAAACGCCACTTTTTCTCACGGAGGGCGATTTCGGCTCTCTACCGGCATGTGGAAGGCAATGTCTTGGCCTCGCTGGACAGGGCGGTCAGCGGTAAGGTGCATATTACCTCTGACTCATGGTCCAGCAGGCATGGACAGGGACGTTACCTTTCTTTCACGGCCCATTGGGTCACTCTTTTGGCAGCTGGGAAGGATGCAGGACAAGGTGCAGTAGTGTTGGAGGTTGTTCCGCCGCCACGCCTCCAAAATGCTACTACTGGTTCTGACACACCTCTCTCCTCCACCCCCTCCTCTTCTTCTTCCTCCATGGCCTCTTCCTGTGCTTTGTCCTCGGAACCAGCAGTGCTCCGTAGGCGTTCAAGGGGCTACGCAAGTACGCAGGCAAAAAGATGCCATGCCATGCTTGCGCTGGTGTGTTTGGGGGACAGGAGCCACACAGGGGCAGAGGTTCTGTCTGCTCTGCAGGGGCAGGCCAAGAGGTGGTTGACGCCACGCCAGCTTAAGCCAGGAATGGTGGTTTGCGACAATGGCACCAACCTCCTCTCCGCCCTTCGACAGGGACAACTGACCCATGTGCCCTGTGTGGCTCACGTCCTTAACCTGGTGGTGCAGCGGTTCTTGGGCAGATACCCGGGCTTACAGGATGTCCTGAGGCAGGCCAGGAAAGTCAGTGCTCGGCTGGCTGAGCTGCAAAATGAGTTGAACCTGCCCAAGAACCGCCTTATATGTGACATGCCCACCAGGTGGAACTCAACGTTGGCCATGCTGCAGCAGCTGCACATGCAGCAGAGGGCCATCAATGAGTACCTGTGCGACTACAGCACCATGACAGGGTCAGGGGAGCTCTGTTTTTTTTCACCACGCCAGTGGGGCATGATCAGGGATGCATGCACTGTCCTGGCACCATTTGAGGAGGCCACGAGGATGGTGAGCAGTGACAGTGCATGCATCAGGGACACCGTACCTCTTGTCCACCTGTTGGAGCATACGCTGCGTGGAATAATGGACAGGGCACTTGAGGCAGAACAGAGGCAGGAAGAGGAGGACTTCCTTGCCTCTCAAGGCCCCCTTTACCCAGACAGTGTTCCTTCTGTCCCACCCATCACACAGGAAGAGGACGAGGAGGAGGAGGAGGATTGTGTCAGCATGGAGGTGGAGCATGGCACTCAGCATCAACAGCAGCAGTCTTTTAGGGATGATTTACAGTCCCAACAAACCCGTGGACTTGTACGTGGCTGGGAGGAGGTGGCTGCGGATCATGTCTTCCTTAGTGACCCAGAGGACTCCGGACCTCAGCTAACCTACTCTGCATGGCCTCCCTGATCCTGCAAAGTCTGCGGAAGGATCCTCGTATTCTTCGGATCAAGGAGAGGGACCATTACTGGCTGGCCACTCTCCTTGATCCACGGTACAAGGGTAAGGTTGCGGACCTTATCTTACGGTCGCAGAGGGAGCAGAGGATGAGACATCTCCGGGAGGCCTTGCAGAAAGGTCTGTGCAACGCGTTCCCAGAGACTGGGAGGTTACAAACTCCTGGTCCTGGACAACAAGTTGCTGAGGCTTCGGTCAGCAGCAGAAGGAGCGGTGGAGAAGGTGGCCGTCTGACCGATGCGTTCAGACAATTTTTTAGTCCGCAGCCCCAAGGTATGATCGGTTCCAGCAACCATCGCCAGCGTCTGATATACATGGTGCAGGAATACCTAGGGGCAAGGTCAGAATTGGACACCTTTCCCACCGAAAATCCTCTGGCTTACTGGGTGTTGAGAATGGATCACTGGCCAGAGCTTGCACAGTATGCAATTGAGCTACTGGCCTGTCCTTCATCCAGCGTTCTTTTGGAACGCACATTCAGTGCTGCTAGAGGCTTTGTCACGGATCACAGGGTGCGCCTGTCCACCGACTCGGTTGATCGACTGACCTTCATAAAGATGAACCAGTCTTGGGTCACCACCAGCTACCAAACACCTAAAGCTGATATATTTTCAAATGTCACATCCCTTCAAGACTGATGCTGATGCTGAGTGACTGTCCTGTTATGTTGACTGACTATCCTCCTCCTCCTCAATGATCCGATTCTTGAAGATAGTGTAGCGGGTACTTGAATTTAAGGGAGGCATCTGGGTGGTAGTGTAACCCAGATGCACAAATTGCTAGGGGATCCGAGACCCTTTTCTGGTTCTTGGAGGACTCTGGTGGTGTGGGGTTCCTTGCGGTCCACAGGTGGCGCTGTTGCCCTGGGCCGGAGCTGAATTCACACCGCAAGACTGTACCTTTTTGTCCTCCCCTGGAGCTGGTACAGCGGGGCGGGAAACCTGCTGTGGCGCAAAGGGAGAGGGGATAAAAGGGGCGGACGCCCTTACCACGGGGTTCAGAGTTCAGAGTGGGAGTCAGAGGACTCGGCCGCACCCATGCACCTTCAGCTTGGGTGCCTGCGTTCCAGTGTTCCAGGCCTAGGTGCCCTTGACCTGGCCGGAGCGAGGATGGAGTCCATCCCAGGCACCTTTAGCCTGGGGTGAGGTACTATGGCGGAGGCCTGGGGCTCAGTACCTTCGACTGAGTTCCGCAAGGGTGGAGGAATCCGAGGGGCCCCTAATTCCTGGGGTGCCCGTGTCTGAGTTCGTGAGGACTGGTGTGCGGAACTTCTCTGAAGAGTCCAGCGCAGCATTGCTGGTGACAGAGAGGCCTCCTGTTTCTCCCTTGGACGGATCTCTTTCCCCTGACAGGGGCCGTGCTAGCGAAGGTAATTCACATTCTACTGCAGTGGCAGTGACTATCCGCCACTGGTGATATCACAGTGGTTAGCCGGAGAAGGGAAAGGATTGTGCCTCGATCTATTCCCCATTACTACTCAGTAGAAGAAACTGTTTATTGTTTGGCAAGAAGAATAAAACTGAGTTGGACCTATTCACTGTGTGGAACTCTGGTTACTAGGAGCAAAGGAGTCAGGGACGAAGTACTGGACTTGACTCTAGGACACCTGCACAGGGCCCAATCTTCTGGCCTTCACCTCTTAGCTATGGAGGACATGGGCCGTGGTGTATCTCATCCTTCTCCCCAATGTAGAGACCCCTAGACGAAGAAAGACAAGCCGAGAACGTGAAAGGGAGAGAGGGGTGAGGCCGCTACACGTGGGGGCATCGTGTCCAGGATGTGTATGGTGTCTGAATTTGAACTTTGCTGCCCGGAGGAGTTCCGAGTAGGTCAGCCATATTGGCCAACGTGCCACGAGGCAACCCATAGCTGCGTAGTTCATGGGCGGGGAAAGAGAAAAGCCCGCGAACAAGTGCAGAAGGTGGGAGGAGTCTGGCCATGTGGACGTACGCACGTGGAGATTCCGGCGCGGGTGGGTCAGTGCGCAATGGAGCAGCGAAGAGAGGAGATGACTTCAACCACTCCTTGGATTTCAGCTTCTTCTTGCATGGACATGAATTCTCTGGCTGCTCCGCTTATGGATACGGGGATAAGACTGTACACCTGCAGAGACATGGAGGCCCTCGGTGTGATCTGTCCCGGCTGTTCGGGACTGGTGGTCCAGCTGAAGCCATTCGGGCGATGTGAGGTCTGCAAGGAGTTTCTCTTCGAGGTGGAACCATCCACAGAAAAGCCTCGGGCTTTCCACCTCAACTACCTCACAGGGACTGCCACTCCGGAAGGAGAGATCGATGCTGGTGGGTTCCCCGTGCGCACTGATCCGGGCGAAGTGACTGCCCAAGCGGAGATGAAAAGAGAAAAATCCGAGGATGCTGCCTCGGTCACCAGCAGTTCCCTGCTCCGACCACCGAAGAGGAAAGTCGGCCTAGTGATGGCCTCGTGTGGTCGTGGAAGAGCTTCACCCCGCTGCTTGCCTGGCCTGGATGGATGCGGAGAGAAGAGTCCTGGACATCCCTGTTCTTCTGAAGGCCCAGGTGAGCCAGGGGTTGGGACTGTCTGTGTGGTTAAGAGTGGCGGAAGCCCACAAGGGGGATAGTTCCGTGACTGGGAATTATCTGCCTGCTGAATGCTATGACACCTCTGACCTGGATTCATTGTCTGACAAAGGTGATGATGGGGAGATAGTACACCTCGGGTGGAGGCCTCGGCGCCTGGGGAAGAATCTGGTCCTCTGTCTGAAGTTCCCCTTCTGGACTCAACATCCATTTCACCCGTACCTGCCTCGAGAACTGCTTTATGAGGTGGAAGTTTTTTGCCAAAGATGGTATGATACCTTTGTGTGGGACAAACTTAAAGTACAGCAAGCACGGCGGTACCTTTCCTGTTCACCAACGGTCACCAAGAAGTTCCAGGACTGTAAAGCTAAGTGGATGCTGGGAAGGCATATCCATGCGGACAGAGTGGTGATTTGCCGCAAGGAAGGAGGAAATGCTGAGTACCATGTGGAGGCTTTGGACAGACATTTGAAGCCTGTGTTCCTACCGCATCCAAGGTTTTACCTTTAAGGAGAAAAAGGAAAGACCTGTGTGTGTTCTTTTTGCTGTTCATTGCTGAACTTTCCGGAGTGTTTTCACCGGAACACAGGGACTGTGCCCTAGTTTTTTTTTGCATTTGGGCAGTTCTACTCTTTGGAGAAATGGGAGCTGTTTTTGTTTTGTTCTCCCTCCTTCTCCTTGCACTTCTGAGAAATCAGTAACTTTGGGTTTTAGTTAGTGTAGAATCACAGAGAAATGATGAAGAGAAAAGTTCATCTGGAAGTGATGAGTGTCTTGGCCGCGGCATTGTCATCAGGTGGCAGTGTTGCGCAACGATTGTTTGTTTCTTTGACATTGTGCAGCACTTATTGGAGTGAATGGGTTTCTTCTCGGATAGACTCATTCATTCCAAGGAAACACACATATGTTGTTAGGATGTATGTTTCTTTTCTTTCCCTCTGCAGGAGACTCGTCTATCAAGGCTGCTGAGAATGGGTGGTCCTTAGATAGCCAGGGGGAGGGAAGAATGTAAATGTGTGAGATATTTACAGTGTTTTATTGAAAAGTTTTATAGATATATTGTTTTAAGTTTTCCCTTTCCCATTCAGGTCTTGGCACAATTCAGGGCTAAATTGTGTAGTTTGGTTTCTGGGCTGAACTTATGTCACCACCCTTGTGGGATGTGAGCTTGTACCAGACACTGGGGACCAGTGTCAAATCACCAGGGGGAGAGTGTAGCGGGTACTTGAATTTAAGGGAGGCATCTGGGTGGTAGTGTAACCCAGATGCGCAAATTGCTAGGGGATCCGAGACCCTTTTCTGGTTCTTGGAGGACTCTGGTGGTGTGGGGCTCCTTGCGGTCCACAGGTGGCGCTGTTGCCCTGGGCCGGAGCTGAATTCACACTGCAAGACTGTACCTTTTTGTCCTCCCCTGGAGCTGGTACAGCGGGGCGGGGAACCCGCTGTGGCACAAAGGGAGAGGGGATAAAAGGGGCGGACGCCCTTACCACGAGGTTCAGAGTTCGGAGTGGGAGTCGGAGGACTCGGCCGCACCCATGCACCTTCAGCTTGGGTGCTGGCGTTCCAGTGTTCCAGGCCTAGGTGCCCTTGACCTGGCCGGAGCGAGGATGGAGTCCATCCCAGGCACCTTTAGCCTGGGGTGAGGTACTATGGCGGAGGCCTGGGGCAGCTATGCCATTTTTCTCAAAGATTTTCATCCATATTGCCAGGACAAGACATGACATTAAAGCCGCAAGCAGTTTTAAATGGCTTTTTTTTCCTTTAGAAATGTAATTTTGTGCAGGGACAGTTCTAAACACGGGAAACACATGGCACTTCACAGGCATACTTTAGACACCCCAGAGGTACGATATTTAAAGGAATATTTCACTTTTTTTTTCACTTTATGCATCGTTAAAATGACTGCTCCCGAAAAAACGTCAGTTTTTAAAACTTCTTTTTGCATTGATACATCTCCCCTGGTGCAGAACCCGGGTCCCCAAACCCTTTTTAGGACAATAACATGCATATTAGTCGTTATAATTAGCACTTTAGATTTCGAACGTTCGCGTCCATTGTATTTAATAGGGTTCTAACGTTCGCGCAAACTTTCGGTCCGTTCGAAGGTTCTGGTGCGAACCGAACGGGGGGGGGGGGGGGGTGTTTGGCTCATCCCTACTGTTGTTGTATCTTTTGACATGTTATAGGTATTCACGCAAAAATGTAATGTTACTGAGGGATCCACCCTAAGAACATGATCAGTTTATGATCTTTATAAAAGGGTAAATGTTACATTCACTGCATATTTCTCTAGACATTTACTGGACACATTTTAAAATAATATTCCCTAGATGATTGTGTTTTATAATTAAAAATGTCATAATTGCTTATGAACATTAATAAACCTGATTTGTAAAACGATAAAAAAAAAAAAAAGCCCCCTGCTGGAGACAGAACCAGCCAGCATGCCAGGCTATCCCTATGACAAGTTTGCAGCCTAAAGCCCTTAAATGTCCTTTAGCATTGGGGTCCAGTGGATGCAATTGAATTTAGAGATGTATATGTGATTATCCCCAAACTCTTCTTTTTTTTTTTTTTTTTTTTTTTTAATATGTTGATATGTGTAATACAGAATAGGATTTTGCAACAATATAATTTTCTACCACTAGATGGCGCTGTTCATTTGCAAGGTCAATACCACAGTACAAGTTTTATTTAATGTGCAAATGTGTTAAACCTGTTTTCGGAAAAGTTTTATTTTTCCAGTGGTACATTGCTGCTCTCTTGCCAAAAACTGTTTATTTTACTTTCAGGCATTAACAGATTAGTGTTCACAAGTAAGATAACGCACACAATTTATAGCAGTATGTTTTCAAATACACAGTACATTAGTGACTTTCTCAGTCCCTTCAAAAATATTTAGATTATGGCCTGATGTGAGATTTTATATTTATTGCCCACAGGAATTAATTTAGGTGTTAAAGACAAATAAAGACTGGAACCATGCAGAAATCACTCTTACTTTTTTTAGTTTGCACTACCATTGCCAAACAAGAGAATATTAGCCTAGGCCCTACGGTTTCTATTTACTCTTCTGCTCCATAGCAGAAAGCTGCACGGAGAACCCTGAAACTGCCTGGAATCTGCATAGATTTAATCTCTGCATGTTTTTAAGACTGAACACCAGGCACAAAAATGTTCATGTAAGTATACTGTATGCTTCAATAGCAGCAAAGTATATAAATTCACTTTATATGCACCGAATGCCTTTGCAAACCCAAATGTTATCTTAAAAAAGTTGCAGTGGCATTATTACCATAGGTGTGCGCAGAAATAGTGCTGTGTGCACCCCAAAGCTCAGACACATGTGTGTGTATGTGTATATATATATATATATATATATATATATATATATATATATACAGTATATATGTAGCGGGTGTCTCACAATATAACCTGCAAAATCTTGCCAAGTTGGCCAGAGCAAGGTACACAGGTTTTCCAGCTTCAGTTAGGGAGAAGTTGCGTGTCATGTCTGAGTTTTTCTCCACCCTCCTCCTTCCTGTTTTCACAGACTTGAGGGAGTGTAATATGAGCCGACACACACAGCTCTGGATTGAGTGACTTCTATTGTGTTCCTATGGCTGGAGAGGAAAAACCAATTAACAGCAGAGTTACAACAGCCAATGGAGGAGATTGTACAGAACTGAGGAGAGCAGCAATGGATTCACACCAAACAGCCCTATAGACTGGTACACAGGGAGAACTACAAACCCACACTGCAACTGTGCTAGCAGAATGCAGTGCGCCACCGCACAGCTTGCTGGGGAACCTAATATAAGGACAAGCAAGGCCTCAGCACGCTCTCTCTGGACACCATCTTCAACAGGCAAGAGGCCTGCTGTGAGCGCGCCTAGGCCGTAGAAGCCTGGGCCTAAAGTTGGAGAGTGGATCGCCGACGGAGGGATCCTTGTGGATAGCATCGCTGACTGAGACAGAGAGGGGACTGTCCTACGCTCCATCGCATCTTACACCATCCATCTACCTGCACCTTGTAAGCGGCTGCGCGGTGGACGGGCGACATCTTGCCTTACGGTGATACCACTGAGAAGAGGACTCTGGGTGGTGAGAAGGCACTTGCCTACCAGCATATATAACTGAGTTATAGAAGAGTGGTCCCTATAGTCCCACTTATACTTGCTGACACTTGCAGTGTCACATATAGGGATCCTGTGCACCCGAGAGTGGGACAGCGGATTGGGAGAACTAGCGTTTCCTTTATTTCTACTCTACATTCACTGAGTGATTACTTTCCCTCTTCACATACTGTTTGGAATACAATTTAAGTGCACCAACAGAGCTAGCAGAAGACAAGTGAACTTAAACGGACAGTCATCACTTTATTTCTCTGCAATGTTTACTGTGAAGGGATACGCACCAGTTTGAACTGTCCACTAGAGGGAGTCATATAGCCATAAGAACTCTTATGTTTGATATAACTGTTTATATTGCCTCTGTTGTGCTGCTGTTATAGTAAGTGTGTGTGAGAATTGGTGGGGAAGTGTCCCAGCGTCGGTGTCATAGTGTTGGGAGATTCCTCCACCATACACTTACTCACATTTGACCCAGCTTATAGTAATTGGGTCTTGTAATATAGAAACCTTGAACCAGTTGTATTTCATTGACTTTGCAAGGAGCTGTGTACAGTCAATTACATCTGTATAACCATTGTTCTACTCTCTCCAAGTAAACACTTTACAACTGGTTAAGTTACATCTTGCGTGGAACTCTATCTGTTGCAGCTCAGAGTCCGGTGACCAATGCCAAGGTAACGGTGACTATACATATTACAGTGTGGTGTTGTTGTGGTTCTCTTTGCCATTGGGTTCCACATACATATTGTTGTCCAGTTGTGCCAAGGGGGGTTTGAGCCAAATTTCTGGGGTTGACAGGCAGAGTGCAGACCCAAAATAATAACCAGCAGCTCCTACGGGGGTAGTGCTACATATATATACATACATACATACATACATATATAAAGGGATTTTTATAACAGCTTACCTGTAAAATCCTTTTCTTGGAGTACATCACGGGACACAGAGCGACTTAGTCATTACTAATGGGTTATATAGTTTACCTTCAGGTGTTGGCACTGGCCAATTCCAAACCGGAAGTACCCTCCCCTATATAAGCCCCTCCCACCCGGGAGCACCTCAGTTTTGTAGCCAAGCAATAAGTGTCCCAAAAAGAGGGGTGGGAGCTCTGTGTCCCGTGATGTACTCCAAGAAAAGGATTTTACAGGTAAGCTGTTATAAAAATCCCTTTTTCTTTTTCGTACATCACGGGACACAGAGCGACTTAGTCATTACTAATGGGACGTCCCAAAGCAATGCCAAATGAGGGGGGGGTACATAAGCTGGGCGCCATCAGGCATGAGGATCTTTTGCGGCCTGCAACACACTGCGCCCAAAGGCGACATCCTCCTGACTTCTAACGTCTACCTGATAGAATCTAGTAAACGTGTGTACCGAAGACCATGTTGCGGCCTTACATACTTGAGCCAGGGAGGCCTGGTGATGCACTGCCCATGAAGTTCCAACCGCTCTTGTGGAGTGCGCCCTAACTTTGAACGGAGGCGGTCTCTTTCTCAAGCCATAGGCTTGTATTATGACCTGTCGAATCCACTTGGCTAAAGTAGATTTTGATGCTGCCTGACCCCTTCTGGGGCCTTCCGGCAGAACAAACAAAGAATCCGTTCTGCGAATCTGAGCAGTGGCTTTTAGATAAGCTTTAACTGCTCTTACCACATCCAAAGAATGTAATAACTTTTCCTCTACTGAGCTAGGTTTGGGGAAAAAAGAAGGAAGAACCACATCTTGGTTCAAATGAAACCTCGATACCACCTTAGGAAGAAAGGCTGGATGAGGACGTAATACTACTCTGTCCTTATGGACAACCAGATATGGCTCCTTACAGGACATAGCTGCTAATTCCGACACTCTTTTAGCCGAACAAATGGCTACTAAGAAAACCAATTTCCTGGTGAGAAGAACCAAGGAAATGTGTTGTAATGGTTCAAACGGTTGTTTCTGTAGAACCGACAGAACCAGGTTTAAGTCCCAAGGACATATGGGAATACTAACCGGAGGGCTAATACGCATCACTCCTTGTATAAAGGCTTTGACTAGTGAATGCGAAGCCAAGGGCCTTTGAAAAAATATTGACAAGGCCGAAATCTGACCCTTGATAGTACTCAAGGCCAGTTTCCTATCTACAGCCCACTGTAGGAAGTCCAGAATCCTCCCTATCATGTACTTACGTGGATGCCATTTCTTGGTCTCACACCACGTAATGTACGCTTTCCAGATCCTATAATAGATCTGCCTGGATACCGGTTTCCTGGCATTGATCATGGTAGATACCACAGAATTAGAGAGCCCTCTCTTTTTCAGAATGTGGGCTTCAATAGCCAGGCCGTCAAACCTAGGGCTGGTAAGGAAGGGTGGTATATCGGTCCCTGCGAAAGCAGGTCCGGACGAAGTGGGAGGGTCCAAGGACTCCTCACTGACATTTTTACCATCTCCGCGTACCATGCCCTTCGGGGCCACGCTGGAGCCACCAGAATCACTGGTTTCTTTTCTACCCTGATTCTGCGGAGTAATCGCGGTAACAATTGTGGCGGTGGGAATGCATATATCAGCTTGAACCGATCCCAAGGGAACACTAGGGCATCCGAGCCGCAAGCTAGGGGATCCCTTGTGCGAGACACAAACCTGTCCACCTTTGCGTTGAATCTGGATGCTAGCAGATCTACATCCGGTGTTCCCCACCGCTGGCATATTGCCTGGAAAACCTCGGGGTGAAGAGACCATTCCCCCGGGCATAATTGTTGGCGACTTAGAAAGTCCGCTCTCCAATTTTCCACTCCTGGGATGAAAACCGCAGATATGGCTGGGACATATCTTTCTGCCCACTCCAGGATGCAATTTGCTTCCTTCTGGGCTGCACGACTTTTGGTGCCACCCTGATGATTGATATATGCCACTGCCGTGGCATTGTCTGATTGAATTCTGACAGGGGACCCCTGGAGTTTGGATGTCCATGCTACTAGGGCATACCGGGCTGCTCGTATCTCTAAGAGATTGATGGGCAGGGCCTTCTCTGCTTCTGACCACCTGCCCTGGAGAGACCATTGCTCCAGCACTGCCCCCCAGCCGATGAGGCTGGCATCTGTAGTGACCACCTTCCAAGAAACCGGACTGAAGGGTTTCCCTCTTTCCAGATTCTGGGGCACCAACCACCAATGGAGGCTCTTGCGAACGGAAGGGGACAGGGACATTGGTAAGTCTAAAGCCTGAACTTTTTTGTTCCAGGCTGACAGTATGGCCCCTTTGTAAATTCCTTGAATGGAATTGACCGTAGGGTACCGCTTCGAATGAAGCCACCATCTTTCCCAGCAGCCTCATGCAGAGACGTATGGATGGTTTTCTTTTTGTACCCACTAAGTGGGTCAAATTTCTTAAAGACGACACCTTCTCTGGAGGTAAGAAAATCTTTCTCTGATTTGAATCCAGCCTTAGCCCTAAGTATTCCAGACTTTTGACTGGTCTTAGAGCTGACTTGTCCCGGTTGATAATCCAACCGTGATATTCCAGATACTCGATTGTCTTGTGAATAGCTACTTCCAGCTTTTCCACTGAGTGGTCTATTAGTAGCAGGTCGTCTAGATATGCCATTATCGTTACACCCTGTGTTCTTAGATTGGCCAATAATGGGGCCAGAATTTTTGTGAACACTCGTGGTGCTGTGGCCAGACCGAAAGGTAAGGCTCTGAACTGAAAATGGCGCCCTTCTACTGCAAGCGTAGAAATTTCTGATGGGCCGGAAAGATGGGAATATGCAGATAAGCATCCCTTATGTCGATCGAGGCTAGCCATTCCTGCCCTTGTAGGGCGGTGGCCACTGATCGGATCGACTCCATCCGAAAGGTCCTGATATTTAGGAACTTGTTTAGCCCTTTTAGATTTAATATGGGCCTCACGTCCCCATTTGGTTTGGGGACTGTGAAAAGGTTCGAGTAAAACCCGAATCCGCTTTCTTCCAGGGGAACCTTCATGATTACCCCTTGGAGCAATAGTTGTTCTAGTGCCAGAAGGAGGGATCCTCTCTTTTGGGGATCTCTTGGCACGTTTGACCTCATAAATTGGGCAGGAGGAGTGCCTTTTAACTCCAGCTTGTATCCCAGACTTACTGCGGAGAGCACCCATCTGTCTCTGATGGTGTCCCGCCAGGTCTCTGTGAACAACTGAAGTCTTCCCCCCACCCGATTGAGCGGGGGCAATACTTCATGCCTTAGGGGGAGGTTTTGTACCTCTCTTGATCCAGGGCTTCTTGTTACCCTGTGATTGTCCCTGATTTCTGCCCCCTGAATTTGACCGCGGAGGCCGTCGGAACTGCTTCACAGCCGATGTGCCCGGGACTGGAGAGGTAGGCCTCTTAAAAGAAGGACTTCTACCCTTGTTCTTAACCGGTAAGAGTGAACTTTTACCGGCAGAAATTTTCTGGATATATTTGTCCAGATCTTCTCCAAATAAGCGTTCTCCATGAAATGGGAAGCTAACCAGCAGTCTTTTACAGGGAGCTTCAGCAGACCAGTTTTTGAGCCACAAAAGCCTACGCATATGTACTATAGACAGCGTAAAGCGGGAGGCCTGCTGGATTGTATCCTTTATGGCGTCCACCGCAAAACACAAGGCTCTAGGCAGGTCAGCTAGGGCATGAGCCTGCTGATCTGGTAAGTCCCTTAAGACTTGTTTCAACTGATCTTTCACTGCTTGGCAGACTCCAATCGCTGCTACCGCAGGTTGTGTCACCATACTTGCTGTAGAGAAAGCAGATTTTAGTAAAGACTCCAATTTTTTATCTATTGGGTCTTTGAACATTGGAACATTATCTACTGGACATGTCAGTGATTTGTTAACAGAAGAGATGGCTGCGTCCACTATAGGGACCCTCCATTTTCTTATGAACTTATCCTCCATGGGATAGATCACCGGAAATCTCTTGGGGGGAGCAAATATTTTATCAGGATGCTCCCAATCCTGGTAAATAAGCCCTTCTAATAAAGGGTGGATTGGGAAGGAACAGACCGCCTGGGGAGCTTTTAGCGACCCCAGCGAGGAAACCGTAGTGGATGGTGGTTCCGCCAGAGGCATTTTAAATGCTGATCGGACCATGTTAGTCAGAGACTGAACCCATAATCTTTCAGCCTGAGAAGCTGAGAAAGGTTCTTCCACTGTTGATTCCTCTATAAGTGAATCAACCTCATCCTGATCCCCTTCAGGTAGGTCGATCTCTGTGTGGGGCTGTTCCTCCACTAACAGGCACTCTGAAGGAGGAGACGGAGATCGGACGCGCTTTTCCTGTGACAGGGAAGCAGCGATCAATGCTGTTAATCTCTCTTCCAATCCTCCCAGAGTTGAGGATAAAACCTCCTCTGTTATATATACAGGAGCAGGTGGACTGGGGACAGCCGCAGCACCAGACATTCCTGCGGGGTTTCTACGGCTACTGACCTCTGCATTCTCAGGGGAGATTGGTGCAGTGCAAGCATGCCCAATATCCTCAGAGCCCGATGGAGACCCCTTTGGCTTCCTGGAAGATTTATTTCCGGAGCGTCTGGACGACATATCCTTTAAGCACAAAGCTGAGGTATTCCCGTCGTCATACACCAATTTTTGCTGGTAATAGTCTAACACAGGTGCTGCTATATACCAGCTGGTGTCCACTAAAGTGCCTTTCTATGGGGATGCCTGCATCAACCGCCTCTGTGTGCCACTGTTTGTTGCTAGCTCTGTT
Source organism: Rana muscosa (assembly GCA_029206835.1). NCBI lineage: Eukaryota > Metazoa > Chordata > Amphibia > Anura > Ranidae > Rana > Rana muscosa. The sequence continues at coordinate 210,973,978 of CM055121.1, read as the reverse complement.
TGCATGCAGCTGACACTTGTACTGTGTCTTTTAACCATGCTGGGACGCCCGCACATGCGCAGAAGCGCCGCGGCGCGCATCGAGCGTCATCCACCCGCCCCGCCCCTTTTTTTTCATAGGAGGCGCGTGCACGCGCCCGCGCGCGCGCCCGTGCGCCAATGGCGCCCTTTTCGAAAACCAACAGAGGACTAGGAGCCAGGGCCCTTTTTGCCGGAGGGCCTGTGCGGTGGATGAACGCAGCAACAGGGCAGAGGAAGTGGATTCCCTCAGAGAAACTTACCAGCTGCCTGGATCTTTTGAGTTGAGAAAACCAAAGATCCACATTTACAAGAAAAATGGACTACAGCGGCCTCTAGTGGTTTAACACAGGTACCGCGGTCCCTGTTTTTTTTTTTTTTCTTGACTACTATTAAAATTTTACATTTTCAGTAGTTATAGGCAAACACAGATATTTAGCGGGAATACCGTTAGGTAACAGACAGAAAGACAAATTAGGCTTGGGGGTCCCCCAATAGAACCAAGTTCCTGAGGGCCCCCACTTACCTGATCCCCGCCGCAGGACTTTGTTTGGTCCACAAAAGTCCAAACTTCACCTATCACGGCAGGCATTGTAATTAAACCTTCAGGGACCGGGTTCCCAAGGATTCCACTCCCCTGGACCTGTATAGCACCCTGCACAGACAGCGTCTTGGTCGTGGGTATGACCAGAGCTCTGGATCCCAGGGTCCAGCCCTCCTAAGAGAAGCATTACAGGCAAAACCTTGCTCTTCTGCTGCAAGGCCCGGGTACCGACCGTTTAGCTATGAAGCTTTTTTTGGTGGGATCCGGAACAGCTTACTAAGGCCCAAAAGAACCTGTACGCAAGCCCAGTGAAAACACATGTTACTCTTTGGCCAACACCTTAGACACTGGCAAAAAACTGAGGTGCTCCCGGGTGGGAGGGGCTTATATAGGGGAGGGTACTTCCGGTTTGGAATTGGCCAGTGCCAACACCTGAAGGTAAACTATATAACCCATTAGTAATGACTAAGTCGCTCTGTGTCCCGTGATGTACGAAAAAGAAATATATATATATATATATATATATATATATATAGATGTACATCTATATATATATATATATATATATATATACATACACTAGTGATGAGCCGAACACCCCCGGGTTCGGTTCGCACCAGAACCCGCGAACGGACCGAAAGTTCGTACGAACATTAGAACCCTATTAAATACAATGGATGCGAACGTTCGAATTCTAAAGTGCTAATTATAACAACTATTATGCATGTTATTGTCCTAAAAAGGGTTTGGGAACCCGGGTTCTGCACCAGGGGACATGTATCAATGCAAAAAGAAGTTTTAAAAACGGTCGTTTTTCGGGAGCAGTCATTTTAATGATGCATAAAGTGAAAAAAAAAAGTCAAATATTCCTTTAAATATCGTACCTGGGGGGTGTCTAAAGTATGCCTGTGAAGTGCCACGTGTTTCCCGTGTTTAGAACTGTCCCTGCACAAAATGACACTTCTAAAGGAAAAAAAAGCCATTTAAAACTGCTTGCGGCTTTAATGTAATGTCTGGTCCCGGTAATATGGATGAAAATCTTTAAGAAAAATGGCATAGCTACCCCATGACCCCCCCCCCCTACCCCAGCCCATTACCAGCCCCTTTGGGTCTTGTATGGATATTAAGGGGAACCCCGCACATAAAATAAAAAAGGCCCTATATACTCTGAACAGCCGTATACAGGCGGTGCATACAAGACAGGGACTGTATGTTTGTTCTTATGTAGAATGTGTTTGTAATTTTGAACAGGTACATTGTTGAAGTGTAGCTCCAGCCCAAAAATCTATTTTTAAACTTTTTGGAAAACATAGGTAAGGGTTATCACCCCTGTAACATTTGTTTTGCTGTCTGTGCCCCTGTTCAGAACATTTCACCTCACTTTCCGTCCCAATGACAACTGTTTTTGAAATGTGGTGTTTTTCTTGAAACAAGGATTGCTGATAAAGCATCAGTACAGAGGAGACACCTTTCTCCCATATTAATTCTTACAGGAGAGAATTTTCCTTCCTAGGGGTAGATTTCCTCTCACTTCCTGTTGTCTTCTTGCGTTTGCAAGTAGGAGTCGTTTGTAAGTTGGATGTTTGAAAGTAGGGACCTGCCGTATATAATCTGCTGAAACAGGCCCCTTAGTTGGTGTTGGCACAACACTGTAAGCACTCACAGTTACTCTTGGTTGGTGCTGGAACGCCCTGCTGTCAACTATTATATCAGGAATTGTAATTACATATAATTGTTGAACAGTGGTAGTAAAAATTGGGCCTTTGATGGTGGTGCTGGTGCCACAACACTGTAAGCCCTGACAGTTACTCTTGGTGGGTGCAGCAATGGGCCCTGCTGTGAATTATTAGATCAAGAATTGTAATTGCATGCCCCTGTTGAACAGGGGCTGAAAAATTGGGCCTTTCGTGGTGGTGGTGGTGGTGGTGGTGTTGCCACAACACTGTAAGCCCTCAGAGTTACTCTTGCTTGGTGGGTGCAGGAATGGGCCCTGCTGTGAATTATTAGATCAATAATTGTAATTACATGCCCCTGTTGAACAGGGGCTGAAAAATTGGGCCTTAGGCACTGGTGGCACAACACTGCAACCCCTCACAGATACTGTACTTGGAGCACAGCAATGAGCCCTGTTGCAAAGTATTGCTTCAAAAATTGTAATGACACGCCCCTGTTAAACAGGGGCTGAAAAATTGGGCCTTAGGCACTGGTGGCACAACACTCCAACCCCTCACACATACTGTACTTGGAGCACAGCAATGAGCCCTGTTGCAAAGTATTGCTTCAAAAATTGTAATTACACGCCCCTGTTAAACAGGGGCTGAAAAATTGGGCCTTAGCCACTGGTGGCGGCACCCATAAACAAAAATGATCTTCCAAGCTATCATCATCAATCGTATCATTGAGGACTCGGAGGAGGAGGATAGCCAGTCAACATAACAACACAGGCACTCAGCATCAGCATCAGTCTTGAAGGGATGTGACATGTTAAAATCAATTAGTCTGTTATATCAGCATCAGGTGTGTGGTAGCTGGTGGTGATCCAAGACTGGTTCATCTTGATGAAAGTCAGTCGATCAACCGAGTCGGTGGACAGGCGCACCCTGTGATCCGTGACAAATCCTCCAGCAGCACTGAATGTGCGTTCCGAAAGAACGCTGGATGCAGGACAGGCCAGTAGCTCAATTGCATACTGTGCAAGCTCTGGCCAGTGATCCATCCTCAAGACCCAGTAAGCCAGAGGATTTTCGGTGGGGAAGGTGTCCAAGTCTGACCTTGCCCCTAGATATTCCTGCACCATGTTTATCAGACGCTGGCGATGGTTGCTGGAACCGATCATACTTTGGGGCTGCGGACTAAAGAATTGTCTGAACGCATCGGTCAGACGGCCACCTTCCCCACCGCTCCTTCTTTGACTGGCCGAAGCCTCAGCAACTCGTTGTCCAGGACCAGGAGTTTGTAACCTCCCAGTCTCTGGGAACGCGTTGCACAGACCTTTCTGCAAGGCCTCCCGGAGTTGTCTCATCCTCTGCTCCCTCTGCGACGGTAACATAAGGTCCGCAACCTTACCCTTGTACCGTGGATCAAGGAGAGTGGCCAGCCAGTAATGGTCCCTCTCCTTGATCCGAAGAATACGAGGATCCTTCCGCAGACTTTGCAGGATCAGGGAGGCCATGCAGCGTAGGTTTGCTGAGGCATTCGCTCCGGAGTCCTCTGGGTCACTAAGGACGACATGATCCGCAGTCACCTCCTCCCAGCCACGTACAAGTCCACTGGTTTCTTGGGACTGTAAATCATCCCTAAAAGACTGCTGCTGATGATGCTGAGTGCCAGCCTCCACCTCCATGCTGACACAATCCTCCTCCTCCTCCTCCTCCTCTTCCTGTGCGATGGGTGGGACAGAAGGAACACTGTCTGGGTAAAGGGGGCCTTGAGAGGCAAGGAAGTCCTCCTCTTCCTGCCTCTGTTCTGCCTCAAGTGCCCTGTCCATTATTCCACGCAGCGTGTGCTCCAACAGGTGGACAAGAGGTACAGTGTCACTGATGCATGCACTGTCACTGCTCACCATCCTCGTGGCCTCCTCAAATGGTGCCAGGACAGTGCATGCATCCCTGATCATGCCCCACTGGCGTGGAGAAAAAAAACCAAGCTCCCCTGACCCTGTCCTGGTGCCGTAGTCGCACAGGTACTCATTGATGGCCCTCTGCTGCGTGTGCAGCCGCTGCAGCATGGCCAACGTTGAGTTCCACCTGGTGGGCATGTCACATATAAGGCGGTTCTTGGGCAGGTTCAACTCCTTTTGCAGCTCAGCCAGGCGAGCACTGGCATTATAAGATCTGCGGAAATGCACACAGACTTTCCTGGCCTGCCTCAGGACATCCTGTAAGCCCGGGTACCTGCCCAAGAAACGCTGCACCACCAGGTTAAGGACGTGAGCCACACAGGGCACATGGGTCAGTTGTCCCTGTCGAAGGGCGGAGAGGAGGTTGGTGCCATTGTCGCAAACCACCATTCCTGGCTTAAGCTGGCGTGGCGTCAACCACCTCTCGGCCTGGCCCTGCAGAGCAGACAGGACCTCTGCCCCAGTGTGGCTTCTGTCCCCCAAACACACCAGCGCAAGCACGGCATGGCATCTTTTTGCCTGCGTACTTGCGTAGCCCCGTGAACGGCTACGGAGCACCGCTGGTTCATAGGACAAACCACAGGAAGAGGCCATGGAGGAAGAAGAAGAGGAGGGGGTGGAGGAGAGAGGTGTGTCACAACCAGTAGTAGCATTTTGGAGGCGTGGCGGTGGGACAACCTCCAACACTACTGCACCTTGTCCTGCATCCTTCCCAGCTGCCAAAAGAGTGACCCAATGGGCCGTGAAAGAAAGGTAACGTCCCTGTCCATGCCTGCTGGACCATGAGTCAGAGGTAATATGCACCTTACCGCTGACCGCCCTGTCCAGCGAGGCCAAGACATTGCCTTCCACATGCCGGTAGAGAGCCGGAATAGCCTTCCGTGAGAAAAAGTGGCGTTTGGGAACCTGCCACTGAGGAACCGCACATTGCACAAACTCACGGAAGGGGGCCGAGTCTACCAACTGAAAAGGCAGCAGTTGAAGCGCTAGCAATTTAGCCAAGCTAGCATTCAACCGCTGGGCATGTGGATGGCTGGGAGTGAACTTCTTTCGACGGTCCAGCAGCTGGGGCAGGGAAATTTGCCTGCTAGAATCGGACGTCGGTGTACTGCTAGCAGAGTGGCCGCAAGTACTTGGCTGTGACACACCTAATTCTACACCTTCATTCCTCTCAGTGCATGTTTCAGAGAGGACTGAAGTTATAGTGGGGTTGGAGATCCCAGCTGATGCGGTGCAAGGAGAGGTCCGCTTTGTTCTTTGGTGTGGGTCTTTGAGGTAGGCTTGCCAACGAGCTGCATGGCAGGTCAACATATGTCTGGTCAGGCATGTGGTACCCAAGCGGCTGATGTTTTGGCCACGCGATATACGCTTGAGACATATGTTGCAAACAGCAGCTGTGCGATCTGATGCACTAGCCTCAAAAAAGGCCCACACCAAGGAACTTTTTGAATGACGGGCAGAGGCAGCGCCCTGCACAGGCGGAGCTCTGCGGTGTGATTCCGTCGGTGTACTGCCCTTACGCTGGCCACCAAAGGGCATCCTGCCTCGTTGGAGATGTGCCTCCTCCTCATCCTCCTCCTCCTCCTCTCTCCTATTAGGCACCCATGTGGAGTCAGTGACCTCATCATCCCCTCCCTCCTCATCACTGGAGCCAATCTGGCAGTATGCTGCAGCTGCTGGAACATGACTGCCAGATTGGTGTCCTTCTTGAGCATCCCCTCTGTCTGCTCTCACCCTACTGCCTTCCTGTAGCTGGGTTTCATCATCAGACCCTTCGAAACGCTGGGCATCCTCCTGGAGCATGTATCCAACACTGTGCTCAAACAGTTCGGGGGACTCCTCAGGAGGAGGACATGGTGGGTCTAGGGAAGGAGTGACTGATGATGAGTCTGACATTGATACCAGGGAAGAGGACGCTTTGGCAGCTGCTTTGCCAGTACCCTGAGCCTGGGTGAGAGAGGATGAGGAGGAGGAGGAGGGCTTGGTCATCCACTCTACCAAGTCTTCGGCATGATGTGGCTCAACATGTCCAGCTGCCGAAAAGAAGGACAAGCGTGTCCCATGGCCATGTGCTGATGACAATGCACCGCGTCCACGACCAGCACTGTTGCCCCCAGACACAGAGCCTGCTTGCCCTCTTTTATTGCCTCCTGACTGTCTGCCTCTCCTTGTTTGCCTTCCAGACATTCTAATAGATGGCCTGCAGGGAGATGGGAAAAAAGCAATAAGGGCTACCTTCAGGTGTCCTTCTCTGTCCCTTTACTTAAGGATTTCTAAATATGGTTCAGGATGATTGCTTTTGCACAGAATAGCACAACGACAATTTCCCTGACTGTCCAAAAAACAAGGATTTCAAAGATGGTTGATGAGGAATGCTTTGGCACACTATAGCACAAGGAGAATTCCCCTCACTTTCCTTCTTTGTCCCTAGAAACAAGGACTTGCACAGTGAAAGAAACTGACACTCTCCCTACCTACAGTTTTCTGTCCCTAGAAAAAATGTTTTTTTTAAGCACACTATAGCACAAGGAGAATTCACTCACTGTCCTTCCCAGTCCCTAGAAACAAGGACTTGCACAGTGAAAGAAACTGACACTCTCCCTACCTACAGTTTTCTGTCCCTAGAAAAAATGTTTTTTTTAAGCACACTATAGCACAAGGAGAATTCACTCACTGTCCTTCCCAGTCCCTAGAAACAAGGACTTGCACAGTGAAAGAAACTGACACTCTCCCTACCTAGAGTTTTCTGTCCCTAGAAAAAATGTTTTTTTTAAGCACACTATAGCACAAGGAGAATTCACTCACTGTCCTTCCCAGTCCCTAGAAACAAGGACTTGCACAGTGAAAGAAACTGACACTCTCCCTACCTACAGTTTTCTGTCCCTAGAAAAAATGTTTTTTTTAAGCACACTATAGCACATGGAGAATTCACTCACTGTCCTTCCCAGTCCCTAGAAACAAGGACTTGCACAGTGAAAGAAACTGACACTCTCCCTACCTACAGTTTTCTGTCCCTAGAAAAAATGTTTTTTTTAAGCACACTATAGCACAAGGAGAATTCACTCACTGTCCTTCCCAGTCCCTAGAAACAAGGACTTGCACAGTGAAAGAAACTGACACTCTCCCTACCTACAGTTTTCTGTCCCTAGAAAAAATGTTTTTTTTAAGCACACTATAGCACAAGGAGAATTCACTCACTGTCCTTCCCAGTCCCTAGAAACAAGGACTTGCACAGTGAAAGAAACTGACACTCTCCCTACCTACAGTTTTCTGTCCCTAGAAAAAATGTTTTTTTTAAGCACACTATAGCACAAGGAGAATTCACTCACTGTCCTTCCCAGTCCCTAGAAACAAGGACTTGCACAGTGAAAGAAACTGACACTCTCCCTACCTACAGTTTTCTGTCCCTAGAAAAAATGTTTTTTTTAAGCACACTATAGCACATGGAGAATTCACTCACTGTCCTTCCCAGTCCCTAGAAACAAGGACTTGCACAGTGAAAGAAACTGACACTCTCCCTACCTACAGTTTTCTGTCCCTAGAAAAAATGTTTTTTTTAAGCACACTATAGCACAAGGAGAATTCACTCACTGTCCTTCCCAGTCCCTAGAAACAAGGACTTGCACAGTGAAAGAAACTGACACTCTCCCTACCTACAGTTTTCTGTCCCTAGAAAAAAATGTTTTTTTTAAGCACACTATAGCACAAGGAGAATTCACTCACTGTCCTTCCCAGTCCCTAGAAACAAGGACTTGCACAGTGAAAGAAACTGACACTCTCCCTACCTACAGTTTTCTGTCCCTAGAAAAAATGTTTTTTTTAAGCACACTATAGCACAAGGAGAATTCACTCACTGTCCTTCCCAGTCCCTAGAAACAAGGACTTGCACAGTGAAAGAAACTGACACTCTCCCTACCTACAGTTTTCTGTCCCTAGAAAAAATGTTTTTTTTTAAGCACACTATAGCACAAGCACAAAACACACTGACACTCTCCCTACCTATCCTTCTCTTTCCCTAAACTAAAGGAATCCAGGTTAAGCAAGAAAGAAATAAAAGTCACTGTCCCTGCCTATGCTGCTCTTTCCCTGCTCCGGAACACACTACACTAGGCCGCCGTGCTGGCGGCCTTTTATAGTGTGGGGCGTGTACTAAACACCCTCAGCAATAATTGGCCACAGGCATCCTGCCTGTGGCCAATCATTGCTCTCCTCGCTGCCGGCGCTGTGATTGGCCAAGCATGCGGGGTCACAGTGCATGCTTGGCCAATCACAGCGCCTGGATGACACTGCGATGGCGTAGTGCATTGTGGGCCGTTCGCGTCACTCGAATTTGGCGCGAACGGCCCAAATCGTTCGATCTTCGTCGAACGATCGAACAGCCGATGTTCGAGTCGAACGTATGTTCGACTCGAACACGAAGCTCATCCCTAACATACACACACAGTTGTGCTCATAAGTTTACATTCCCTGGCAGAATTTATGATTTCTTGGCCTTTTTTCAGAGAATATGAATGATAAAACAAAAACTTTTCTTTCACTCATGGTTAGTGTTTGGCTGAAGCCATTTATTATCCATCAACTGTGTTTACTCTTTTTAAATCATAATGACAACAGAAACTACCCAAATGACCCTGATCTAAAGTTTACATACCCCAGTTCTTAATAATGTATTGCCCCCTTTAACATCAATGACAGATTTAAGTATTTTGTGGTATTTGCGGATGAGGCTCTTTATCTTCTCAGATGGTAAAGCTTCCCATTTCTCTTGGCAAAAAGCCTCCAGTTCCTGTAAATTCTTGGTCTGTCTTGCATGAACTACATGTTTGAGATCTCCCCAGAGTGGCTCAATGATATTGGGGTCCGTAGACTGAGATGGCCCCTCCAGATCCTTCACTTTATTCTGGTGTAGCCAATGACAGGTCGACTTGGTCTTGTGTTTTGGATCATTGTCATGTTGGAATGTCCAAGTATGTCCCATGCGCAGCTTCCTGGCTGATGAATGCAAATGTTCCTACAGTATTTTTTGATAATATACTGCATTCATCTTGCCTCAATTTTGACCAAATTTCCTGTGCCTTTGTAGCTCACACATCCCCAAATCATCAGCGATCCACCCAATGGCGTACTAAGTAGGGGGCGGGCCGCACCGGGTACCACCCACCGAGGGGGTGTCAAGGGGCACGTTTGTGTGTTCCTATGCTTTGGGCTCCTGCGCCGTTGTTTTTCAGGCCTTCCACCTGGTTGGCTGGTAGAACTGTCTGTCTCCATCGATGTGGGGGTGGGTGGGGCATACGTTTTTTTTTCTAGGCCAGGAACTTTTTCGGCAGGACACAGGCTTGTGCGCAATTGGCGGGTGGTGGAGTGGGAGGCGCTGTGCCTCTGTGGTGCGCTGATTGGCCATATGGGATATGATGCCTATCCATGACGTGCGCATTGCTCTGTTCACAGCGCGGAGCCATATTTGGTTTTCTCCATCTGGAGCATCCAGCAGGGTAAGCAAAACACTCTCTCTCTCCTGTACCGCAGGGGAGAGAGAGACAGTGAGCAGCGCTGAGTAGAGAGCTGCTGAAGCTAACTTAAGTAAACCAGCAGGTGATTGCCCTCTGTTCAGTGCTGCTCACTGTCTCCATCTGAATGATTAATGTAGGAAGGGACAGAGCTGGGGGGTGTCTGTGTAAATCTAAAGGGGTCCAGGGGTGCAGAGTGCTGCTGTGTAATGTAAAAGGGGTCCAGAGGTGCGGTGCTGTGTAATATAAAGGGTCTCCAGAGGTGCGGTGCTGTGTAATGTAAAAGGGGTCCAGAGGTGCGGTGCTGTGTAATGTAAAAGGTGTCCAGAGGTGCGGTGCTGTATAATGTAAAAGGAGTCAAGAGGTGCAGAGTGCTGTGTAATGTAAAAGGGGTCAAGAGGTGCCGAGTGCTCTGTAATGTAAAAGGGGTCCAGAGGTGCAGAGTGCTGTGTAATGTAAAAGGGGTCCAGAGGTGCAGGGTGCTGTGTAATGTAAAAGAGTCCAGAGGTGCAGAGTGCTGTGTATTGTAAAAGGGGTCAAGAGGTGCGGTGCTGTGTTATGTAAAGGGTCTCCAGAGGTGCGGTGCTGTGTAATGTAAAAGTGGTCCAGAGGTGGGGTGCTGTGTTATGTAAAAGGGGTCCAGAGGTGCGGTGCTGTGTAATGTCAAAGGGGTCCAGAGGTGCGGTGCTGTGTAATGTAAAAAGGGTCCAGAGGTGCGGTGCTGTGTAATGTAAGACGGGGTCCAGAGGTGCATTGCTGTGTAATGTAAAGGGTCTCCAGAGGTGCAGGGTGCTGTGTAATGTAAAAGGGGTCCAGAGGTGCAGTGCTGTGTAATGTAAAAGGGGTCCAGATGTGGGATCCTGTGTAATGTAAAAGGGGTCCCGAGGTGGGGTACTGTGTAATGTAAAAGGGGTCCAGAGGTGGGGTAATGTATAATGTAAAAGGGGTCCAGAGGTGCAGAGTGCTGTGTAATGTAAAAGGGGTCCAGAGGTGCGGTGCTGTGTAATGTAAAGGGTCTCCAGAGGTGCAGGGTGCTGTGTAATGTAAAAGGGGTCAAGAGGTGCGGTGCTGCATAATGTAAAAGGGGTCCAGAGGTATGGTGCTGTGTAATGTAAAGGGTCTCCAGAGGTGCAGGGTGCTGTGTAATGTAAAAGGGGTCCAGAGGTGCGGTGCTGTGTAATGTAAAGGGGTCCAGAGGTGCAGAGTGCTGTGTAATGTAAAGGGGTCCAGAGGTGCAGAGTGCTGTGTAATGTAAAAGGGGTCAAGAGGTGCAGAGTGCTGTGTAATGTAAAATGGGGCCAGAGGTGCAGAGTGCTGTGTAATGTAAAAGGGGTCCAGAGGTGCAGTGCTGTGTAATGTAAAAGGGGTCCAGATGTGGGATGCTGTGTAATGTAAAAGGGGTCCCGAGGTGGGGTGCTGTGTAATGTAAAAGGGGTCCAGAGGTGGGGTGGCTGTGTAATGTAAAAGGGGTCCAGAGGTGCAGAGTGCTGTGTAATGTAAAAGGGGTCCAGAGGTGAGGTGCTGTGTAATGTAAAGGGTCTCCAGAGGTGCAGGGTGGTGTGTAATGTAAAAGGGGTCAAGAGGTGCGGTGCTGTATAACGTAAAAGGGGTCCAGAGGTGGGGTGCTGTGTAATGTAAAGGGTCTCCAGAGGTGCAGGGTGCTGTGTAATGTAAAAGGGGTCCAGAGGTGCGGTGCTGTTTAATGTAAAGGGGTCCAGAGGTGCAGAGTGCTGTGTAATGTAAAAGGGGTCAAGAGGTGCAGAGTGCTGTGTAATGTAAAGAGGTCCAGAGGTGCAGAGTGCTGTGTAATGTAAAAGGGGTCAAGAGGTGCAGAGTGCTGTGTAATGTAAAAGGGGTCCAGAGGTGCAGAGTGCTGTGTAATGTAAAAGGGGTCCAGAGGTGGGGTGCTGTGTAATGTAAAAGTGGTCCAGAGGTGGGGTGCTGTGTAATGTAAATGGGGTCCCGAGGTGGGGTGCTGTGTAATGTAAAAGGGGTCCAGAGGTGGGGTGCTGTGTAATGTAAAAGGGGTCCAGAGCTGCAGAGTGCTGTATAATGTAAAAGGGGTCCAGAGGTGGGGTGCTGTGTAATGTAAAAGTGGTCCAGAGGTGTGGTGCTGTGTAATGTAAAAGTGGTCCAGAGGTGCAGTGCTGTATAATGTAAAAGGGGTCCAGAGATGCAGGGTGCTGTGTAATGTAAAAGGGGTCCAGAGGTGCGGTGCTGTGTAATGTAAAAGGGGTCCAGAGGTGCGGTGCTGTGTAATGTAAAAGGGGTCCAGAGGTGCAGGGTGCTGTGTAATGTAAAAGGGGTCCAGAGGTGCGGTGCTGTGTAATGTAAAAGTGGTACAGAGGTGCATGGTGCTGTGTAATGTAAAGGGATCCAGAGGTGCAGTTGTGGAGAGGGGGTACACAGTAGTGACAAAAAGATATTGGGGGATGCAGAGGTATGCAGGGGGCACAGTTGGGTGTTTTTGCATTTTACGGTGGGGGGCGGTGCCAAATATAGGTTCCGCCTCGGGTGCCAAATGCTCTAGGTGCGCCCCTGGATCCACCTCCGTGTTTCACAGTAGGAATGGTGTACCTTTCATCATAGGCCTTGTTGACTCCTCTCCAAACGTAGCGCTTATGGTTGTGGCCAAAAACCTCATCACTCCAAATGACTTTGTGCCAGAAGGTTTGAGGCTTGTCTCTGTGCTGTTTGGCGCATTGTAAGCGGGATACTTTGTGGCATTTGTGTAGTAATGGCTTTCTTCTGGCGACTCGACCATGCAGCCCATCTTTCTTCAAGTGCCTCCTTATTGTGCATCTTGAAACAGCCACACCACATGTTTTCAGAGAGTCCTGTATTCCACCTGAAGATATTTGTGGGTTTTTATTTGTACCCCGAACAATTTTCCTGGCAGCTGTGGCTGAAATTTTAGTTGGTCTACCTGACCGTGGTTTGGTTTCAACAGAATCCCTAATTTTCCACTTCTTGACTACAGTTTGAACACTGCTGATTGGCATTCTCAATTCCTTGGATATCTTTTAACATCCCTTTCCTGCTTTATACAGTTCAACTGCCTTTTCCCACAGATCCTTTGACAATTCTTTTGCTTTCCCCATGACTCAGAATCCAGAAACATCAGTGCAGCACTGGATGAAAGATGCAAGGATCTGTCAGGAGTCCAGAAACTCATTGACCTTTTATACACACACACTAATTACAAGAAAACAGATGACAGGTGAGGATGGTTACCTTTAATAGCCATTCAAACCCCTTTGTGTCAACTTGTGTGCATGTTATCAGACCAAAATCACCAGGGTATGTAAACTTGTGATCAGGGTCATTTGGGTAGTTTCTGTTGCTATTATGATTTAAAAAGAGTAAACACAGTTGATTGATAATAAATGGCTTCAGCAAACACTAACCATGAGTGAAAGAAATGTTTTTGTGTTATCATTCATATTCTCTGAAAAATGGCCAAGAAATCATAAATTCTTCCAGGGTATGTAAACTTACGAGCACAACTGTATATATATATATATATATATATATATATATATATATATATATATATATGTATGTATCGTATATACTCGAGTATAAGCCGACCCGAATATAAGCCGAGGCACCTAAGTTTACCACAAAAAAACTGGGAAAACGTATTGACTCGAGTATAAGCCTAGGGTGTCCATCTGCATGCCTCACTGTGTCCATGTGCATGCCTCACTGTGCCCACGCCTCACTGTGCCCACGCCTCACTGTGTTCATGACTAGACTGACGTTTAACATGGGAGTCTATGGAAGGGATGCCTGGCTTTGAAAAATCGGTGCTCCCCGGCCGTAGGTCCCCCAGACAACAAACTTTTCACTCTTGTAGATGATAAATGGGGCTATATGTGTGCCAAGTTTCAGGTCCAGAGGACCTACGACCAGCCAGTACCGGGTCTCCAAAATTACCGGAGAAATTACCGTTTAACATGGGAGTCTATGGAAGGGGTGCCCGGCTTTGAAAAATCGGTGCTCCCCGGCCGTAGGTCTTCCGGACAACAAACTTTGCATACTTGTAGAGGAAGAGTGGGGCTACATGTGTGCCAAGGTTGGGGTCCGGGGGACATACGGCGGGCCGGTACCAGGTCCGCAAAATTTCCGGAGATCAGGCACAAAAAGGTGACTCGAGTATAAGCCGAGGGGGGCATTTTCAGCACAAAATAATGTGCTGAAAAACTCGGCTTATACTCGAGTATATACGGTGTATATATATATATATATATATATATATATATATATACACACACACATACACTGACTGGCCACTTTATTAGGTACACCTGTTCAATTGCTTAGTAACATAAATTGCTAATCAGCCAATCACATAGCAGAGACTAAATGCATTTAGGCATCTAGACGTGGTGAAAACATCGAATCGAGCATCATAATGAGGAAGAAAGGGGATTTAAGTGACTTTGAACATGGCATGGTTGTTGGTGCCAGACGGGCTGGTCCGAGTATTTCAAAAACTGCTGATCTACTGGGATTTTCACGCACAGCCATCTCTAGGATTTACAGAGAATGGTCCAGAAAAGAGAAAATATCCAGTGAGTGGCAGTTGTGTGGAAGAAAATGCCTTGTCAGAGGTCAGAGGAGAAAGGGCAGACTGGTTTGAGATGATAGAAAGGCAACAGTAACTCACATAACCACTTTTTACAACCATGGTATGCAGAATACCATCTATGAATGCACAACACATCAAACCTTGAAGCAGTTGGGCTACAGCAGCTGAAGACCACACCGGGTGCCACTACTGTCAGCAGAAATAAGAAGAGGAAACTGAGGCTACAATTCGCACAGGCTCACAAAAATTGGACAATAGAAGATTGGAAAAATGTTCTCTGGACTGATGAGCCTCGATTTCAGCTGCAACCTTCATATGGTAGGGTCAGAATTTGGCGTAAACAACATGAATGAATGGATCCACCCTGTCTTGTAACAATGGTTCAGACTGGTGGTGGAAGTGTAATGGTGTGGGGGATATTTTCTTGGCACACTTTGGGCCCCTTAGTACCAATTGAGCATCGTTTAAACGCCACGGCCTACCTGAGTATTGTTGCTGACCATGTCCATCCCTTTATGACTGTGTAGCACTACCCCCAATTAAGAGAGCTGCTGGTATTGATTTGGGCCTGTACCGTAATGCTGTCAACCCCCAGAAACTGGCTCTAACCCTCCACTGGCACAGCTGTCCGCAAATGGGATTGTGGAACCCAATAGCAATAGGAACCGCAATACCGCAATAGAGCATACAGTCACAGTTCAAAATTGGTTTACCTGTGTTGGCCGTCTCCCTATAACAGTTAACACTCCACACACGTTTGCTTAACCATAAAAGTATTTTACTGTATAAGAAATGTCAGGTTAAACCAATTTGCATTTACTAATGCAGAGCCCTGCAAAAGCCAAAGTTGTAAACATATAAAGGTACTAGGATATAATAAAATCTTATACACACTAAATGTCTTTGAAATAACTATGCTTGCGAGCTTTCCCCCTCGTAGGCAATATGGCGCCCAAACAGTGTCACCGTGAGTTCCAGTCAGGCCTGACTACTTTCAAACACTGTCACTCCAATAAAAGGGATCTTCGCTAGCAAACGTTGGCGCACTTAATATTTGTAATCCAAGGGATATCAAATAAAGTTGGCTGAACCCCGGCTATGCTTTAGGGCGTGAAGTCACAGGTGATAAAATGCCCAACTTTAAATACGCAGTTACTGCGCAACACGCTGTCCCCTGGTGTGTAGCGCACTGCTCTGATGACGGTGGGCCCTAAACAAAGGATCACAGGCCTAATAACAGTTAAGAGTCCTGAGCAAGTGCCCTCTCACCCGACCAGGCCCAGTCCGTTCGGCTGGTTCTGTTGTTGGTGCTCCGGCACACGATCTCTCCACCACCCGTAGTCTCCAGTCCCTCAGACGACCGTATGGAAGTTGATAGAACGATCGACTCTTGGATGCTCCGAGATGTCAGCAGGCTCTCCGGATGAGATCCCTCTCCTTCAGACGAGCAGGCCCAGGCTCTCCGGCCTAGACAAGCACAACAGGCCCCAACACAGGCTCCGACTTGCTGGGCGGGCAATGTCCAAAGAGACCACGTATCGTTCATCCTCCACTTTAATAACCATTCCCCAGCAGACCTTGCGCCGGGCAATGCACTGTGGGCGTACAGCTGCACTGTGGGTACAGTAGTCTTATATAGTATCCACGGCATTGAAGTCCATCTCTCCCTGTACCACAAGTCCCACCATGCACCTTTTCTTCCAAGTAAAACGGTAATCAATACATCTGGGTTCACTTGCATATAAAGTAGTCCTTATAGCATACCAATAAGTGACACCCCGCTACACACTCCCCCCACTTAAAATCTTTGGTCCCCAAAAATATCAACAATGTCTGAGAGAAAAAAAACGTAGTTAGCATATATAGAAGTGATACAATTCACGGTCACAAAGGAACCCTGCAGGGGAATCTCCCACCAAGCTTCAGAAGGGAGATTGTCCTGCCTACAGGTCACGTTAATGGAAGTGGCCTGTCCAGCTGTGCCAGGGAGTGAGCTAGGGTTGCCCTCCACTAAATTTACAGTGGAAGGACCAGACTCGTCAACTGTCCTTCTTGCAGTGAAAACAGCTTCTTCAGAGCATTCACCCATTTGGGTATAAGTCAATCTTTTTGGAGGGTGAATAACTCTTCTCTCCCTTTGTTCTCTAGGAGTCTGAATATCAAGAGCAGTGGGTTCGGCCACTTCTGTATTCTTTTCAATGATTGCTTCCTCTGGGTCAGGCCTGCTTGACTCTGCTACTTCAGGAACATCCAGATCAGCTTCAGAAGGAGATGAGGGCTCTCTGGGGTCTTCTGTTTGAAAGGAATCCAGAGCATCCTTCCATTCCTCAGTGAGAGTATTGTATGGCATAAACTCAGGAGCCTCCGGGTTTAAAGTGTCATTAGCAGCAGCTTCAGATGGCGATGGGGTAGCGGTCAGGGATTCCGGAACTTGAGATGACCACAACCAATCAAGTTCCATTTCCTCATCATCACTGATCTAATCCTCGGTTCTATCATCCCCTGCTCCTGACAGGGTTGCCTGAGACCTAGTAACTGGCCTGGGGGTACGGGAGGCTGAAGGAGATCCATGGGAACCCAATGCGTGTTCTCTGTTCTGTGCCTCGGCGTTAAGAACAACCTCAAGCCCTTTGACAAACCTGGTTGAATGAAAGTTCCTGCAAGCACTTAAAAGATAATTAGTATTTATACCTTTAATTAGGCTGGGAATTAGTACCAGGAAATAGACACAAGACCGTTTAGTGGTAAACAAATACACTGGGGTTCATTTATTAAAGGCAAATAGACTGTGCACTCTGCAAGTGCAGTTGCCTCAGAGCTTAGTAAATGACTAGAAGCTTTGCTGACTTCCAGCATCCAATCATGTGCAAGGAAAAATGCTGTTTTTCAATTTTCCTTGCATGTGATTGGATATCCTTTGCAAAGTAAAGCTTTACCTTATTTACTAAGCTCTTGCAGAGTACAATTTCACTTTGCAAGGTGCACAGCTAATTTACCTTTAGTAAATCAACCTCCATATACTTGTTCAAATTTATGGTGGTTTGAGCATAAATGAACACACAGAACAGTGGCAGCCAGTGGTAAGGTAGCTTAGAATAGAGTCCTGTACCAATAGACTAGAATCAACACATACATCAGCAAAGTCAGCAATAAACAGCACATAAACATGGGCATTAAACAGTGCATAAACATGAGCATTAACTGCAATGTGAAGAATAATATTATGACTAGTCTGAAGTGCACTCTAGGAGAAAGGCTAGAATATTGTGCAATGTCCTCTAAGAGGTACCTCTTAGCATAAGCATGCAATAGGTAAAGGTCTCTGTGTAGCAGCTGTAAAACACAGTCTTTAGTAGGGATGAGCCGAACACCCCCGGGTTCGGTTCGCACCAGAACCTTCGAACGGACCGAAAGTTCGCGCGAATTTTCGAACCCTATTCGTTATAATGGACGCGAACGTTCGAAATCAAAATTGCTAATTACAACGGCCAATATGCATGTTAATGTCATAAAACAGGTTTGGGGACCCGGGTCCTGCCCCAGGGGACATATATCAATGCAAAAATAAATTTTAAAAACTAAAGTTTTTTCGGGAGCAGTCATTTTAATGATGCATAAAGTGAAAAAAAAAAAAGTGAAATTTTCCTTTAAATATGGTACCTGGGGGGTGTCTAAAGTATGCCTGTGAAGTGGCATGTGTTTCCCGTGTTTAGAACTGTCCTTGCACAAAATGACATTTGTAAAGGAAAAAAAGAAGCCATTTAAAACCACTTGCGGCTTTAATGTCATGTCTTGTCCTGGCCGCCATATGGCTGAAAATCCTTGAGAAAAATGGCATGGCTACCCCATCACCCCCCCCCCCCCACCCCAGCCCCTTTGGGTCTTGTATGGATACTAAGGGGGACCCCGCACCCAAAATAAAACCCTATACCTACAACCCTATATACTCTGAACAGCAGTATATAGGTGGTGCAAACAAGACATGGACTGTAGGTTTGTTCTTAAGTAGAATCTGAACAGGTACATTATGAAGTGTAGCTACATCCCAAAAAAATCAATTTTTAAGCTTTTTGGAGAACATAGGGAGGGGTTATCACCCCTGTAACATTTGCTGTCTTTGCACATCTGTTCAGAACATGTCACCTCACTTTCCGTCCCAATGACAAATGTTTTTGGAAAAGTGGGGTTTTAATTGAAACAAGGATTGGTGATAAAGCATCAGTAGAGAGGAGATACCTTTTTCCCAAATTAAATCTAACAGGATAGAATTTTCCTTCCTAGGGGTAGATTTCCTCTCACTTCCTGTTTTCTCTTGCCGTTTGCAAGTAGGAGTCGTTTGTAAGTTGGATGTTTGAAAGTAGGGGCCTGCCGTATATACTCTGCAGAAATTTGCCCTATTAGATGTTGGTGTAGCCACAAGACTGGTGGGCACAGGAATGGGCCCTGCTGTGAGTTAATAGATCAAGATTTGTACTTGCATGCACCTGTTGAACCGGGCAGAAAAATTGGGCCTTTGGTGGTGGTGGTGGTGGTGGTGGACGGTGTTGCCACAAGACTGTAAGCCCTCACAGTTACTCTTGGTGGGTGCAGGAATGGGCCCTGCTGTGAGTTATTAGATCAAGATTTGTAATTGCATGCACCTGTTGAACAGGGCAGAAAAATTGGGCCTTTGGTGGTGGTGGTGGTGGTGGACGGTGTTGCCACAAGACTGTAGGCCCTCATAGTTACTCTTGGTGGGCGCAGGAATGGGCCCTGCTGTGAACTATTAGATCAAGATTTGTAATTACACGCCCCTGTTAAACAGGGGCTGAAAAATTGTGCCTTAGGCATTGGTGCTGGTGCCACAACACTGCAACCCCTCACAGATACTGTACTTGGAGCACAGCAGTCACACCTGTTGCGAAGCATCTTTTTAAAAAATTGTAATTACACGCCCCTGTTATACAGGGGCTGAAAAATTGTGCCTTAGGCACTGGTGCTGGTGCCACAACACTGCAACCCCTCACAGATACTGTACTCTGAGCACAGCAATGAGACCTGTTGCAAAGCATTGCCTAAAAATTGTAATTACACGCCCCAACAGGGGCTGAAAAATTGTGCCTTAGGCACTGGTGCTGGTGCCACAACACTGCAACCCCTCACAGATACTGTACTCTGAGCACAGCAGTCACACCTGTTGCGGAGCATCTTTTTAAAAAATTGTAATTACACGCCCCTGTTATACAGGGGCTGAAAAATTGTGCCTTAGGCACTGGTGTGGTGGCATGGATCATTGAGGAGGAGGAAAAGGATAGTCAGTGAACATAACAGGACAGTCACTCAGCATCAGCATAGGCAGTCTTGAAGGGATGTGACATTATAAATTATTCCGTTATATCCGCTTCAGGTGTCTGGTAGCTGGTGGTGATCCAAGACTGATTCATTTTTATGAAGGTCAGTCGATCAACCGAGTCGGTGGACAGGCGCACCCTATGATCGGTGACAAATCCTCCAGCAGCACTGAATGTGCGTTCGGAAAGAACGCTGGATGCAGGACAGGCCAGTAGCTCAATTGCATACTGTGCAAGCTCTGGCCAGTGATCCATCCTCAGGACCCAGTAAGCCAGAGGATTTTCGGTGGGAAAGGTGTCCAAGTCTGACCTTGCCCCTAGGTATTCCTGCACCATGTATATCAGACGCTGGCGATGGTTGCTGGAACCGATCATACCTTGGGGCTGCGGACTAAAAAATTGTCTGAACGCATCGGTCAGACGTCCACCTTCCCCACCGCTCCTTCTGCTACTGACTGAAGCCTCAGCAACTCGTCGTCCAGGACCAGGAGTTTGTAACCTCCCAGTTTCTGGGAACGCGTTGCACAGACCTTTCTGCAAGGCCTCCCTGAGATGTCTCATCCTCTGCTCCCTCTGCGACGGCAAGATAAGGTCCGCAACCTTACCCTTGTACCGTGGATCAAGGAGAGTGGCCAGCCAGTAATGGTCACTCTCCTTGATCCGAAGAACACGAGGATCCTTCCGCAGGCTTTGCAGGATCAGGGAGGCCATGCAGCGTAGGTTAGCTGAGGCATTCGGTCCGGAGTCTTCTGGGTCACTGAGGATGACATGATCGCCAGCCACCTCCTCCCAGCCACGTACAAGTCCACTGGTTTGTTGGGACTGTACATCATCCCTAAAAGACTGCTGCTGCTGATGCTGAGTGCCAGGCTCCACCTCCATGCTCACACAATCCTCCTCCTCCTCCTCCTCCTCCTCCTCTTCCTGTGTGATGGGTGGGACAGAAGGAACATTGTCTGGATAAAGGGGGCCTTGAGAGACAAGGAAGTCCTCCTCTTCCTGCCTCTGTTCTGCCTCAAGTGCCCTGTCCATTATCCCACGCAGCGTATGCTCCAACAGGTGGACAAGAGGTACAGTGTCACTGATGCATGCACTGTCACTGCTCACCATCCTCGTGGCCTCCTCAAATGGTGAGAGGACAGTGCATGCATCCCTGATCATGCTCCACTGGCGTGGGGAAAAAAAGCCAAGCTCCCGTGACCCTGTCCTGGTGCCGTAGTCGCAAAGGTACTCATTGATGGCCCTCTGCTGCGTGTGCAGTCGCTGCAGCATGGCCAACGTTGAGTTCCACCTGGTGGGCATGTCACATATTAGGCGGTTCTTGGGCAGGTTCAGCTCCTTTTGCAGCTCAGTCAGCCGAGCACTGGCATTATAAGATCGGCGGAAATGCACACAGACTTTCCTGGCCTGCCTCAGGACATCCTGTAAGCCTGGGAACCTGCCCAAGAACCGCTGCACCACCAGGTTGAGGACGTGAGCCATACAGGGCACATGGGTGAGCTGCCCCTGTCGCAGGGCGGAGAGGAGGTTGGTGCCATTATCAGAAACGACCATTCCTGGCTTAAGCTGGCGTGGCGTCAACCACCTCTCGGCCTGCCCCTGCAGAGCTGCCAGAACCTCTGGCCCAGTGTGGCTCCTGTCCCCCAAACACACCAGCGCAAGCACGGCATGGCATCTTTTTGCCTGCGTACTCGCGTAGCCCCTTGTACGCCTACGGAGCACCGCTGGTTCCGAGGACAGAGCACTCGAAGGGGACATGGAGGAAGAAGAAGAGGAGGGGGTGGAGGAGAGAGGTGTGTCACAACCAGTAGTAGCATTTTGGAGGCGTGGTGGCGGAACAACCTCCAACACTACTGCACCTTGTCCTGCATCCCTCCCAGCTGCCAATAGAGTGACCCAATGGGCCGTGAAAGAAAGATAACGTCCCTGTCCATGCCTGCTGGACCATGAGTCAGCGGTAATATGCACCTTACCACTGACCGCCCTGTCCAGCGAGGCATGGACATTGCCTTCCACATGCCAGTAGAGAGACGGAATCGCCTTCCGTGAGAAAAAGTGGCGTTTGGGAACCTGCCACTGAGGAACCGCACATTGAACAAACTCACGGAAGGGGGCCGAGTCTATCAACTGAAAAGGCAGCAGTTGAAGTGCTAGCAATTTAGCCAAGCTAGCATTCAACCGCTGGGCATGTGGATGGCTGGGAGTATACTTCTTTCGACGGTCCAGCAGCTGGGGCAGGGAAATTTGCCTGCTACAATCGGACGTCGGTGTACTGCAAGTACTTGGTTGTGACACACCTAATTCTACACCTTCAGTCCTCTCAGAGCAGCTTTCAGAGAGGACTGAAGATATAGTGGGGATGGAGATCCCAGCTGATGAGGAGCAAGGAGAGGTCCGCTTTGTTCTTTGGTGTGGGTCTTTTATGTGTGCTTGCCAACGAGCTGCATGGCAGGTCGACATATGTCTGCTCATGCTTGTGGTGCCCAAGCGGCTGATGTTTTGGCCACGCGAGATACGCTTGAGACAAATATTGCAAATAGCAGTGGTGCGATCTGATGCACTCGTCTCAAAAAAGGCCCACACCAAAGAACTTTTGTGATAACGTGCAGAGGCAGCGCCCTGCACAGGCGGAGCTCTGCGGTGTGGTACAGTTGCTGTGCTGGCCTCTAGCTGGCCTCCAGGGGGCATCCTGCCTCGTTGGACATGTGACGCTGCATCCTCCTCCTCCTCCTCCTCTCTCCCTTCAGGCACCCACGTGGAGTCAGTGACCTCATCATCCCCTCCCTCTTCACCACTAGAGCAAACCTGGCAGTAAGCTGCAGCTGGTGGAACACTACTGCCAGATTGCTGTCCTTCAGCATCCCCTCTCTCTGCGCGCACACTACTGACTTCCTCAAGCTGGGTATCATCATCCGAGCCTTCGAATCGTTGGGCATCCTCCTGGAGCATGTACCCAACACTGTGCTCAAACAGTTCGGGGGACTCCTCAGGAGGACATGGTGGGTCTAGGGAAGGGGTGGCTGATGATGCCATTGAGTACGCGTTGGCAGCTGCTCTGCCAGTACCCTGAGCCTGGGTGAGAGAGGATGAGGAGGATGAGGAGGGCTTGGTCATCCATTCTACCAAGCCTTTGGCATGATGCGGCTCCACATGTCCAGCTGCCGAAAACAAAGACAAGCGTGTCCCATGGCCACGTGCTGATGACGATGCACGACCACGTCCACGGCCAGCACTGTTGTCTCTAGAAACAGAGCCTGCCTGCCCTGTGTTCTTGCCTCGGCACGCTCTGCCTCTCCTTGGCGGTCTTCCAGCCATTGTAGTCGGTAGTGTATATAGTATAAAAAATAGAACTCCTATGTGTGCTCACAACACACTGTAGGTCCTATGGGTGCTGACACTAACACACTATAGGTACTATGTGTGCTGCTGACAAGAAAATATAGGAGCTCTGTTTGCTGCCACTAACACACTAGAAGTCCTATGGGTGCTGCTGAGAAGAAAATATAGGAGCTCTGTTTGCTGCCACTAACACACTAGAAGTCCTATGGGTGCTGCTGAGAAGAAAATATAGGAGCTCTGTTTGCTGCCACTAACACACTAGAAGTCCTATGGGTGCTGCTGAGAAGAAAATATAGGAGCTCTGTGTGATGCCACTAACACACTAGAAGTCCTATGGGTGCTGCTGAGAAGAAAATATAGGAGCTCTGTTTGCTGCCACTAACACACTAGAAGTCCTATGGGTGCTGCTGAGAAGAAAATATAGGAGCTCTGTTTGCTGCCACTAACACACTAGAAGTCCTATGGGTGCTGCTGAGAAGAAAATATAGGAGCTCTGTTTGCTGCCACTAACACACTAGAAGTCCTATGGGTGCTGCTGAGAAGAAAATATAGGAGCTCTGTGTGATGCCACTAACACACTAGAAGTCCTATGGGTGCTGCTGAGAAGAAAATATAGGAGCTCTGTTTGCTGCCACTAACACACTAGAAGTCCTATGGGTGCTGCTGAGAAGAAAATATAGGAGCTCTGTTTGCTGCCACTAACACACTAGAAGTCCTATGGGTGCTGCTGAGAAGAAAATATAGGAGCTCTGTGTGATGCCACTAACACACTAGAAGTCCTATGGGTGCTGCTGAGAAGAAAATATAGGAGCTCTGTTTGCTGCCACTAACACACTAGAAGTCCTATGGGTGCTGCTGAGAAGAAAATATAGGAGCTCTGTTTGCTGCCACTAACACACTAGAAGTCCTATGGGTGCTGCTGAGAAGAAAATATAGGAGCTCTGTGTGATGCCACTAACACACTAGAAGTCCTATGGGTGCTGCTGAGAAGAAAATATAGGAGCTCTGTGTGATGCCACTAACACACTAGAAGTCCTATGGGTGCTGCTGAGAAGAAAATATAGGAGCTCTGTTTGCTGCCACTAACACACTAGAAGTCCTATGGGTGCTGCTGAGAAGAAAATATAGGAGCTCTGTGTGATGCCACACACACTAGAAGTCCTATGGGTGCTGCTGAGAAGAAAATATAGGAGCTCTGTTTGCTGCCACTAACACACTAGAAGTCCTATGGGTGCTGCTGAGAAGAAAATATAGGAGCTCTGTGTGATGCCACTAACACACTAGAAGTCCTTTGGGTGCTGCTGAGAAGAAAATATAGGAGCTCTGTTTGCTGCCACTAACACACTAGAAGTCCTATGGGTGCTGCTGAGAAGAAAATATAGGAGCTCTGTTTGCTGCCACTAACACACTAGAAGTCCTATGGGTGCTGCTGAGAAGAAAATATAGGAGCTCTGTGTGATGCCACTAACACACTAGAAGTCCTATGGGTGCTGCTGAGAAGAAAATATAGGAGCTCTGTTTGCTGCCACTAACACACTAGAAGTCCTATGGGTGCTGCTGAGAAGAAAATATAGGAGCTCTGTTTGCTGCCACTAACACACTAGAAGTCCTATGGGTGCTGCTGAGAAGAAAATATAGGAGCTCTGTTTGCTGCCACTAACACACTAGAAGTCCTATGGGTGCTGCTGAGAAGAAAATATAGGAGCTCTGTGTGATGCCACTAACACACTAGAAGTCCTATGGGTGGTGCTGAGAAGAAAATATAGGAGCTCTGTTTGCTGCCACTAACACACTAGAAGCCCTATGGGTGCTGTTGGGGTGCAATGCTGTGCTAACAGCACTGCGGTTGGTACTACTGCAATACTGTACTAACAGTAAGCACGCACCAGACTAATCCCCAGCAGCAGCTAATAACACACTAACTGTGCAATCAGCAGCAATGAACGATCAATGACTTAGGTAGCAATGGTTTAGCAAAGAAATAGCCAATGGTTTAGCAAAGAAGAGCAAATCTTTCAGTATCAAGCAAAGACAGAATCAGCAGACTAATCTCTCCTAAAGCCGGAACTCATGTGACCGGGGCCGATGGCGTGGCGGCCTTTTAAATGGTGGGGCGTGTACTAAAGCCCCTGAGCTGTAATTGGCTACAGGCGTCCTGCCTGTAGCCAATTATTGCTCTCCGAGTTTCGGGCGCTGTGATTGGCCAAGCATGCGGGGTCACAGTGCATGCTTGGCCAATCATCAGCCAGCAATGCACTGCGCCGGCCGCGCCGGCCGCAATGCATTGCGGGGCCGCTCGCATCACACGAATGTGATGCGAACGGCCCAAATAGTTCTGGGCTCGACGAGCGAGCGAACGCCCGATGCTCGATTCGAACATGGGTTCGAATCGAGCACCGGGCCCATCCCTAGTCTTTAGTTCTAACTGGCTAGCATTGGGGTCCATTTGTACCATTGCTGCACATGAGAATAGTCCCAGTCGAGCCTGCAGGCAGCAAAAAAGTTGCTAGATGGCTGTACGGTCAAATCCTAATGGGCTCAGTCTCTCTCTCTAGCAGCAGATAGCAAATCCCTGCAACAGCAGCTCACCAGTCCCAGCGATATTGCAGCTCACCATTGTTGTGGAATAGTGATGAGCCGAACACCCCCGGGTTCGGTTCGCACCAGAACCCGCGAACGGACCGAAAGTTCGTACGAACATTAGAACCCTATTAAATACAATGGATGCGAACGTTCGAATTCTAAAGTGCTAATTATAACAACTATTATGCATGTTATTGTCCTAAAAAGGGTTTGGGAACCCGGGTTCTGCACCAGGGGACATGTATCAATGCAAAAAGAAGTTTTAAAAACGGTCGTTTTTCGGGAGCAGTCATTTTAATGATGCATAAAGTGAAAAAAAAAAAGTCAAATATTCCTTTAAATATCGTACCTGGGGGGTGTCTAAAGTATGCCTGTGAAGTGCCACGTGTTTCCCGTGTTTAGAACTGTCCCTGCACAAAATGACACTTCTAAAGGAAAAAAAAGCCATTTAAAACTGCTTGCGGCTTTAATGTAATGTCTGGTCCCGGTAATATGGATGAAAATCTTTAAGAAAAATGGCATAGCTACCCCATGACCCCCCCCCCTACCCCAGCCCATTACCAGCCCCTTTGGGTCTTGTATGGATATTAAGGGGAACCCCGCACATAAAATAAAAAAGGCCCTATATACTCTGAACAGCCGTATACAGGCGGTGCATACAAGACAGGGACTGTAGGTTTGTTCTTATGTAGAATGTGTTTGTAATTTTGAACAGGTACATTGTTGAAGTGTAGCTCCAGCCCAAAAATCTATTTTTAAACTTTTTGGAAAACATAGGTAAGGGTTATCACCCCTGTAACATTTGTTTTGCTGTCTGTGCCCCTGTTCAGAACATTTCACCTCACTTTCCGTCCCAATGACAACTGTTTTTGAAATGTGGTGTTTTTCTTGAAACAAGGATTGCTGATAAAGCATCAGTACAGAGGAGACACCTTTCTCCCATATTTATTCTTACAGGAGAGAATTTTCCTTCCTAGGGGTAGATTTCCTCTCACTTCCTGTTGTCTTTTTGCGTTTGCAAGTAGGAGTCGTTTGTAAGTTGGATGTTTGAAAGTAGGGACCTGCCGTATATACTCTGCAGAAATAGGCCCCTTAGTTGTTGGTGTTGGCACAACACTGTAAGCACTCACAGTTACTCTTGGTTGGTGCTGGAACGCCCTGCTGTCAACTATTATATCAGGAATTTTAATTACATATAATTGTTGAACAGTGGTAGTAAAAATTGGGGCTTTGATGGTGGTGCTGGTGCCACAACACTGTAAGCCCTGACAGTTACTCTTGGTGGGTGCAGCAATGGGCCCTGCTGTGAATTATTAGATCAAGAATTGTAATTACATGCCCCTTTTGAACAGGGGCTGAAAAATTGGGCCTTTCGTGGTGGTGGTGGTGGTGGCGTTGCCACAACACTGTAAGCCCTCAGACTTACTCTTGGTGGGTGCAGGAATGGGCCCTGCTGTGAATTATTAGATCAAGAATTGTAATTACATGCCCCTTTTGAACAGGGGCTGAAAAATTGGGCCTTTCGTGGTGGTGGTGGTGGTGGCGTTGCCACAACACTGTAAGCCCTCAGACTTACTCTTGGTGGGTGCAGGAATGGGCCCTGCTGTGAATTATTACATCAAGAATTGTAATTGCATGCCCCTGTTGAACAGGGGCTGAAAAATTGGGCCTTAGGCACTGGTGGCACAACACTACAACCCCTCACAGATACTGTACTTGAAGCACAGCAATGAGCCCTGTTGCAAAGTATTGCTTCAAAAATTGTAATGACACGCCCCTGTTAAACAGGGGCTGAAAAATTGGGCCTTAGGCACTGGTGGCACAACACTACAACCCCTCACAGATAGTGTACTTGGAGCACAGCAATGAGCCCTGTTGCAAAGTATTGCTTCAAAAATTGTAATGACACGCCCCTGTTAAACAGGGGCTGAAAAATTGGGCCTTAGGCACTGGTGCCACAACACTCCAACCCCTCACAGATACTGTACTTGGAGCACAGCAATGAGCCCTATGGCAAATTATTGCTAAAAAAATTGTAAGTACACGCCCCTGTAAAACAGGGGCTGAAAAATTGGGCTTTAGCCACTGGTGGCGGCACCCATAAACAAAAATGATCTTCCAAGCTATCATCATCAATCGTATCATTGAGGACTCGGAGGAGGAGGATAGCCAGTCAACATAACAGCACAGGCACTCAGCATCAGCATCAGTCTTGAAGGGATGTGACATGTTAAAATCAATTAGTCTGTTATATCAGCATCAGGTGTGTGGTAGCTGGTGGTGATCCAAGACTGGTTCATCTTGATGAAAGTCAGTCGATCAACCGAGTCGGTGGACAGGCGCACCCTGTGATCCGTGACAAATCCTCCAGCAGCACTGAATGTGCGTTCCGAAAGAACGCTGGATGCAGGACAGGCCAGTAGCTCAATTGCATACTGTGCAAGCTCTGGCCAGTGATCCATCCTCAAGACCCAGTAAGCCAGAGGATTTTCGGTGGGGAAGGTGTCCAAGTCTGACCTTGCCCCTAGATATTCCTGCACCATGTTTATCAGACGCTGGCGATGGTTGCTGGAACCGATCATACTTTGGAGCTGCGGACTAAAGAATTGTCTGAACGCATCGATCAGACGGCCACCTTCCCCACCGCTCCTTCTTTGACTGGCCGAAGCCTCAGCAACTCGTTGTCCAGGACCAGGAGTTTGTAACCTCCCAGTCTCTGGGAACGCGTTGCACAGACCTTTCTGCAAGGCCTCCCGGAGTTGTCTCATCCTCTGCTCCCTCTGCGACGGTAACATAAGGTCCGCAACCTTACCCTTGTACCGTGGATCAAGGAGAGTGGCCAGCCAGTAATGGTCCCTCTCCTTGATCCGAAGAATACGAGGATCCTTCCGCAGACTTTGCAGGATCAGGGAGGCCATGCAGCGTAGGTTTGCTGAGGCATTCGCTCCGGAGTCCTCTGGGTCACTAAGGACGACATGATCCGCAGTCACCTCCTCCCAGCCACGTACAAGTCCACTGGTTTCTTGGGACTGTAAATCATCCCTAAAAGACTGCTGCTGATGATGCTGAGTGCCAGCCTCCACCTCCATGCTGACACAATCCTCCTCCTCCTCCTCCTCCTCCTCCTCTTCCTCTTCCTGTGCGATGGGTGGGACAGAAGGAACACTGTCTGGGTAAAGGGGGCCTTGAGAGGCAAGGAAGTCCTCCTCTTCCTGCCTCTGTTCTGCCTCAAGTGCCCTGTCCATTATTCCACGCAGCGTGTGCTCCAACAGGTGGACAAGAGGTACAGTGTCACTGATGCATGCACTGTCACTGCTCACCATCCTCGTGGCCTCCTCAAATGGTGCCAGGACAGTGCATGCATCCCTGATCATGCCCCACTGGCGTGGAGAAAAAAAACCAAGCTCCCCTGACCCTGTCCTGGTGCCGTAGTCGCACAGGTACTCATTGATGGCCCTCTGCTGCGTGTGCAGCCGCTGCAGCATGGCCAACGTTGAGTTCCACCTGGTGGGCATGTCACATATAAGGCGGTTCTTGGGCAGGTTCAACTCCTTTTGCAGCTCAGCCAGGCGAGCACTGGCATTATAAGATCTGCGGAAATGCACACAGACTTTCCTGGCCTGCCTCAGGACATCCTGTAAGCCCGGGTACCTGCCCAAGAACCGCTGCACCACCAGGTTAAGGACGTGAGCCACACAGGGCACATGGGTCAGTTGTCCCTGTCGAAGGGCGGAGAGGAGGTTGGTGCCATTGTCGCAAACCACCATTCCTGGCTTAAGCTGGCGTGGCGTCAACCACCTCTCGGCCTGGCCCTGCAGAGCAGATAGGACCTCTGCCCCAGTGTGGCTTCTGTCCCCCAAACACACCAGCGCAAGCACGGCATGGCATCTTTTTGCCTGCGTACTTGCTTAGCCCCGTGAACGGCTACGGAGCACCGCTGGTTCATAGGACAAACCACAGGAAGAGGCCATGGAGGAAGAAGAAGAGGAGGGGGTGGAGGAGAGAGGTGTGTCACAACCAGTAGTAGCATTTTGGAGGCGTGGCGGTGGGACAACCTCCAACACTACTGCACCTTGTCCTGCATCCTTCCCAGCTGCCAAAAGAGTGACCCAATGGGCCGTGAAAGAAAGGTAACGTCCCTGTCCATGCCTGCTGGACCATGAGTCAGTGGTAATATGCACCTTACCGCTGACCGCCCTGTCCAGCGAGGCCAAGACATTGCCTTCCACATGCCGGTAGAGAGCCAGAATAGCCTTCCGTGAGAAAAAGTGGCGTTTGGGAACCTGCCACTGAGGAACCGCACATTGCACAAACTCACGGAAGGGGGCCGAGTCTACCAACTGAAAAGGCAGCAGTTGAAGCGCTAGCAATTTAGCCAAGCTAGCATTCAACCGCTGGGCATGTGGATGGCTGGGAGTGAACTTCTTTCGACGGTCCAGCAGCTGGGGCAGGGAAATTTGCCTGCTAGAATCGGACGTCGGTGTACTGCTAGCAGAGTGGCCGCAAGTACTTGGCTGTGACACACCTAATTCTACACCTTCATTCCTCTCAGTGCATGTTTCAGAGAGGACTGAAGTTATAGTGGGGTTGGAGATCCCAGCTGATGCGGTGCAAGGAGAGGTCCGCTTTGTTCTTTGGTGTGGGTCTTTGAGGTAGGCTTGCCAACGAGCTGCATGGCAGGTCAACATATGTCTGGTCAGGCATGTGGTACCCAAGCGGCTGATGTTTTGGCCACGCGATATACGCTTGAGACATATGTTGCAAACAGCAGCTGTGCGATCTGATGCACTAGCCTCAAAAAAGGCCCACACCAAGGAACTTTTTGAATGACGGGCAGAGGCAGCGCCCTGCACAGGCGGAGCTCTGCGGTGTGATTCCGTCGGTGTACTGCCCTTACGCTGGCCACCAAAGGGCATCCTGCCTCGTTGGAGATGTGCCTCCTCCTCATCCTCCTCCTCCTCTCTCCTATTAGGCACCCACGTGGAGTCAGTGACCTCATCATCCCCTCCCTCCTCATCACTAGAGCCAATCTGGCAGTATGCTGCAGCTGCTGGAACATGACTGCCAGATTGGTGTCCTTCTTGAGCATCCCCTCTGTCTGCTCTCACCCTACTGCCTTCCTGTAGCTGGGTTTCATCATCAGACCCTTCGAAACGCTGGGCATCCTCCTGGAGCATGTACCCAACACTGTGCTCAAACAGTTCGGGGGACTCCTCAGGAGGAGGACATGGTGGGTCTAGGGAAGGAGTGACTGATGATGAGTCTGACATTGATAACAGGGAAGAGGACGCTTTGGCAGCTGCTTTGCCAGTACCCTGAGCCTGGGTGAGAGAGGATGAGGAGGAGGAGGAGGGCTTGGTCATCCACTCTACCAAGTCTTCGGCATGATGTGGCTCAACATGTCCAGCTGCCGAAAAGAAGGACAAGCGTGTCCCATGGCCATGTGCTGATGACAATGCACCGCGTCCACGACCAGCACTGTTGCCCCCAGACACAGAGCCTGCTTGCCCTCTTTTATTGCCTCCTGACTGTCTGCCTCTCCTTGTTTGCCTTCCAGACATTCTAATAGATGGCCTGCAGGGAGATGGGAAAAAAGCAATAAGGGCTACCTTCAGGTGTCCTTCTCTGTCCCTTTACTTAAGGATTTCTAAATATGGTTGAGGATGATTGCTTTTGCACAGAATAGCACAACGACAATTTCCCTGACTGTCCAAAAATCAAGGATTTCAAAGATGGTTGATGAGGAATGCTTTAGCACACTATAGCACAAGGAGAATTCCCCTCACTTTCCTTCTTTGTCCCTAGAAACAAGGACTCGCACAGTGAAAGAAACTGACACTCTCCCTACCTAGAGTTTTCTGTCCCTAGAAAAAATGTTTTTTTTAAGCACACTAGAGCACAAGGAGAATTCACTCACTGTCCTTCCCTGTCCCTGGAAACAAGGACTTGCACAGTGAAAGAAACTGACACTCTCCCTACCTAGAGTTTTCTGTCCCTAGAAAAAATGTTTTTTTTAAGCACACTAGAGCACAAGGAGAATTCACTCACTGTCCTTCCCTGTCCCTGGAAACAAGGACTTGCACAGTGAAAGAAACTGACACTCTCCCTACCTAGAGTTTTCTGTCCCTAGAAAAAAAGTTTTTTTTAAGCACACTAGAGCACAAGGAGAATTCACTCACTGTCCTTCCCTGTCCCTGGAAACAAGGACTTGCACAGTGAAAGAAACTGACACTCTCCCTACCTAGAGTTTTCTGTCCCTAGAAAAAATGTTTTTTTTAAGCACACTAGAGCACAAGGAGAATTCACTCACTGTCCTTCCCTGTCCCTGGAAACAAGGACTTGCACAGTGAAAGAAACTGACACTCTCCCTACCTAGAGTTTTCTGTCCCTAGAAAAAATGTTTTTTTTAAGCACACTATAGCACAAGGAGAATTCACTCACTGTCCTTCCCTGTCCCTGGAAACAAGGACTTGCACAGTGAAAGAAACTGACACTCTCCCTACCTAGAGTTTTCTGTCCCTAGAAAAAATGTTTTTTTTAAGCACACTAGAGCACAAGGAGAATTCACTCACTGTCCTTCCCTGTCCCTGGAAACAAGGACTTGCACAGTGAAAGAAACTGACACTCTCCCTACCTAGAGTTTTCTGTCCCTAGAAAAAATGTTTTTTTTAAGCACACTATAGCACAAGGAGAATTCACTCACTGTCCTTCCCTGTCCCTGGAAACAAGGACTTGCACAGTGAAAGAAACAGACACTCTCCCTACCTAGAGTTTTCTGTCCCTAGAAAAAATGTTTTTTTTAAGCACACTATAGCACAAGGAGAATTCACTCACTGTCCTTCCCTGTCCCTGGAAACAAGGACTTGCACAGTGAAAGAAACTGACACTCTCCCTACCTAGAGTTTTCTGTCCCTAGAAAAAATGTTTTTTTTAAGCACACTATAGCACAAGGAGAATTCACTCACTGTCCTTCCCTGTCCCTGGAAACAAGGACTTGCACAGTGAAAGAAACTGACACTCTCCCTACCTAGAGTTTTCTGTCCCTAGAAAAAATGTTTTTTTTAAGCACACTAGAGCACAAGGAGAATTCACTCACTGTCCTTCCCTGTCCCTGGAAACAAGGACTTGCACAGTGAAAGAAACTGACACTCTCCCTACCTAGAGTTTTCTGTCCCTAGAAAAAATGTTTTTTTTAAGCACACTATAGCACAAGGAGAATTCACTCACTGTCCTTCCCTGTCCCTGGAAACAAGGACTTGAACAGTGAAAGAAACTGACACTCTCCCTACCTAGAGTTTTCTGTCCCTAGAAAAAATGTTTTTTTTAAGCACACTAGAGCACAAGGAGAATTCACTCACTGTCCTTGGAAACAAGGACTTGCACAGTGAAAGAAACTGACACTCTCCCTACCTAGAGTTTTCTGTCCCTAGAAAAAATGTTTTTTTTAAGCACACTATAGCACAAGGAGAATTCACTCACTGTCCTTCCCTGTCCCTGGAAACAAGGACTTGCACAGTGAAAGAAACTGACACTCTCCCTACCTAGAGTTTTCTGTCCCTAGAAAAAATGTTTTTTTTAAGCACACTATAGCACAAGGAGAATTCACTCACTGTCCTTCCCTGTCCCTGGAAACAAGGACTTGCACAGTGAAAGAAACTGACACTCTCCCTACCTAGAGTTTTCTGTCCCTAGAAAAAATGTTTTTTTTAAGCACACTAGAGCACAAGGAGAATTCACTCACTGTCCTTCCCTGTCCCTGGAAACAAGGACTTGCACAGTGAAAGAAACTGACACTCTCCCTACCTAGAGTTTTCTGTCCCTAGAAAAAATGTTTTTTTTAAGCACACTAGAGCACAAGGAGAATTCACTCACTGTCCTTCCCTGTCCCTGGAAACAAGGACTTGCACAGTGAAAGAAACTGACACTCTCCCTACCTAGAGTTTTCTGTCCCTAGAAAAAATGTTTTTTTTAAGCACACTATAGCACAAGGAGAATTCACTCACTGTCCTTCCCTGTCCCTGGAAACAAGGACTTGCACAGTGAAAGAAACTGACACTCTCCCTACCTAGAGTTTTCTGTCCCTAGAAAAAATGTTTTTTTTAAGCACACTATAGCACAAGGAGAATTCACTCACTGTCCTTCCCTGTCCCTGGAAACAAGGACTTGCACAGTGAAAGAAACTGACACTCTCCCTACCTAGAGTTTTCTGTCCCTAGAAAAAATGTTTTTTTTAAGCACACTAGAGCACAAGGAGAATTCACACACTGTCCTTCCCTGTCCCTGGAAACAAGGACTTGCACAGTGAAAGAAACTGACACTCTCCCTACCTAGAGTTTTCTGTCCCTAGAAAAAATGTTTTTTTTAAGCACACTAGAGCACAAGGAGAATTCACTCACTGTCCTTCCCTGTCCCTGGAAACAAGGACTTGCACAGTGAAAGAAACTGACACTCTCCCTACCTAGAGTTTTCTGTCCCTAGAAAAAATGTTTTTTTTAAGCACACTATAGCACAAGGAGAATTCACTCACTGTCCTTCCCTGTCCCTGGAAACAAGGACTTGCACAGTGAAAGAAACTGACACTCTCCCTACCTAGAGTTTTCTGTCCCTAGAAAAAATGTTTTTTTTAAGCACACTATAGCACAAGGAGAATTCACTCACTGTCCTTCCCTGTCCATGGAAACAAGGACTTGCACA
Source organism: Rana muscosa (assembly GCA_029206835.1). NCBI lineage: Eukaryota > Metazoa > Chordata > Amphibia > Anura > Ranidae > Rana > Rana muscosa. Next base: position 210,939,751 of record CM055121.1, on the reverse strand, counting down.
GTGAAAGAAACTGACACTCTCCCTACCTAGAGTTTTCTGTCCCTAGAAAAAATGTTTTTTTTAAGCACACTAGAGCACAAGGAGAATTCACTCACTGTCCTTCCCTGTCCCTGGAAACAAGGACTTGCACAGTGAAAGAAACTGACACTCTCCCTACCTAGAGTTTTCTGTCCCTAGAAAAAATGTTTTTTTTAAGCACACTATAGCACAAGGAGAATTCACTCACTGTCCTTCCCTGTCCCTGGAAACAAGGACTTGCACAGTGAAAGAAACTGACACTCTCCTTACCTAGAGTTTTCTGTCCCTAGAAAAAATGTTTTTTTTAAGCACACTATAGCACAAGGAGAATTCACTCACTGTCCTTCCCTGTCCCTGGAAACAAGGACTTGCACAGTGAAAGAAACTGACACTCTCCCTACCTAGAGTTTTCTGTCACTAGAAAAAATGTTTTTTTTAAGCACACTAGAGCACAAGGAGAATTCACTCACTGTCCTTCCCTGTCCCTGGAAACAAGGACTTGCACAGTGAAAGAAACTGACACTCTCCCTACCTAGAGTTTTCTGTCCCTAGAAAAAATGTTTTTTTAAAGCACACTATAGCACAAGCACAAAACACACTGACACTCTCCCTACCTATCCTTCTCTTTCTCTAAACTAAAGGAATCCAGGTTAAGCAAGAAAGAAATAAAAGTCACTGTCCCTGCCTATGCTGCTCTTTCCCTGCTCCGGAACACACTACACTAGGCCGCCGTGCTGGCGGCCTTTTATAGTGTGGGGCGTGTACTAAACACCCTCAGCAATAATTGGCCACAGGCATCCTGCCTGTGGCCAATCATTGCTCTCCTCGCTGCCGGCGCTGTGATTGGCCAAGCATGCGGGGTCACAGTGCATGCTTGGCCAATCACAGCGCCTGGATGACACTGCGATGGCGTAGTGCATTGTGGGCCGTTCGCGTCACTCGAATTTGGCGCGAACGGCCCAAATCGTTCGATCTTCGTCGAACAGCCGATGTTCGAGTCGAACGTATGTTCGACTCGAACACGAAGCTCATCCCTATTGTGGAATTATAGGCTGTTGTTTACAGAGCACACAGCCTATAATTCCTGTGCTATCTAAGCACACTTTAGGCCCCATGCACACGAGACGCAGGTGCAAACTCTGCTGAACACACGTTTTTAAACGCTGAAACCGGCGTTTATAAACACGCGTTTTGCCGCGTTTGCGGCCGCGTTTAGCGGCGTTTAACCGCGTTTGCGTTTATAAGCGTTTCATCATAGACCCTCCCTAAGCTCAAAAAAGAGTAAATTTTAACCATTTCAGCCAGTTTGTGAGACCAGAGTGAGTAGCAGCAGCTGAGAGAGCAGCAGTGTACTTGTATTTAGCGTATCACTTGCCACATCATCTGCCACAAGTTGTGGATTGTCCACTTGCCACGTCACCTGCCACGTCACCTGGCCACATCACCTGGCCACGTCACCTGGCCACGTCACCTGCCACAAGTTGTGGATTGTCCACTTGCCACATCACCTGGCCACATCACGTGCCACGTCACCTGCCACAAGTTGTGGATTGTCCACTTGCCACGTTACCTGGCCACGTCACCTGGCCATGTTACCTGCCACGTCACCTGGCCACGTTACCTGCCACGTCAGCTGGCCACGTCACCTGCCACAAGTTGTGGATTGTCCACTTGCCACGTCACCTGCCACGTCACCTGGCCACGTCACCTGCCACAAGTTGTGGATTGTCCACTTGCCATGTCACCTGGCCACATCACGTGCCACGTCACCTGGCCACGTCACCTGCCACAAGTTGTGAATTGTCCACTTGCCATGTCACCTAGCCATGTTACCTGCCCACATTACCTGCCACGTCACCTGCCACGTCACCTGCCACAAGCTGTGGATTGTCCACTTGCCACGTCACCTGGCCACGTCACCTGGCCACATCACCTGACACAAGTTGTTGATTGTCCACTTGCCACGTTACCTGCCACAAGTTGTGGATTGTCCACAATGCAATGCAAGCAATTACAGTTTTCTTTTATATTTTTTAATAGTTTTTCATCATTTGCCATCATTTTTGAGATTTCTAATGTTAAAAAATAGGTCACCTTTAAAAACGCTTATAAACGCAAACGCGGCAAAACGCCGGTACCGCGTTTAGCAGCGTTTAGCGTCTGAAACGTGGAAAACTTTTGCGTCTGAACCCATTTTTTTGCTTCTGGAAAAACGAGGTTAAACGCAACTGCTTGTAAACACCAAAAAACGAGAGTGTGTGCATGGACACATAGGATAACATTGAATGGGTTCAGGAGCAGTTGAAAAAAGCGTCCAACTGCCTCTGAACGCGCGTTCAACAGCAAATAACAGCGTCTCGTGTGCATGGGGCCTTAGATTCATCTTTTTGCAATAATGTTGTCTTTAGCTAAGTTCCACTCACCGTTCATTCCATCATTCATTCAAGGAAAGCACCATCATCACAGGTCTTATCATCAAGTCATCCCATGGTCAGAGTGTCCCTGGGATAGCCAGCTCTCTTTATTTATAGTCAACATGGGCAACAAAAGAAGGTGTTGGCTTCACAACACAGCCATTCAGACATTTTGTATATTTTCAAAAGAACCAATCACAGACATGTTTAAATTCAAATATAATCCTAACAGTGATGTGTGCAAACGGCTGTGTACAGGGGTCATGCTTTCTGTGAACAGTAGAAAGCATGGCTTTGTACAAAGCCATGTGCAAAACGAACTCACTGCTACCAATGACGGGAACTATACAACAATTATGCCTCAATGGACCACAACTGTCGTACAGTTATGCTACTGTTCTTGTGGACACAGATCTGTGCGCTCGGAGACATTTAACGCCCCCCGTCAGGAGGTGGCCAGTCCCCCGACGAGGCGTAAAACAACATCTCTAAATGGAGCAAACATCGCTGTTTCCATAGGAAGATTTTCCCACCACCAATCTTCCACCAACGTCTGTATGTGCAAATACGCTCAGATGAGCGCATTACAGCAAAACTGACATTGGGGGGACATCTGACAACATACATTAATACATTTTTCCACAACAGTCCTCCCTATTTTGTCATATGCACCCCATGTCCATCGATGAAACTTGATCTGCTTCTTACACCTGGAAATGAATCAGTCCTTAGTCCATAAAAAGGAAAACACGGCTTGGCATGTAGACTCTACTCTTCAGGGGCATGACTTATAAAGGAGGACACAACATGGTGAGCTGTAGTAATCGCCGATCCGTATGTGATCCTCTGTGTCTTGTATGTGGGTCCGGCTTCGGGGGGGTCTCATCAAGGAAACTCTGGTCACGCGTCAAATCAGGCAACAGGAGCACCTCGTCACGACATAGAAAGAATAGAAATAAAAACGACATGAGTATATATATATTCCCACTTCCTTTAACCACGATCCGCTGTAAAATAAAAATTAGATCCCCAAAGATCCCCAGACCCTTAAAAAGGACTCCCAACCTTCACTTAGCTACAGCTCTGGCTTTAACAGTTACATGAAGAATCCTATCCTTAACGGATGAGAATTGTTCAATCGTATCCCAAGCTCGAGCCCCCCCCCCACCTTGTACATCCAGAACACCATGCCCAGACCTGGTCGGGGTTGGTGAACAAATCCCTTCTAGCTGTCCCTGCCATTCTTAATTCCTTGCGCCATAAGATCCTCGCGATCGACCACGAGATAAGATGCTGGGACAGCTTCACCATCACGCATGAACCTCTTGCTTTGGGGGAATTACCTTATAAGCTGCAGATCCACAGAAGCACCAAACTAAAGTTCAAACACACTTGTGGGCTGCCTAGATACCCAAACCGACAAGAGGCAGAGCCATTAAAACTAACCAATTTTACCCTCTAAAAATGCATCGTTAGGTTCCATTGACAAGTGTCTGTTTGGAGTCTTCACCAGTCTGTCAAAACTCCTCATACCCATAATAACATCATAAATGGCATGTACCGCTGTCATCGCTGGGGACTAAAACTCGGTGAAGACTCAGAACAGACCCAGCAATTGGTCCTCTTCGCTTTCTGAGCTAGTCAGGTAATACACTTTAAATAATAACTTGGGATGCTTTTCATCGTTACCCTTGCTAAAATTTACTAAACAACAAAAATATAAATAAACAAAGATACTCCTCATTCTTTGGTGTGGTTGAGCCGCTTCTTGCAGTGGCTGGCGTGGTCTCATCCCTCAAGCTTCTTTACAATGACCCAGTCACCTGGTTGGAAAGAATGTAAACTGGTTATTGTATCAGGATCCAGGAGGGACTCGTGAACCCTGTGGTGGACATTTTGAAGTTCATGTCACAGCGATCGCACCTCCCCCATCAGCCGAGAATATAAGTGACAGCTAATGAGGAAAGTACGACTCTGGTTTTGATTGACCTCCAAACAACCCTCATATGACAATAACCCAGACATCGGGACTGTGGTCACTGCATAACCTGTGCGTGGCTTACAATACCTGGAACCATTGACAAAAGGTTCTTAGCATCTGGGATGGGAACCTACTTCACCAGACTGCTGCTTGCCGATTCAAATTCTATCAAAGAAAGACAGTCTTGGCACAAACTTGGTTAGAATTACAGAGGTTAACATTATTTGTTTGACAAAAACTGTCATTCTTACATTTATCACTTTCCCCCCTTTTCTTCCTCATTACAGACTGAAGGAAGAAATGCGTGGTGCAGGAAAAAAGAAACAATGAAATAACCTATGATACTTTTACCTCCCTTAGACTCGTATTTATCCATATGTACCGCTGTCTACATACACCTGTTCTCTGTGTACAAACTCCTTGGACCTGAAAAATACTTATAAGCAAAATCATTACTCTATCCTTCATATTTAACCTGCAAAGAATGGCAAACAATAATGACATTCCTGTACATTGGTAAATTGTCAATGACATTCTTTCAAAACCAATTCAAACAAAACCCTCCGTAACCCTTACTTTTCCCATTCCTACAAAAATACAACAGCCGCGACGCATCGGGGGATCGCCGCGGTAAGTTCGAACATATTCACGTTACTACATACAAACACTCAGATACAAACGTGGGGGAGATACTTCATAGTTTCCAAAACCAAAAATCAAAAAACAAAAACAGCCAGAATTCTACCTTTACTCTTTCAACAATAGAAAAAAAAATACAATGGGACAAACATGAGAGCAGCTCGAGAACCTTGCATGGACCAGCCATACAAAGTTCAAACAAACGGGCATGAGAATTTAACCATCGTTCCTCCTCTGAGAATCACGAAAGCGTGTACTACACCTCCATCAACACTCATCATTACAGATTTCTGAAGCCACAGCTCAACTACATCCACTCCAGAGGGATACCCAAAATAGTATCCTTGGACCACCTTTGTTAATCTTTTTGGGGTTCAAAGGCCTTTGCCCCAAAACTAGGCTTCGTGCACTGTGTGACCGTCTGACTATGGGAAGCCTCCATTCCTTCCCTTTTCACAGACCTCCTTGTGTCCATGGCGATTCGAATCGGCTTATCGTCTTAAACCTGCGTCCAGGTTAAACCGTTGCACCCATTTCGGAGAGCACCGCCCGGTGTCTTCTTATACGGTGGATTGAAGAACTACAACCACTATATGGTCAAGTCCTCCAACTAGAAACCCTAACCGAGGTGTCAACTCTATGGCTTGTTGTCCCAACACTTTTGTAACTACAGCAACAACCACAGATCAACCCCCGAATTAGGCCTCTACCCCTCACAGTGCATGCATACACAAGCATTTTCCACTATACACCCATACACTGCGTTGCCAGACTAAACCACACAGAACACTTACGCCAGTTTACCACCTGCAGAACAATGTGGCTTCTCTCTGTATCTAGATGATAAAACAATGGTGATGCCCCCCTGTTTTGCTCTCTACCCAAAACTGTATTACAGTACAAAACTTCACAAAACTGGAACAAAATATAAAACACTTTTAAATGCAAAAATGCTTTCCATTTTCCTTCCAAACACAAATCTCATTGGCCAACCTTTCAGACAACCCCAAGCTCCTCCCACCAACTTTCTGCTGATATATAAATGCTGAAAAGAAACTTCCGGTTACATGCTCAGCTCTCAAAAAAAACAAACTGGTTTATTTACATATCCATTGTTCAGGAAGAGGGAGAGGGAGGGGGAGCCTAGCCCCAATCGCCTTGTCTATTTAAACACCAAACCAAATCCATGTCTAAACATCATATATATTTTAAAAAACTTGGCAAGGGAAATGATGGAATAAACCCCCCTTTGCAAGTGGGAGGGAATCCCCCCCTGACCCAAATATCCCCTGGAAACAAAACCATAAGTTGAGAATCAAATACAAACTCCTGCCAAAAGATCGCTATACAGTACAAGTTTCAAAAACAATATGAATTGCCTTCTGGGAAACTCCCAAATATTTAAACATAAAAACACACCACTGTGCAAAAACTCTGTTAGTCTTACAATCTATCAAAATTCAGTGCAAAGTGGAGTTTTTACTCAAAAACGAAATCCAATACAAAAACCGCGGCTCATATACTGCAAAGTCAGCTGACCCTGCAATAGCTTACATTCACTTTAAATGAAAACAGAGAAATCCCCATCCTAACACCACCTGCATGAGTTTGCATGTCCTCCCTGTGTCTCACTACTCTCCCAAGCAGTGCACAGGTCAAACTGCAAACGCATAAAACAGGACAAAACTGCGCCAATCAACAAATGCCAATACAGTATCCAGGGGCTGATGTGCAAAAAGCAGTGCACACTCAGCAAAGGCACCAGCCACTAGATACCAAAAAATAATGTCCAATGATTTGAAAACATTTAATGATAAAAGTCCAGATGAATGCCCAGATGATGCAATAAAAACGCCAAAAAATTAGACCACAATACTGAATTTTAGAACTAAATGATGGATTAATAGTCCCATGCAAAGGCATAAATCCGGCAAATCACAAGATGAGATCAGTAGATGATTATGCAACACCCAGTGACATCAGCAAACAAAGGTGCCCTCCACCATAGTAAGGTAGCAGCTTACCAGAGGCAAGCCCACGAATGGTGGATGAACCATCGCAAGCCTCATGGACAACAACAAAATGGCACCATTAACGCATGCAATTTTTCCCGCCAAAACCAGCACAAACATGGGACATCAAAATGAACACTTAAATATACAAGACCACATGGGTTCCCACACACAAAGGAAAATAAAAATGGTCTCCACCAGATTCCAACGCAGAAAAGACTGCACTACTCAATTCGCACCAAATATCAAAATCTGCCCCAAAGGCCGCGAAACTCCACCAGCAAGATAGCCGACGAATGTCACAGCATGGTCACATGATATCACACACAAAGGAAAGGTGGCTGTGCGTTCCCCTTATAGGATTGCCCACGGGCTAAGGAGAAACTGCATCTCTCAAGATGGCTGCCGACGACCATGACAGCATGGCAGACCACAAGATGGCCACCACATGCAGTTTTTGCCGCCAAAACCAGGATCTCTTCACTAGAGAACTAAAAAAAATTTTCTCCACAAAGACTGACTACACCATTGAAACTTTTTTTAAATGATCATCAAAATCATCAAAATCCACTGAAAAATGTGTGTCTTGAGTCAGCTACACTCCACAAGGCTCATGCCATCTCCACAAAGCCACACACCTGAGACACCACATGTACACTTAAACTTTTTAAGACCCTTTGGCCACTAAACAGCACATTTAATAAATGTAAGTTACATGTACAACATTAAAACAACACTTTTCTCTACCCAAAGTTCACACACACACACACGCATCAGCTTCCATAACAAGCCATCGCACAGACATACTATTGTCTGGCTTCTAGCAATGCCTGGCCACTTGGATATGTGGCGCGAACTTTCAACTCAAAAACCAAACCCTTTCGTTAAAATATTTTTACATTTATGGGGACATGTGTCTTTGTCCCCTACAAAGGCAAAAATCACAATCTATCCATTTCTATTTTTCATAGAAATCACAAACACTACACACATACAGTATATTGTTGCTTGTACATCAGATTATCATCCCTCAGGGCCCTTCCAGCACAAAACTCCTGCATGCTATTTACAGAGAGTCACCAACTTTCACCATTGTAGATGGCCATGCTGGCTCCCCTCCCCCACCAAAGCACATGGCAGCAAACATTTTAACCATCAGCTACACTCTCACACAACAGGCATCTCTCATACCACAGACACACAGACAAAGGATTCATGACAAAATCACACACATACGATCAGATTCACGGACACAGGCCCACATGATCGGATTCACAGGCATACGATCTCTCTCCCAACAAAATCACACACATACGATCGGATTTACGGACACAGATTCACGGACACAGGCCCACATGATCGGATTCACAGGCATACGATCTCTCTCCCAACAAATCACACACACACACACACACATCTCTCGTACTGCAAACAGCATTATTTCAAAAAGACAAAAAATTTGTTCTTTTTCAGAGTAGAGCCCCCACACATCGGAACATAGATCCACTCTCCCCCCCATTTCGATCCGATGTCCAAAGGGACTCCATCTATTCCCAAAGGTCCTGGCCTGCCATTGACTGTTGTGGAATTATAGGCTGTTGTTTACAGAGCACACAGCCTATAATTCCTGTGCTATCTAAGCACACTTTAGATTCATCTTTTTGCAATAATGTTGTCTTTAGCTAAGTTCCACTCACCGTTCATTCCATCATTCATTCAAGGAAAGCACCATCATCACAGGTCTTATCATCAAGTCATCCCATGGTCAGAGTGTCCCTGGGATAGCCAGCTCTCTTTATTTATAGTCAACATGGGCAACAAAAGAAGGTGTTGGCTTCACAACACAGCCATTCAGACATTTTGTATATTTTCAAAAGAACCAATCACAGACATGTTTAAATTCAAATATAATCCTAGCAGTGATGTGTGCAAACGGCTGTGTACAGGGGTCACGCTTTCTGTGAACAGTAGAAAGCATGGCTTTGTACAAAGCCATGTGCAAAACGAACTCACTGCTACCAATGACGGGAACTATACAACAATTATGTCTCAATGGACCACAACTGTCGTACAGTTATGCTACTGTTCTTGTGGACACAGATCTGTGCGCTCGGAGTCATTTAACGCCCCCGTCAGGAGGTGGCCAGTCCCCCGACGAGGCGTAAAACAACATCTCTAAATGGAGCAAACATCGCTGTTTCCATAGGAAGATTTTCCCACCACCGATCTTCCACCAACGTCTGTATGTGCAAATACGCTCAGATGAGCGCATTACAGCAAAACTGACATTGGGGGGACATCTGACAACATACATTAATACATTTTTACACAACACCATCCGGTCACACACAGCGATTTGTCCAGTCTCTGCTCTGCACCCAGGTGACTCTGGTTGTTGGCATATCTGGACTCAGCAATCCTGATCCCACTCAGGCTGCCGTTATGCAGCAGTGATGGTGCACACTGCACCATGATGTGCACTCTCCGGGCTCTCTGAGGGCATAAGGAATCTGTGTCATGTACAGCCTGAGAAATTCAGATCTTTCCCCTCTTCCTGCAAATCTCCTGGGAAATGCAGTTCCAAAGCTCTTGATTACAGTAGAGTTTCTCTGTTCTGAACTACAATTCCCACAATACATTGCTGCCTTACTCAGTCTACTGAACTCACCCTGCTCAGCAGCTCTCTCCTCTGCTGATATAGCTGGTAACCTGTTCAGCACTGCAGGGCAGCATCTACAGAGAGCAGCTACAGCCAGTGTTTCTCTCACCCTCCATTCTTAGCCAAGCACCTAGCTACACATGGATAATTAAATTAACTAATCTAGTGAATTTACTTTTTTTGGGGTAATATGCTTTAAACATGTTCCTTTACAGACATCTCACTACCATTGACAAGAAGAAGAACGATCTTTTGCTCATAAAGGCTGTAAGGAATTTGTGTGGAATATACTATAATATAACCTGTACGGTTCACGGGGTTCTGACTGGAATTTGATCCATACATCAGTAACTGTGTAATGAGCTAGAGGATTTCCTAAGGAGCAATCTGTTCCTATCACATTATCAGCACAAGCCTCATAAACAGATACCACAAAAAAGACATGTCAGCATGCCAAAGCTATGAATGAATGTAATATAGTATGATGAAACCTCCGTCTGTATTGTCATTACAGGGAACATGATTAGTCACATTCATGACTCAGGGTCAGAAACGCATGCTGAGCATTTCCAAAACTAAAGCAGAATTTTCATCAAAACAACAAAATACCTCACTGAAATATTGCATACAACTGTACACAGGGCCGCCATCAGGGGGGTACCGGCAGTACACCTGTAAGGGGCCCGGAGGTCCCCAGGGGCCCGGAGTTCCCCAGGGCCCCGAATGTCAACCCCCTTTTTTATTTTTATTTTTAATATATTTTTTTTTATTATAATTTTTTTTTATCTAATTAGTTTTTTTATTTATTTATTTTATTTAATGAATTAATGAATTCATTTTTTTGTAAGGGGCCCAGAGGTCCCCAGAGGCCCGGAGGTCCCCAGGGCCCCGGATGGAAACCTCCCTTTTTTATTTATTTTTTATAAAAAAAAAATATTATTATTTTTTTTATTTCATTTTTTTTAATTTATTTATTTTATTTTATTTTTTTAATTTATTTTAAAAAAATTTGTAAGGGGCCCAGAGGTCCCCAGGGCCCCGGATGGAAACCTCCCTTTTTTTTATATCATTTTTTTTTTGTAAGGGGCCCAGAGGTCCCCAGGGCCCTGAATGGCAATCCCCCTTTTTTGTTTGCAGCCCCCCCGCTTCTCAATTCGCGGCGGCAGCACCCCTCGGTTCTCCTCGGCTCCAGGGGGCCCATGCCTGAAGCTGTGTAAGGGGCCCCAAAATTCCTGATGGCTGCCCTGACTGTACATGTGAACCACTTCCAAAATATCTATAATTTCGAGCTGAACTCCAGGCACACACACTTTTATTTAATCGCTTGCCGACCGTATACAGTACATATACGGCGGCAAGGCGGCTCTCCTGTGCAAAATCACAAACCTTGGACACAGCGGGAGTCAATCAGTGGGTCCGGCGGACTCAATGTCCACCGGGACCCGCCGATCGTTCCCGAGAGAAGCGGAACGATGTAAACAAGGCAGATTGCCGTTCTGTGAGAAGGGAAGGTAGTGATCCTGTGTTTCTGCTAAGCAGGAACAAAGATCTCTGCCTTCCCACAGTACAAGCACATCCCACACAGTTAGAGAGCACCCCCTAGGCACACGTTTAACCATTTGATCGCCCCTGATGTTAACCCCTTACCTGCCAGTATAATTAGTACAGTGACAGAGCATATTTTTAGCACTGATCACTGTATTAGTGTTACTGGTCCCCAAAAAAGTGTCCAATTTGTCTGCTGCAATGTCGCAGTCCTGCTAAAGGTCGCTGATCGCCACTATTACTAGTAAAAAAAAAAATCCATAAAAACATCCCATAGTTTGTAGACTCTATAACTTTTGCGCAAACCAATTAACATATACGCTTATTGGGATTTTTTTTTTACCAAGAACATGTAGCTGAATACATATTGGCCGAAATTTTTGAAGAAATCAGACTTTTTAAATTTTTTTATTGGGTATGTTTTATAGCAGAAAGTAAAATATATATATATATATATATATTTTTTTTTAAATTGTCAGTATTTTTTTGTTTATAGCGCAAAAAACTAAAAAACGCAGAGGTGATCCAATACCACCAAAAGAAAGCTCTATCTGTGAGAAAAAAAAGGACAATAAATACCCATTTATTTGGGTACAGCGTTGCACGCCCACGCAATTGTCAGTTAAAAAATGCAGTGCCATATCGCAAAAAATGGCCTGGTCATGAAACCTTCCAGAGCTGAAGTGGTTTAAAGGGTAATATTGTATCTAAATGTTATAAAAAATTACCTTTTCTTTTCAATCTGCAGCTCTGTCATTTTCTGCAAAATTAAATATGGCTACCAGGAGGTGTTGTGTACACGGAATGTGTACAGAACAGCCCCCAGAAACATAATTTCCTGCTTCTGGGATTGGCTCACTGACTTTCCCAGAAGTCTACACTAAGATACAAGTCAGATATCAGGCATCCCCTGCAACAAAAATGTAATTTTACTCCCAATAGGAAATCACGTCTAAAGGGATGCAGACCCTGCAATTTTTCTCATTAGAGCCCTGCAAGTGCAGCAGCTGGATGATAATTATTAAACCACTCCCAATAGATTCACTGTGAACAGGGACACAGACAAACACACAGGGATTTCTTCAAAATAACAAAAGGTAGGAATCTGCAACAAAGTTTGTTAAAATCCTTGTAATGTACATAGATCACTCAGAGGGGAATGTTTTTTTTCTCAACAAAAGTGGAGTTACGCTTTAAATATTGTGACAGCAGGAAGGTAAAGTCACCTGGTTGCATCCAGGGGGGTAGATATATTTCGCCCAGATTCAGGCTTTACGCCGACTTATACAACTAGGTGGAGAGTTGTATAAGCCCAGCTGAGGCTAGTGGGCTCATGGATGACTCATACCTCTAGGGAGAGTGTGGGGCGTCGTGCAGACAGGGAGTTGATGAGACCAGCTGAAGCTTGTCAGCTCATTTAGGCCTCTATAAGAACTCCCAGCTTCATTAGATGTTAGCTCATGCCTGGACCCAGACCTGTGTGGACTGTCTAGGGAGAGTGAACCCCTGTGCGGTGAGACAAAGCCTGTGTGGCTATTTGCTTGGACATTTAAAACTAGGGACTTAGGGACTAGGACAGCACTAGGCTGATCCCAGTTGTTAGTTAGGAAACCTGTATGTTTAGTCAGAGGTCAAGTTGACCAGGATTTATTTTGTTTATGTTTCTTTTTCTTTGCTGTGTTTTGTCACTGTAAATAGAAAATAAACCGCACCTTTTTGATTTTGAAAACCACAACCTCCGTTTGCTGGGCCTGTTTTTGTGTGGGGAGCCCATCTCGGGGGTCACACACACCCGCTGCCGAGCTAACCCCCTCACAGTTGGTGGAGAACCAGTGGCAGTTTTTTTTTAAGCCAGCATGGAGGAGATACTGAAGCAGCTGGCTCTAGCAAATGCCAATCAACAGCAGACAAATGCAGGTTTGCAAAAGAACTTCGCAGCCCAGCAGCAAGCTCATCAACAGAGCCTTGCAGCCCAGCAGCAGACAAACGCAACTTTGCAACAGAGTCTGGAGGCTCAGCAACAAGCCCAGCAGCAATCTGAGGCCCGCTTCATAGACCTGTTGCAGAAGCAAGAGCAGAGACTACAACAACAGATGGAAGCAGTAATGCAGCAACGTCCGCAGACCAGTGAGGAAAGCCGTCCCACTAATACCGCGTCCTTTGGGGTGAGTCGTTTATTGACAAAAATGACTGGAGAGGATGATCCAGAGGTATTTTTGACCACATTTGAAAGGACCGCTGAAAGAGAAAAGTGGCCTGAGGAGCAGTGGGCTGGACTGGTGGCTCCTCTGTTAACTGGTGAATCGCAGAAAGCTTACTATGACCTAGAGCCTAACCAAGCAAAAGACTATGTGATGCTAAAAGCTGAAATATTGGCAAGGCTGGGTGTCACCCAGGCTGTCCGGGCTCAGCGTGTGCATAACTGGACTTTCCAGCTTGGAAAACCCCCCAGGTCTCAAATGTATGATCTCATTCACCTGAGCAGAAAGTGGCTACAGCCAGAGACTTTGTCCGCACCAAAGATTGTGGAACGTGTTGTAATGGATCGGTTTTTGAGAGCTCTTCCTACTGCCATCCAAAAGTGGGTAAGCCATGGAGACCCAGAGACGGCCGATGGTCTTGTGGATCGTGTGGAGAAATACTTGGCTACAGAGAACCTGACGGCCTCTTCCAGAGACACCCGGACTTTCCACCCTAAGACCAGACCATCCCCAGGGGCGGATAAGAGGATTCCAAGGGGTGAGGGTGGAGAGAGTGAGAGGGTGGGAGCTCTACCCCAAGTTTGGCGAGAACAGCCTGGGAAATCAGCGGCTCAAGAGGCCGCAAGAAGGATCGTTTGCTACCGCTGCCGGCAAGCGGGACATATTGCAGCCAATTGCCCGGTTGTGGAGGAACCCATGCAGTGTGACTTTCTGACGGGCAGACGTCAGTCGCTGTGTGCGACAGTCGCATGCACTGCCATTCGAGGAACTGAGAAACATTTATGCAAAATGTGTGTTAATGGTAGAAATGTTGTGGTATTGCTGGATTCAGGTAGCCATGTGACCCTGATAAAGGCTGAGTTAGTTAAAACAGAGGTCTCTGGGAATAACAAGGTAGCTGTTATTTGTGTGCATGGGGACACCCGAGAGTATCCAGTGACTACAGTGTGTTTCGAGACCCCCAAAGGTACCCTCTCTCATCCAGTGGGCTTAGTATCTCAGTTACCGCATGACGCCATTGTGGGAAGGGATTTTCCGAAGTTCTGGGAACTGTGGGATGATCCTGAGCCCCCCACTGGTGCCCCTATGTACCAGGAATGTGATAGCCAGAACTTCCCTGAGAGTGGTGAGGACTCTCCGGAATTTCCCTTATCAGTATTGGCAGGGGAGACTCAAGAAACTGGAGGGGAGCCCACCTCCTCAGACGAAAACCTACCGTCTGTGGAGTTTTCTGATCTTGAGGTTCACAGGGAAAACTTTGCCACAGAACAGTTGAAAGACCCCGCCCTAATAAAGGCACGGGAAAACGTAGTGAAAATAGATGGCGAGTTAGTGAACCCAGATAATACCTGCACTTACCCATACTTCAGCGTAGAGAAGGACCTACTGTATCGGGTGGCAAAAAGGGCAGAAGAAACCGTTGAGCAGCTTGTGGTGCCCAAACCTTACAGGAAGTTGGTGTTGGAGTTGGCCCATGGGCACATTCTTGGAGGTCATCTGGGGACAGAGAAAACCCGAGAGAGGGTATTACAGAGATTCTATTGGCCGGGGGTGATGAAGGACATAGAAAATTATTGTTCCTCCTGCCCTGTGTGTCAGAGGTCGGCCCCGATGCCACATTTCCGTAGCCCGCTGGTCCCTCTACCCATCATTGAGGTCCCGTTTGAGAGGATCGCCATGGATTTGGTAGGTCCTATAATCAAGTCCGCTAGGGGGCACCAGTACATATTAGTTATAATGGACTATGCCACCCGTTATCCAGAAGCGATCCCTCTCCGAAATACCTCGGCCAAAACCATAGCCAAAGAGCTATCTCTTGTGTTTAGCCGGGTGGGTATTTGTAAAGAACTGCTTACGGACCAAGGTACACCCTTTATGTCCCGGGTTATGAAGGAGCTGTGTAAATTGTTCAAAGTGACGCAATTACGTACATCTGTGTATCACCCCCAAACCGATGGGCTGGTTGAAAGATTCAACAAAACCCTAAAACAAATGTTGAAGAAAGTGGTGGATAGAGATGGAAAGGATTGGGACTGTCTTCTTCCTTATCTGATGTTTGCTATTAGGGAGGTGCCCCAATCCTCTACGGGATTCTCCCCCTTTGAGTTACTGTATGGGAGACACCCAAGAGGGCTGTTGGATATTGCCAAGGAAACTTGGGAAAGTGAGAGTTCTCCCCACAGGAGTGTGATTGAGCATGTCGCCCTGATGCAAGACCGAATTGCACAGGTAATGCCCATCGTGAAGGAACATTTGGCCCAAGCGCAGTTAGCACAGCAGAGAGTGTACAACCGTGGAGCCAAGACCCGTACCTTTTCCCCGGGGGATAGGATACTGGTACTTGTCCCTACGGTTGAAAGTAAATTCCTTGCCAAATGGCAAGGCCCCTACGAGATAATGGAAAAAGTGAGCGAAGTGAATTACAAGGTCAGACAACCAGGAAGGCGAAAGCCCGAACAGATCTATCACGTTAATCTGTTGAAAGCCTGGAGGGATAGAGAGTCCCTAGTCGCAGACACTTGGTCACCAGCTCAAACTGGTTGCGTGATTCCTGAGGTTGGAATAGCAGCCACCTTGTCACAACCCCAACAACAGGAGGTTAAGGAGTTTGTGCTTCGCAACAAGGAGGTATTCTCTGAGCTGCCGGGACAAACATCTGGGGTAGAGCATGACATCATTACCCCGCCCGGTGAAAGGGTGAAGTTAAAACCCTATCGGATCCCAGAGGCCCGACGGGAGGCAATACGGGAGGAAGTACAGAAAATGCTGAACTTAGGGGTGATAGAGGAGTCCCAAAGTGATTGGTCTAGTCCCATTGTGTTGGTGCCTAAACCGGATGGGAGCTGGCGATTTTGTAACGATTTTCGTCAGTTGAACAAAGTTACAAAATTTGACACCTACCCCATGCCACGTATAGATGAGTTGATCGACCGGCTGGGAACAGCCCGATACATGACGACTCTTGACCTCACAAAAGGGTATTGGCAAATCCCCCTGGCCAAGTCGGCCAAAGAGAAAACCGCATTTGTAACCCCAGACGGGGCGTTCCAATATAAAAGAATGCCGTTCGGGTTACAGAATGCGCCGGCCACATTCCAGCGGAAAATGGACCAGATGCTGAGGCCCCATCGGAAGTATGCTGCGGCTTACCTGGATGGCGTAATTGTCCATAGCACAGATTGGGCCTCACATCTGCCAAAAGTGCAAGCAGTCCTGGACTCTGTTCGGGAAGCGGGGTTTACGGCTAACCCCAAGAAGTGTACCATTGGGCAGGAGGAGGCCAAATATCTTGGGTACACCATTGGGAGGGGAGTAATAAAACCCCAACTCAACAAAGTCGAGGCCATCCAGAGTTGGCCACGTCCCAACAGCAAGAAGCAGGTACGAGCCTTTCTGGGAATCGCTGGGTATTATCGGCGATTCATTCCCCACTTTGCTTCTAAGGCTGTGCCCCTAACCAACCTGACGAAGGGGAAAGGGTCGGTCATGATTAAATGGACCCCCGAGGCTGAGGCAGCATTCCAATTCTTGAAACAAGCCTTATGTAGCCAGCCAGTGTTGTACTCACCCGACTTCTCTAAAGACTTTGTCGTACAAAGTGATGCGTCAGATGTGGGGTTAGGAGCAGTATTGTCCCAGGTCTGGAACGGGGAAGAGCACCCAGTCATTTACCTCAGCAGGAAGTTGAAGTCCCATGAGGTAAATTACGCCACCGTTGAAAAGGAGTGTTTAGCGGTGAAGTGGGCTCTAGATTCCCTTCGGTACTACCTGCTAGGTAGGCACTTTGACTTGGTTACGGATCACGCTCCGTTAAAGTGGATGGCTCAAAACAAGGAAACAAATAGAAGAGTGAATAGGTGGTTCCTGGCCCTCCAGGAATTCAACTTCACAGTAAAGCATCACCCTGGCGTTCAAATGGGGAATGTG
Source organism: Rana muscosa (assembly GCA_029206835.1). Taxonomy (NCBI): domain Eukaryota; kingdom Metazoa; phylum Chordata; class Amphibia; order Anura; family Ranidae; genus Rana; species Rana muscosa. The sequence goes on along the minus strand of CM055121.1, from coordinate 210,922,355 downwards.
GATGCTTTGTCTCGAGTACATGAATGCCTGATTGCTGGTGTTCCAACCCCGAGGTTAAAACAAGAGGGGGGGTATGTGACAGCAGGAAGGTAAAGTCACCTGGTTGCATCCAGGGGGGTAGATATATTTCGCCCAGATTCAGGCTTTACGCCGACTTATACAACTAGGTGGAGAGTTGTATAAGCCCAGCTGAGGCTAGTGGGCTCATGGATGACTCATACCTCTAGGGAGAGTGTGGGGCGTCGTGCAGACAGGGAGTTGATGAGACCAGCTGAAGCTTGTCAGCTCATTTAGGCCTCTATAAGAACTCCCAGCTTCATTAGATGTTAGCTCATGCCTGGACCCAGACCTGTGTGGACTGTCTAGGGAGAGTGAACCCCTGTGCGGTGAGACAAAGCCTGTGTGGCTATTTGCTTGGACATTTAAAACCAGGGACTTAGGAACTAGGACAGCACTAGGCTGATCCCAGTTGTTAGTTAGGAAACCTGTATGTTTAGTCAGAGGTCAAGTTGACCAGGATTTATTTTGTTTATGTTTCTTTTTCTTTGCTGTGTTTTGTCACTGTAAATAGAAAATAAACCGCACCTTTTTGATTTTGAAAACCACAACCTCCGTTTGCTGGGCCTGTTTTTGTGTAGGGAGCCCATCTCGGGGGTCACACACACCCGCTGCCGAGCTAACCCCCTCACAATATATATTCCTTAATAGCCACAGACGATTATATATCTGCTTTGTGTGTATCAAATGCCTTTACAATCCCAGACATGACCTGGTAAAAGTAGTAGTGACATCATTACTGTGCTATATATAGCTTGTGCAGAGAGCAGAGCTGTAGGAGGAGCCCAGCAGGCTCCACCCACTACAGGCTGACTGCAGAGAACTACAGGAGGAGGCGGAGACAAGACCAGTCACCCTGCACAAGGACAGAGAGCAGCAGTGACCGGTCTTTATTACAGGAAGCTCCTGCAGAGGGAAAGTCTCACACTGGATTACTGCACAGATCAGGAAGAAATACAGAAATCACACCAAGATTCAAGGAAGAATACACATGGCAAATGCATTCAGACAATATTTGCTGACCCCAGAGTTCAGCATTGAAACTGAACTTCAGCCTTACCTTCAGTCTTGCACAGTTGTACAGGATCCTCTCCAGTACTGGAATTAGTTACTCTGATTTCACTGCACCCTGCATGCTTCTCTGCAGCAAGTCCTGGCTGGAGGAGTTCCAGAATCATCTAGTCCAGCGGTCACTAAATGGCAGGCCGCGGTCTGGAACTGGACCTAGTGACAGTCCGGACTGCACCTGTGCCACTGCCATGGCTGTATGTCCCCTCCCGGATCTCGTGCTGCAGATCGGGACAGAGAGCGGGAGTCTTTTCATATTTACAAGCCCGGTAATCACCCGCTTCTTAACATAATAACTTTTGCAGCTCCCACCCCTCAGTCCTGATCTGCAGCTCCTCCCGCCCCCATCCGCTTTGAGGATGACATTGGTGGTTGGGCTGGAGGCACAAGAGAGGACACTCCAGGATGATTTGTGCCTCTGCCCTGCCAAGGTTCCGTAGGATTGTGGGGAACTGCAATGTAAAGGGGGGGCAGTGATGTGAAGGGGAACTGCAATGTAAAGGGGTCAGTGATGTGAAAAGGAACTGAGGACAATGTGGGACTGCTTTAAAGAGGGGACTGAGATGTAAAGGGGACTACGATGTGAAAGGTACGCGGAAGACGTACGGGGGGACCATGATGAGTTATAGTGCTAATGGGATTCAGAACCTCTGCTGGAAGGACATTTTGCTGACTGGACCTCCAAAATTTTTAATTCAAGACCCTGATCTAGCCCTCTCCAGCCTGACTGGTCTCGTCCACCTGTTTCATTCATTATATAGATCAGTTCTTTCAATCACAGAGGCTCAGCATCACATGTATGTGCTACCTAGAGTAGATGCAGCCTGCCTAGGGACATCCTCTCCTCCAGAAAAGCCCAGAGCAATGTAAAATGCAATGTCATAAGCGGAGGGCTGACATGACAGAGGAAACAGTGGATTTACATGAGAGGTAGGAATAGGTGGTGCCGAGGGGGAGAGGCTGGGTAAGATATAAAAGATTAGCTCCTCCCAGATGAGTTAACATAACGTGGGGGAATGTTCCCGCCTGCCCTCCCTATTGTTGGGTTCAGTTTTTTGGATGTATCTGTTTTTCTTGTTTTCCGTTTAAGTACAGGTTCGGGTAACATTGGACATCATGGCAGTGGCGGTGTTGGTCGTTGCAGGGGAAGGAAGATATTACAGAAAGAAGTGTTTTGGGAACTATCGTTGGTATGGGTCCTGATGGTGGTTTCCAGCTAACGGAGGTTAGCTGGGAAGTGGTAATGGGGGCACTGCGGTCAGTGTTTGTCTCTGAGCAAGCCTGTCGGCTTGAGGCCTATTAATACACTTGGAGAGGTACCGCAGTGCAATATTGTTTTCCCACAAATGGGTAGGAAGTTCCTGCAATGACCAACGCTAAGTAGATTTATGGGTTGAGTAACAGATATTTGGATGTTTATGTTAATTTGAATATATAGATTTGTTTAAATAAAATAGGCTGCTACGGCCTTTATTACTCCAACTCTGGTGTGGTCTCAATTATTAATGTAGCGCACAGACCCCCTTTTACCTGTCTGCTTCGGCTCCTCTCAGGAAAAAGGTGCACACCGCACCACAAGCCCGTACCCTCCTGTGTTAAGAGGTTAGGCGGTGTTGATTTTGGGCCTTGTCTGCAGCCAGAGTATAAAGTCCTCCTGAGTATGAATTTCACCTCTACAGTGTGTAGATGCAAGTCCTTGACTTCCCCAGGAACGTAAATGTCCACACCAGCTGAAAGTCCAACTCAATATTTATTTTCACTTGCACAACACATAGTCTCTTGGATAGAAGAAAGGTTGGAGCAAAGACACAGGACAGCTTTAAGGTGTGGAGGAGTTCCAGGCACAAACGTAGCTCAAACTCTTCTGACTGTTCAGGCTTCTCAAACAGTTTTGGCGCATGGTCTCTGCCACAGACCATGAGGTTGGTCTCTGCCACAGACCTTGTGAATAAGGTCACTGCCACTGACCTGGCGAACAAGGTCACTGCCACTGACCTGATGAATCTTGGTTCCTTCCTAGGACATAGCCCCTTTCAGGGAGAAGATGTCCCCCCAGAGAGTCAACAGATCCCTTCCTTCACCGTGTCCACAGCACCGGTCCCTCGGAACAGATCCTCCCTTCTCTTAGGGTGCGGGTCCCCTCGCAAGGCGGCACCCTGGACTCCTCGATCCCTTGCGGACCCCAGCCGAAGGCTGCTGGGCTCCGGGCCGTTACTGCAACTCCTGGGCCTCCGTGCCCAGGCGGACAGGAACGGTGAGGTAGTACCTCACCCCAGGCTAAAGGTGCCTGAGGTGGAACCGGAACAAGGCCTCCGGGCCTAGGACACCCGGAGATGACACACACCCGGGCCGAAGGCGCCTGGGTGCGGACGAACCACACACACACACCCAGGCTGAAGGTGCCTGGGCGTGGACGAACCACACACACCCAGGCTGAAGGTGCCTGGGCATAGGCGAACCCTTCTCAGAAGATGTCTGCCCCTTTTATACCCTCTCCCGGCATGCACAGCAGGTTCCCCGCCCCACTGTACGGCTGCCAAAAGGGGACACAAAAGGCACAGCACTGCGCTTGCAGTTCAACCCTGGCCCAGAACGGCAGCACCACCCACCGGCCACAGGGAACACACCACCAGCATCAACCCCTGAGGACAAAAAATGGTCCATGAATCCTATCAATTTAATGTGTCTGAGCCTGGTTACCACTCAGACACTTCCCCTAAATTGAACACCCCGCTACATTAAGGTAATGAGAAGAGGTTGGGGTTAAATGGGGTTAAATGAGGGTGGTAGAACATTCATTTTTTCCTCATTCACCTTTCTGGCCTTCACCTCTTAGCTATGGAGGACATGGGTCGTGGTGTATCTCATCCCTCTCCCCAGCACTGAGACCCCTAGACGAAGAAAGACAAGCTGAGTATGAGAAAGGGAGAGAGGGGTGAGGCTGCTACACGTGGGGGCATCGTATCCGGGATGTGTATGGTGTCTGAACTTGAACTTTGCTGCCCGGAGCAGTTCAGAGTAGGTCGGCCATATTGGCCAACGCGCCGCGAGGCAACCCATAGCTGCGTAGTTCGTGGGCAGGAAAGAAGGAAAAGCCCGCGAACAAGTGCAGAAGTTGGGAGGAGTCTGGCCATGTGGACGTACGCACGTGGAGATTTCGGCATGAGTGAGTCAGTGCGCAATGGAGCAGCGAAGAGAGAAGATGACTTCAACCACTCCATGGATTTCAGCTTCTTCTTTCACGGACATGTCTTCTCTGGCTGCTCCGATCATGGATACGGGGATAAGACTAAGGCCCCGGGGGCGATTGGCTCTGTACACCTGCAGAGACATGGAGGCCCTCGGTGTGATCTGTCCCGGCTGTTCGGGACTGGTGGTCCAGCTGAAGCCATTCGGGCGATGTGAGGTCTGCAAGGAGTTTCTCTTCGAGGTGGAATTATCCACAGAAAAGCCTCGTGCTTTCCACCTCAACTACCTCACAGGGACTGCCACTCCGGAGGGAGAGATCGATGCCTGTGCGTTTCCCGTGCGCACTGACCCGGGCGAAGTGACTGCCCAAGCGGAGATGAAAAGAGAAAAATCTGAGGATGCTGCCTCGGTCACCAGCAGCTCCCTGCTCCGACCACCGAAGAGGAAATTCGGCCTAGTGATGGCCTTGTGTGGTCGTGGAAGAGCTTCGCCCCGCTGCTTGCCTGGCCTGGATGGATCCGGAGGGAAGAGTCCTGGACATCCCTGTTCTTCTGAAGGCCCAGGTGAGCCAGGGGTTGGGACTGTCTGTGTGGTTAAAAGTGGCGGAAGCCCACAGTCGGTAGAGGCCTTCAAGGGAGATAGTTCCGTGACTGGGAATTATCTGCCCGCTGAGTACTATGACACCTCTGACTTGGACTCATTGTCTGACAATGGCGATGATGGGGAGATAGACGAAATCTTCCACCAGAAGGGATGGACAAGATGAAGCTACCCTCGGCCCGTGTCACAAGGGATCCACCTATGTCTGCTGGGGATAGTACACCCCGGGTGGAGGCCTCAGCGCCTAGGGAGGAATCTGGTCCACTGACTGAAATTCCTCTTCTGGATTCAACATCCATTTCACCTGCTCCTGTTGCGGGAGTGCAACGCAAGTCACTGCGGGCTCCTAGGCCCAGATCTACCGAGGTGGTGAACGCACCTCGCCACCCAGAAGCGATTGTTCCACCTGGAGAAGGAGACCGGGCCACCATGCCACCTCTGTCAAGGTTGCAGCGTCTCTTCGGCCAGAAGGTTGCCCAGGAGTATGGGTGGGAGTACCTGTACCTGTCTCGAGAACTGCTTCATGAGGTTCCAGGATGCATGACAGCCAGTGTCACTCTACCTCTTCTTCTGAACCTGAGCTGTCATGGACACACCCCCTGGGGGGGACATTATCCTTATGGCCTGGACTGGAGTACTATTGCGCGGAATGTTGTTTGCATGTCATTATGTGACTGTCATTCAGTACCACAAGAGGAGAAGAAGAGGTACCCATTACCTGGAAAAATAAATATTTGCAATTTTTAAGTGTCTGGGAGGGGGTAGGGACAGTTTTTGGAAATACCAAACTTCTGTTTTAACCACTTGACAACTGGGCACTTAAACCCCCTTCCTAACCAGACGAATTTTCAGCTTTCGGTGCTCTCACATTTTGAATGACAATTACTCAGTCATACAACACTGTACCCATATGAAATTTTTGTCCTTTTTTTCACACAAATAGAGCTTTCTTTTGGTGGTATTTAATCACTGTTGGGTTTTTTTTTTTTGCGCTATAAGAGAGAAAAGACTGAAAATTTTGTAAAAAAATGAATTTTTCTTTGTTTCCGTTATAAAATTTTGCAAATTTGTATTTTTTCTTCATAAATTTTGGCCAAAATTTATACTGCTACATATCTTTGGTAAAAATAAGTACAAATTGGTGCATATTTTTTGGTCTTTGTGAAAGTTATAGAGTCCACAAGCTATGGTGCCAATATCTGAAAATTGATCACACCTGAAGTACTGACGGCCGATCTCATTTCTTGAGACCCTAACATGCCAGAAAAGTACAAATACCCCCCAAATGACCCCTTTTTGGAAAGAAGACATTCCAAGGTATTTAGAAAGAGTCATTGTGAGTTTTTTGAAGTTGTCATTTTTTCCCACAATTCTTTGCAAAATCAAAGATTTTTTTTTTCTTTTTTTTTTTTTTTCACAAAATTGTCATATTAGCAGGTTATTTCTCACACCCAGCATATGCATAACACAAATTACACCCCAAAACACATTCTGCTACTACTCCCGAGTATGGCGATACCACATGTGTGAGACTTTTACACAGCCTGGCGACATACAGAGGCCCAACATGCAGGGAGCACCTTCAGGCGTTCTGGAGCACCCAGGCCAATTCTGACATTTCTCTCCTACATGTAAAAATCATCATTTGTTTGCTAGAAAATTACATAGAACCCCAAAACATTATATATATTTTTTTAGCAAAGACCTTAAAGAATACAATGGTGGTCGTTGCAACTTTTTATCTTGCACGGTATTTGTGCAGAAATTTTTCTAACGCGTTTTTTACGGAAAAAAACTGTTTTGTGCTTAAAAGAAAAAAAAAACAGTAAAGTTAGCCCAATGTTTTTGCATAATGTGAAAGATGAAGTTACGCCGAGTAAATAGATACCTAACATGTCACCCTTCAAAATTGCACACGCTCGTGGAATAGCGCCAAACTTCGCTACTTAAAAATCCCCATAGGCAACGCTTTTAAATATTTTTACTGGTTACATGTTTTGAGTTACAGAGGAGGTCTAGGGCCAAAATTATTGCTCTCGCTCTAACGTTCGCAACGATACCTCACATGTGTGGTTTGAACACCGTTTTCATATGTGGGCGGGGCTTACGTATGCGTTCACTTCTGCATGCGAGCTCACGGGGGCAGGGGCGCTTTAAAAAAAATATATATTTTATTGTTCATTTTACTTTATTTATTTTAGTTTGACATGTTTTTCCGCCCCCAATTTTTTTTTGATCACTTTTATACCTATTACAAGGAACGTAAACATCCCTTGTAATAGGAATATGGCATGACAGGTCCTTTTTACAGTGAGATATAGGGTCAATAAGACCCCACATCTCACCTCTAGGCTGGGAAGCCTGAAAAAAAAACAAAAAAAACAAACAATCTTGGCTTTGATCGTAGCGGTGAGTCGGTAGAAGCACCGGAGGGCAGCGGGAGGGGGGGCATCCCCTCTCACCTCGCGTAAGAGCGATCAAGCGGTGGAACAGCCGCTATGATTGTTCTTATGGTGTAGGGAATCGCCAGCTGAAAAAGCGAATATCTGAATGATGCCTGTAGCTGCACCCATCATTCAGATATCCCCGCACAAAGTCAAGGACGTCATATGACGGCCGGCGGGCGGGAAGTGGTTATTGCGGAGTATTGCCAGGTATTGCGGAGTATTGCCGGGTATTGCGGAGTATTACGGAGTATTGCCGGGTATTGCGGGGTATTGCCGGGTATTGCGGAGTATTGCCGGGTATTGCGGAGTATTGCCGGGTATTGCGGGGTATTGAGGAGTATTGCCGGGTATTGCAGAGTATTGTGGGGTATTGAGGAGTATTGCGGGGTATTGAGGAGTATTGCAGGGTATTGAGGAGTATTGCAGGGTATTGAGGAGTATTGCAGGGTATTGAGGAGTATTGCCGGGTATTGAGGAGTATTGCCGGGTATTGAGGAGTATTGCCGGGTATTGTGGAGTATTGCCGGGTATTGTGGAGTATTGCCGGGATGTGAGGAGTATTGCAGGGTATTGAGGAGTATTGCAGGGTATTGAGGAGTATTGAGGAGTATGGCAGGGTATTGCGGAATATGGCAGAGTATTGCACAGTATGGCAGGGTATTGAACAGTATGGGCAGAGTATGGGCAGGGTATTGCACAGTATGGGCAGGGTATTGCAGAGTATTGCACAGGGTATTGCAGCAGAGTATTGCACAGGGTATTGTACAGGGTATTGCAGAGTATTGCACAGGGTATTGTACAGGGTATTGCAGAGTATTGGCAGGGTATTTTGCAGAGTATTGGCAGGGTGTATTGCAGAGTATTAGCAGGGTATTGCACAGGGATGGCTGAGCAGGGATGGATGGATGGCTGGATCTGTGACTACAATTGTCACAGATCCAGCCCACAGCTGACATGGGGGAGGGAGCTGACATGATCCGCTCCCTCCCCTCTCCTCTCACACTGTACCGATCGGTACAGAGAGGGGAGGGAGGAACCGGCGTCATCACATGACGCCGGTCTGTTTACAAGTGATCACTCCGTCATTTGACGGAGCGATCACGTGGTAAACGGCCGCGATTAGCGGCCATCTACCGTGATCCGTGATGCGCCGGGTCTTCCGGACCCGGCGGTCACGGACATTTCCTGGAGCACGCCCCAGGCGGCGCGCGGGAGCAAGATTCTGGGAGGACGTCCCTGGGACGTCCACCCTGGATAACTCGACCGCGCTGTGGACGTCTTTTGTCCATGGCGCGGTCGGCAAGTGGTTAAAGTGGTTGTAAACCTCCCTGTTCCTAGAATAAGGCTTACCTATAGGTGCTGTAAACGTGCGCTGTTTAGGAGATATTTACTGTAAACTGCACCGGCGATGTCATTGGCGCATGCGCTTTGAAGGAACGTCCGCCTGTGCTGTTTCTTCAGGAGCGAGTGCCATGACCGGTGGCTGCTGCGTGGCTCTGGCCAGTCACATACCCAGAGTATGTGCCCGGGAGGAAGAGGGGCGAAGCTGGATGAGGCCTGCAGTGGGGACAACGCGGCCTTTATTTGCAGGTTAGTGTCACATAATGTGCTAGTATTCGATGCATACTAGTACATTATGCCTTTACTTTGCAGGGAAGAAGAAAGAAAGAAAAAAACACCAGGGTTTACTTCCACTTTAAACCTTTAAATACATGCCAGTAGTGACATCTCCCATTTTCCCTATGATAATGCATAAGTGACCCAAGCCAGTGCTGGACCACCTTCCTAATCTGTCTGCAACATACTTCATAAAGTAGAAAAAATTCAACTCCTACATGTTCCACTAGTTATTTGAACAAAATAATCTGATAGCACTGCAGTATTTCAGTGCTGACTTGTTTTTGAAATGCACAGCCCAGGACTGCCATCCTCATCTTTCCTTTACTACTTGATGAAGCACTGGTCTCAAACACGCATAAATGAGGCACTTAGAGGACTGACCTGGGTCAGAGGCTCACTAAGTAAGTGAAACAAGGATAAGAATGAGAGGATCATAATCCTTTGAAAACCAGTCTGCAATTGCTGCTCCTTTATTTCCATCTTTCCAATTTCTGTGATGAATCACTGACTGGTCCATAGTTGCCAACATTGCAAAAAAAACATCTGGGACACTTTTTTTGTATTGAGGCGGAGCCTTGCTATAATTAGGGGGCGGGGCATTCGTTTGTAGGCGTGTCATGCTGAAATGAAAAATGCGGCGCGCGAAGCGTGGTTTACGCACGATAGTGGGTGTGGCTTAAATGGGCGTGGTTCAAAGGGGTGTGGCTACAGTCCGAGGTGAGAGAAAGAGAGAGAAAGAAATAGAAAGAAAGAAGCCAGATCCTACACCACAATAGAAATGTGTAACAAAATTGGCAGATAAGTATACTCCAAAACACCTGTTGGCGCTTCAATCATCCCGACACCATGTTTGTTATGGTGTCAGGATGATTGAAGCGCATTATTTCTATTATTACATTGTAATATAAAATTAAATCATTCAACTCACCATAATGCCGAATCAGTGGAAGCGTGTCACCTGTCACGTCGCCTGTCACCAGATGCCTCCCCAGCAGTCCGTCCTTGCATCAGGTGCCTCCCCAGCAGTCCGTCCTTACATCAGGTGCCCCCAGAAGCAGAGCCCCTCTTTACAGATCTGTGTCCCCCAGCAACAGAGCCCTCCTTACTTCAGTGTCCCCAGCAGCTGGCAGCAGCGGAGCCCTCCTTTACATTCGGTGTCCCCGGCAGCAGAGCTCTCATTTACATCTGGTGTCCCCAGCAGCGGAGCCCTCCTTTACATCTGGTGTCCCCCAACAGCGGAGCCCTCCTTTGGTGTCCCCAGCAGCGGAGCCCTCCTTTACATCTGGTGTCCCCAGCAGCGGAGCCCTCCTTTACATCTGGTGTCCCCAGCAGCGGAGCCCTCCTTTACATCTGGTGTCCCCAGCAGCAGAGCCCTCCTTTACATCTGGTGTCCCCAGCAGCGGAGCCCTCCTTTACATCTGGTGTCCCCAGCAGCGGAGCCCTCCTTTACATCTGGTGTCCCCCAGCAGCGGAGCCCTCCTTACAGGTCTGTGTACCCCAGCAGCGGAGCCCTCCTTACAGGTCTGTGTCCCCCAGCAGCGGAGCCCTCCTTACAGGTCTGTGTCCCCCAGCAGCGGAGCCCTCCTTTACATCTGGTGTCCCCCCAGCAGCGGAGCCCTCCTTTACATCTGGTGTCTCCCAGCAGCGGAGCCCTCCTTACAGGTCTGTGTCCCCCAGCAGCGGAGCCCTCCTTACAGGTCTGTGTCCCCCAGCAGTGGAGCCCTCCTTACAGGTCTGTGTCCCCCAGCAGCGGAGCCCTCCTTTACATCTGGTGTCCCCCCAGCAGCGGAGCCCTCCTTTACATCTGGTGTCTCCCAGCAGCGGAGCCCTCCTTACAGGTCTGTGTCCCCCAGCAGCGGAGCCCTCCTTACAGGCCTGTGTCCCCCAGCAGCGGAGCCCTCCTTACAGGCCTGACTGTGTCCCCCAGCAGCGGAGCCCTCCTTACAGGTCTGACTGTGTCCCCTAGCAGCGGCAGCCACTGGGCAGGAGTAGAGAGCGACACGAGAACAGCGGAGTTCAGGGGGATATCTATGCTGAGTGCCATATTTACACAGAATCTTTTACTGGCCCCGGGGAGCAGATGCTCTCACCTACCGGCGTCTTCGTGTGTGTGTGCTGGAGGCAGAGGCAGAGGCAGCGGCAGCTCCACGGTCCATGATCATTTCCCGGTGTCGTGCCGAGAATGGTTCCCCCGCCGGATTCTGTTCCCCCTGGCTCTCGGCTCCTATCGAAACTCCGCCTCCCCAGCCCTGTACATTGCCGCTCCCTCACGATGCTCCTAATACCGCCCCGCCTCGCTTTCTCATGTGTGAACACAGAGAGGGGAGAAGCCGATTGGCTGCTCCTCCCCTTGCCACTGAACACAAGAGGAAATAATCCTCGTGTCTGCAGCGGCGGCCATCTTTTTATAGCCCGCCGTTTTACCCAAACATTCACGATTTTCCCGGCGGCCGGGACGAAGGCAAAAATCCGGGAAAATAGGCGGGACAAAATAAATACGGGACGAGGGTCCCAAATCCGTGATTGTCCCGGGAAAAACGGGACTGTTGGCAACTATGCTGGTCCCTTTCCTCCACAGAAAAGGTGATAAGCCACTGCATGCACCACATTGTAACATTGACTGAGTTGGCCCATCCTTAGTAAATGATAGGGGAGAAATAGAGGTTGGCATTCATGCCAGTGCTATACCAGTGTATGAGATGCACACCAGAGAGAGATAAAGAGAATGCAACTGGTGGAAAGCATGTAAAAGACTAGTGATGAGCCGAACACCCCCGGGTTCGGTTCGCACCAGAACCCGCGAACGGACCGAAAGTTCGAACGAACATTAGAACCCTATTAAATACAATGGATGCGAACGTTCGAATTCTAAAGTGCTAATTATAACAACTATTATGCATGTTATTGTCATAAATAGGGTTTGGGAACCCGGGTTGTGCACCAGGGGACATGTATCAATGCAAAAAGAAGTTTTAAAAACGGTCGTTTTTCGGGAGCAGTCATTTTAATGATGCATAAAGTGAAAAAAAAAAAGTCAAATATTCCTTTAAATATCGTACCTGGGGGGTGTCTAAAGTATGCCTGTGAAGTGCCACGTGTTTCCCGTGTTTAGAACTGTCCCTGCACAAAATGACACTTCTAAAGGAAAAAAAAGCCATTTAAAACTGCTTGCGGCTTTAATGTAATGTCTGGTCCCGGTAATATGGATGAAATTCTTTAAGAAAAATGGCATAGCTACCCCATGACCCCCCCCCTACCCCAGCCCATTACCAGCCCCTTTGGGTCTTGTATGGATATTAAGGGGAACCCCGCACATAAAATAAAAAAGGCCCTATATACTCTGAACAGCCGTATACAGGCGGTGCATACAAGACAGGGACTGTAGGTTTGTTCTTATGTAGAATCTGTTTGTAATTTTGAACAGGTACATTGTTGAAGTGTAGCTCCAGCCCAAAAATCTATTTTTAAACTTTTTGGGAAACATAGGTAAGGGTTATCACCCCTGTAACATTTGTTTTGCTGTCTGTGCCCCTGTTCCGAACATTTCACCTCACTTTCCGTCCCAATGACAACTGTTTTTGAAATGTGGTGTTTTTCTTGAAACAAGGATTGCTGATAAAGCATCAGTACAGATGAGACCCCTTTCTCCCATATTTATTCTTACAGGAGAGAATTTTCCTTTCTAGGGGTAGATTTCCTCTCACTTCCTGTTGTCTTCTTTCGTTTGCAAGTAGGAGTCGTTTGTAAGTTGGATGTTTGAAAGTAGGGACCTGCCGTATATACTCTGCAGAAATAGGCCCCTTAGTTGTTGGTGTTGGCACAACACTGTAAGCACTCAGTTACTCTTGGTTGGTGCTGGAACGCCCTGCTGTCAACTATTATATCAGGAATTTTAATTACATATAATTGTTGAACAGTGGTAGTAAAAATTGGGGCTTTGATGGTGGTGCTGGTGCCACAACACTGTAAGCCCTGACAGTTACTCTTGGTGGGTGCAGCAATGGGCCCTGCTGTGAATTATTAGATCAAGAATTGTAATTACATGCCCCTTTTGAACAGGGGCTGAAAAATTGGGCCTTTCGTGGTGGTGGTGGTGGTGGCGTTGCCACAAGACTGTAAGCCCTCAGAGTTACTCTTGGTGGGTGCAGCAATGGACCCTGCTGTGAATTATTAGATCAAGAATTGTAATTGCATGCCCCTGTTGAACAGGGGCTGAAAAATTGGGCCTTAGGCACTGGTGGCACAACACTACAACCCCTCACAGATACTGTACTTGGAGCACAGCAATGAGCCCTATGGCAAATTATTGCTAAAAAAATTGTAATTACACGCCCCTGTAAAACAGGGGCTGAAAAATTGGGCCTTAGCCACTGGTGGCGGCACCCATAAACAAAAATGATCTTCCAAGCTATCATCATCAATCGTATCATTGAGGACTCGGAGGAGGAGGATAGCCAGTCAACATAACAGCACAGGCACTCAGCATCAGCATCAGTCTTGAAGGGATGTGACATGTTAAAATCAATTAGTCTGTTATATCAGCATCAGGTGTGTGGTAGCTGGTGGTGATCCAAGACTGGTTCATCTTGATGAAAGTCAGTCGATCAACCGAGTCGGTGGACAGGCGCACCCTGTGATCCGTGACAAATCCTCCAGCAGCACTGAATGTGCGTTCCGAAAGAACGCTGGATGCAGGACAGGCCAGTAGCTCAATTGCATACTGTGCAAGCTCTGGCCAGTGATCCATCCTCAAGACCCAGTAAGCCAGAGGATTTTCGGTGGGGAAGGTGTCCAAGTCTGACCTTGCCCCTAGATATTCCTGCACCATGTTTATCAGACGCTGGCGATGGTTGCTGGAACCGATCATACTTTGGGGCTGCGGACTAAAGAATTGTCTGAACGCATCGGTCAGACGGCCACCTTCCCCACCGCTCCTTCTTTGACTGGCCGAAGCCTCAGCAACTCGTTGTCCAGGACCAGGAGTTTGTAACCTCCCAGTCTCTGGGAACGCGTTGCACAGACCTTTCTGCAAGGCCTCCCGGAGTTGTCTCATCCTCTGCTCCCTCTGCGACGGTAACATAAGGTCCGCAACCTTACCCTTGTACCGTGGATCAAGGAGAGTGGCCAGCCAGTAATGGTCCCTCTCCTTGATCCGAAGAATACGAGGATCCTTCCGCAGACTTTGCAGGATCAGGGAGGCCATGCAGCATAGGTTTGCTGAGGCATTCGCTCCGGAGTCCTCTGGGTCACTAAGGACGACATGATCCGCAGCCACCTCCTCCCAGCCACGTACAAGTCCACTGGTTTCTTGGGACTGTAAATCATCCCTAAAAGACTGCTGCTGATGATGCTGAGTGCCAGCCTCCACCTCCATGCTGACACAATCCTCCTCCTCCTCCTCCTCCTCCTCCTCCTCCTCTTCCTGTGCGATGGGTGGGACAGAAGGAACACTGTCTGGGTAAAGGGGGCCTTGAGAGGCAAGGAAGTCCTCCTCTTCCTGCCTCTGTTCTGCCTCAAGTGCCCTGTCCATTATTCCACGCAGCGTGTGCTCCAACAGGTGGACAAGAGGTACAGTGTCACTGATGCATGCACTGTCACTGCTCACCATCCTCGTGGCCTCCTCAAATGGTGCCAGGACAGTGCATGCATCCCTGATCATGCCCCACTGGCGTGGAGAAAAAAAACCAAGCTCCCCTGACCCTGTCCTGGTGCCGTAGTCGCACAGGTACTCATTGATGGCCCTCTGCTGCGTGTGCAGCCGCTGCAGCATGGCCAACGTTGAGTTCCACCTGGTGGGCATGTCACATATAAGGCGGTTCTTGGGCAGGTTCAACTCCTTTTGCAGCTCAGCCAGGCGAGCACTGGCATTATAAGATCTGCGGAAATGCACACAGACTTTCCTGGCCTGCCTCAGGACATCCTGTAAGCCCGGGTACCTGCCCAAGAACCGCTGCACCACCAGGTTAAGGACGTGAGCCACACAGGGCACATGGGTCAGTTGTCCCTGTCGGAGGGCGGAGAGGAGGTTGGTGCCATTGTCGCAAACCACCATTCCTGGCTTAAGCTGGCGTGGCGTCAACCACCTCTCGGCCTGGCCCTGCAGAGCAGACAGGACCTCTGCCCCAGTGTGGCTTCTGTCCCCCAAACACACCAGCGCAAGCACGGCATGGCATCTTTTTGCCTGCGTACTTGCGTAGCCCCGTGAACGGCTACGGAGCACCGCTGGTTCATAGGACAAACCACAGGAAGAGGCCATGGAGGAAGAAGAAGAGGAGGGGGTGGAGGAGAGAGGTGTGTCACAACCAGTAGTAGCATTTTGGAGGCGTGGCGGTGGGACAACCTCCAACACTACTGCACCTTGTCCTGCATCCTTCCCAGCTGCCAAAAGAGTGACCCAATGGGCCGTGAAAGAAAGGTAACGTCCCTGTCCATGCCTGCTGGACCATGAGTCAGCGGTAATATGCACCTTACCGCTGACCGCCCTGTCCAGCGAGGCCAAGACATTGCCTTCCACATGCCGGTAGAGAGCCGGAATAGCCTTCCGTGAGAAAAAGTGGCGTTTGGGAACCTGCCACTGAGGAACCGCACATTGCACAAACTCACGGAAGGGGGCCGAGTCTACCAACTGAAAAGGCAGCAGTTGAAGCGCTAGCAATTTAGCCAAACTAGCATTCAACCGCTGGGCATGTGGATGGCTGGGAGTGAACTTCTTTCGACGGTCCAGCAGCTGGGGCAGGGAAATTTGCCTGCTAGAATCGGACGTCGGTGTACTGCTAGCAGAGTGGCCGCAAGTACTTGGCTGTGACACACCTAATTCTACACCTTCATTCCTCTCAGTGCATGTTTCAGAGAGGACTGAAGTTATAGTGGGGTTGGAGATCCCAGCTGATGCGGTGCAAGGAGAGGTCCGCTTTGTTCTTTGGTGTGGGTCTTTGAGGTAGGCTTGCCAACGAGCTGCATGGCAGGTCAACATATGTCTGGTCAGGCATGTGGTACCCAAGCGGCTGATGTTTTGGCCACGCGATATACGCTTGAGACATATGTTGCAAACAGCAGCTGTGCGATCTGATGCACTAGCCTCAAAAAAGGCCCACACCAAAGAACTTTTTGAATGACGGGCAGAGGCAGCGCCCTGCACAGGCGGAGCTCTGCGGTGTGATTCCGTCGGTGTACTGCCCTTACGCTGGCCACCAAAGGGCATCCTGCCTCGTTGGAGATGTGCCTCCTCCTCATCCTCCTCCTCCTCCTCTCTCCTATTAGGCACCCACGTGGAGTCAGTGACCTCATCATCACCTCCCTCCTCATCACTGGAGGCAATCTGGCAGTATGCTGCAGCTGCTGGAACATGACTGCCAGATTGGTGTCCTTCTTGAGCATCCCCTCTGTCTGCTCTCACGCTACTGCCTTCCTCTAGCTGGGTTTCATCATCAGACCCTTCGAAACGCTGGGCATCCTCCTGGAGCATGTACCCAACACTGTGCTGAAACAGTTCGGGGGACTCCTCAGGAGGAGGACATGGTGGGTCTAGGGAAGGAGTGACTGATGATGAGTCTGACATTGATACCAGGGAAGAGGACGCTTTGGCAGCTGCTTTTCCAGTACCCTGAGCCTGGGTGAGAGAGGATGAGGAGGAGGAGGAGGGCTTGGTCATCCACTCTACCAAGTCTTCGGCATGATGTGGCTCAACATGTCCAGCTGCCGAAAAGAAGGACAAGCGTGTCCCATGGCCATGTGCTGATGACAATGCACCGCGTCCACGACCAGCACTGTTGCCCCCAGACACAGAGCCTGCTTGCCCTCTTTTATTGCCTCCTGACTGTCTGCCTCTCCTTGTTTGCCTTCCAGACATTCTAATAGATGGCCTGCAGGGAGATGGGAAAAAAGCAATAAGGGCTACCTTCAGGTGTCCTTCTCTGTCCCTTGAAACAAGGACTTTGACAGTGAAAGAAACTGACACACTCTCCCTACCTACAGTTTTCTGCCCCTAGAAAAAATGTTTTTTTTAAGCACAATTTAGCACAAGGAGAATTACCTCACTGTCCTTCCAGGTCCCTGGAAACAAGGACTTTGACAGTGAAAGAAACTGACACACTCTCCCTACCTACAGTTTTCTGTCCCTAGAAAAAATGTTTTTTTTTAAGCACAATTTAGCACAAGGAGAATTACCTCACTGTCCTTCCAGGTCCCTGGAAACAAGGACTTTGACAGTGAAAGAAACTGACACACTCTCCCTACCTACAGTTTTCTGTCCCTAGAAAAAATGTTTTTTTTAAGCACAATTTAGCACAAGGAGAATTACCTCACTGTCCTTCCAGGTCCCTGGAAACAAGGACTTTGACAGTGAAAGAAACTGACACACTCTCCCTACCTACAGTTTTCTGTCCCTAGAAAAAATGTTTTTTTTAAGCACAATTTAGCACAAGGAGAATTACCTCACTGTCCTTCCAGGTCCCTGGAAACAAGGACTTTGACAGTGAAAGAAACTGACACACTCTCCCTACCTACAGTTTTCTGTCCCTAGAAAAAATGTTTTTTTTAAGCACAATTTAGCACAAGGAGAATTACCTCACTGTCCTTCCAGGTCCCTGGAAACAAGGACTTTGACAGTGAAAGAAACTGACACACTCTCCCTACCTACAGTTTTCTGTCCCTAGAAAAAATGTTTTTTTTTAAGCACAATTTAGCACAAGGAGAATTACCTCACTGTCCTTCCAGGTCCCTGGAAACAAGGACTTTGACAGTGAAAGAAACTGACACACTCTCCCTACCTACAGTTTTCTGTCCCTAGAAAAAATGTTTTTTTTAAGCACAATATAGCACAAGGAGAATTCACTCACTGTCCTTCCAGGTCCCTGGAAACAAGGACTTTGACAGTGAAAGAAACTGACACACTCTCCCTACCTACAGTTTTCTGTCCCTAGAAAAAATGTTTTTTTTAAGCACAATTTAGCACAAGGAGAATTACCTCACTGTCCTTCCAGGTCCCTGGAAACAAGGACTTTGACAGTGAAAGAAACTGACACACTCTCCCTACCTACAGTTTTCTGTCCCTAGAAAAAATGTTTTTTTTAAGCACAATTTAGCACAAGGAGAATTACCTCACTGTCCTTCCAGGTCCCTGGAAACAAGGACTTTGACAGTGAAAGAAACTGACACACTCTCCCTACCTACAGTTTTCTGTCCCTAGAAAAAATGTTTTTTTTTAAGCACAATTTAGCACAAGGAGAATTACCTCACTGTCCTTCCAGGTCCCTGGAAACAAGGACTTTGACAGTGAAAGAAACTGACACACTCTCCCTACCTACAGTTTTCTGTCCCTAGAAAAAATGTTTTTTTTAAGCACAATTTAGCACAAGGAGAATTACCTCACTGTCCTTCCAGGTCCCTGGAAACAAGGACTTTGACAGTGAAAGAAACTGACACACTCTCCCTACCTACAGTTTTCTGTCCCTAGAAAAAATGTTTTTTTTAAGCACAATTTAGCACAAGGAGAATTACCTCACTGTCCTTCCAGGTCCCTGGAAACAAGGACTTTGACAGTGAAAGAAACTGACACACTCTCCCTACCTACAGTTTTCTGTCCCTAGAAAAAATGTTTTTTTTTAAGCACAATATAGCACAAGGAGAATTCACTCACTGTCCTTCCAGGTCCCTGGAAACAAGGACTTTGACAGTGAAAGAAACTGACACACTCTCCCTACCTACAGTTTTCTGTCCCTAGAAAAAATGTTTTTTTTAAGCACAATTTAGCACAAGGAGAATTACCTCACTGTCCTTCCAGGTCCCTGGAAACAAGGACTTTGACAGTGAAAGAAACTGACACACTCTCCCTACCTACAGTTTTCTGTCCCTAGAAAAAATGTTTTTTTTAAGCACAATTTAGCACAAGGAGAATTACCTCACTGTCCTTCCAGGTCCCTGGAAACAAGGACTTTGACAGTGAAAGAAACTGACACACTCTCCCTACCTACAGTTTTCTGTCCCTAGAAAAAATGTTTTTTTTTAAGCACAATTTAGCACAAGGAGAATTACCTCACTGTCCTTCCAGGTCCCTGGAAACAAGGACTTTGACAGTGAAAGAAACTGACACACTCTCCCTACCTACAGTTTTCTGTCCCTAGAAAAAATGTTTTTTTTAAGCACAATTTAGCACAAGGAGAATTACCTCACTGTCCTTCCAGGTCCCTGGAAACAAGGACTTTGACAGTGAAAGAAACTGACACACTCTCCCTACCTACAGTTTTCTGTCCCTAGAAAAAATGTTTTTTTTAAGCACAATTTAGCACAAGGAGAATTACCTCACTGTCCTTCCAGGTCCCTGGAAACAAGGACTTTGACAGTGAAAGAAACTGACACACTCTCCCTACCTACAGTTTTCTGTCCCTAGAAAAAATGTTTTTTTTAAGCACAATATAGCACAAGGAGAATTCACTCACTGTCCTTCCAGGTCCCTGGAAACAAGGACTTTGACAGTGAAAGAAACTGACACTCTCCCTACCTACAGTTTTCTGTCCCTAGAAAAAATGTTTTTTTTAAGCACAATTTAGCACAAGGAGAATTACCTCACTGTCCTTCCAGGTCCCTGGAAACAAGGACTTTGACAGTGAAAGAAACTGACACACTCTCCCTACCTACAGTTTTCTGTCCCTAGAAAAAATGTTTTTTTTAAGCACAATTTAGCACAAGGAGAATTACCTCACTGTCCTTCCAGGTCCCTGGAAACAAGGACTTTGACAGTGAAAGAAACTGACACACTCTCCCTACCTACAGTTTTCTGTCCCTAGAATTTTTTTTTTTTTTAAGCACAATTTAGCACAAGGAGAATTACCTCACTGTCCTTCCAGGTCCCTGGAAACAAGGACTTTGACAGTGAAAGAAACTGACACACTCTCCCTACCTACAGTTTTCTGTCCCTAGAAAAAATGTTTTTTTTAAGCACAATTTAGCACAATGAGAATTACCTCACTGTCCTTCCAGGTCCCTGGAAACAAGGACTTTGACAGTGAAAGAAACTGACACACTCTCCCTACCTACAGTTTTCTGTCTCTAGAAAAAATGTTTTTTTTAAGCACAATTTAGCACAAGGAGAATTACCTCACTGTCCTTCCAGGTCCCTGGAAACAAGGACTTTGACAGTGAAAGAAACTGACACACTCTCCCTACCTACAGTTTTCTGTCCCTAGAAAAAATGTTTTTTTTAAGCACAATTTAGCACAAGGAGAATTACCTCACTGTCCTTCTAGGTCCCTGGAAACAAGGACTTTGACAGTGAAAGAAACTGACACACTCTCCCTACCTACAGTTTTCTGTCCCTAGAAAAAATGTTTTTTTTAAGCACAATTTAGCACAAGGAGAATTACCTCACTGTCCTTCCAGGTCCCTGGAAACAAGGACTTTGACAGTGAAAGAAACTGACACACTCTCCCTACCTACAGTTTTCTGTCCCTAGAAAAAAATGATTTTTTTTAAGCACAATTTAGCACAAGGAGAATTACCTCACTGTCCTTCCAGGTCCCTGGAAACAAGGACTTTGACAGTGAAAGAAACTGACACACTCTCCCTACCTACAGTTTTCTGTCCCTAGAAAAAATGTTTTTTTTAAGCACAATATAGCACAAGGAGAATTCACTCACTGTCCTTCCAGGTCCCTGGAAACAAGGACTTTGACAGTGAAAGAAACTGACACACTCTCCCTACCTACAGTTTTCTGTCCCTAGAAATTTTTTTTTTTTTAAGCACAATTTAGCACAAGGAGAATTACCTCACTGTCCTTCCAGGTCCCTGGAAACAAGGACTTTGACAGTGAAAGAAACTGACACACTCTCCCTACCTACAGTTTTCTGTCCCTAGAAAAAATGTTTTTTTTAAGCACAATTTAGCACAAGGAGAATTACCTCACTGTCCTTCCAGGTCCCTGGAAACAAGGACTTTGACAGTGAAAGAAACTGACACACTCTCCCTACCTACAGTTTTCTGTCCCTAGAAAAAATGTTTTTTTTTAAGCACAATTTAGCACAAGGAGAATTACCTCACTGTCCTTCCAGGTCCCTGGAAACAAGGACTTTGACAGTGAAAGAAACTGACACACTCTCCCTACCTACAGTTTTCTGTCCCTAGAAAAAATGTTTTTTTTAAGCACAATTTAGCACAAGGAGAATTACCTCACTGTCCTTCCAGGTCCCTGGAAACAAGGACTTTGACAGTGAAAGAAACTGACACACTCTCCCTACCTACAGTTTTCTGTCCCTAGAAAAAATGTTTTTTTTAAGCACAA
This sequence comes from Rana muscosa, assembly GCA_029206835.1. NCBI lineage: Eukaryota > Metazoa > Chordata > Amphibia > Anura > Ranidae > Rana > Rana muscosa. Next base: position 210,901,100 of record CM055121.1, on the reverse strand, counting down.
TATAGCACAAGCACAAAACACACTGACACTCTCCCTACCTATCCTTCTCTTTCCCTAAACTAAAGGAATCCAGGTTAAGCAAGAAAGAAATAAAAGTCACTGTCCCTGCCTATGCTGCTCTATCCCTGCTCCGGAACACACTACACTAGGCCGCCGTGCTGGCGGCCTTTTATAGTGTGGGGCGTGTACTAAACCCCCTCAGCAATAATTGGCCACAGGCATCCTGCCTGTGGCCAATCATTGCTCTCCTCGCTGCCGGCGCTGTGATTGGCCAAGCATGCGGGGTCACAGTGCATGCTTGGCCAATCACAGCGCCTGGATGACACTGCGATGGCGTAGTGCATTGTGGGCCGTTCGCGTCACTCGAATTTGGCGCGAACGGCCCAAATCGTTCGATCTTCGTCGAACGATCGAACAGCCGATGTTCGAGTCGAACGTATGTTCGACTCGAACACGAAGCTCATCCCTATAAAAGACATATCCAGCAGAACTAAGCTTAATCTAAACATGCATGGGGGATGATAGAGGCTGCCAGTGATGAATGCTTCTTCTGAAAGTGCTAGTTGCCTGTCTCTGCTGCTTAGTCAACAGTTATAACATTCTGAGTCACTGACCCAAATTGCATGTTGGATCTGTATGCCTGTTCTGGGTTAGTACCTCATTGTTATGATCTCAAAGAGAGTCAGGCAATTAGCATTTTCAGCAATGGAAGCTCCTGTAATTCTCACAGTACAGGGTTCCTTTTATAGCTGCATAGGTTGTAAGAAAGCCTAGACCAATTTTTACGTTAAATTTCAATTTAGTGAGTGAGTAAGTGAATAACTTATATAGCGCTGCAAATGCGAACTAAACCGCCTCAAGGCGCTTTGCATCCAATGACATCATAATCCTTCAGAAGAGGTGAGTCTTAAGTTTTTTTCTGAAGGCCCGATGGTTTTCTTCCATGCGGATGTTGGTGGGTAGAGCATTCCATAGCCGTGGTCCTTGGACTGCAAATCTTCGTTCTCCCTTCCATTTATAGCGGGACTTGGGGATGTGGAGGAGGTTTTGGTTGGTTGATCAGAGAATGCGATTAGTGATGTAGTGTTTTATCTTCTCGCATAAGTATTGAGGAGCGTTTCCTTGTGTGCATTTGTGGGTGAGACAGAGGGTCTTGAATGTGACCCGATCCTTTACGGTTAGCCAATGTAGGGTCCTCAGTAAAGGGGTGATTGATTCCCAAGGTTTTTTTCCTGTTACCAGTCTGGCTGCCGTGTTCTGGGTGACTTGTAGGCGCGAAATCTGATATTTAGGAAGTCCTATGTACAGGGAGTTTGCGTAGTCGAGTCAGGGGTTGATGATTGTTCCAACTACTACTGCTATGTCCTCTTCCGGGATGAAAGGGTTGAGTCTACGCAGCAGGCGGAGGAGATGGTGTGATCCGCTGACTACTGATCCTATTTGTGCATCCATCGACATCTCCGAGTCAAAGATGACTCCGAGACTTTTGACTTTGGTGCTCGGGGTAATGGTCTGTCCAAGAATAGTGGGTGGTGTACAAGAAGTTTTTGTTTTTGTCTTTCGGTTTGCGCGGAGGAGAAGAAGTTCTGTTTTGGATCCATTGAGTTTTAGTCATAGTCTTTTGACTACAATGCCATTTTAGTTTTAGTTGTATTTTAGTCATCTGAATTGTTTTAGTTTTAGTTGTATTTTAGTCCACCAAAATTTTAGTCGACTAAAATCATTTTAGTCTACTAAAATCTAATGGGTTTAGTTAAATTGTAATGCATTATTTCATCACTTCTCTAGAATTTCCAAACTCATACTCCTAGAGTAAAAATTTTAATAACATGTTATTATTTATTTAGGATCGACCAAGTCAAACAATTAGCGGACTTTGTGGGCACACAATGAGAGAGAGAGAACTAGTAAAAAAGTATAGATTTTATTACAATATAATTAAAAAACATATAAACATACAAAACAACACCCTGTATGGACATAAATGTTATTATTTATTTATGATATTAAGATTTGAACATACAGATTTGAGCACTACAGACACAGATTTAGCCGTTGTGATATATAACCAGTGTTAATTTTGACGTCAAATTTCGATGTCATTTTAGTCATAGTCTTTTGACTAAAATGCCATTTCAGTTTTAGTCGTATATTAGTCATCTAAATTTTTTGAGTCATATTGTAGTCGGCTTAAAGATTGTTAATTTAACCACTTCCATACTGGGCACTTATACACCTTCCTGCCCAGACCAATTTTCAGCTTTCTGCGCTGTTGCACTTTGAATGACAATTGCGCGGTCATGCTACACTGTACCCAAACTACATTTTTATCATTTTTTCCCCACAAATAAAGCTTTCTTTTGGTGGTATGTGATCACCTCTGGGATTTTTATTTTCTGCAAAAAAAAATAAAAAAAGACAGAAAATTTTGAAAAAAAAAGTATTTTTTTTGTTTCAGTTACAAAACTTTTTAAATAAGTACGTTTTCTCCTTCACTGATGGGGCTGCACTGACGGGCCCCGATGAGGTGGCACCAATGAGGTGGCACTGATGAGGTGGCATTGATGGGCACTGATGATCGGCACTAATATGCGGCACTGATAGGTGGCACGGATAGACGGCATGGATGGGCACGGATAGGCGGCACGGATGGGCACGGATAGGCGGCACAGATGGGCACAGATAGGCGGCACGGATAGGCGGCACGGATGGGCACTGATAGGCGGCACGAATGGGCACTGATAGGCGGCACGGATGGACACTGATAGGTGGCACAGATGGGCATGGATGAGCACTGATAGGTGGCACGGATGTGCATGGATGGGCACTGATAGGTGGCATGGGTGGGCACTGATAGGCGGCACTGATGTACTGTAATGGATGCCAATCAGTGCCGAACAATAATGCCTGCCAATCAGTGATGCCCATTGTGGGCACTGATTGGCATCCATTGTGGGCACTGATTGGCATCCATTAAGGGGCACTAACTGGCATCCCTGGTGGTCTAGGGTGGCATACCTGGTGCTGGCATCCCTGGTGGTCTGGTGGCATCCCTGGTGGTCCAGTGTGGGCATCCTGGGGGGGGGCTGCGCTGATCATCTATCAGCACAAACCCCCCCTGTCAGAGGAGCAGCCGATCAGCTCTTCTCTACTCGCGTCTGACAGATGCGACTGAGGAAAAGCCGATGAACGGCTTTTCCTGTTTACACTGTGATCAGCCGTGATTGGACACGGCTGATCATGTGGTAAAGAGTCTCAGTTGGAGACTCTTTACCTAGATCGGTGTTGCGGGGTGTCAGACTGACACCCCGCAGCAACGATCGCCGCGATGCGCGCCCCCGGAGGTGCGCAGCGGCTCAAAATCCTGAGGACGTCATATGATGTCCAGTCAGGATTTTGAAACCACTTTGCCGCCGTCAATCCGCTATAGGGTGGGCGGCAAGTGGTTAATCTATGAAATGAAAGTGGAGTTCCACCCTAAAAAAAAAAAAATTCACCAAAAATCAACAAATAAATAAAATAAAAAAAATAGAAAAAAAATGTTACTTACCATAAATAGCGGTTGCTATGCGGATATTCCTAATCTGCCTGTTCATCTGGTCTTCATCCTCGCGTTGTCTTCTAGGGAATGGTGCGCGCTGCCTTCTCGGAACTGTGCGTATCCCATTCAGAAAACACTGCGAGACTCACGTATGCGCAGTAGGAAACGAGCAGTGAAGCCGCAAGGTTCCACTGCCTGTTTCCCTTAGTGAGGATGGCAGCGCCGGGAGCTGCCAGGATCGAGGGATCGGCCTTCGAGGGGCCGACATCGCGGGCGAGTAGGACAGGTAAGTGTCCTTATTAATAGTCAGCAGCTACGGTGTTTTTAGCTGCTGACTTTAAAAAAAAGATTTGCGGGTGGAATCCCGCTTTATCACAGATTAAAGGATTAGTCCACCCAAAGATATAATTTCAGTTTTAGGTGTGAAGCCTCGTACACACGACTGAGTTTCTCGTCAAAAAAACGACAAGAAAACTGTTGGGAGAGCTTTCTTGCCGAGAAAACCGTTCGTGTGTATGGTTTCTCGTCGAGAAAACTGCCGGGAATCTCGACGAGAAAAATAGAGAACCTGCTCTCTATTTTCAGGATTCTCGTTTTTCTCGTCGGGTTTCTCGTCGGCCTGTTTTGCAACGAGAAAACCGGTCGTGTGTATGCTTTTCCGAGTCTTAAAAAATCGCGCATGCTCAGAATCAAGTATGAGACGGGAGCGCTCCTTCTGGTAAAACTAGCCTTCGTAATGGAGATAGCACATTCGTCATGCTGAACTGAAAAGCACAAGGCTGAAAAGCGCGAATCGTCTCTCACCAAATTTTTTACTAACACGCGATAACACAAGATCAGCAAAAGCAGCCCAAGGGGTGGCGCCATTAGAATCGAACTTCCACTTTATACTGCCGTCGTACGCGCTGTACGTGACCGCGCAGAACAACAACGAGATTTGGAATTGACGGTGTGTATGCAAGGAAAGCTTGACAAGAAGCTCGTCAAGCTTGACAAGAATCTCGTCGAGAAAATCGATGGGCTTTTTACGACGAGAAACTCGGTCGTGTGTACGAGGCTTGAGACTGGTTGGCTGAGTCACTTTCACATTCAACTTCAAAAGTAAGATCTTCTTGCTGAAATTCCTGGTTCTATTCCTCCCAACTTTTACATTTTAAGACTTTCATTTGGATGTACCAACTCCTTCTATTGCATTTCCTAAAATAAATTCAAAGTCCAGAAGGGAAAGTTGGGTCCCTTACTAATGGCTGTAGCACATGTGCAGATCGAGGAACTCAAGTATGTCATCACCACTGGTGTCCCCAAGAGATACCATGCCAGAGTCTACATTACCCTATTGCCCCATAACATCTGCTGGCTGAGAAAACCATACCAAGCCAATTAAGTCCTTAATCTGAGATCTCTGAAGGTTCTCAGGATCATATTGATTTGAGATGATCATCAGATGTCTAATAATGTTTTCTTTTTCTTTTTTGAGACAACCATGAATTTAAGTTAATTAATTAGCTTAGTCATCCACACAATTTTCCTAGAGCATAATTAAAGCAGCCGAACTTGTGTCAGTAACATCAAAATGACTTAATCGGCCATTAGCCTGACTTGTTAAGTGCTGTGCTCCTGATACACCAGCTGGAAAGCCATTCTTCTAAGAGAAGTCCTGGTTAGTATCAGCCGGAGAAGCTTCCAGTAAACAGTGGAGTAATTGATGGCTCAGTGCTCACAATGCTACTGCCTCTCTCCTTCCCCATGACTCACTGGTGAACCGGCGCTGTCCTGCAAATGCCAAAACACAGCACAAATAATGACCCGCTCTTCAGAATTCTTCTGTGGAGATAGTTGCCAAGACCAAGCCTGTAATGGTTTGTTATTATGACCTTTGTTATTACATTAAACTCAGCGGCTTGAAATATGTACATACTTCAAGACAGTGTTTTAGCCTTTTCTGTGACCTAACATCATAGTTTAGACTAAAAAAAAAAAAAAAAAAGAGAAAAAAAGTAAACTCCAACTTTTAGTGTCACGACTCGAGGACCATTTTTTTTCAAGTCATTATCTCTCCTCCCTGTTCATAAATACAAATTTCTTTTTAAAATGGGTTTTGTTAATGCAGCCAAGAGTGACGCAAGCGTTTATATGAAATGACTGAGAATTAAGGCTGGACGCCATTCAAGAAGAAGAGGGAACAAAAAAAGAGAGAGGGGAAAAAAAAATATCTATTTTCAGACATCACAATTGTTTTTCAGTGAAACTGCAAAAGGCAGTAATAAAGGCAAAACGAAATGCAATAAGCAAAGCGACAGTCTGAGTTGACAGCGGTTGTTAAGCTTGGCTGGGACACGACAGGCTGAAACAACTGGGAGCAGCAGGTAATAAAAATTTGTCTGCTTATTAATTTAAAACTATGATCCCTCCAACAGTCTGGGAACAGGGACTGTGGAAGTGATCTGTATATTTCTTAAGAGAACAGTAGTATGATACATTCTGCTGGTGACATCGAAGCTACAGAAGAAACATGAGGCCAACTGGCCTGACTTCAGCCTCATTTAGGAGTAGGACCTTGTTATGGGGCAGCATGGCGAGCTAAATCTTATACTGTATGGATAACCAAAAAGTCAGATCTCGCTGTCATAATTCTACCCATCTGGGAGTTTGAAACTTTCATGTTATGTTACGTTCTCCATAATAATAAACCACATGTGGACCCCTCACTGCTTTTTTACTGCAGCAGGGCGCTGCGCTGCATCACGTACATGTACATGTAATCGGGCATTTTCGGGTAGGAGGCACCCATCTGCACGGGCCCACAGCCCTGTCTGTGTTGTCATTCGCCACAGCAAAAGACACATAGCAGGTCCCAGCCAATGATTTATGTCTGGGACCTGCTGATTGGCTTAGTGAATCACAGTACAGAGCCCTGTGTTTACTAACAACACAGGGCTCTGCACATGGAGCAGCAATGTGGCTGTGTTTTCACCCTGCAAAGCATGGAGAAAACACAGCCACGTCTATTAGTAAAAGCAGCACATATTACAGTAAACCCCCGCTCTATCGCGGTTCAGTTTTTGCGGTCCCGGTATATTGCGCTATTTTAATTAGGACCTATTAATTCTGATATTGCGGTAATATTTCGCCATTTCGCGGTTATGTAGCGGTGAATCAGTACTGTACAGTATACTGTTAGCACAACATTTTTGTGTTTTACAATGCTCTTGCTCTCTCTCTATCTTTTATGTGTTTCTATTGCTTAAAAGTGTGTTTAACCACTTGAGGACTGCCGCACGCCGATGTACGTCGCCAAAATGGCACGGCTGGGCACATGGGCGTACAGGTACGTCCCCTTTAAGAGCCCAGCCATGGGTCGCGAACTTGTCGGCGGCGGCGCGCTCGCGACCCGGTCCTCTTTTCCGTGACCATCCCCGCGGGAACAGCGGACCCGATCGCTGCTGGTGTCCCGCGATCGGGTCACAGAGAGGAAGAACAGGGAGAGGTAAGTGTAAACAAACGTCTCCCCGTGCTTCCTAGTGTGCCTGTCACTGATCTTCTGTTCCCTGTAATAAGGAACGACGATCAGTGACGTCACACGCTAAGCAACGCCCCCCACAGTAAGAAACACAAATCAGGGCACACTTAACCCCTACAGCGCTCCCTCCTGGTTAACCCCTTCACTGCCAGTGTCATTTTTACAGTAACCAGTGCATTTTTATAGCACTGGTCGCTGTAAAAATGACAATGGTCCCAAAATAGTGCCAAAAATGTCCGATATGTCTGCCATAATGTCGCAGTCACGAAAAAAAAACGCTGATTGCCGCCATTACTAGTAAAAAAAAAAAATTATAAAAATGCCATAAAACGACCCCCTATTTTGTAAACGCTATAACTTTTGCGCAAACCAATCAAACGCCGATTGCGTTTTTTTTTACCAAAAATATGTAGAAGAATACGTATCGGCCTAAACTGAAGAAAAAAATGTTTTTTTTATATATTTTTTGGGGATATTTATTTTAGCAAAAAGTAAAAAATATTGGATTTTTTTCAAAATGTTCGCTCTATTTTTGTTTATAGTGCAAAAAATAAAAACCGAAGAGGTGATCAAATACCACCAAAAGAATGCTCTATTTGTGGGAAAAAAAGGACGCCAATTTTGTTTGGAAGCCACGTCGCACGACTGCGCAATTGTCAGTTAAAGCGACGCAGTGGCGAATTGCAAAAAGGGGCCTGGTCTTATGCTGCGTATTGGTCCGGGTCTTAAGTGGTTAAAGACCTTTAAATGCTATTAAAAAGTTAACAAAACATGCCTAGGGTGTATTTAAATAGGGTCTTTCTATTTCGCGGATTTTCACTTTTCACGGGTGGGTCCAGAACGTAACCACCGCGATGGAGAGGGGTTTACTGTACATACATTTCACATTGTTAGGCACTCCTGTTAGTTAACCCTTTGATTGCCCCTAGATGTTAACCCCTTCCCAGCAAGTGTCATTAGTACAGTGGCAGTATATAGTATTATCACTGATCACTGTATTAGTGTCACTGGTGATGTCAGTTACTCAGTTCCCACCCAGTGTCAGTTAGTGTCAGATTTGCCGTCGCACTAGCACAGTTCCACCATAAGCCGCTCTTTACTGCCATTAGTAGTATATGTAGCGGCCTCACCCCTCTCTCCCTTTCTCATACTCGGCTTGTCTTTCTTCGTCTAGGGGTCTCAGTGCTGGGGAGAGGGATGAGATACACCACGGCCCATGTCCTCCATAGCTGAGAGGTGAAGGCCAGAAAGATTGGGCCTTGTGTAGGTGTCCTAGAGTCAAGTCCAGTACTTCGTCCCTGACTCCTTTGCTCCTAGTAACCAGAGTTCCACACAGTGAATAGGTCCAACTCAGTTTTATTCTTCTTGGCAAACAACAAACAGTTTTTTTACTGAGTAATAATGGGGGATAGATCGAGGCACAATCCTTTCCCTTCTGTTGCTAACCACTGTGGTATCACCAGTGGTAAATAGTCACTGCCACTGACTATGAAGTAAAACATGAATTACCTTCGCTAGCACGGCCCCTGTCAGGGGAAGGAAATCCGTCCAAGGGAGAAACCGGAGGCCTCTCTGTCACCAGCCATGCTGCGCTGGACTCTTCAGAGAAGTTCCGCACACCAGTCCTCACGAACTCAGACACGGGCACCCAAGGAGTTAGGGCCCCCTCGGATTCCTCCACCCTCGCGGAACTCAGTCGAAGGTACTGAGCCCCAGGCATCCGCCATAGTACCTCACCCCAGGCTAAAGGTGCCTGGGATGGACTCCATCTCTGCTCCGGCCAGGCCAAGGGCACCTAGGCCTGGAGCACTGGAACGCCAGCACCCAAGCTGAAGGTGCCTGGGTGCGGCCGAGTCCTCCGACTCCCACTCCGAACTCTCAACTCTGAACCCCGTGGTAAGGGCGTCCGCCCCTTTTATCCCCTCTCCCTTTGCGTCACAGCGGGTTCCCCGCCGTACCAGCTCCAGGGGAGGACAAAAAGGTACAGTCTTACGGTGTGAGTTCAGCTCCGGCCCAGGGCAACAGCGCCACCCGTGGACCGCAAGGAACCTCACACCACCAGAGTCCTCCAAGAACCAGAAAAAAGTCTCGGATCCCCTAGCAATTTGTGCATCTGGGTTACACTACCACCCAGATGCCTCCCTTAAATTCAAACACCCGCTACACTCTCCCCCTGGTGATTTGACACTGGTCCCCAGTGTCTGGTACAAACTCACATCCCACAAGAGTGGTGACATAAGTTCAGCCCAGAAACCAAACTACACAATTTAACCCTGAATTGTGCTAAGACCTGAATGGGAAAGGGAAAACTTAAAACAGTACAACTATAAAACTTTCCAATAAAACACTTTACATATCTCACACATTTACATTCTTTCCTCCCCCTGGCTATCTAAGGACCACCCATTCTCAACAGCCTTGATAGACAAGTCTCCTGCAGAGGGAAAGAAAAGAAACAAACATCCTAACAATATATGTGTGTCTGCTTGGAATGAATGGGTCTATCCGAAAAGAAACCCACTCACTCCAATGAGTGCTGCATAATGTAAAAAAAACAAACAATCGTTGCGCAACACTGCCACCTGGTGACAATGCCACGGTCAAGTCACTCATCACTTCCAGATTAACTTTTTCTCTCTTGATCATTTCTCTGTGACTCTACACTGACTAAACCCCAAAGTCACTGATTTCTCTGAAGTGCAGGGAGAAAGAGGGAGAACAAAACAATAACAGCCCCCATTTCTTCAAAGAGTAGAACTGCCCAAATGCAAAAAAAAACTAGGGCACAGTCCTTGTGTTCCGGTGAAGGCACTCCGGAAAGTTCTACAATGAACAGCAAAAAGAACACACAGGAGTCTTTCCTTTTCTCCTAAAGGTAAAACCTTGGATGCGGCAGGAACACAGGCTTCAAATGTCTGTCCAAAGCCTCCACATGGTACTCAGCAATTCCTCCTTCCTTGCGGCAAATCACCACTCTGTCCGCATGGATATGCCTTCCCAGCATCCACTTAGCTTTACAGTCCTGGAACTTCTTGGTGACCGTTGGTGAACAAGAAAGGTATCGCCGTGCTTGCGGTACTTTAAGTTTGTCCCACACAAAGGTATCATACCATCTTTGGCGAAAAACTTCCACCTCGTAGAGCAGTTCTCGAGGCAGGTACGGGTATTCCCACCCATACTCTTGGGCAACCTTCTGGCTGAAGAGACGCTGCAGCCTTGACAAAGGTGGCATGGTGGCCCGGTCTCCTTCTCCAGGCGGAACAATCGCTTCTGGGTGGTGAGGTGCGTTCACCACCTCGGTAGATCTGGGCCTAGGAGCCCACAGTGACTTGCGTTGCACTCCCGCAACAGGAACAGGTGAAATGGATGTTGAGTCCAGAAAAGGAATCCCTGACAGGGGACCAGATTCTTCCCTAGGCACCGAGGCCTCCACCCGGGGTGTACTATCTCCAGTAGACATGGGCAGGTCCCTTGTGACACGGGACAAGGGTAGCTTCATCTTGTCCCATCCCTTCTGGTGGAAGATTTCGTCTATCTCCCCATCATCGCCATTGTCAGACAATGAATCCAGGTCGGAGGTGTCGTAGCATTCAGCGGGCAGATAATTCCCAGTCACGGAACTATCTCCCTTGACGGCCTCTACCGACTGTGGGCTTCCGCCACTTTTAACCACACAGACAGTCCCAACCCCTGGCTCACCTGGGCCTTCAGAAGAATAGGGATGTCCAGGACTCTTCTCTCTGCATCCATCCAGGCCAGGCAAGCAGCGGGGCGAAGCTCTTCCACGACCACATGAGGCCATCACTAGGCCATCACTAGGCCGACTTTCCTCTTCGGTGGTCAGAGCAGGGAGCTGCTGGTGACCGAGGCAGCATCCTCGGATTTTTCTCTTTTCTTTTCCGCTTGGACAGTCACTTCGCCCGGATCAGTGCGCACAGGAAACGCACCAGCATCGATCTCTCCTTCCGGAGTGGCAGTCCCTGTGAGGTAGTTGAGGTGGAAAGCCCGAGGCTTTTCTGTGGATGGTTCCACCTCAAAGAGAAACTCCTTGCAGACCTCACATCGCCTGAATGTCTTCAGCTGGACCACCAGTCCCGAACAGCCGGGACAGGTCACATCGAGGGCCTCCATGTCTCTGCAGGTGTACAGAGCCAATCGCCCCCGGGGCCTTAGTCTTATCCCCGTATCCATGATTGGAGCAGCCAGAGAAGTCATGTCCGTGAAAGAAGAAGCTGAAATCCATGGAGTGGTTGAAGTCATCTTCTCTCTTCGCTGCTCCATTGCGCACTGACCCACACACGCCGGAATCTCCACGTGCGTACGTCCACATGGCCAGACTCCTCCTACACTCTGCACTTGTTCGCGGGCTTTCTCCTCTCCCCGCCCACGAACTACGCAGCTATGGGTTGCCTCTTGGGGCGTTGGCCAATATGGCCAACCTACTCGGAACTCCTCCGGGCAGCAAAGTTCAAGTTCAGACACCACACACATCCCGGACACGATGCCCCCACGTGTAGCGGCCTCACCCCTCTCTCCCTTTCTCATACTCGGCTTGTCTTTCTTCGTCTAGGGGTCTCAGTGCTGGGGAGAGGGATGAGATACACCACGGCCCATGTCCTCCATAGCTGAGAGGTGAAGGCCAGAAAGATTGGGCCTTGTGTAGGTGTCCTAGAGTCAAGTCCAGTTCTTTGTCCCTGACTCCTTTGCTCCTAGTAACCAGAGTTCCACACAGTGAATAGGCCCAACTCAGTTTTATTCTTCTTGGCAAACAACAAACAGTTTCTTTACTGAGTAATAATGGGGGATAGATCGAGGCACAATCCTTTCCCTTCTGTTGCTAACCACTGTGGTATCACCAGTGGTAAATAGTCACTGCCACTGACTATGGGGAAGGAAATCTGTCCAAGGGAGAAACCGGAGGCCTCTCTGTCACCAGCCATGCTGCGCTGGACTCTTCAGAGAAGTTCCGCACACCAGTCCTCACGAACTCAGACACGGGCACCCAAGGAGTTAGGGCCCCCTCGGATTCCTCCACCCTCGCGGAACTTAGTCGAAGGTACTGAGCCCCAGGCATCCGCCATAGTACCTCACCCCAGACTAAAGGTGCCTGGGATGGACTCCATCTCCGCTCCGGCCAGGCCAAGGGCACCTAGGCCTGGAGCACTGGAACGCCAGCACCCAAGCTGAAGGTGCCTGGGTGCGGCCGAGTCCTCCGACTCCCACTCCGAACTCTCAACTCTGAACCCCGTGGTAAGGGCGTCTGCCCCTTTTATCCCCTCTCCCTTTGCGTCACAGCGGGTTCCCCCGCCCTGCTGTACCAGCTCCAGGGGAGGACAAAAAGGTAGTCTTGCGGTGTGAGTTCAGCTCCGGCCCAGGGCAACAGCGCCACCCGTGGACCGCAAGGAACCTCACACCACCAGAGTCCTCCAAGAACTAGAAAATAGTCTCGGATCCCCTAGCAATTTGTGCATCTGGGTTACACTACCACCCAGATGCCTCCCTTAAATTCAAACACCCGCTACATATACAAAAAAAAAATCCAGGATATACAGTTTATAGAAGCTATAACTTTCACGCAAACCAATCATTATACACTTATTGGGATTTTTGGTTACCAATTTTCTTTCCCCAAAGAAATGTAGCAGAATACATTTTGGCATAAATTTATGAAGAAATTGTATTTTTTTCTTTCTTTGTATTGGATATGTTTTATAGCAGAAAGTAAAAGATATTGGGTTTTTGTTCCCAAAATGTTTGCCCGTTTTTTGTCTATGAAATAAAAAATAAATGAAAGAACAGTGATCAAATACCACCAAAAGAAAGCTCTATTTGTGTGAAAAAATTATATACATTTAGTTTGGGTACAGTGTTGCATGACCACGCAATTGCCAGTTAAAATACTGTAGTGCAGTGCTGAATAGCAAAAAATGCCCTGGTCATGACGGGGGGGGGGGGGGGGGGGTAAACCTTCTGGAGCTTAAGTGGTTAAATAAATATAAATCTAGCAGTAACAGTGGCAGCCCCTTATAATGGGCACAGCAGGTGTAAAGACCTGGGAACTCAGTACAGAGACCTCACCAATAGTCTCACAGAGAAAAAAGAAACTGGAGGTTTAACATTCCAACATCCATTTGACATGTAAATGTCAGCTTTAGGTGGACTGACCCTTTATCATACATATAATTAGGATTTTACCATCCTCTCCAAGACAGATAAGAGCATGAATAAGGATTGCTCAGCATCTAAGTACACCTGCTTCTGTTTAACCACTTGCCTACCGGGCACTTTCAACCCCTTCCTGCCCAAGCCATTTTTCAGATTTCAGCGCTGTCACATTTTGAATGACAATTGCGCGGTCGTGCGACGTTGTACCCAAACGAAATTTATGTCCTTTTTTTCCCCACAAACAGAGCTTTCTTTTGGTGGTATTTGATCACCTCTGCGGTTTTAATTTTTTGCGCTATAAACAAAAGAAGAGCGACAAGTTTGAAAAAAGCACAATATTTTTTTTTTTCCTCAGTTTAGGCTGAGATGTATTCTTCTACATATTTTTGGTAAAACAAAATCACAAAAAGCGTATATTGATTGGTTTGCGCAAAAGTTATAGCAGCTACAAAATAGGGGATAAATTTATAGCATTTTTAATATTTTTATTTTTTTACTAGTAATGGCGGCGATCAGCAATTTTTATCGTGACTGCGATATTGCACTTTTGACACTTTTGACACATTTTTTGGTCCATTCACATTTATACAGCGATCCCCGCTATAAAAATGCATTGATTACTGTATAAACATGACTGGCAGGGAAGGGGTTAACACTAGAGGGCGATCAAGGGGTTAAATGTGTTCCCTGGAAGTGATTCTTACTGTGGGGGGGAGGGAACTGACTGGGGAAGGTGACCGATGGTTGTACCTATGTACAAGGGACACACCATCGGTCTCCTTTCCCTGACAGGACGTGGATCTGTGTGTTTACACACACAGATCCACGGTCCTGCTTGGTTACTGGGAAATCGCGGGTGCCCGGCGGCCATCGCGGCCGCCGGGATCGTGCATCGGGTCCCCAGTGACGCGGCGGCGCGCGCGCCCCCCTAGTGGCTTTGGAAGGCGCAATGTCATATGACGTCCGCCCAGAACAACTGGGTCTTCCGCCGACGGTGGGCAGTTGACAAGTGGTTAAAGAGACACTCTGGTCAAACTGAGAAATCGGTGTATCGACCCCACGTAGGAGCCGCTGGTGAAATGGGATCCCCCACCCTGCACAGCCAGGCACACTGAATTTCCACAGGCACACTTGAGTCAGAAAAAAGTCCAACACTTTGTTTTTGTATTTTATTGAGGGGATAAAACTTGGATAGGGATTAGGGAGATTATGGGATGCACATTTGACTTCAGCAAACTTCTCAGGGACAACTTTCCTATATACGGTCTTTATACACTCCTTTGCTTCCTCCAGCACACTTGCTTTCAGATATCCAAGCTGGCACACTGATAGTCAATGCAACAAAAATGCAACAGTCATATTTTGGAGAAAAGTCCTTTACAGGCAGAAACTGTGGGCCCCTTGGTAGTGTAGCAAATTTCAGTGTCCAGTTTACATTTCTTGTGACTACTGATCACAACACCACCTCTTCAGGCACTGCCAGCATGCCTGGCTGCAGCTGCCTCTCTCACTAGCCCTCCTGGCTACTTCCTACCGTCCTTCCAGACTTTACACTAACCAGCCCACCGACTGACTTCTGGAAAACTCCTGGATGTGCTGACTCTCCCCCGCTGTCCTCATACCTGCTCTTGTGCATCCAGGACAGGATTCCTCCATGTGTAGTAGAGGATCCTTCCAGCACCCAAGGTCACCCCCCCTCAGACTAGGGGGTTACCCTCAAGGGCCACCAACAACCTCCTCAGCACTTCATCTCCATCTTCCACCCGACTGCCCCTACTGGCATGACACCAGAATATTTAGGAGGTGCCTGCCACTTGCTGGTAATTGGCTGGGGCCCTCCTCAATACTCCAAGCAGCTCCTCCTAACCTCCCACCCATTTTTCTGGAAGACTCTCCAAGGTTCCAGCAAGTAGGGGGAGGTAACAGAGGTGCTGCTTGATGAGTCATCCAGCCTCCCTGAGTCACTTAACCCTGACCCAGATTCAACACAGGCTTGGCTGCCAGCCAAGCCAAATTTACCTACACTAGCAGAAAAAAAAAACTATTTACACCAGCACCTAGCTAGAGGGTGCTACATTGGCATAGAAAAGTATACAGGCAACATATTCTTCTTGTGTGTGCAAGCTTCCTACAGGTGTTCCAGTCTCCTCCAAAAACACTTTGGTGGGTTAGCTGGGTGTAATCTGAATTTCCTACTCCAGCATATCTGGTCACAGGCCTTTGATGCGAGAGGAGATTGGCCGACCCTGTTCCTGTACAAACTGATGATTGCTACTGAAAGACCTTTATAAGTACTGACAGGGATGCCTACTGCTGGAATAGAAGGGTACTCATAATTAAGATAAATTTGCAAATCCTCACTCTAGTTTACTGGAGCCATTAGATACAAAGATTTATGAATCTGAAGGATGGAGGCTTCGCAACCCTAAATAAAGGACAAGGACCCACAGTTTAACCAAAATAGTGAATGGCTCAGATTAAATCCCAATTCCAGTAATTGTTATAATTACACAGCCCAGTACTGGTTACAATGGGGAGAAAATAGCTCTTGCTGCAATACTCATCTAATCTCCTACACTGTCCCCTGCAGATGATTTTTGGTCCAGAACCAGCTCTATTTGAATGACACTGAGGGTTATTCAACCAACTTCCTGTGAGCCCAGGACATTATGGACACCTCCTTGCACATCATCATGCACCCCTGGGCTCATGCCACAGTTCTGCCCAGGACAAAAGTGTCATCATAAAGGGAGTGATGCTCTCTGCATCCATCCAAGACTGCTCACCTCTGTAGGAAAGATGAAGAGGACCTGCATGTTATGTGACTGGTTAGAAGAAATCTAAAAAAGTAAGTATGTTTAGCACCCCCTTTTCCCTGGGAGGTGTGTTAAAACCCCCAAGTGGCTAAGTGTGCTAACATTTCATACCTCAGGGTGGAATCCCTGACTGCTGGTGGAAGAAATTGAGTGCCAGTCACTTTAGAACATTTAATAGAGATTATTAGGCACAGTAAACTCAGAAAGAAAGGGTTAGGAAACAGAATACCCAAAAACCTACTAAATAAGTCCACATATCTCCACTAGCAACAGTCAGTGCACAAATGAGAACCTTCAAGCTGAGACTGGCAATCTGTACCCTTCAGACTGTTGAACAGCTTCAGGCAGCACAAAAGTACCTTTTCAGTTGAGCCACCAGACTTCCTGCAATGTTCACCACCAGCAGCTTCTACCCAGCTCTCCAGCACTCTTCCTCACCCCTGGTTCTCCAACAGGGGTCCAACTTTACACCTCCTGGATGTACCATTTATCAAGGCAGTGTAAGCCCTTCAGGCCCACTCCTTGCTTCACCCTCCACAGGCAGCAGTCTAGCAGGCAAGGCACAAAGACACTTTTGGAAAGTCCCCCCCAAATATTTAAATATTCTCCCAGCATGCACCACTGGCAATAACCCCCCTAATGGTTGGCCAAGGAGACATAAACATTCATAACCCAGAATTATTGTATCTTCTTTCTCTACTGCCAGGGACACTCATCAACAGCAGGCAGAAGCAAACAATAATCTGAGTTTAAGAAAAACTTTATGAAAGAAAACTTATAACAATTCAAAGCTCAGGGTGACTACAGTCTATCAACAACACTAAATGTATATTTCGTGTTCATACATCACAGAATACCGAGACTTAGATAATTACTTAGTGGGTTAGATAGTCACCATCAGGTGATTGGACACTGGCAACCCTAATTACAAGGTGAGTTCCTCCCCTATATAACCCCTCCCATATGGAGAGCACCTCAGTTTTTTCGCCAGTGTCTAAGGTGGTTGGTCACGTTGAACATGTGCTAAGAAGAAAGCTCTGTTTGATGGTCTCTGCAGAGGCTTAGCAGCTATACAACCGGATCCATTCCTCGGGCCTATACTAAACGCCTAAGATGGATGGTACCCAGGCCTCGTGGAAAGAAGAAACAAGGTTTCCCTGTAATGTCTCTCTTCGGAGGTCTGGGCTCTGGGATCCAGTCTTTGGTGTACTGATCTAAGTGGCACAAAAAGCTCCTGGCAGAGTCTTCTACAGGTCCAGGGAAGAGGTTCCTTTAAGTAGGGACCCAGAACCCTGAAGGTTGGCACAACATTACCCGCCGTGATGGGTGAAGGCTGGATCTGTTGTTCTCAGCAGTTTTCCTGCGGCGGGGATAAGGTAAGTGAAGATAATTTTTAAAGTATTATCTTCTATTTGTAGTTGCATGTCTTACCTGGTTTCCGCCACCAGAGGGAGTAAGTGACATACCTGGTGTATACTTACATGCCGTCCAGGAACACGCTCAGTGAAGTTGGTCTGTTATAAAAAATCGCTCACCTCCTCCGCTGCAGGCTCTTCCACAACTCATAACAGGGAGACCCCACCCAGTCCACGGGTCCCATGAAGTCCTCCAGCGGTCTTCTCTCTCCCCCCTCACTCCTGGCCTGGCCATGATAGTCGCACGCACGCGCAGGTGCCCGCTTTTTGACTGTACAGGTGAGCAGGTAAAGCAGGGGGGAGGCGTGGTTGCGCGCGCGCATGCACGGCGCATAAGTGCACAGGCGCCAAAGCGGCATCATTTAAAAGCCCAGCACGCCAGAGCCTTCTGTAAAGCGGTAGGACACAGAGCTGTGGGCTGTAAGCATCTCAGTGGATCGGATCCAGGCATACCTAAGACACCTACTCGGCATCAGGATGAGCAGTGAGCTAATATATATGTATTGTAAGACTAGAGCACAACGGTGGTTGCACTTGTACTAGTACCTCTGCTTTGCAGCTTAGGACTATGTCTCTCAGTAAGAGGCATTCAGGGGTAGGTGAAGGAGACACTAAGAGATCCCCGCCTAGAGCTAGGGGTTCTGCACGTGTCGACAGATTACCATCCCTCCCTGACAGACTGGTAGCAGCCTCACAGGATGAATCTGTACCCCTGTTAGGCTTTGCAGCCTCTCCTAATGTTGCAGCTCCTGTATATGTCACTGAAGACACTATGAAAGCTGCCTTGGATGGCTTGGAAGGAAGGATTGCTTCATTAATCGCAACCACTTAAAAAAGTGTCAGAAAGCGGGGTAGATCCCCTTCCTCTGCTCTGGGTTCCTTATCAGGGGAACATTCTGATGACGAGATATCCCTATCTGTAGATGGGAATCAGGACCAGTCTGAGGTTTCAGAGGATGAGGAAAAGATCTCTTCTACCTCTCAGGAGCTTAAGATGCAGGTGCAATATTATATGGAGTTGGTGCATACCACATACAAATTGCCCTCTGCTGAAGCTGCCATGCCCTCTGTTTCCTCCTTGGGACCTCGGAAATCCCCACAGGCTGCATATTCCTTCCCAACTCATCCTTTGTTGGAGCAGTTGATGTATGATGACTGGACTCACCCAGATAAACAGTTTTCTCCTCCCAAGAGGTTTTCTCTCCTTTACCCAGTGGAGGAAGGATTCACCAAGAAATGGGGGATGCCAGCTATAGACGCGGCTATTTCTTGTGCGAATAAAAGCCTGACCTGTCCTGTGGACAATGCTCAGGACTTCAAAGATCCAACTGATAAAAAGCTGGAATCTTTGCTTAAAGCCTCCTTCTCTATGGCCGGTGCTGTAGTCCAACTTGCAGTTGCAGCGATTGGCATATGTCAGTTCCTCAAGGAACAAATGAAACAGGTGGTTAACCTCCTCCCTGCAGAGGAAGTTGAGGTTTATGCAGACCTTCCTAGGGCCCTGTGTTTTGCGGTTGATGCGATTATGGACTCTGTCCAGCAAGCATCCCGCCTAAATCTCCTGCTGGTACACATGCGCAGGTCCCTTTGGCTAAAGCATTGGGAAGCCGAGGTTTCTTGCAAAAGATACTTGGCAGCGTTTCCATTTTATGGGGAACGCCTGTTTGGGGATGACTTGGACAAATATATCCAAAAGATTACCGGAGGCAAATTTACGTTGTTATCGGTTAAGAAGAAGAGTAAACGTCCCTCATTTAAACGTTCTCTTTCCCCAGCCCCTGGAACTTCGACTTCCAGGCAGTGGCGACGGCCTCCCCAGTCCAATACTAGGGGAAAGGCCCAGAGCCAAGCCCAAGGGCAGAAAAGATCTTGGGGTTCAAGATCTACTAAGCAGAACCTCAAAACTTCCCTATGAAGGGGCGCCCCTGCTCGGCCGAGTAGGGGGAAGGCTGCCGCAGTTTGCAGATGCCTGGCGGGAAGAGGTTCAGGACAAATGGGTCATCTCCACGGTATCTCTAGGCTACAAGCTAGAGTTCCAAGAACTTCCGCCATCCCGCTTTCTGAGATCAAGAATCTCCAAGAATCCAGAAAAGAGGAGACCTTTACTTTTGGCCCTGGAGCGCCTGTTGGCCCTAAGGGTCATCATAGAAGAAGCCCTAGAGGAGCAAGGCTCAGGGTTCTACTCAAACCTCTTTACGGTTCCAAAACCAAACGGGGAGGTCAGACCTATTCTGGATCTGAAAGACCTGAATCAGTTTCTGAACATTCGCTTCCTTCCGCATGGAGTCTGTCCGTTCAGTAGTCTCCACCCTTCAGGGAGGAGAATTCATGGCATCAATAGACATCAGAGATGCATATCTACATGTGCTAATTTTCCCTGTTCACCAAAGGTTTCTAAGGTTTGCGGTGGATCAGCGCCACTTTCAATTTGTGGCCCTACCTTTCAGTCTGCTACCGCACCTCGAGTGTTCACAAAGGTGCTAGCCCCGCCCCTGGCGAAGCTAAGGACATGGGGCATAGCAGTAACAGCTTATCTGGACGATCTGCTGCTGATAGATCAGTCCGTAGCACGCCTAGACCACAATGTGCGCAGCACAATGGAGTATTTAGAGTACCTAGGCTGGGTCCTCAATCTAGAAAAATCCTCCTTAAGGCCCCAAAGAAGGCTGGAGTATTTGGGCATGGTCATAGACACGATCCAAAGCAGGGTATTCTTACCCGAGTCAAAGGCCAAAGCCATAAAGGATTTGGTCCGTATGATCAAAGCAAGGAAAAATCCTTCCATTCGTCTATGCATGAGGTTATTAGGAAAAATGGTAGCCTTATTCGAGGCCATTCCTTATGTCCAGTTTAACTCAAGACCTTTGCAGAGCAGCATCCTATCTGCCTGGAACAGAAAAGTTCATGCCTTGGACCTTCCACTGCACCTGTCACTGCGGGTTCAATAGAGCCTCAATTGGTGGTTGCTCCCTCAGAATCTGTTAAAGGGAAAATCCTTTATTCCGGTTACTTGGAAGATCGTAACCACAGACGCCAGCCTTATAGGCTGGGGGGCAGTTCTGGAAGATGCTTCTGACAAGGGAAAATGGTCCAGAGCCGAAGATCTCTTGCCCATCAACATTCTGGAGATACGGGCAATTCGTCTGGCCCTCGGGGTCTGGACTTACAGGTTGCAGGGTTGTCCTGTCCGGATACAGTCCAACAATGCCACAGCATGGGCTTATATCAATCATCAAGGAAGCACCAGAAGTCTGGATGCCCAAAAGGAGGTGAATCATATTTTTTCTTGGGCAGAAACGCATGTTTCCTGTCTGTCTGCAGTCTTCATTCCAGGGGTAGAAAATTGGCAGGTGGATTTTCTAAGCCGCCAGAAGCTGAGTCCAGGAGAATGGTCTCTACACCCCAACATATTTCAGCCCATATGTCAGAAATGGGGTACCCCGGATGTTGACCTGTTGGCCTCCAGGTTCAGCACAAAGCTGGACAACTTCGTGTCAAGGACAAGAGATCCGTTGGCACAAGGGTCGGGTGCCTTAACAATTCCATGGGATCAGTATTCTCTGATTTATGCGTTCCCTCCAGTTCCGCTTCTCCCACGATTCCTTTGGAGAGTCAAGAGAGAAGGAAAGCTGTAGATTCTGGTAGCCCCGGCTTGGCCCAGGCTATCCTGGTATGCGGAGATCGTGAAAATGGCAGAGGGGAACCCTTGGGTTTTTCCGCTCCGCTCAGATCTGCTCTCACAGGGTCCAATATTCCATCCTGCCTTACAGAGTCTTAATTTGACGGTTTGGCTGTTGAGACCCACATTCTGAAGAATCGTGGGCTCTCGGGCCCAGTCCTATCCACTCTGGTTAACGCTAGGAAGCAGGCCACCAGGCTCATCTACTACAGAATCTGGAAGGCATATGTTTCCTGGTATGAATCCTGGAGGTGGCATCCTAGAAGGTATGCCATTAGCAGGATTCTTGCCTTTCTTCAATTAGGCGTAGAAATTAAGCTGGCCTTGAGTACTATCAAGGGCCAGATCTCGGCCTTGTCGGTATTCTTTCAGAGACCGCTTGCCTCTCATTCCCTGATCCGGGCCTTTGTCCAGGGAGCGCTGTGCTTAAATCCGCTGGTTAAGCCTCCTGTGTGCCTGTGGGACTTCAATTTAGTTTTATCTGTTTTACATAAACAGCCTTTTGAACCATTGCACCATGCTTCTTTAGTTCTTTTGACAAAGAAACTGTTTTTTCTTGTAGTCATATCCTCAGCAAGGAGGGTATCAGAGTTGGCAGCTCTTTCTTGTAAGGAGCCATATTTGATTATTCATGAAGACAGGGTGGTGTTGGACCTCACCCAGCTTTTTTACCGAAAGTGGTCTGAGGATTCCATCTGAATCAAGATGTAGTCCTATCGTCCTTTTTTCCATATCCGCAATCCTCAGAAGAAGAGAAACTACACTCTTTAGATGTTGTAAAGGCGATAAAAATTTATCTGCAAGCTACGGCTCAGATACGAAAGACTGATTGTCTATTTATTCTGCCAGAGGGCCAGAGGAAGGGCCAGGCAGTGTCGAAGTCCACTATTTCAAGGTGGATTCGACAAGTCATTATTCAGGCCTATGCTTCGGAAAAGAAGATTCCTCCTTTACAGGTTAAAGCGCACTTGACTAGAGCAGTTAGTGCTTCATGGGCAGTGCATCACCAGGCCTCCATGACTCAGATCTGCAAGGCTGCTACTTGGTCTTCGGTCCACACATTCACTAAATTTTACCAAGTGGATGTGAGAGGGCAGAAGGATGCCGCCTTCGGGCACAGTGTACTGCAGGCAGCAGTGTAGGTCCTCTAGTCCGATGGCGGTCTGTGTTTTCTGATCTGTCTCCCTCCCCTCAATTTGGGCATTGCTATGGGACATCCCACTAAGTAATTATCTAAGTCTCTGTGTCCTGTAATGTATGAACAAGAAAATAGGATTTTTTAAAACAGCTTACCTGTAAAATCCTTTTCTTTAAGGTGCATCACAGGACACAGAGCTCCCGCCCCTCTTCGGGATTATACGTTGGGACACTTATTGCTTTGCTACAAAACTGAGGTGCTCTCCATATGGGAGGGGTTATATAGGGGAATAACTCGCCGTGTAATTAGGGTTGCCAGTGTCCAATCACCTGATGATGACTATCTAACCCACTAAGTAATTATCTAAGTCTCTGTGTCCTGTGATGTACTCTCAAGAAAAGGATTTTACAGGTAAGCTGTTTTAAAAAAATCCTTTTTTTAATAACACCTGCTCTTAATGCCAGTAAGAGAATTGAAATAAAAAAAATAACAAAATAAATAAATAGTTAAGACCCCAGCAGCTGCTCTATGTGTCCCCTTAATATTGTTCCATAGTAACTAAAACAAGAAAAAAGAGCAGTGCTGATCTAAATATATAACTTGTGATTTAAATTAATAAAGTTCTCAATGTAACAAACTTACTACCTTTTGTGTGTGACTTGTCTAAATTTCTCTGATTGTCACTACTTCCTAATGACGTTCGGTGACGAAACGCATAGAGGCAGGCTTTCCAGCTGATAATATCGCATCCACTGTTTGAAATGCACGCTGGCTCCTGAATTTGGAGGAGCAGTAGAGCTTTTATTCAGCTTGTTGGCTGGTCATAACAGGTTACCAGCAAAGGCACTATTTATGTAAGTGAAAAACTGTTTTTTATTTAAACATTTTAAAATGTAAATTTTAATAAAATATGTTGAGAAATTATAGTTTTTCTGGATCTGTCTCCCTCTGTCTAAGTTACTATATGGCAAAGATGGAAGTATTCAGAGGTCTCCCTGGAGTGGTGGAACAATCTGGAGAGAGCAGTCTTGGTACAATATAAGTGCATATTGACCTACTTATTATACAGTATATAAGGGGTCAACTGTTTCTGGTGAGTGAGCACTGCTTAAGGGGGCCCTCTGAAAAGCAAAGCACCCAGAGTAGTGGCACAAAAGCCTCGTACACACGACCGAGTTTCTCAGCAAGAACCAGCAAGCAACTTGCTGGCAGAGATTTCTTGCCGAGAAATTCGTTCGTGTGTATGGTTTCTCGTCAAGAAAAGCGACAAGAATCTCGACGAGAAAATAGAGAACCTGCTCTCTATTTTCTCGTCGAGATTCTCGTCAGCCAGTTCCTCTATGAGAAAATTGAGTGTGTGTACACTTACCTGTTCGCCGGGAAGCCCGCGCATGCTCGAAATGACTTTGACGCATGCGCGGTAGCTTCCTAGGCATAGGTAGGGTGAACCAAGATGGCGGCGACGGCATCGAATGTGACGAGCGCATGCTCGTCGTATTCGATGACGTCACCGCGTGCGCTCCATTCAAAGTACCTCTTGAAATGAGCGTGTGTACACTCGGCCGGGACAAGTTTCTTGTCCAAGGATCTCGTCGTAAAAAACGACATGTTTTTAACCACTTAACGACCGCTCACTGTATATATACGTCGGCAGAATGGCACCGACAGGCACAATCACGTAGAGTGTACGTGATTGCCTTTGTATAGTTGGGGGGTCCAATCAGACCCCCTCCTATACAGTGAGCGGTGGCTAAGTGTCCGGGAGCGTTCTGGGATGAGGGGGCAGCCATTCGTTTCCGGCCACCCCCTCGCGATCGCTCCCGGCGAATGGAAATGCCCCCTCTGTCTGTGTCAGGCAGAGGAAGCAGGAGGAAGTGATGTCATCTCTGGTGCGGCGCTCACATATACCGAGCGCCGTACAAGAGAAGACATCAGGTCAGTGCACACAACACTACACTGACACCAGGACACATAGGGACATAAATCGCCCCCCCAGGCCCCCACAGACACCCCAGATCACCCCCCAGATCACCCCCCAGCCCCCAGTCACAGTGTCACTGATTGCAGTGACCATTTATTTAGTGATCACTGCAATCAGTGACATTTGTGACTGTAAAAGTGTCAGTACATTCAGTTTTAGGTCCAGTGTAGCCCCCTAACCCCCCCTAATAAAGGTTTAACCCCCTGATCACCCCCCAGATAACCCTTTCACCCCCTATCACCACTGTCGCTAAGCGATCATTTTTCTGATCGCTGTCTTAGCGTCAGTGATGCCGATCGGCAGCCAGTAATTTTTTTTAGGTTCGCCGCATGTTTTTATAGCGTCAGGTACCCCAATATATTATCTAATAAAGGTTTAACCCCCTTGATCGCCCCCCAGGTAACCCTTTCACCCCCTATCACCACTGTCGCTAAGCGATCATTTTTCTAAACGCTGTCTTAGTGTCAGTGATGCAGATCGGTAGCCGGTAATTTTTTTTAGGTTCGCCGCAGGTTTTTATAGCGTCAGGTACCCCAATATATTATCTAATAAAGGTTTAACCCCCTTGATCGCCCCCAGGTAACCCTTTCACCCCCTATCACCACTGTCGCTAAGCGATCGTTTTTCTAAACGCTGTCTTAGTGTCGGTGATGCAGATCGGTAGCCAGTAATTTTTTTTAGGTTCGCCGCATGTTTTTATAGCGTCAGGTACCCCAATATATTATCTAATAAAGGTTTAACCCCCTTGATCGCCCACCAGGTAACCCTTTCACCCCCATCACCACTGTCGCTAAGCGATCGTTTTTCTAAACGCTGTCTTAGTGTCGGTGATGCAGATCGGTAGCTGGTAATTTTTTTTAGGTTCGCCGCAGGTTTTTATAGCGTCAGGTACCCCAATATATTATCTAATAAAGGTTTAACCCCCTTGATCGCCCCCCAGGTAACCCTTTCACCCCCTATCACCACTGTCGCTAAGCGATCGTTTTTCTAAACGCTGTCTTAGTGTCGGTGATGCAGATCGGTAGCCAGTAATTTTTTTTAGGTTCGCCGCAGGTTTTTATAGCGTCAGGTACCCCAATATATTATCTAGTAAAGGTTTAACCCCCTTGATCGCCCCCCAGGTAACCCTTTCACCCCCTATCACCACTGTCGCTAAGCGATCGTTTTTCTGATCGCTGTCTTAGTGTCGGTGATGCAGATCGGTAGCCAGTAATTTTTTTTAGGTTCGCCACAGGTTTTTATAGCGTCAGGTACCCCCATATATTATCTAATAAAGGTTTTAACCCCCCGATTGCCCCTAGTTAACCCTTTCACCAATGATCACCATATAAGTGTTACGGGTGACGCTGGTTAGTTAGTTTGCTTTTTATAGTGTCAGGGCACCCGCCGTATATAACCCAATAAAGGTTTAACCCCCTGATCGCCCGGCGGGTGATATCAATTAGGTTTTAGCGTCAGAGAGGGTCTGCGTCACACCCCAGGCAGCGTCAGGTTAGTGCCAGTAACGCTAACACCCACGCGTGAAGCATACACCCCCCTTAGTGGTATAGTATCTGAACAGATCAATATCTGATCTGATCAGATCTATACTAGCGTCCCCAGCAGTTTAGGGTTCCCAAAAACGCAGTGTTAGCGGGATCAGCCCAGATACCTGCTGGCACCTGCGTTTTGCCCCTCCGTCCAGCCCAGGCCACCCAAGTGCAGTATCGATCGATCACTGTCACTTACAAAACAAAAACACACATAACTGCAGCGTTCGCAGAGACAGGCCTGATCCCTGCGACTCCAGTGCTGTAGGAGGTGATTTCACCACCACAGTTAAAAAAAAAAAGCATATATGCCGAAGCATTGGGGCAGCAGGGGCGGAGGAGCGGAGGAGCGATTTTGCTCCTAATGCCGCGTACATACGGTCGAAATTCCGACGGAGGCTTGCCCATGGAAAAGTCCGACCATGTGTGTGCGGCATAACTTTTTTGCGGGAGGATGCCCCCATGCTTCGGCATATATAAATGCTGCGTGTATGCCCATCATTGGAAGTGGGTGGATGAAGGGCGGTATTCTAATGGTGGGCATACCCACCGCTCAATCTCTTTTTTCGTTCAGCCAACTGGCTGCATGAAAAAAAAAGATTACAATACATGTCCAACAAGGACTAGCAACGTACTGGTATGTTGCTGGACTTTGAATGTTTATACCAGAATGATGCCTGCGGGTTTAGGTATCATCTTGGTATCATTCTTTTCAGCCTGTGGCCGGCTTTCATGTAAAAGCAATCCTAGTGGCTAATTAGCCTCTGGACTTCTTTTACAAGCAGTGGGAGGGAATGCCCCCCCCCCCCCGGATATAAAAAGCGCCATTGGGAAATTGGGAAAGCATTTTATCACACCGATCTTGGTGTGGTCAGATGCTTTGAGGGCAGAGGAAAAATCTAGGGTCTAGAAGACCCCAGTTTTTTTTTAAAAAAGAGTACCTGTCACTACCTATTGCTATCATAGGGGATATTTACATTCCCTGAGATAACAATAAAAATGATAAAAAAAAAAAATACTTGGAAGGAACAATTTAAAAATAAAATAAAAAAGCAAAATTAATAATAATAAAAAAAAAGCACCCCTGTCCTGCCCTGCTCTTGCCCAATGGCGAACGCAAGCGTCGGTCTGGCGTCATATGTAAACAGCAATTGCACCATGCATGTGAGGTATCACCGCGAAGGTCAGATCGAGGGCAGTCATTTTAGCAGTAGACCTCCTCTGTAAATCTACTGAGGTAACCCGTAAAGGCTTTTAAAGGCTTTTAAAAATGTATGTAGTTTGTCGCCAATGCGCGTTTGTGCGAAATTTTAAAGCATGTCGTGTTTGGTATCTATGTACTCGGCCTAAGATCATCTTTTTTATTTCATCAAACATTTGGGCAATATAGTGTGTTTTAGTGCATTAAAATTAAAAAAAGTGTATTTTTTAACCCAAAAAATGCGTTTGAAAAATCGCTGCGCAAATACTGTGTAGAAAAAAAAAATGCAACACCCACCATTTTAATCTGTAGGGCCTTTGCTTTAAAAATATTTATAATGTTTGGGGGTTCAACATAATTTTCTTGCAAAAAAAAATTTTTTTTCATGTAAACAAAAAGTGTCAAAAAGGGCTTTGTCTTCAAGTGGTTAGAAGAGTGGATGTAAGCTTCCTAATGTTGTGTATAAAATGCCAGAACAGTTCAAAACCCCCCCAAATGACCCCATTTTGGAAAGTAGACACCCCAAGCTATATACTGAGAGGCATGTCGAGTCCATGGAATATTTTATATGTTGACACAAGTTGCGGAAAATCAACAATTTTTTTATTTATTTTTTGCACAAAGTTGTCACTAAATGATATATTGCTCAAACATGCCATGGGCATATGTGGAATTACACCCCAAAATACATTCTGTTGCTTCTCCTGAGTACGGGGATACCACATGTGTGAGACTTTTTGGGAGCCTATCCGCGTACGGGACCCCAAAAACCAAGCACCGCCTTCAGGCTTTCTAAGGGTGTAAATTTTTGATTTCACTTCTCACTGCCTATCACAGTTTCGGAGGCCATGGAATGCCCAGATGGCACAAAACCCCCCCAAATGACCCCATTTTGGAAAGTAGACACCCCAAGCTATTTGCTGAGAGGTATTGTGAGTATTTTGCAGATCTCGCTTTTTGTCACAAAGTTTTGAAAATTGAAAAAAAAAAAAATATATATATATATATATATATATTTTCTTTCTTCATTTTCAAAAACAAATGAGAGCTGTAAAATACTCGCCATGCCTCTCAGCAAATAGCTTGGGGTGTCTATATTCCAAAATGGGGTCATTTGGGGGGGGTTTTGTGCTATTTTGGCATTTTATGGCCTTCGAAACTGTGATAGGTAGTGAGGAGTGAAATCAAAAATTTGTGCCTAGAAATCCTGAAGGCGGTGCTTGGTTTTCGGGGTCCCGTACGCGGCTAGGCTCCTAAAAAGTCCCACACATGTGGTATCCCCGTACTCAGGAGAAGCAGAAAAATTTATTTTGGGGTGTAATTCCACATATAACCATGGCATGTGTGAGCAATATATCATTTAGTGACAACTTTTTGTAATCTTTTATTTTTTAGTCATTATTCAATCACTTGGGACAAAAAAAATATATATTCAATGGGCTCAACAGGCCTCTCAGCAATTTCCTTGGGGTGTCTACTTTCTAAAATGGGGTCATTTGGGGGGGTTTTGTGCTATTTTGGCATTTTATGGCCTTCGAAACTGTGATAGGTAGTGAGGAGTGAAATCAAAAATTTGCGCCCTTAGAAATCCTGAAGGCGGTGCTTGGTTTCCGGGGTCCCGTACGCGGCTAGGCTCCCAAAAAGTCCCACACATGTGGTATCCCCGTACTCAGGAGAAGCAGCAAAATGTATTTTGGGGTGCAATTCCACATATAACCATGGCATGTGTGAGCAATATATCATTTAGTGACAACTTTTTTTTATTTTTTTATTTTTTTATTTTTTTTAGTCATTATTCAATCACTTAAGACAAAAAAAAAAAAATTCAATGGGCTCAACATGCCTCTCAGCAATTTCCTTGGGGTGTCTACTTTCCAAAATGGGGTCATTTGGGGGGGTTTTGCACTGCCCTGTCATTTTAGCACCTCAAGAAATGAGATAGGCAGTCATAAATTTAAAGCTGTGTAAATTTCAGAAAATGTACCCTAGTTTGTAAACTCTATAACTTTTGCGCAAACCAATAAATATACGCTTATTGACATTTTTTTTACTAAAAACATGTGGCTGAATACATTTTGGCCTAAATGTATGACTAAAATTGAGTTTATTCGATTTTTCTTATAACAAAAAGTAGAAAATATCATTTTTTTTCAAAATTTTCGGTCTTTTTCCGTTTATATCGCAAAAAATAAAAATCGCAGAGGCAATCAAATACCATTAAAAGAAAGCTCTATTTGTGGGAAGAAAAGGACGCAAATTTCGTTTGGGTACAACATTGCATGTCCGCACAATTTACAGTTAAAGCAGCGCAGTGCAAAATTCTGAATTCACCTCTGGTCCTTTAGCTACCAAATGGTCCGGGGCTTAAGTGGTTAACGACGAGATTCTCGGCCGTGTGTACGAGGCTTAAGGTTGTGTGGATCACTTCCAATGACTTTAAAGAAGCACTTTATGGGAATATGGCACAATTGTTTGTGTGGTTCTTTTTTACGGAGTACTGAAGCACTTTACTGCACTGTGACATAAAATATTGTGATATATTAATTATTAGGTATTTATTAATGCACTGTAAACTTTGGGGATTGTTGTGTTTAATTAAGGACAATCAGACAAATTTGGACAAGTCACACACAAAAGGTAGTAAGTTTGTTACATTGAGCACACTATTGATTTACGGTAATTCACAAAGCATAGATTTAGGTCAGCGCTGCTTTTTTTCCTTATTTTAACACTAGATTTCGATTTTAGACTAGGGACACCCCTGCTTAAGGTATGGTTCCTATATATGTAAAACAATGATTAAAATTGCATGAGGGGTTGGGGGAGTAGGACTAGGGGCAGGGCTGGAAAATGGGCTATAAGGGCTAATTCCCACATGAATGCATTGTGAGAATTGGTGGTGGCATTTTTAAATTCTATTTGAATTGACTTGCATGGCAAACTACAAATCACCACACCCAAACTGCAGTATGCAAGACTGATCCAAATGTAGCGCCACACTTTTGGACTGACTGTCTATCTAACTGAAGCTCCCTACAGAGCCATTTGAGTTAGAGGCAGGATGGGGATTGTCCCTCCTCTGGTCACTGTTAAGTGTTAACTGAGCAGTGGTAGGTTTGCTGAACCTCTATATACGGTCAATGGAGGGCTGTGACCTGCACTCTGACCTTTCCAGTGTCCCAATAGGACAATTCTCAATTCTGGAGCAGCTTTCTTTCCTCTCGTAACAGCTTTTGCTTAGGCAGAAGGATTTGTCTTTTCAGGTGTGTCCGCAATCCGCATTAAACATCTCTAAGCATAATAAAGCATTTTTAATGTTTTATTTTTAGCCAGTCATGGTATATTTGTGCTAAAAAAGTCCTCAGTCAAAACAAATACCCCATTCATGTCCTATGGAAAATGTCATTCTCATTCCATAGCGTAATGCTGTATAGATTAAAGTAAAATATACAACGCAGGGAATTCGATTTTGTGGGATGAGCAACAACACAGAAGGAGCTAGGTGACACATAACTTCTGTATTGCTATTTTGTTACACATTCTATCATGATCATATGTATGAAGAGTTTAAAACAAGTTAAAAAACAGCACTTAGAGAAATAGGGAGGGTGATACTGCTGAATTCCTTTAAGAACCTCAGTGTCCTGACTGTCTCTGGTTTCAGTACTTTCTGGTACACTTGTAGACAGGTGAATTCTCCTTGTAGGTTGCGTTGGTTGCTGTGCCACTGTGCAGGAGGAATGGCGGCCGAGAGGAACATTTTTCCTCTGCAGGCTCTGTAGGTGTAATCAGGCAAGCAGTGGTCCAATTGGACAATGTAACACTGGATGACCTTGGCAACCATCTTTAGTGTGGGCAATGATAATAAATGTGATTCAAAGAATAACCTCCTGCGCATGGGTGTGGTGTTTAAGGACTTGATGGACTCTCCATTTGACTGTCTTATAGGTATGGCACAAAGCCTCTTGCTGACCCCTCAAGACTGTGGGTATCCTTTCTTATTCTAGAAAACAACAACGAAGAGAGGGCACAGAACCCTAGAGCATTACCATAACACAATTGGGCTCTGAGGAAGAGGGCTTGACCCTTGAAATGTGTAAAGCCATGTACACACGATAGGTTTTACCGATGAAAACAGTCCAGTGGACTTTTTTCATCGCACAAACCGATCGTGTATGGGCCCCATCGGTCTTTTTTCCATTGGTGTTTAAAAATAGAACATGTTTTAAATTTATCCAATGGTTAAAAAACCGATAGCAAATTACTATCGTCTGTGGGGAACTCCATCGGATAAAAAACCCACGCATGCTCAGAATCAAGTTGACGCATGCTCAGAAGCAAGCAAGAACTTCATTTTTACCGGCTCATCAGAGTGTTTTACGTCACCGCGTTTGGAACGGTCGGTTTTTTGACTGATGGTGTGTAGGCAAGACTGATGGAAGTCAGCTTCATCGGTTTTCCGATGGAAAAATCCATCGGTTTAAAAACCATAGGAAATCCGATCGTGTGTACAGGGCTTCAGCCATTATGGAGGTTATGAGATCTTCCAGTGCCATCAGTTGAGGACTGTGGATCTAGGTACTATCTAGGCACTAGGTTGGTGTGCCCTCTCTTTGTTAGTGTTCAATGGTAATAAATAGCAGTTGTTCTGCGAGTGGCTAGTATAGAGAGAGGAACCATTTTTTAATGCCGGCAATTCTTTTGTTTGCATTCTGCTGTCAGTGGGAACCCCACTGACAGCAGATGAGTCATGATTGTTAAGGACGCGGCAGCCGGCCGCTCCTTATCAACCACGATATTTACTGAATGTGGAAGGTTGTGTGGTCAAGGCCAAAATCTATTTACATGAACGTTTATGGCACCAACATCCCTTAATTGTAGACAGAGAACAAAGTTTGGGAGAAATGAGACTTTAAAGGTGCACTCAATTTAGATATACAGTGCCTTGCACAAGTATTCACCCCCCTTGGCATTTTTCATGTTTTGTTGCCTCACAACCTGGAATTAACATGGATTGTTTGAGGATTTGCATCATTTAATTTACAGAACATGCCCACAACTTTGAAGATGTTTTTTTTAATATTGTGAAGCAAACAACAAATAGGACAAAATAACAGAAAAAGTAAATGTGAATAACTATTTTGCCGCTATCACAGCTCCAAGTCGCTTTGGAGTAGTCTCTATGAGCTTGCCACATCTTACCACTTACCACAAACCTGCTCCAGCTCCTTCAAGTTGGATGGTTTGCGCTTGTGAACAGTAATTTTTAAGTCTGACCACAGATTTTCTATTGGATTGAGGTCTGGGATTTGACTAGGCCATTTGATCACATTTACATGTTTCCCCTTAAACCACTCAAGTGTTGCTTTAGCAGTGTGTTTGGGGTCATTGTTCTGCTGGAAGGTGAACCTCCATCCTAGCCTCAAGTCACACACAGAGTGGTACAGGTTTTGCTCAAGAATATCCCTGTATTTAGCACCATCCATATTTCCCTTAACTCTGACCAGTTTCCCAGTCCCGATTGCTGAAAAACATCCCCACAGCATGATGCTGCCACCACCATGTTTCAATGTGGGGATGGTGTTCTTTGGGTGATGTGATATGTTGGGTTTGCGCCAGACATAGCGTTTTCTTTGATTGCCAAAAAGTTTAATTTTAGTCTCATCAGACCAGAGCACCTTCCTTTATACATTTTGGGAGTCTCCCACATGCCTTTTCGCAAACTCAAAATGTGCCATTTTGTTTTTTGCTGAAAGTAATTGCTTTCTTCTGGCCACTCTGCCATAAAGCCCAACTCTATGGAGCGTACGGCTTATTGTCGTCCTATGTACAGATACTCCAGTCTCTGCTGTGGAACTATCCTCCAGGGTTACTTTAGGTCTCTGTGCTGCCTCTCTGATTAATGCCCTTCCTTGCACAGTCACACCTTATGTTTTGGTTTGTGGCAGTCTCTTGGCAGGTTTGCTGTTGTGCCATGTTCTTTCCATTTGGTTATGATAGATTTGATGGTGCTCCTAGGGATCATCAAAAATTTGGATATTTTTTTATAACCTAACCCTGACTTGTACTTCTCAACAACATTGTCCCTTACTTGTTTGGAGAGTTCCTTGGTCTTCATGGCAGTGTTTGGTTAGTGGTGCCTCTTGCTTAGGTGTTGCAGCCTCTGGGGCCTTTCAAAAAGGTGTGTATATGTAATGACAGATCATGTGACACTTAGATTGCACACAGGTGGACATCATTTCATTAATTATGTGACTTCTGAAGATAATTGGTTGCACCAGAGCTTTTTATGGGCTTCATAACAAAGGGGGTGAATACATACGCACATGCCAATTATCATTTTTTTATTTCTGAAAAATAGTTTTATGTATATATTTTTTTCTAATTTTACTTCACCAACATAGACTATTGTGTTCTGATCCATCACATATAATTTAGATTAAAAAAACATTGAACTAAAGGCTGTAATGTAACAAAATAGGTAAAAAGCCAAGGGGGTGAATACTTTTGCAAGGCACTCTAGATACCACAAATAATATAAAAAAATATATGTTTTTATTATCCAGCGTTTGGCAATTCATTTCAGCCCGTCGGTAAGTATGAGGTCCCTCTTTAGACCTCTCTTGCCAATCATTCCGCCTGCCCCCTTTTATTAACAACATACATTTA
Organism: Rana muscosa; assembly: GCA_029206835.1. NCBI lineage: Eukaryota > Metazoa > Chordata > Amphibia > Anura > Ranidae > Rana > Rana muscosa. The sequence goes on along the minus strand of CM055121.1, from coordinate 210,867,446 downwards.
TTGATTTTATCACTTACATTGCAGATACAACATTCATGCATTCGCCCCTGAAGAAGCGAGCAGGGTCTCGCGAAACTAGTAGGGCTTCATTGATGCTTGTTTTATGCCTGTACATGCTGGATATTATCGATGTCTGCATTATTTCTACATATTTCCCTGTTTATATGTATGTACATTTTATTTCCTTATTGTATATGTGTATCCACTGGCCCAGCAACTTTCAAGTTTTACTGTTGCTCATTGTTGTATAACATTTGTAATAAATCTTTTTACATTTACTTTAATCTGTGCTGTGTACATTTGCTATTATGCCGGGTAACTCACAATCATTGTTGTTGCCGCTTCGTTACATAACACTTTGAAACAAATGAATTGATTTTTGTCTCATTGTTTGCCGTGAACATTGGCTAAACCTCTCTCACCTCATTCAAAGTCCCAGGGCGACCGCTTGTCTTTTTATTAAATGACATAGGAATAGTTTAAAAACAATTCATACAATACATCCTCGTCCAATTGTGTAAAAGAGGAACATGTCTTTGTGATGTTAAATTGCTCTTTCAACGCTTATATTCTACATGTTTCGCCGTAAGACTTCTTCAGGAAAAACGTGGAATCTCATCTACTAAACAAGTAAACATATATATCAGATAAATACTGTTACTTCATTCACAGAGAAAATTTACATTGTATATAGAAAAAAGACAATATCTATACATATGGATGCACCCACAAAAGTGTCAAAAGTCCCTTAATATTGGTTCCTACATCAAATTGATGAGGATTTAGGGCCAATTTACAGCCAAATCATGAGGGAGGAGTATAGTCCAATGGCCCACCGTGTGTCCAACCAACTGAAAAACGATCGCCCAAATGAGCCAGATCTCCCGCAGGGAGGGGTATGTACTGATGAAGTATGCACAACTAAAAAGGTGTAGCCTATAATTCAATCAAAACATGACATATCTATATGAGTTCATACTTCCATATCTAAAGTATTTAGACAAACCAATATTCAGATAAAAAATGCTTACTCAGAAAATTCCTTTAAAAATGAGAAACTGGCAATCTTGTCAACTGCATTGGATTCCTCTAATGTAACTAGAGTGGCATCTGCTGACCTTTCTGCCTGGGCGGCTACGGCCTCCTTGACAGAATTATGGCGATGGAAAAACCCCACTACCAGGAGCTTCTCGCACCTATCAAAAACTCATAGGTCTTCCTTGAGGATTGATATGGCGTTTGCCAATGCACCAATGTTACAATTAGTGGGAGGAGCTAGGTATTTAGCTGGAGGCATCTCAGACCATACGCCACTATCTGTGCATATTGGCATTTCATCAGCACTCATGGGTGGGCGTGGAGGTTGAACCCTGGCTGGTTGGAGGTTGAAGAGGTGTCTTCCTAGGTGGTGCCACATTTTGCTGGCTACTGGAAGGACAACCTCGGTTCGGCTGAACTGCCTATGGTATGGGATGCGTTCAAAGCTTGCATGCGAGGACATTACATTTCAGAGATTAAGCAGGAACGTAGGACACATAACAGGAAGGAACAAGAATTACAAGTCAAGGAAAGGACATGTGAACTTGCTCATGCCAATGATCAGTCTGATGTGACGTATGCAGACTAATTGGAGGCATGACGCATGTTGGCACTACACTTCACTGAATTAACACATACATCTAAGGCAAAAAGTGCTGAGTCAATTTTTAAACAGGGGGATAAAAATTGCAAATTGCTAGCGATGCTGGTGGCAGAACAGAGAATACAGACAAATATACCTTGCATTAAAAATGATCAGGGGGACATTCTCACTAATCCAACAAATGCTATGGACACGTTTGTGGAGTATTACAAGGCATTGTATGTTTCTATTCCGGTCTATGATGCTCAAAATTTAGAAGTGTTGTTGGGGTCTCTGAATGTCCCGGTCTTGTCAGAGTCAGACAGGGATACTTTGGAGGCTGCAATAACGGAAAAATTAATTGAATCGGCTATCAGAGCTTTCCCTCCTCACAAAGACGGCTTCTGTATAGAATGGTACAGGCTACATCTGGAGGACTTAGTCCCCAGACTGCGAGTGTTGTTTCATTATTGCTTAAAACATAAATGCCTTCCTGATTCCTTGTTAGAGGCCCAGGTGATTCTCTTGCCTAAACCAGGCAAGGATCCACTGTCTTGTTCCTCATACAGGCCCATTGCACTCTTAAATCAGGACCTCAAATTTCTAACAAAGATTCTAGCCACAAGACTCTCACAAGTTATTACTACCTTAGTGGATATAGATCAGACGGGTTTCATACCTCAAAAATCTATAGATACAAACCTTAGGAGACTGTTTGCTCACTTGCAGATCGACCATGCGAATCCTGGGACTAGGGTGGTGGTATCATTCGACATGGCGAAAGCCTTCGATTCCATAGACTGGAGCTATATGTTGACGGTACTACTCCATATGGGGTTTGGAGAGGTTTTCATAACATTGATATCGCGTTATATAGTCAACCCCAAGCGGCCATTAAGTTGGGCACCACGGTTTCCCCCCCAGTTTCCGGTGGGTAGAGGCACGCGTCAGGGGTGTCCGCTATCGCCATCTCTATTTGCCCTAGCAATAGAACCTTTGACTATAGCTTTGAGAAAGTCGACTGACGTGAAAGCGTGAAAGCACTGGAGGTGGGTGGTATACGGGAATGCATTGCACTTTATGTAGACGACATGCTCCTCTTTTTACAAGACGCAGGACCATCATTAGAGGCAGTGTTCGAGATATTAGATACATTTGCTACCTTTTCAGGACTGAGAGTGAATTGGGAGAAGTCCAACGTAATGGCTATTGACGCCGGCGCCCAGGCTCTGGCAAACAAAAGGGTTCCCATTTCATGGGTGTCAGAATTCAAGTACCTGGGCATCAATATATCGCCCAGAGTAGGAGATTTCATGTCTCTGAATTTGCTCCCTTTACTGAATAAGGTCAAATTGCAGCTAGACGCTTGGAGACATCTCCCATTGTCCCTGATTGGAAGGGTTAATCTTCTAAAAATTAAGATTTTACCAGTTTTTTTTATATTTCCTGCGGAACACACCAATCTGGATCCCATGTTCTTTCTTCAGAAGAGTGAACAGCTTATTTAACTCCTTCCTCTGGTCTACTGCACACCCTAGAATTATCCTCCGTTCCTTGCAGGAGCCCTTGGGTCAGGGCGGCCTAGTGCTCCCTGACCTGTTTAAATACTTTATAGCGGGACAAATGGTGATTGATAGACGGTGGTTGATAAGAGATGATGGGGATTCTGCAACAGTGTTGGAGGCAGCCCTGCTGGGATCATATGAGAGTCTGTTTTACCTGGTGCACAGGGGACCTCAGGCTTCTCCGTCTTTAAATGGCTCGATGCGGGTCACTATACACGCATGGGACAGGGCACAGATGTTGATGAAATCTGCGGACGGGGGTTGGTCGCAAGATACTCCCCTTTGGTTCAACCCTAGATTACCCCACTTTGGTGAAATCCCTGACCAAATAATATGGGCCAGGGTTGGCATTAAACAACTCTAAAATATAGTGAGGGGGAACAAACTATTTACCTTTGACCAACTTAAGGACAAATACAATCTTCCCAACTGGTATTTATTCTGATACCTTCAGTTGAGACACGCATTCCTGACGCAGTTCAGCTCAGATACACTGGAGCTGGGTGCCTCCCCCTTAGGGAACATGCTGGGTAATGAAGATTTACAAAAACCACTATCGGAGGTTTACAAATAATTATTTGTAGAAAAGCCGAAAATGCTCAACAAATGCAAGGATACATGGAGTGTACTGGTGACAGATTTGGGGGGGGGGAGGATTGGGACGATATGTGGGATCATCCGTTCCGGACTCTGGTGTCGGCTAGAGATAGGCTCATTCAATTTAAAATACTACACAGGGTATATTATACCCCAGCGAGGATAGCTGGTATTTATGGTACTAGTGCAGCAGAGTGCTGGCGCTGCACAACTAACCATGCCGATTTTGATCACATATTCTGGCAGTGCCAGCCGATACAGGAGTTCTGGAAGGGGGTCACACGTACTATACAGAAATTACTTTCGGTCCCAATTCCTGTGACAGTCTCAGTCTGTTTGCTGGCACTGGTGGAGGAATGAGTGCAACGTAGGGTGCAAAGAACCATGATTTCTATTTCCCTCTTTTATGCACGAAAGGCTATTTTCTTGTGTTGGAAAAAACCTGAACCACCCACAGTGTCCTTCTGGAAAGACTTAATCAATAAAGTGCTACCATTTTACAAAGCAACATACTTAAGTAGGGGTTGTCCAAATTGAAAAAAAAAAAGTCTGGCAATGCTGGCTTGACGCTAAGGACATGTCGATCTAGCATGCCATGGTGGGAGGGCGCCTTATTAAAGGCGCTCTTAGTTTCTTGGATGATTTGACTATGTAATGTTGACCGAATAATTATTTGACTGTGTGAGGATTGGGTGCACCACTGACTCCGTGGGTGGATTGAATTTTTATTGAAAAATGTTATGAGCATAACATATGATTCTGTACTTGTTGGAATGCTGCACATGGGACGGGAAGGGGGGGAGGGGGAGGGAGGGGGAGTGGGGGGGGAATGTTGGTATATGTTTGTACTGTATGTGTTGTTAAAAACTGCAAATAAACATACATTTTCAAAAAAAAAAAGAGAAACTGGGAGCCTAAAGATGCATCAGATGGCATTCGTTGTTTTCTTGAACGACAGCCAGCTCTGTGATTCTATAGAAAAGACAGAACAAGCCAACAAATTACATGTTTCCTTAAAGGTTCCATATAGTCAGCTAAGACTGCATAGACTACTACAGTAAAGGCCCAATACTAAATATACCTGCCTCCGTTTAACAATGATCCATGGGTCCAAGGACTCCAGAGAAAAAGGGGGCATAAGTCCATCCAAAACTATTTCTAATTGGACATACAAAGGTAGAATGCAAATTTAATGAAGTCAGGATCAAACTGATAGCTATACATTGGTCTAAGGATGTTTGATGTTAGAAACATACCTATTATCTGTCCGTGATGCTGTAAGGCTCCCAGGGACACCAACAACATGGCTTTCGCCATATGGGTCCTATTATACCCCTCCCCATCGCGTCAGATGCCACACAAACGTTGCGCCATGATGACACAATGCAGACGCAAATGAGAAGGGCAGAGTGACGCCGAACATCCCCGAGAACCAGCCAATACCACAACCCACAGCTCCAACCAATGGGCGATGACGCAGCCATAGGCGGCCATGCCGGTGGGCAAAGCCGGAGAGGATGGCAACATTTGCACCATTGGCTGTAAGGATCACAGATCGGGGCACTGCCTGAGCCCAGGGCCATCAGATCAAACACGATCCCTCAGTGGCGGGGGTGCATGGCTCTTCCCAAATTAATGGGGACCTGAGAATGGCCCCACATTGTGAGGCCAATCCCCATGGACACCCTTGGCGTCCATACAGGGATCCAAATGGCGATAGGATCTATAATTATTACACTAGCAAGCTATATATTGTTTGTTACAAATACCCCTCTATATGAAGAGGGGGATAATGACAAAGCATGGCAGTGCATAACCGATCTGGTATCAACAAAGAATTCCTGAATAAAGAGTTGGGAAAAAGGGAAGAGAATGTTAATGTTAATTGGAGTCTGGTTTTGGCCAATTGGCCCAATGGAGGGGAAGCTGCCGATTGGATAGACGAAGGGATTTAAGAATGACTTATGGCTAATTCCCTTGTTTTATTCCAGGGTATCTAGTTACTTGTAGCAAATAGATCCATTTAGTTTCAAGTTGTAGTAACTTTCTGTCAATGTCTCCCCCTCATTCATGGGGAGGAATATGTCCCAATGCAAAAAATCTGATTGATTTAAGGTTAAAATTATGGTACAATCCTACATGCCTGCTGATGGGTGTTTCCATTTTATGTTTACATATCCACATAGTGTTGTTTGGAAGAAGGATATTTTCGCCTCTTAAAATGAGGAAACAATAATTGCATTTTCCACATGGATATGTGCCTGGGATGTTTGCTTTCCTTGGGTCATCACATGTGTGGTGACTTGCCACTCATGTGTCTCTAAGGGATGTTGATCTTCTGTATGTGATCTCTGGATAGGGTTTAATTAATTTGGTAATTTTCTGATCAGAAGGTACCAGTACTTTTTATAGATATTAATGGAATGTGTATACTGCGCTAGCTAAAAAAGGTGAAATGGTAAATTAATACCCGTGCTGCAACTAAAAATGTGAGACACACACAATGTGACAATATATAGAAAACTCAAGCTGCGCAACAATGGGTGAAAATGGGTGATGATTGAATATGTGAGTGATCAAAATATCAAATTCTGAATCACCATGTGATGTCACATTCAAGTGAAAAAACACAATAATAAAAAATGAAAAAAATCGTTGAGCTTCCAAACAAAGTTCTTAAATGATACAACACTATTTTCCTCGGCAGTTATGAAACTCAAATGACAGTTCATGCATAAAGGATAGTCCACAGGAAAAGATAATGAAATTGGGGGTTCAATCTTCTCAGCATAGATATGTGACTTCAGACTAAAACACCATAGAAGAGTGCTGGTATGATAGAAAAGAGTCCACCACCTTAGCTCTCAAAAGCCGCTTACCAAAAATATCGATCCCTGAAAGAGATCAATCAAAACAGATGGCTTTCATCCCCGCCAGGGTTTCTGATTGGCTCTCTCTATGGTCCTTGTTCCTCTATGTCTGAGTCTATGGTCTATAGTTCCCCGATGTCTCAGCAGATCATATTAGGGTGAGAAAGAAAGCCCCATAGCGTAATCCAGTTTTTAAAAACATTTAATAGTTAAAGTATTGCACTTACAGTGTATGAAGTATAAAACAGCGGTGGTTTGTAAAGGGCCGGCCGGCTCTCACTACCCGTTGCTTCCGGGACTCGTATGTGGTGACGTCAGCACGCCGCTCCTCCCTACGTCGTTTCGACACAATTGTCGTCATCCAGGGGTATGGGCGGCGTGCTGACTCACCACCATTATATAGTCTGTACACAGTAACAAGGTCCGCCCAGATCTGAGCTCTCGGCATCTCCGCTACATGTATCGCCATCTTAGAAATGGGCAAACTGCCCTTTCTTAAAAAAGCACTATCCCTTGGCCAGAATGTCCATCGAATATTAATCCAATGTATGGACAAGGAAGAAATGTCCACTGTATGGTCAGCTCACAATAAGTGAACCTAACCCAATGGCAGCAATCTTACTCGGCATTTATGTTTCCTGAATTTACACACATGCATGACGTAAGATCGCTGTACGTACCTCGCCTGTTAAAATAAAAAAAAAAATATACCAAATAAGGTTCATGTTTCTACAATGCATATGATGCATGTGATGAAACATGTAAACCAATTTAATATTGAAAATAGGGTGCATCTCTATTGCCAAGTTTACTGGAAGATGATGGCCACCCTGTGGGCAGCTTCTATATTACAATCTGTATCTCCTATGTTATCACCACAGGGCACAGTGATTGTTAGAGCTGTCCTATGCTAAACACCTATATGGGAGAAGGAACTAAAAAAACATTTGCAAGATTAGACAGATTGTGATGTCTATCTAGTAAGTTGGGTGAATAAATGTACATGAAATATGAATATTAAATGCATGTGCATAAATGAAATGCACATGTATAATATAAACAGACTGAAAATTAGATACAATGTATCCATACCTGTCTCCAAGGGCGACCCACGGTAAAAAACTCACAGATCTGTCTGCTGCTGTGGTTGTAATGTATATTACTATGAACATATCTAAATGAAATTGGACCTATGGAACCATGTGGTTCCTACAAGGTCATCAATGTCATTGTGACAAAAATTGATGTACATTGCCAATTTGCTGTTATGAGTACTCAAAATTGTTCCAAAAATAAATTGAGATGTCCCGAGAACTCAGATCTAGTTTACAATGCAATCATAACATATACATGTGTATTTCCCTAGCTGTTATCAATGAATGCATTGACATCAATGTCAACGTTGAGACCATATGGAATATAACAGCGGACCTTATGGATCCAACTCATTTCCATGCGTGATATTTCCCTAACAAGGGAACCACCCCTCCAATGTGGACTATATCTATCTATTCCAATAAATGAAGTGCCAGCTGGATTGCGCTGGTGGTATAGATCATAGTGCTTGGAAACCGAATGATATTGAAAGCCACTTTTGATATTGGCTATATGTTCTCCAAGCCTTTGGGCCTACCTATATACTGCATCCCACAGGGACATTGCAGGAGGTAAACGACACCCGTGGAACTGCACGTAACAAAGGTATCGATCTTATGATTTTTTAAAGTACTACTAGACACAAATGACTCTGTCTTTTTCAACCTAATTTTGTTCAATGTACACACCTGGCACTGACGGCATTGATGGTATCCAGATAGTTTTTGGAAAAAATAAACTTTTTTAGGAGGTGGATCTACCACGTTGGGTGCCACCCTGTCCCTGAGGGAAGGAGCTCCCCTAAAAACCACTTGTGGAACTGCTGGAAGGAATGTGTTAATAATGCGATCACTATCCAACAGATGCCAATGTCTCCGTATGATTTTCTTTACCATGTAATGCTGAGTGGAATACGTTGTAATAAATGGTATACATGATTGTTCACATTTCTTTTTGGGACCATCTCTCAACAGGGATGATCTTTCAATCCTTCCAACTTCTTTCAAGGTGACTTCCAAGGATTTCTCATCATAGCCCTTTTCCACTAGCCTGTCCTTCAGGATATTGGCTTGGAGCAAATAGTCAGACACTTCAGAACAATTCCTCCGCATTCTGACAAATTGGCTCTTCAGCACGGATTTAAGCCAAGAGTCCTTATGGCAGCTATCACTAGGTATATAGGCATTACGGTCTGTTTGTTTGAAATAAGATATTGTTTTAAAGCCAGCTTCACCCTTAGTGATTGTAAGATCCAAAAAGTGAATTTGAGCCTGGCTAGCCTCATAAACAAACCGTATGCCTCTTTCATTGTTGTTGATATCTGAGAAGAAGTCATCCAACTGTGATGCTGTGCCATCCCAAAGGAGGAGGACGTCATCAATGTACCTAGCCCAAAATCTGAGATGTGGGTTTCGGTCCTTGTAGATGACGTCCTCCTCCCATTTGGCCATAAAAAGATTAGCCAAACAGGGGGCGTATTTCGTCCCCATAGCTACACCCCGTTCTTGTTTGTAAAAATTATGACTGAACCAAAAACAGTTGTGTTTTGCCGCATAGTCTAGAAGCTCCATAATGACATTTTGTTGTTCTTCAGATGTTGTCGAAAAAAGGTTTAGATAGTATTTGACTGCCGATAATCCCAAGGAGTGTGGAATTACAGTGTAAAGTGATGTCACATCGGCTGTAACCATCCACATGTGCTCACTTGGTTGTTGATCAGCTAACAGATTGATTATGTGTCTGGTATTTTTCAGATAGGACGGCATTTTCAGTACTAACGGTTGTAGAAAAAAATCTATGTACTTGCCCACCAGGGACGTGATTGAATCTATTCCACTAACTATGGGTCGTCCCGGGGGGCAAGTTAGACTCTTATGGATTTTGGGCAAACAATACAAAATAGGAACTCTCGGTGCCCTAGGGACCAAAAAAAGCTGTTCCTTTTCATTCAAGATTCCTAATTGAGCACCTTTTGATACCAAGTCTTCCAAAGTTTTTTTGTATTTAATGATGGGATTTTCCACTAGAGGGATGTAGGTTTCCTGATCCCCAACAATCCTAGATAGTTCACGAAGATAGTCATCTCTATCCAGGATCACTATCCCCCCCCCCCTTATCAGCGGGGCGTATGACCAGTTGTTTGTTGTTACACAAAGTGTCCAAGCCCTGTTCCAAATCCTTTTCCATTTTATTATTAGTGGTTTTTTACTGATTCCAGATCCCGCAGGACTACATCGCGAAATACTCTCAGCGATGGTGCCAAAGTTCCTGGAGGGTTGAAAGTGGAGGCATTTGATAATCCCGAGTATTGGTGATTATGCAACACTGATCTCCCCTGACGTGTTGGAATACTTGCAAAATGCCTCTTGATGTTAATTCTCCTTACGTACTTGTGTACATCCATGTACGTTTCAAATTTGTTGAGTTTTCGAGGAGGGGCAAATTTTAAACCCTTATTCAAAAGGGCTGTTTCTGATTTTGTCAGGGTTTGGGAACTCAGGTTGAAAATACCTTCCCCTGTTATGCTCTTGATTTTTTTAGATTGTGCTCTCCTCCCCCCTCTTGTTCCTCTTTGTATTCTATAGGCCTCTTTATGCCCTGATTGGCTTTGGGAAAACCCCAATGATGTTAATCTTGTATATTTCCACTGGGTCTCCTTGATCGATCTCTAGTGGACCATGTGAGTTCTTGATCTTCAGGATCGTAATCCATCTGGTTTTGATAAATTGGACCATCCCTATCTCTTAAAGGGAAAAAACGGTTATGGGACTCCCCTCTATTAGTATACTCCCATTCCTCCCTAGTTCTATCACGATGGGTCCACTCATCATGTCGAGGACCTTGATAGGGTGGCCTATCATAACCATAATTGTCATGCAGGCCTCTATCAGTCTCTCTCCTAGGCCCCGAAGGGTCCCTATAGGATTGGTATTGGGTATTATGGGTATTATAGTACTGTTGTGGGCCATAATCACGATCATCTTTCCTCCCAGGCCCATATTGTTGGTTCCAACCAGTATTTTTTGAGGGTTGTCCCCCTTTCGGAAGTGCCTGTGTTAGTTTTGGTGACTGGTATGACACCCGCCTACCTTTCTTATTTTCTTGGGAGTTTTGTGTAAAACTTCCCTAGTGGTGGGTAAATGTTGTATTTCTACTGCAGGTGTATTAGAAGCATTATATCCCTGAGTGATGGCTTCCATTCTCGTTTCCTGTTTGCTCAGCTCTTCATTGGCCAATTTTTTTTGCTATTCAAAGACATAATTGGCTTGATAGTCCCCATAGTCCCTATTATATTTCTTTCTTTTCTTGATTTTTTGTTCCTTCTCCTCTTTATCCAATAATTTTAAAAGATTGATAGTTCGCTCTTTGTATTCATCCCCCTCTTTATAGGGGAGAAGACTGTCTTTAAGAGTTTTGATCTCCCCGTCCAGTCTAGTTAGCTTACTATTTTTTCTTCCTACTAAAAAGCGTAAAAAATTGACCCCAGCATCATTAAAATATCGAAACCAATTTTCCAGCTTAATCTCTCCCCTTTGGGGGCACACCTCCCATCTTAAGCTTCTTGGGACCATACTTAATTTGATGTATGTCTCCAAAAATGCTATATCCCATTGGGTGTGCACTTCGGAGATCGTCAGATTTTTTAATCTGACAAAGAGTCCCCCCAAATCACCATCCTTGGTGTTAAAGGTCTCAAACACACCATCTGTGTTGACCACCTTGGATGCTCTGTACTCAAAAATGTCCATTAGTGAATAAATGTGATTATTAAAATAAAGTAAACTGAATCTTAAATTATATTACTATATTTCACCTCCCAACTTAATGTGGTGACCTATAGTTCATATATATATGGGTGTGTGATCCCAAATAAAATAAAAGACTCCCTAAAGGTGTAAAACTGCTGCAATATATGTGTATCTAGATAACAAATATTAATGGAATGGGTATACTGCGCTAGCTAAAAAAGGTGAATTAATACCCGTGCTGCAACTAAAAATGTGAGACACACACAATGGCCAAGGGATAGTGCTTTTTTAAGAAAGGGCAGTTTGCCCATTTCTAAGATGGCGATACATGTAGCGGAGATGCCGATAGCTCAGAGGCATGTACAGACTATATAATGGTGGTGAGTCAGCACACCGCCCGTGCCCCTGGATGACGACAATTGTGTCGAAACGACGTAGGGAGGAGCGGCGTGCTGACGTCACCACATACGAGTCCCGGAAGCAACGGGTAGTGAGAGCCGGCCGGCCCTTTACAAACCACCGCTGTTTTATACTTCATACACTGTAAGTGCAATACTTTAACTATTAAATGTTTTTAAAAACTGGATTACGCTATGGGGCTTTCTTTCTCACCCTAATATGATCTGCTGAGACATCGGGGAACTATAGACCATAGACTCAGACACAGAGGAACAAGGACCATAGAGAGAGCCAATCAGAGACCCTGGCGGGGATGATAGCCATCTGTTTTGATTGATCTCTTTCAGGGATCGATATTTTTGGTAAGCGGCTTTTGAGAGCTAAGGTGGTGGACTCTTTTCTATCATACCAGCACTCTTCTATGGTGTTTTAGTCTGAAGTCACATATCTATGCTGAGAAGATTGAACCCCCAATTTCATTATCTTTTCCTGTGGACTATCCTTTATGCATGAACTGTGTGGTATCATTTAAGAACTTTGTTTGGAAGCTCAACGATTTTTTTCATTTTTTATTATTGTGTTTTTTCACTTGAATGTGACATCACATGGTGATTCAGAATTTGATATTTTGATCACTCACATATTCAATCATCACCCATTTTCACCCATTGTTGCGCAGCTTGACTTTTTATAGATATTGCGTACCTTCCCATATTGCCTGTTGTACCTGGTAATGATCCTTGTTGATGTTGTCTGTATGGCCTTTTTAGGTTTATATATCAATGAATGTCTATCTTGGGCATTGACCTTATTAAACGCCTTCCTAAGGCACGTCTTTCTGTAGCCCCTCACCAGGAGGCGCTCTCGCAGCATATTGGCTTCCCTTGGGAAGTCTTCGCTCAAAGTACAATTACGTCTCAATCTCAGAAATTGACTACAGAATACTCTTGATGAGTTGTTCCGGATGCGAGCTAGTCACATGCAACAGAGAATTTCCGGCTGAGGGTTTCCTGTACAGTGTAAAGCAGAGAACCCTAGCCTCATTCATAAATATCTCTACATCTAGAAACATGATTCTTTCCTGATCATAGCTATGCGTGAACTTCAAATTGTAGGTATTGTATTACAAACTATTCAAAAACTTGATTAGGTCATCTTTAGATCCTGCCCAGACCATAAAGACATCATCTATATAACGGTGCCAGGATAAGATCTTGCCAAGTTCCATAGCTTGTTGTTCCTCAGCAAAAAGATCATGTTCCCACTCTCCCAGGTACAGGTTGGAATGTGAGGGAGCGCATCCTGCCCCCATAGCAACCCCCTGCACCTGGAGGTAGTGGGAATGTTTGAAAACAAAAGTATTGTGAGTGAGAATGAAACTAAGCATTTCTATGGATTAAACGAGGGAATTAGCTTTAAGTCATTCTTATAGCCCTTCGTCTATCCAATTGCCAGCTTCCCCTCCATTGGCCCAAACCAGACTCCAATTAACATTAACATTTTCTTCCCTTTTTCCCAATTCTATATTCAGGAATTCTTTGTCGAGGGCATCCATGGGGATTGGCCTCACAATGTGGGGTCATTCTCAGGTCCCCATTTATTTGGGGACACCCATGCTCGCCCACCACTGACGGATCGCGTTCGATCTGACGGCCCTGGGTTTAGGCAGTGCCCCGATCTGTAATCCTCACAGCCATTGGTGCAGATGGTGCCATCCTCTCTGGCTCCGCCCACCGGTGTGGCCGCCAGAGAGGATGGCACCATCTTAGCTGACTATATGGAACCATTAAGGAAACATGTCATTTGTTGACTCTAGTTTTCTTTATAGAAGCACAGAGCTGGCTGTCATTCAAGCAGACAACGAATGCCATCTGATGCATCTTTAGGCTCCCAGTTTCAAATTTTTAAAGGAGTTTTCTGAGTAAGCATTTTTTATCTGAATATTGGTTTGTCTAAATACTTTAGATATGGAAGCATGAACTCATAAAGATATATCATTTTTTGATTGAATTATAGGCTACACATCTTTAGTTGTGCATACTTCATCAGTACCTACCCCTCCCTGTGGGAGATCCTGCTCATTTGGGTGATTGTTTTTCAGTTGGTTGGACGCACAGGGCCATTGGATCATACTCCTCCCTCATGATTTGGCTGTAAATTGGCCCTAAATCCTTATCAATCTGAGGTAGGAACCAATATTAAGGGACTTTTGCCACTTTGTCGGTGCATCCATATGTATATAAACATGTTCAAATGTCTTTTTTATATATACAATGTAAATTTTCTCTGTGAATGAAGTAACAGTATTTATCTGATATATATGTTTACTTGTTTAGTAGATGAGATTCCAAGTTTTTCCTATAGAAGCCTTACGGCAAATCATGTCAAATATAAGCGTGGAAAGAGCAATTGAACATCACAAAGACGTGTTCCTCTTTTACACAATTGGACGTGGATGTATTGTATGAATTGTTTTTAAACTATTCCTATGTAATTTAATAAAAACATATATATTTTTTATATTATTTGTGGTATCTATATCTACATTGAGTGCACCTTTAAAGTCCCATTTCTCCCAAACCATGATATTAACTGGTTGTTAAGGACGCCGACGGCTGCCCACTAATTAACAACAAGCTATTTACTGGTTGGTAAGGATGCCGGCTCCTAAACAACCAGTGCTGATTGAATATCCAGTGCCTTGAAAAAGTATTCATACCCCTTAAAAGTTTCCAAATTTTTTGTCAAAAAACTTAAATGTCTTTTATTAGGATTTTATGTGATAGACCAACACAAAGTGTCACATAATTGTGAAGTGGAACGGAAATGATAAATGGTTTTTCAAATTTTATATAAATAAATATCTGAAAAGTGTGGTGTGCATTTGTATTCAGCTCCCTTCACTCTGATACCCCAAACTAAAATCTAGTGGAACCAATTCCCTTTATAAGTCACCTAATTAGTAAATAGAGTCCACCTGTGTGTAATATAAATACAGCTGTTCTGTTAAGCCCTCAGAGTTTTGTTAGAGATCCTTAGTGAACAAACAGCATCATGAAGGCTAAGGAACACACAAGACAGGTCAGGGATAAAGTTGTGGAGAAGTTTAAAGCATGGTTAGGTTATAAAAAAAATATCTCAAGCTTTGAACATCTCATGAAGCACTGTTCAATCCATCATCCGAAAATGGAAAGAGTATGGCACAACTGCAAACCTACCAAGACATGGCCGTCCACCTAAACTGCCAGGCCTGGGCAAGGAGAGCATTAATCAGAGAAGCAGCCAATAGGCCCATGGTAACTCTGGAGGAGCTGCAGAGATCCACAGCTCAGGTGGGAGAATCTGTCCACAGGACAATTATTAGTTGTGCACTCCACAAATCTGGCCTTTATGAAAGAGTGGCAAGAAGAAAGCCATTGCTGAAAGAAAGCCATAAGAAGTCCTGTTTGTAGTTTGCGAGAAGCCATGTGGGGGACCCAGAAACATTTGGAAGAAGGTGCTCTTGTCAGATGAGACCCAAATTGAACTTTTTGGCCTAAAAGCAAAACAGTATGTGTAGCAGAAAAAAAAAAATGCACATCACCTTGAACACACCATCCCCACCGTTAAACATGGTGGTGGCAGCATCATGTTGTGGGGATGCTTTTCTTTAGCAGGGACAGGGAAGCTGGTCAGAGTTGATGGAAGGATGGATGGAGCCAAATACAGGGCAATCTTAGAAGAAAACCTGTTAGAGTCTGAAGAAGACTTGAGACTGCAGCGGAGGTTTACCTTCCAGCAGGACAATGACCCTAAACATACAGCCAGAGCTAAAATGGAATGGTTTAGATCAAAGCATATTCATGTGTTAAAACTACCCAGTCAAAGTCCAGACATAAATCCAATTGAGAATCTGTGGCAAGACGTGAAAATTGCGGTTCACAGACGCTCTCTATCCAATCTGACAGAGCTTGAGCTATTTTGCAAAGAAGAATGGGCAAAAATGTCACTCTCTAGATGTGCAAAGCTGGTAGAGACATCCCCAAAAAGATTTGCAGCTGCAGCGAAAGGTGGTTCTACAAAGTATTGACTCAGGGGGGCTGAATACAAATGCACACCAAACTTTTCAGATATTTTTTGTAAAAAAAGTTTAAAAACCATTTATCATTTCCTTCTACTTCACAATTATGTGCCACTTTGTGTTGGTCTATCACATAAATTTCCAATAAAATACATTTACATTTTTGTACATTTTTGTACATTTTTGTCAGTTTACCGCATAAACTGACAATGAATTGACATTTTGCATATCGCATGAAATAATTGGAAAACGTGTGTCACTTGATCCAATTATATCATGCAATATTCGCTAGTGAACAGTGTTAATTTTGGCATCAAATTTCAATTTAGTTTTAGTCATAGTCTTTTGGCTAAAATGCCACTTTAGTTTTAGTTGTATTTAGTTGACTAAGATCTGTACTTGAAGGAAATAAGTAAATACCATATAACAATGTTTTTATATAATATTTCTCAATTATGCATCCAAACACTGGTCTGAGGCTTCAGCGATGGCTTCAGCCACTCTTGTGATACATAGTGGCTGTAATTTGGACAGCCCAGCAAAAGCAAGAGAGCAGGGGTGGGGAAGAGGCACACAATGTAGGAACTTTGTTGAAGTTTTTTTTAGGGTATATCTCCTCTGTCCAAAGTCTTAAAAAGGTTACAAAAAGAACTACAACTACTATATATGAATTATAATCACATAATAGTAAATCAGATTTGTTTGGAGTTTATTTGCATTAGAATGAAAATGATTCACTGCAGAAATATGGACAAGTGTGAGTGGACCCCTATTTCCAAATTAGGGCATGCAGTGAAATTGGATGGAGTTGGAATCTTTTTAGAACATGGTCATTTTAGAGCATAGTTTTTGCAGTAGTGCTTTTAAATAAATCATCCTGAAAAAGAGAGATTCACAGTTATCCATTACGATCAACATAATTTATCAACAGCCTTTTTTTTACTGCTCTGCTGAATCTTATGATGACATTGATTTTGTACAGCACTAATAGAGCTTACAAGGCTTTGAGATGGATTTTTTTTTATTACTTCCTAAATAATAGCCTATAATTTATATTGGCATTTTAGATCTAGGGCAGGAACATTTTGCATCCATAGAAGTCGGTAAAATGTTGTCTTTAAATGGTCCATAATTGCGTAGTTAATTAGGATAGTGAAAGTAGATTGCCAATACATTTTTTTAATGTGTTTTAGGGCTGAGGCCTAATAAAACCCTCCTATTTTGTGAAGCAGTCAAAAGGACAAAAAGACCTCGGATGCGTGGTGTGTGTGGGACCACAAGGGATTATGGGAAGGGTATTATTGTCACATCATTGCCCTAATAAGGAAGTTATATATTAGACCTACACTCAAGCCCTGTACACACGATCGGATTTCCTATGGTTTTTTAACCGATGGATTTTTCCATCGGAAAACCGATGAAGCTGACTTTCATCAGTCTTGCCTACACACCATCAGTTAAAAAACCGACTGTTCCAAACGCGGTGACGTAAAACACTCCGATGAGCCGAGAAAAATGAAGTTCAATGCTTCTGACTTGATTCTGAGCATGCGTGGGTTTTTTTATCCGATGGAGTTCCCCACAGACGATAGTAATTTACTATCGTTTTTTTTCCCATCGGATAAATTTAAAACATGTTCTATTTTTAAACACCGATGGAAAAAAGACCGATGGGGCCCATACACGATCGGTTTGTCCGATGAAAAAAGTCCATCGGACTGTTTTTATCGGTTAAACCTATCGTGTGTACAGGGCTTAAGAAGAAAGTGTAGTGGTACATTGTAGCTGGTATTGCTGTCCAAAGGAGTGCCCCATAATCACCCTAGACCTCTTCTACTAAATCAGAGTTCACCATTGGATCTTGCTCAGTGGGGGGCAGGTAGATCTTTAGCGAGAGGCTTGGCCCTACCAGTACACAAAGAAATACACATAAGGGAGCTGTTTACCTGCCAAAACATTTGTATTTTTGTCCATCCAGATCTGTGATATAGCCACATAGCATAGCCAGATGAGTGACACCCCTAAAGCCCGTACACACGGTCGCACTTTTGGCCAACAAACTTCATTTTGAGAAAGTTGGACCAACAATCCGACCGTGTGTACGCTCCATCGGACAAACTTTTTTTGCTTTTTTCTTGTTTTCATCGGACAAAAGTTGGGTCTGCAAACGGACAAACTTTTGGCCAACAAAAGTCCGATGGAGCAAAGTCCGACCGTGTGTACAGAAAACCATCGGACTTTTGTCCGATGGACAAAACAACTAATGTTAAAATCAACCAACAATAGCAGAAGTTGACCAAAGGGTGGCGGTAAAGAGCAGAAAAGAGCAGAAAAACCACATTATGTTGCAAAAAGTTTTGGGAAAGTTTGCAGAAAAGTCCGAGCGTGTGTATGCTATGGGTGTTCCTGACCAACTCCGTTCGGACAAAAAAACACGGAAAAGTCAGATGGAAGTCCGACCGTGTGTACGGGGCTTTAGAGTTATGAAATGCAGTGGTGTCCAATCTCCATCCCTAGCCTGCTGACTGGACATTGAAAGAGCAGCAGTAGACTCATAAGGTCATCGCACTATTTAGTCTGCTCTCTTCTCCTATCAGCATGTTCTTTGCTGACACATTCACATTCAGGACACCTAATTGGCTCCCACCCACCTTATGCCACATACACACGATCGTTTTTAATGTCATTTTCAAAAACAACGTTTTTCTCGACGTGATTTTTCTTGTTTCCTCTCAAGCCTGTCTTGCATACACACGTTCATTAAAAAAAATGCTCGAGCAAAGCGCAGTGACGTAGAACACGTACGACGGCACTATAAAGGGGAAGTTCCGTTTGAATGGCGCCACCCTTCATGTTAGTAAAGTTTGTTGAGCGACGATTCGCGCTTTTCAGCCTCATGCTTTTCAGTCCGTTACAGCGTGACGAATGTGCTATCTCCATTACGAACGCTAGTTTTACCAGAACGAGTGCTCCCGTCTCATACTTGATTCTGAACATGCGCGTTTTTTTTCCCCTCGTAAAAGCATACACACTACCGTTTTTCACGACGGGAAAAAAAACTACATGAAAAACGACGTGAAAAAATAGAGCAGGTTCTAAAATATTTTAGGCCGTTTTTCACGTCATTAAAAATGCTCTAGAGCCTACACACGATCGTTTTTAATGGCCAAGTTAAAAAATGGCATTTTTAACGACGTGAAAAACGATCGTGTGTATGCGGCATCATAGAAGGTTGTGAGATGCTTATAATTAGTCAAGTTCAGGTACTTATACTAGTTTCAATTAATATACAGTACTGTGCTATCGTTTTAGGCAAGTGTGAATAAATGCTGTAAAATAAGAATGCTTTCAAAAATATATATTTTCATAAAAGGTTGAAGCAGACTGGGGTCTCCAGATGTGCTGTTCAAGCTATTTTGAAGAGGCACAAAGAAACAGGCAACGTTGAGGACCATAGACGCAGTGTTGGCCAACTTAATGCAGCAGATGAAAGACACATCATACTTACTTCCCTTCGACATTGGAAGATGTCCATCAGTGCCATCAGCACAGAACTGGCGGAAACCAGTTGGACCTAGGTACATCCATCTACTGTCCAGAGAAGTCTACATGAAAGAATTAGGAGCCAAAAAGCTATACCTCTAACATAAAAACAAGGCTAAGCGACTCAACTATGCCCGAAAATATAGAAACTGGGGTGCAGAAAAATGGGAGCAGGTGCTCTGGACTGATCAGTCCAAATTTTAAATATTTGCCTGTAGCAGGAGGCAGTTTGTACCATAATGAGTGCTTACAGGCAACAGTAATCTATTGTGGAGGTTCCTTGAGAGTTTGGGGCTGCATTTCTGCAAATGGAGTTGGATATTTGATCAGGATCAACAATGTCCTCAATGCTGAGAAATACAGGCAGTGTCTTCAGTGTAAAGAATAACAAGAAGTCCTGGAAGCAATGGTTTGGTCCTCACATAGCCCTGATCTCAACCTCATCAAGACTGTCTGGAATTACATGAAGAGACAGAAGGAAGTGTTACCTAGAAGAAATTATGCTGTTTTGAGGGCAAAGGATAGTCACACCAAATACTGATTTAATTTGGAATTGTCTTATTTTTATTTACTTTCCATTTAGGTAATTGAAAAGATAAAATATTAACACTTCTTTTTCTGAAAGCCTACTTAATTTAAAGCATTTTTCTACACCTTCCTAAAACATTTGTATATATATATATATATATATATATATATATATATATATATATATACGGTGGAACCTCGGATTACGAGTAACGTGGTTCACTAGCGTTTCGCAATACCAGCACTGTATTTTTAAAAATCCTGACTCGGTTTGCGAGTGTTGTCTCGCCAAACGAGCAGGATTCAAGCCACAGCGGTGTGCAGTGCCGCTTTTGGCCTGAAGTGGGGGGGTGCCGAGGGTGAGCAGAGCCGAGCGGAGCCATTCGGAAATGCTCAGAAAACCTTGGAAATACTCCGTTCCTGAGGCTTTCCGAGGTTTTCCGTGTTCAGCCGAGCTGTCCTCGGGCCTTTCCGAGTGTTTCCGAAGCTCTCCGGCGCCCCCCACCTCTGGCCACGTGCGGTATTGCATACCATTGAAATCAATGCAGAACAAATTATTTTTGTTTCCATTGACTTCTATGGGGAAACTCGCTTTGATATGCGAGTACTTTGGATTACGAGTATTCTCCTGGAACGGATTATGCTAGCAATCCGAGGTTCCACTGTATATATATATATATATATATATATGTATATATATATGTGTATGTGTGTATATATATATATATATATATATTATTCATATATGAATATAGATTTAACAATTAGTACAGAGTGACACTCATTTATGTATTTTATAGTTGTCTTAGGTTCAGCTCTAAAGTAGATCCTCTCATTGAAAATAAACGTACATCCTTCCCCCTCCGCTACAAGAAAATCATCCTTTTTTTGTTATTTGTTTACCTTTTTTGAATTTTCCCATTCAGGTCTGCCATCCCTACACACTCCATTCTCCCCTAGGCAATAATGACATGTTGCATTCCCGATGCCTTCTGGGATATGCTTGTCCCAGATCCCAGGAGGTAACAGCTTCTATCCATGAAGAAGGATGGGGGCAGGGCTGGTGGCACATCATTGGGAGGCGGCTGTCTGAATCCAAAAGTGACAGTCACCTACTGATGACATCATGGAGAAAGATGGCGGACTTTAAGGGTGGCAGTGAAGAAGAGGATTGTAGCAGGGCAACATTGGATCCTGGGTAGGTATCTAAACTGAGGACAACCCAGCATCAGATAAGGGGGAATTAAAAAAATAATAATGTGGGGGGAGCAGAGGAGTTTTTGTAAAAGCATACTGCCCCAATCTGCTTCGAATCCCAATTGGGAGACACCTGCTTATGAATTTTTTGAGATTGGTAAACTTTACTGATAACTGATAAAACTAATATAGTATGTTTCAACATCCAAGCAACAAACTGCAAAAGTCTTTCATAGTTTTACTCTGGGGTGTCCAAGCTATCCTAGGTCTAGTCAATCGATTTGGGTTATCTAAAGGAGTGGGCTACATCATTTGATACTTCTTGGTATTCATCATAGCATTAAGTAATAGCAGTCTGCTGCCTTTTGATAGTTTGTGTGAGACTGACCAAGCCAATAATTTTGAAGGATACATAGAACTAGAATGCCTGTAGATATTGTTCATTAAACTGATGGATCAAATGTTAGAAAACCTTTAGTTGGTCTAACAAATACTGATTTCTACTGGTACTTGCAGATGGCGGAGTGTCATGGGAAAGGCCAAGGCAAGGGTTGGTGGTATGGCATGTGGAAGGTTTTCTTGAAACACATCAGGTCCCTTAAAGTACTGAATATCTAAAGCCCAAACTTAATATAGTTGGGAATCTATTTAAGCTTTTAAACCGTTTTGCGATCTGAAACCCATTGGGGAGATTTCACTTTACTCTCACTCTTGCAGATACAACAGGAAGTAAGAGGGTCCTCTTAGACAGTTGTCACTGGAACAAGTGTGTCCATTGGGGGATTTCCACTCTATTCCTGTTCTGATGACAACACATTTGAAATGTTGCCTTTCTTTCAGTCCACATGACAATGGTCACCAGGACAAATAAAGAGAGTGAATATCCCTTACAGTAGGGGTATCCAAACCTTTTTCAAAGAGGGACAGATTTGATGAAGTGAACATGTGTGAGGGCCAACCATTTTGCCTGACATTCTTAGAACAATTAAAATTCGATGTGTTCGGGGCGTGGCCTGACGGTGCATGGAGTAGGACGCTCGCTGAGGAGCTCCAGCCGTTGATCCTGCAATCCACTCCATCCTGTGACCCACAGAGCAGATCTTTACACCGCATAAACCTACCTGGAAACCCCAGTCCACAGAAGACATGTCGCCTTCAAAAACAAGCAAATCCGCGGCAGCGAAACTATCGCAATTCCGCCATCAAGATGCAGGGGGAAGATGACTCTGGGGAAGATGGCGGCACGGCGCCGGAGGGTAGCGGGAGGCCTGCGGGGGATACAGCTCAACTCCTGGAGGCTATAACCCTATGCCGCACATCCCTCGCATCGCAGATCGAGGAGGTGAAGGTGGATGTGTCCCTTATCAGGCAGGACATGCAAAACCTGCGCGACAGGGTTAAAACCGCGGAGACACGACTGAGTGAGGTGGAGGATGCACTCCCGCCATTACATACTGGAGCCGAAAGCATGCAACAACAGATCATGCAGCTGTTCTCCAAGCAGGACGAGATGGAGAACAGGCTGAGAAGATGCAACCTACGACTGGTCGGCCTGCCCGAGGGAGCTGAGGGTAAGGACCCTACCACTTTTTTGGTGCAGTTGCTCATTACATCCTATGGTAGAGAGGCCTTCTCCCTCATGCTGGCGGTTGAAAGAGCACACCGCATGCCGGCCAAAGCACCACCGCAAGGCGCACCACCACGCACATTTATTGCTAAGTTGCTAAATTATAAAGACCGCGATGCTGCCCTCAGAATGGCCAGAGTGAAGGGAAACATCACCCTAGGAAATGCTCAAGTGGCTGTGTTCCCAGATTTCTCAACAGACGTCCAGCGCCACCGCCATAACTTCTGAGGCTAAACGCAGGCTCCGGATCCGCAATTATAAATACGCCATGCTGTTTCCAGCATGACTTAGGGTGGAACACAATGGCAAGGTCTCCTTTTTTGATACCCCGGAAGACGCAATCAACTGGCTGGAACGCTGCGCTCTCCAGGGAGCTGAGAAATGAGGTACTCTGCAAATACACTGTTTATTCTCCTTTATCTGCCCATACTCTACCTGCTCCTTGCCTGTATGCTACATGACCTAAACTGTTATCCAAGTTCAATCCCCTCACTTTCAAGCCCCCACATGATCTTTGAACTGCGGACCTAATTAAGCCTGATCCTCAACAACTTGGTTTTTAGTTCCCCTAGCTAGACGGCAGGGATTAAACCTGCTTACACAACCTGTGGTATACTATTTGTTCTGTTTATGACTATGATCCCTGAGCCGCATTACAGGCTCCCATTCATCCTTCACTGTGATGGCAGCTGGAGCCCCAATCCAGTGGGAGTTCTGCTGTTCAAGTATACAGTGCAGCGAGATTTTCCCCCACGCTCATCCAGGATACGTGACTATTATGCCCGGAGCCTTAATGGTGACATTTGGGGGTCCCCACACATGCAAAGGAAGATCTATACCATTGCTGACTTCTCCTAGTCAATATTTCCCTGATTTGCTTACTTATTCCGTATTGAACATATCGGGGCCCCAAGCGCTCCTACTTCTGATATTGGTTATGACCGTTTTTTCCTGGAGGGCAGTTACAGTTTTGTTTTGGGATAATGCCCGCGTCAGTTTGAAAAGATGCAGGGCAGGGAGGGGGGAGGGGGGAGGGAGTTAATGTTGATCTATATGTCAATATATACACACAGTTTGATACGTTACATGCTTCATCGCACGAAGTTAATTTGGTGTTTTTATACTTTGCTTCGCTCAATGTTACTGTTTTTTCTATATGTATCACAGGTTCACTGTGATGTTATCCTATGGAACTATAACGAACATAGACAAAATATGGCGGTGTTCTACTGAGAGGGAGTTATTATGGCGTCTCTAAAATTCTTGGTATGGAATGTAAGGGGGCTGCGGGGTAAGATTAAGCGCGCGGCTGCCCTCACATTTCTAAAGAAGCAGCGAGCTGATGTGGTTGTGTTGGTGGAAACACACATAGAGGGGAGACTCCAGATGGCCCTCTGCCATCCTTGGGTGGGGTGGACATACCACTCGACCCACACATCCCACTCTAGGGGTGTGTCGGTGTTGGTGGCAAAGTCGGTACGTTTCGAGCTGGGAGAGGTTACTACGGACCCAAGCGGTCGCTACGTGTTTTTATCAGCCAAATTGTATGGGGAACCCCTTCTAATTTTGGCCTTCTATGTACCTCCCCCGTATAGTGAATCTATAATCCTAGATGGTATTTCCTTCCTAGCCAGATATCCCACCGTGCAAGCTATCTGGCTGGGGGATTTCAACATGGTACTGAACATAGATATGGACAGGCTGCAGTTATCACCGGGGAGGGCGGGCCCTACTGGGGATACAAAATTCTATAGGCTTGTCCCCTCCTTTCACCTTGTTGACACCTGGAGACATAAATTCCCACAAACTAGGGCCTATTCCTGCTTTTCCGCCTCACACGGATCTATGTCCCGGATTGACCTTATTTTTGTCTCTCAGGGCCTTGCACCACGCCTGCAGGACGCAGTGTTTGGGCCCAGACTTTTGTCGGACCACAGCTCCTACATGATTACCCTGAGTGTACCCCTAGACAAACCACCACGGCCGTGGCGCCTGAACCCATTTTGGTTGTCACTCTTCCCAGAGGAGGACGAACTCACAGAGGAGTGGAGGAGGTTATTTTTGGAGAATGCACACTCCGCTTCCCCCTCAATTGTATGGGAGTCATTCAAGTTACATGCTCGGGCACATTTAATCTCTCACATCAATAGCATCAAGGCAGATTCCTCTAAGACCTTGGATAAGGCGTTGGAGATACTCTCCAGCTCGGAACGTACATATGAGACTGATCCATCTCCTTCTAATGCAGATGCGCTTAAACTTCAAACTAGACTAGTTAATCAGCTACATTTTGTAAAAGCCAAACAAAAATCGTTTTTTACCAGGCAGAAGATGTTTGAACACGGTGAAAGGGCTGGCAAACTATTGGCTTACTTAGTCCATAGCGAGGACAGGCCCCCAGTGGTGATCACCCTACGTGACCCGGGAGGGACTCAGATTACAGACCCGCCCATAGTTACCTCTAAATTCAAAGACTTCTTCTCTGACCTCTACCAATCTAAAGCCCCTCCAGACAGTGATCCCATGACTTTTTTCCTAGCGAATGTACCCTTCCCAAAGCTGACAGTAGACCAGGTGTCTCTTCTTGAGGCACCCCTCACGGAAATTGAGATTACTAATTCTATGGCAAGCTTTGAGTTCTACTCCCGATTTGGAGAAATTCTCATACCTAAATTGCTGGAGCTTTATGAAGATCTGTTTGAGTCATTTGCCCTACCACCATCCATGCGGGAGGCCACGATAGTCCTTATCCCCAAACCTGGGAAGGATCCGGGCCTCCCGGAATCCTACCGCCCCATCTCCTTGTTACAGGTGGACATTAAAATCCTAGCCAAAGTTCTTTCTATACGCCTCAACCAAATTATCTTATCCCTCATACACCCAGACCAAGCAGGCTTCATGCCAGGCCGCAATACGTCATTCAACCTACGGAGACTTTTTATTAATTTACAGGCTAACCACGAGAATGTCGGGACACGAGTAGTGGTGTCACTGGACACCGCAAAAGCGTTTGACTCAGTTGAATGGAGATACCTATGGAAATGTTTAGAGAGCTACGGATTTGGGCCAAATTTTATAAAGTGGACTCAGCTCCTATACCAGGATCTGTCGGCCAGAGTGGTAGCGAACGGATGGCCCTCCTCATTGTTTAGCCTAAGTAGAGACACAAGACAGGGCTGCCCGCTCTCTCCCCTGCTTTGGCAATTCGTCCAGATCCGGAGATAGTGGGATTGAGTCTAGGCCCCCTCACCGAAAAAATAAGCTTATATGCTGATGACACATTGCTATACCTCGCGGATTCAGGCCCCTCTCTTCACAAGGCCCTTCAAGTCATTGAGCAATTCGGAATTTTCTCTGGCCTAAAGATCAATTGGGATAAGTCACAGATCTTGCCGTTAGATAGCTTTCCGCCCACGGAATCTCAAGCCCATCTCCAGCTTCAAAGGGTTGGAGTTATAAAATATCTGGGGATACACATATCCAGGAACCCCTCGGACTACCTGGCCCTCAATATTGAACCCCTTTTTGCTTTAGTCAGAACCAAGATGCGCACAAGGGCCAGGCTACCCCTTGGGGTATGGGGCCGCATTAATCTAATTAAAATGATCCTCCTGCCCAAGGCCTTATATATACTTTGGCACTCCCCCATTTATCTCCAGTTAAAACACTTCAAGGCGCTAGAAGCCTTCCTCAAACAATTTGTATGGGGACCTAATCGACATAAGATTTCATGGCAATCACTCAAAAACCCAACAGACATGGGGGGCACAGCTCTGCCGGATTTTAACTTGTATTATCTGGCAGCTCAGCTATCCCATCTATATCATATTGACAAGACAGATAGCGAAAGATTTCGTACCTTACTATGTCCAAAGTGGGCGCAACTAACCCACGACCCTCTATATCCTGTGACCCTGGGGGTGAGTGGTGCAGATCCATAAGGGGACACTAAATCCCTTCTGTACCATTATAAGCGTGTATGGAACCTTGTGTCCGTCAAGCTAAACATACCACCGCATAATGACTACACGCCGCTATGGCACAACAAATCCATGCCAGAATTTGGACATATCCGGGATCCGGGGATCTGGAGTTCCCGAGGTGTATATTATTTGCACCATTTACTATCTGATGGCAGTCTCAAAACCTTTGATACACTGAGGGACCAATTTATGCTTCCAAATCACATGTTCTTCCGATACCTTCAGGTCCGCCACACAGCTCGGGCTCAGTTCCCACAGTCTCCCCCTAGACCCACACCTAATCCGATTATGGCGGTGGCTCGGGGGTCAGACCCTAAAGGCCTCATATCATATTTCTACAATATGTTGAATACTCCTGTCTCTAGTAAACTGGCATTTGCTTTGAAGCCCCGGTGGGAGAGGGAGGTGGGCCCAATGGATGATGAGGAGTGGGAGGAGGCACTCGAGACTTGCAAGGCGGTGTCCCCCAGATTGTCAGACAGACTGTCCCAAATTTTCATCTTGCACCGAGCGTATCTGACACCGCTCCGAGTGGCTAGATACAAGAGAGAGCAATCCACTCTGTGCTCACTCTGTGGAACCGAGACGGGCACCTTCTTCCACTTGTTGTGGGCCTGTATTAAGATTCAGGCTCTGTGGAAACAGGTGGTGGACTTTCTGCATGACAGTATGGGCTCACCACTCACAATGGACCCGAAACAGTGCCAACTGGGAGTTTTCCCAGTAGGGGTAGACAAATTCACTAAAATATTTTTACAGGAGACTTTATTTTCCGTCAAGAAGATAATAGCTAGAAAATGGACGAGGCAGATACCCCCCACGCTATCTGAATGGAAAGCTGAGGTCAATGTTACTTTACCGTACAAAAAATGCATCTATATAAATAGAGGATGCCCGGCTAAATATGAGAAGATCTGGGATCGCTGGCTACAGAATTCTGAAACCTGTATATAATGTTAAGAAGATTACTACCCACATGTGGTATTGTTTACTCCTTGTACCACACATAAAGTCTTAAGGATTGTACTTCATGCCATACATATTTCTAGTAGGAACACCCACGTTCAATAGTTACATATAACTATATAATGTGTGATTGTAAAAAATGTCACTGAATTTGAGCCATGTGCTGTTTGATGTGTATGTATACATTGACTTTATTTCAATAAAAACCTTTGTTGATTAAAAAAAAATTTGATGTGTTTGTCTGAGCACTAGTAAACCGCCCAACGAGAATTCTCTTGCCTTTGTGGTTGTGTGTGATAAAGAGATGAGCTTAGGTGTGTTATTTGGAGATAGGTATATATATATATATATATATATATATATATATATATATAGTGTGTGTATGTAGGTATATACAGTGGGTACGGAAAGTATTCAGACCCCCTTAAATTTTACACTCTTTGTTATATTGCAGCCAATTGCTAAAATCATTTAAGTTCATTTCCATATTGACAGAAATACACAGAATTGTTGACATTTTTGCAGATTTATTAAAAAAGAAAAACTGAAATATCACATGGTCCTAAGTATTCAGACCCTTTGCTGTGACACTTATTTAACTCAGGTGCTGTCCATTTCTTCTGATCAACCTTGAGATGGTTCTACACCTTAATTTGAGTCCAGCTGTGTTTGATTATAGTGATTGGACTTGATTAGGAAAGCCACACACCTGTCTATATAAGACTTTACAGCTCACAGTGCAAGTCAGAGCAAATTAGAATCATGAGGTCAAAGGAACTGCCTGAAGAGCTCAGAGACAGAATTGTGGCAAGGCACAGATCTGGCCAAGGTTACAAAAAATTCTGCTGCACTTAAGGTTCCTAAGAGCACAGTGGCCTCCACTCCATAATCCTTAAATGGAAGACGTTTGGGACGACCAGAACCATTCCTAGAGCTGGCCGTCCGGCCAAACTGAGCTATCGGGGGAGAAGAGCATTGGTGAGAGAGGTAAAGAAGTACCCAAAGATCACTGTGGCTGAGCTCCAGAGATTGAGTCGGGAGATGGCAGAAAGTTGTAGAAAGTCAACCATCACTGCAGCCCTCCACCAGTCGGAGTTTTATGGCAGAGTGGCCCGACGGAAGTCTCTCCTCAGACACATGAATGCCCGCATGGAGTTTGCTAAAAAAACACCTGAAGGACTCCAAGATGGTGAGAAATAAGATTCTGTGGTCTGATGAGACCAAAATAAAACTTTTTGGCCTTAATTCTAAGCGGTATGCGTGTAGAAAACCAGGCACTGCTCATCACCTGTCCAATACAGTCCCAACAGTGAAGCATGGTGGTGGCAGCATCATGCTGTTTGGGTGTTTTTCAGCTGCAGGGACAGGACGACTGGTTGCAATCGAGGGAAAGATGAATGCGACCAAGTACAGGAATATCCTGGGCGAAAACCTTCTCCAAAGTGCTCAGGACCTCAGATTGGGCCGAAGGTTTACCTTCTACAAGACAATGACCCTAAGCACACAGCTAAAATAACGAAGGGGTGGTTTCACAACAACTCCGTGACTGTTCTTGAATGGCCCAGCCAGAGCCCTGACTTAAACCCAACTGAGCATCTCTGGAGAGACCTAAAAATGTCCGTCCGCCAACGTTCACCATCCAACCTGACAGAACTGGAGAGGATCTGCAAGGAGGAATGGCAGAGGATCCCCAAATCCAGGTGTGAAAAACTTGTTGCATCTTTCCCAAAAAGACTCATGGCTGTATTAGATCAAAAGGGTGCAAATACTAAATACTGAGCAAAGGGTCTGAATACTTAGGACCATGTGATATTTCAGTTTTTCTTTTTTAATAAATCTGCAAAAATGTCAACAATTCTGTGTTTTTCTGTCAATATGGGGTGCTGTGTGTACATTAATGAGGAAAAAAAATTAATTAAATTATTTTAGCAAAAGGCTGCAATATAACAAAGAGTGAAAAATGTAAGGGGGTCTGAATACTTTCTGTACCCACCTTAATATATATATATATATATAGTGTGTGTTTGTGTGTATGTATATATATATATATATATATATATATATATATATATATATATTAAACACACACACTTTTGTGGCCCCCAAGGTATCCCCGAGCGCCACTAAGAATGAGCTTGGGCGTGTTATTTGTATATACCGTATTTATCGGCGTATAACACGCACCTTTACTTTAAGAGGGAAGTTTCAGGAAAAAAATTTAATTTTAAATACCGTATTTTTCGCACCATAAGACGCACCTGACCATAAGACGCACCTAGGTTTTAGAGGAGGAAAACAAGAAAAAAAATATTCTGAACCAAATTGTGCACTAAAATATTTTCCAGTGCCCATTAAATGCAGCCTGACCATTGCCATAGTAAACACAGAGGGACCATGCCATAGTAAACGCAGAGGGACCATGCCACAGTAAACGCAGAGTGACAATGCCACAGTAAATGCAGAGTGACCATGCCATCAGTGGTGTATTTAGGTTTTGTGCTGCCCTAGGCCTGACTAAACTTGCGCACCCCCTAATTTAAATATGACCCACCCCTTCCTGTCAAGGCCCGCCCTGTCATCTTCATGGGAAGAGGACAGAGGGGACGCTGTGGGAAGAGGACAGAGGGTTGCCGTGGGTGAAGGACAAAGGGACACCCTGGGAAGAGGACAGAGTAATGCCCTGGGAAGAGGACAGAGTAACGCCCTGGGAGAAGGACGCCGTGGGAAGAGGACAGAGGGGACGCAGTGGGAAGAGGACAGAGGGGACGCCGTGGGAAGAGGACAGAGAGGGACGTTGTGGCGGTCAATAAGGCCTAGAGGATATCAGGTTAGGCACTTCCTAATGGCTCAGTCCCTGGGAACAGTAATGAATAATGGCCAACAGGCCCTCTTACCAGACCCAGCGAAATCGCAACAGTGATCCCTCTGGCTGGACGTTCGCTCACTCTGGGTTGCCTGGGGTGACTCTAGTTAGTAGTAGCATGTCTGTATCCTGGCAGTGGCTCGGTCTTTCTCCCTCTCTGGTGGTGCGGGTACAGCGGTTAAAGTGTGGCTCCCTCTCTGGTGGTGCGGGAACAGTGTGGCTCCCTCTCTGGTGGTGCGGGAACAGTGTGGCTCCCTCTCTGGCGGTGTGGGTACAGCGTGGCTCTCTGGCGGTGTGGGTACAGCATGGCTCTCTGGCGGTGTGGGTACAGCGTGGCTCTCTGGCGGTGTGGGTACAGCGTGGCTCTCTGGCGGTGTGGGTACAGCGTGGCTCTCTGGCGGTGTGGGTACAGCATGGCTCTCTGGCGGTGTGGGTACAGTGTGGCTCTCTGGCAGTGTGGGTACAGCGTGGCTCTCTGGCAGTGTGGGTACAGCGTGGCTCTCTGGCGGTGTGGGTACAGCGTGGCTCTCTGGCGGTGTGGGTACAGCGTGGCTCTCTGGCAGTGTGGATACAGCGTGGCTCTCTGGCAGTGTGGGTACAGCGTGGCTCTCTGGCGGTGTGGGTACAGCGTGCCTCTGGTGGTGCGGGGTACAGCGTGGCTCTCTGGCGGTGTGGGTACAGCGTGGCTCTCTGGCGGTGTGGGTACAGCGTGGCTCTCTGGCGGTGCGGGTACAGCGTGGCTCCCTGGTGGTGTGGGTACAGCGTGGCTCTCTGGCAGTGTGGGTACAGCGTGGCTCTCTTGCGGTGTGGGTACAGCGTGCCTCTGGTGGTGCGGGGTACAGCGTGGCTCTCTGGCGGTGCGGGTACAGCGTGGCTCCCTGGTGGTGCAGGGTACAGCGTGGCTCCCTGGTGGTGCAGGGTACAGCGTGGCTCTCTGGTGGTGCGGGGTACAGCGTGGCTCTCTGGTGGTGCGGGGTACAGCGTGGCTCTCTGGTGGTGCGGGGTACAGCGTGGCTCTCTGGTGGTGCGGGGTACAGCGTGGCTCTCTGGTGGTGCGGGGTACAGTGTGGCTCTCTGGTGGTGCGGGGTACAGCGTGGCTCTCTGGTGGTGTCCCCCAGCAGAGTATTCTCTTTTGCTCCTCTTCAAGTTCTAACACCCCCTCCCTCCCCTCCAGCAGAGTGCTTGCATGCTGGAGGAACTGGTGCCATAAACTCTGCAGGGACTTCATTTCCCATGATGCCCCCAGTGTTTTCTGATTGGCCCTCTGCTGTGGCCAATCATGGGGGGGGAAACAGTGGGTAGGAAACTGGGTGGCGACCCAGTAAATCCAATTAGAGCCGCTCTCTCTTTCTCCTTACAGAAAGGGAAGGGGGGCGGCGGGGGATATACAGACAGCCCGCAGCTCTCCTCTCCCTGTCACAGCGCCGCTGCTCTATTTGCCAGAGAACTTGGCAGCGGCGCTGTGACAGGGAGAGGAGAGCTGCGGATATCCCCCGCCGCCCCCCCTCCCTCACTTTCTGTAAGCAAAAGAGAAAGAGAGAGAGAGAGCGGCTCTAATTCCATTCGCACAGCCCCTGACACTGCGGCGGGGGGGGGGGCGGAGCCAGTGGCGGCGGTCGGGGGATTCCAGAGGCTGTGAGCGGATGGCAGGGGCGGTGCCAGCGACGGCGGGGGGCGGGGCCCCTGTTATGTATTCGGACCATAAGACGCAGGGACATTTTCCCCCATATTTCTGGGGGAAAAAAGTGCGTCTTATAGTCCGAAAAATACGGTAACTTTGAAGCAAAATAAGGGTCACAGTCCATCAATGCAGCCTGATCAGTGCCCATCTGCAACCTCTCCATTGCCCATTAATGCAGCCTGATCAATGCCCATCGGCAGCCTCTCCATTGCCCCTTAATGCAGCCTGCACATTGCCCATCAGAAGCATCACCATTGTAAATTAATGCAGCCTGCACATCCTTGCTCATCTGCAGCCTCGTCAGTGCCGGATTACACAGCGCCGCGATCTCCTGTGTACCCGGCGATTTCTGACATACAGTCCCGCCTGTGATAGACAGAACAGTGGTCCAATCCTGTGTCAGGGGGCGGGACTGTGTGACTGATTGCGGGGTACACAGGAGACACCTCTTCCACTCAGAGACAGCAGGAATCGGCGTATAACATGCACACATGATTTCACCCTGATTTTCAGGGGGAAAAAGTGCGTGTTATATGCCAATAAATATGTGTATATACTGTATATCTTTTGGTGGCCCCCACAGCACTCAGGGATTTGCTAGGGGCCACAAAAGATGAGATATAGATATAAAATTACTAGTGGGGCCGTTTGAAATCGGAACCTGGGCCACAATTGGCCACGGGCCGGACTTCGGACATGCCTGCCTTCTTACAGGGACACAAAGCACAATAAAAAACATTATGCTACATTCCTTTCCTTGCTGAAGACATTATATATCCCCAGTAGCCCAAGTCTCCATTAGAGGTCATAAATCATCATTATTCCCTGTTAGGCGGGGCACAAGACAGGGTTGCCCACTTTCTCCTTTGCTTTTTGCATTGGCAATAAAACCCCCTGGCCATGGCGATTCGTTCCCATCCTAACATTCACAGTATTCATTGCGGTCAACAGGAACATAAATGTCGCTTTATTTGCAGATGATGTCCTTATGTATATCACTAACCCCCAAGTGACTTTACCCAATTTGCTATCCTTATTAACCCATTTTTCACAACTCTCTGGTCTATCTTTAAATTCTCAAAAAAACGACAGCATTTAATGGTTCATTACCCCCTGCTACTGTACAGACCCTTCAAAATACATATAATTTTAGGCGGACTCAACACTCTCTCTCATACTTAGGGGTCCAACTAACTTCTTCCATTGAAACTATCTATAGGGCAAACTACCCCCCATTATTTAAAAAACGTAGGGAAGATCTTCGTTGCTGGGCAGATTATTCTCTTTCGTTGTTTGGCAGAATCAATCAAAATTATGTTTTTACCCAGACTCCTTTATTACTTCAGAACTCTACCAGTGGCAATTCTGAGGGGAGAATTACAATGTCTGCAAGCTGAAGTCCTGCGCTTTGTGTGGGGTAACAAGAGGCCTCGGATGCAAAAACTGACACTTTCTACACCTAAACCTATGGGGGGCTTGGTCTTCCTAACCTGCAGGCATATTTCCAAGCAGCCCAGATTGATCAGTTGGCTTACACCACTGCCAAAGATTCAGTCCCCCTTTGGGTTTCCATTGAGGCTCTTTCTTGCCACCCATTGGCTATAGGATCATTAATGTGGCTTCCCAGTCGTCTACGCCCCGCCTATACTATGCCCCGCTCTATCACAGTCTTTAGCAATCTGGGACAGAATACGCCACCATAGCCCTTTATTATCCCCACACACACCACTAGCACCCATTTTTTGTAACCCAGAGTTCCCACCTGGTCTAACCCCACGATTGTTCAAATGGTGGCTTAATAAGGGGCTATTAAGAATTGGCGACTTTCTTGATGGAGACCAAATATCCTCTTTACATCACTTTAAAGACACGCTGCAACTGCCTCCTAGTAAAATATTCCGGTACGACCAAATCGCATCCTTCGTCAGATCTAAACTCAACTTACTGGTGGGGCCCATTAAACTCACAACATTTGAACTATCATGTCAAAACAGGAGCTTTCAGAGAGGGCGTATATTTGCGGTATACGCCTCTCTCATTAAACCAGACTCCAAACTTGCCTATGTGCATCAGTGAGAAAGGGACCTGAACCTTACCTTTGATCTGACTGAATGGCAGGACATTGCCTTTAACCTATCCAATATATCCATCAATACCACTCTTATAGAGGCTAATTACAAAACACTCCTGTGATGGTACTTGGTCCCGACTAGGGTAGTTAAAATGCATCCATCTACCTCGCTGAATTGTTTTCGGCGGTGCGGCCAGTTGGGGACGATGTATCATATTTGGTGGCAATGCCCCCTTGTTACTAGGTTCTGGATAAGTATATTCAATCTCATAAACTCAATAACGCGGGTAAACATCCATAGATCTCCAGAAGCCGCTCTTTTTCACAAACTACTAGATGAGGTACCCAAAAAATCAATAAAATTGATCACTTATATACTGTTGGCAGCGAGAATTACAATTGGTAGGCATTGGAAACAGTCGATCATTGCTCTTGATCACGTTAAAAGTAAACTCAATTGGATCATGATTAATGACAAGCTCACCCATATAGTCTGTAATAGCTCCAAAAAATTTGATAAGATATGGGACCCATGGATCAGCTATAACGCGACTCGGTAAGGAACTCCAGGATGACCCTCTCTTCCTCTCTCCTCTTTCTTTTATCCTTTTAGCTTTCTTTTTCTCCCTTTCTCTCCATTTCCTTATTATTTCTTTCTGTTTCGGGTATTTACAGGTGCGATACTTTTGATAGCTTATGGGGCCTCACACTATAGTGAGCCCTAAGTTAGACTTGGGGAAATTCACCAAGACTATTCAGTGGCTTCTCAACCATCATTTTCCTTCCCCCTTTCTCCTTTTCTCTAACTCAAACCCATATTCGGGTTCTTCATCACTCACTATACGTGATAGCATTCTTGATCATTGATGGGAAGTACCTGTTCAGTCCCACTAGCACTCAGTTGTTTGTTCGGCCTTTTGTTTTTTTGATGTAAGGATAAAAGTTGTATATACTGTATATTGTGGCCGTATTTCCTATGTCTCTGTGCTGCTATGTTGACGACCAGAGAGACGATTTTGCTGCATTATTGTGTCTGTTCATACCAAACTTTGTTTCTTTTCCAATAAAAATATTGAAATTTAAAAAACATTATGGAGGTTCTAACCCTTCTCCGTACTATGCAATTCTAAAAAGAGCTTTTGTTTTATGTAAACCTAGAAAGATGTGTCATCTATTGCATCTTATTCAGAAAATTCTAGCTTTCTGGCAGTCATATTTACCCTCTTGCTTTAATACTGTGCGTTCATTGCCTGAAAAAATATGCAATTAAGGGAGTCTAATTTTGCTCCAACTTTATTGATACATAGTTATTCCAGGGCGGTGACTCAAAACTTAATAAACCCACATGGCCCTTATACTAATCATACTAGCCAGGCAGCATCTTCAAAAGGGAGATGGCAATGGAAGTCCCATGTGTCCTAAAGGAAATGTTTTTTTGGGGAGTTGGGAGTTCTTAGAACCACCCTCTATTTTTCCTGGTGACCATTGTCACTAAGAGGTTAATGGGAAATCACATAATATTGTGGTGTGATGTGTGTGGTGTGATCTGTTCTGGTGGCAACTGAATGAGTGGTGACTTTCTTTTGATTTGTAAAGATTTCTCCTCACTTCCTGTTGTTTCTGTGGGACACCAAGTAAAAAAAACTTCCAAATGAGAGTCAGCAAAAAAATAAAACTGACAGGGGTTTTAACCCTCCCCATCTCTATCCAAAACAAAAAAATAAAGTTTTATCTGTACATGCACTTTAATCACTTGACGACCGTCCCATGTACATATACTGCAGGGCGCCGGCTCCTACAGGTGAAAAATCACGTACCCGTACGTGGTCGCCTCCTCCGGCTTTGAGGCGCGCACGCCATCGACCAGCTTCCACTGTGATTGGACACAGCTGGAGCCAATTAGCGGGTCCGGAGCACCAGATGTCTGCCGAGACCCACCAATCGTTCTCGAGAGAGAGGCAGAATGGCGGTCTGCCTATGTAAACAATGGAAGACAGAGATCCTTTGTTTTCTGCTAAGCAGGAACACGGACTTCTGTCTTCTCACAGTACAAGCATCCCCCACACAGTTAGTAAACACACCCTAGGGACACATTTAACCCTTTGATCGCCCCTGATGTTAACCACTTACTTTCCAGTGCCATTAGTACAGTGACAGTGCATATTTTTTAGCACTCATCACTGTATTGGTGTCACTGGTCCCCAAAAAGTGTCACTTAGTGTCTGATTTGTCCTCCGCAATATCGCAGTCCCACTATAAGTCGCTGATCGCCACCATTACTAGTAAAAAAATTAAATAAATAAAAATTCCATAAATATATCCCATAGTTTGTAGACGCTATAACTTTTTTGCAAACCAACCAATATACGCTTATTGTTTTTTTGTTTTTTTTGCCACAAATATATAGCAGAATATATATTGGCCTAAACTGATGAAGAAATTTGATTGTTTACATTTTTTTATTGGGTGTGTTTCATAGCAGAAAGTAAAAAATATAGTTTTATTTTTTTCAAAATTGTCAGATTTTTTGGTTTATAGCACACAAAATAAAAACCGCAGAGGTGATCAAACACCACCAAAAGAAATCTCTATATGTGGGAAAAAAAATACATCAATTTTATTTGGGTACAGCGTCGCATGCCTGCGCAAATGTCAGTTAAGGTAACGCAGTGCTGTATCACAAAAAATGGCCTGGTTATGAAGGGGGGTAAACCTTTCGGAGCTGAAGTGGTTAATACCAACTGAGCAAAGTTTCAATGCACATCGTACCAGTGTTCTTTTTGCTGACCCTTTCATGGGTAGGAAATCAATGGTCACCAAGTGCCACTGAGAACATTATTAATCCCTCTTTCAGATCATTTAACTCTACCATTTGGATTTTGCTCCTCTGAATAGGCACTTATATTCCGTCCCATTACTCTGGCAATATTGCAGTGAGTAATAGTCTAGCTGTTTGCCACAATAAAGAAGTTTACACAAGCCTCTGACCACAGCATTATTTAATTTCTTATTTGTTGCTAAATGAATCCAGTCCGCCGGATTGGACTCCTTTTAAGCTCCCTTCCTTCGGCAACCGCAGAATTACCCAGAATGCCTCAGTGGTATTTTAATCATTCCAACTGGTTGTTCAACTGGGGCTTTGATGTTCGATGTGAATGATGTAGGCCATGAAATCGTAGTTAAACAAAACTCAATGTAAAGCTCATTCTCAGGACCAGAGACAAACTCCATAAATACCCATCATAGCTGCATATACGTTCATATTATGTTCTTAGCCGCCTGCAAAGTTTATGTCTACGGCAAGACTGAGCAATTGCATTATTAACAATGATTCCGCAGCCTTCTGCTTGAGTACGGGAAATGTTTGATTCAGTGTTTGCTCTTCTTTACAGCTTTCTATAACATTACATCAGTGAGATAAACAGTGAAATAAATCTGTTTTGCAAAGGATAGGATTAAGCTATGAGTTTTTACATAGGGTCGGTCTAAGCAGATAAACGTATCTGTGCTTTGAGACAAAAGTCTCTTCTAATACAATGAATACATTTCATTGTGGCATGTCATGTCTGTGTTTAGTGTTGCTGTTGTGGGTTACTAGCTTAGTATGTTTTCACTTCATGTTGGATTTTATGCTAGAGTGGGATTTAAAGCAAGTAAAAAAACTTGTAAGGTGAGCAGCAATTTTTTAAATATTTTTAAAGTTATGCTACATGAATGGAGACATGTAGCAAAAATAAAGAAGGTGTTATCCCAATCTGGCTTTAAAAGTGGAAAAACACTATAAAGTGGACCTTTCAGCACTTTTCAAGTGTGCAAGAATAAAGTGCTGGCATTTCACAGTATATTTTAAAAAAAGTTCTCGCTGCCACACCCAGACAGGAATATGAACAGAGTTAACAATTCTGTAGCTCCCTACAGAGGCAAAGATGTTATTTAATGTCTGGTTAGAGTAGACCATTCAGAGATTCAGCTTATAAATTTCTAAGTATCATTTTAACGAATGAAAAGAAAATAAGGACAGGAAAATATTTATGGAAACAGACTACAAGCAACAATAATACAAACAAGATTAAAATTGAAAAGTATTTAGCAAATTTCATCTGGTCTTTGGTTCCTGGTTTGCTTGCAGAGTAAATTGAATCTGATGTATCAGTCACTGGCACAAATTTTTAAGTATCCTAGTGTGGGGGGGTTAGCTCGGCAGCGGGTGTGTGTGATCCCCTGGATGGGCTCCCCACACAAAAACAGGCCCAGCAGACGGAGGTTGTGGTTTTCAAGATCAAAAAGGTGCAGTTTATTTCTCTATTTACAGTGACAAAAAACACAGCAAAGCAAAAAGAAACATAAACAAAATAAACCCTGGTCAGCTTGACCTCTGACTAAACATGCAGGTTTCCTAACTAACAACTGGGATCAGCCTGGTGCTGTCCTAGTCCCTAAGTCCCTGGTTTAGTAAATGTCCAAACAAATAGCCACACAGGCTTTGTCTCACCGCACAGGGGTTCACTCTCCCTAGACAGTCCACACAGGTCTGGGTCCAGGCATGAGCAAACACCTAATGAATCTGGGAGTTTTTATAGAGGCCTTAAACGAG
The DNA here is from genome assembly GCA_029206835.1 of Rana muscosa. Classification (NCBI taxonomy): domain Eukaryota; kingdom Metazoa; phylum Chordata; class Amphibia; order Anura; family Ranidae; genus Rana; species Rana muscosa. The sequence continues at coordinate 210,828,436 of CM055121.1, read as the reverse complement.
CTGACAAGCTTCAGCTGGTCTCATCAACTCCCTGCCTGCACGACGCCCAGCCCTCTCCCTAGAGGTATGAATCATCCATGAGCCCACTAGCCTCAGCTGGGCTTCATCAACTCTCTCCCTAGTTGTATAAGTCGGCATAAAGCCTGAATCTGGGAGAAATATACCTACCCCCCTGGATGCAACCAGGTGACTTTACCTTCCTGCTGTCACACCTAGGTAGTTTTGATCCAAAGATCCAAGTCTAACAAAAGCTGCAGCTACCAATTGCAATACTAGTTTTTTGGTCCCTGAAGATAGTGTTTACAGAATTAACACAACCAAACAATAGGGTTTGAGGGTTGTGCTGAAGGGATATTTTATTATGCTCTGGTGGACACTCCCAGTTTTTCTAACTATCTATATTTTCACCTAGCAAGTTTTCACAATCGTATAACCAACATAATATTAAATATAATACAATTATGATGTGATAGACAGCAAATATGATATGGATCCTATGTATGCCTCTCTTGGGATGTGTCACCTTCGCTTCACATAATTTGGGGCTTGTAAGACCTCATTATCATCCAAAGAATGATTCCCCTTACCTCTCTTTCTTGTGACAACTGAAAAACTTTTGATTTCAAATCATTTTCCTTCTCTTTAAAAATTGTTGCTATGACAATTAGAGAGGGTCTTTAAGTGGTTCTTTACCCTTTTAAAGTGATTATAAAGTCTTGTTTTTTTTCTATAAAAATAACAAACATGTTATACTTACCTGCTCTGTGTAGTGGTTTTGCATAGAGCAGCCCAGATTCTCCTCTTCTCTGGTCCCCCCTCGGCTCTCCTGGCCCCTCCCTTCTGTCGAGTGCCCCCACAGCAAGCAGCTTGCATAGAATGCATTAGGGTGAAAAAACACAGGGGTTTACAAATCCTTTAAGGCCTGAGTCACACCTATGCATTGTTAGTGCTTTTTGCATTTTGCACATTCTTTAAGAATGCGTGCGGCGGGCGCACTTCCCGTGACCCTGCCCGCGGGACCCGCGGACTCGATGTCCGCCGGTGTCCCGCGATCGGGTCACAGAGAGGCAGAACGGGGGGATGCCTGTGTAAACAAGGCATCTCCCTGTTCTGCCTAGTGACACTGATCGTCTGCTCCCTCTCATCGGGGAGCAGCGATCAGTGTTGTGTCACAGCCCCACCCCCACACAGTTAGAATCACTCCCTAGGACACACTTAACCCCTTCCTAGCCCCCTATTGGTTAACCCCTTCCCTGCCAGTCACATTTATACAGTAATTAGTGCATTTTTATAGCACTGATCGCTGTATAAATGTGAATGGTACCAAAATATCATCAAAAGTGTCCGATGTGTCTGCCATAATGTCACAGTTACAATAAAAATCGCTGATCGCCGCCATTACTAGTAAAAAAAATAATTATTAATAAAAATACCATAAAACTATCCCCTATTTTGTAGACACTATACTTTTACCAATCAATAAACGCTTATTGAGAAAATTGTCGCTCTATTTTTGTTTATAGCACAAAAAATAAAAACCGCAGAGGTGATCAAATACCACAAAAAAAAAGCTCTATTTGTGGGAAAAAAAGGACGTCAATTTTGTTTGGGAGCCACATCGCACAACCGCACAATTGTCAGTTAAAGCGACGCAGTGCCGAATCGCAAACAATGGCCTGGTCATTTGGCAGCCAAATCCTCCGGGGCTGAAGTGGTTAACATGGTTTCCTATGGAGCACATTCTGTAGTGCAAATCTGAAAACTGCAAAAATAGGTGTGAATCAGGCCTTACTAACATTGGGTTTCACATGTCATGCGACTTGGGGGTCTCACAAGTTGGGTCTTAAGTCGTGATAGTGTGAACTGAGCCTGAGTCTAGGTTCACAATGGTTAGATTTGGCACGCGATTTGACATCTGCGACGCCGCACCGATTCCCAAAGTAGTTCCTGTACTACTTTTGGCGACTTCGGGGTGCGATTTGTATAGACATCTGTGCAGGAACCCACACAGATGTCTGTCAAATCGCTGCTGAAGTCGGACTGCATTGCCGGGTTAGAAATCAGCTTAACTCGCACGATTTCTAACCCGCGGCAATGTGAACCTGGGCTAAACCTCGGTTGTCAGCAAGAGAGCGCAAGCAACCGGGGTGCTAGTGTGACATGTCTCTCAACTAAAAATTGTAACTTTTTTGGGGGGGAAAAACGATGCTGTTACTGTATCTTGTGACATGTAGGAATGTATTCATGCAGACTTGTAAAAGGTCCACATTCAGCATCCACTTTATTAATTGAGTTCATATTTCTATGTGATTGCTTCCCATACAAAAATACTATAGACTGTGTCTTTACCATAAAAACCCCGGACAGTGCTGGAGAATAATATCCCAGCTGTGAGTTTCCTGGCTTGCTATTCACCCAGCTATTTCTGAGGCTCACAGGGAAATCATGTTAACAGCTGCTCACATTCATATTCATAGCTGTTTATATAAGGAAAGGAGGACTCCGAGCCAGTAGACTATAACAGTTATTGACTGTTTATAAAGGTTATCCAATGTAACAGTTTTTATCAGCAGTAATTGTTCCAATGATTTAAACTGCTTGTAAACAGTAGGAGCCACAATTTTAGCAAATAGACAATAATTGACATTTTTATTTAACAGTAAAAAAAAAAAAAAAACTGCATGTCTTTAAAAGCACTGTATTATATAAACATTTGTGTAAATATTATATAAATAATAAACAAAATATCAATATATGAAAATGAATTATTACACTGTGTATTTTGAAGCTAAATTCTAGTTTAAAAAAAACAGCAAATGGCTTGGGTAAAATAAAAATAAAAAGTATATTTTTCTGCAGTAATACTTTTCTACCAGAAGATGTCCTCAGTCCTCCAGGTTGAATGGCAGTCAATATCATTCAGCCCACTTCCTCTGAGCCCAGGCTGCCATGGACTGGCCTCCTGGGGCAGCATCATCACCCAATCTGGGCTCAGAATACTACAACACTGAACGGCCTTTAAATTAAGGTGACCAGATTTTTAAAATGAAATCTGGGGACATATTTTTTTCTTACTAGTAATGGCGGCAATCAGCGGCTCTCTGCCCGTTGCCGCCGCCGCCCGCCTCACAGCCTGTCAAGTCTTACTCTCCAGGCCCCGGCTACTACTGGGTGGGGAGCGGAGGAAGATCACTCCGCCAGGGAAGGCAAGGAGATAAGCAGGCAGGCGGCTGGCCGGGACTTGAGCCAAGGCAGAAGAACATGCGAGCGGAATGGACATGCACCCGAAACTGAAGAAATATTCCCTCTGCTCCGACCAGCACATGATCATCAGAAAGGGGCACAGATAATGGAAAAAAATACACCCCTCTAAGCTAGTAGGAGCGGGGGGGGGGGGTGTAATTCTTTTTTTTTTTTTTTTTTATTCTGCACTGACTGTCTTTGAAATTGCCCCAGCCTTTGTTCAAATCCGATCTGGGGACAAAACCGGGGACAGACTTGGTCCAGGGACAGTGTCCTCAATCCGGGGACTGTCCCCTGAAACTGGGGATGTCTGGTCACCCTACTTTAAATGTCATTATGTAAGTACTGTTAAGTCTACCAGTAAGGACTGCCAGAGGAGAAGCGGAAGGACCTATGACTTCATTGGACCAGCCAGAGGGCCCTTACAAAACAAAATACGTATATATATTTTAAATGTTCCCAATTTTCATGATTACATATCCATAGGCCAATCTATTCTGCAGAAGCAGTTACTGTCTATTTTAGATTCTTGGTCTCTGGAGGGTCATGATTCCAAGTTCTCTTGTCTGTTTCTGCCATTTAAGGAAGCAGGGAAACAGAATCTCTTCAATAAAGGTGCAGTTGTAGGTTGTGGTTTAAAAACGGGATGGAAATAGAAACTAACTTCAGATTTAAAGTGTATGAATAAACAGTTTTTTCGTTTTCAAGTAGAGTGGTGATGGGGTTAGAACCTTTGTCGGGTTTTATTGTTAAAAATGTAACAATCTGTTCCACACACACTCCTTATATGCCAGAGTTTAAATGCACAGTGCTCAGCAGCAATGTTACCGTGTAGAATCATGACAATAAAACAGCACACAGAAATTCAGTTTAGAGATGCTTTCCTTACATTGGTGGTCAATGGAGAGTCAAAGCAACATCCCCTCTCACACTGCTGGTGAGTGAGCCCCCCATTATAGTGCCTGCATTATACTGCTTCCCTTTGTAGTGCAGCTCATCATTTTAGTAATAGTATGTACCCTCCAGTGCCATGATAGCATCCCCCCAGTGCCACCAATATATGCCCCCTAGTGTTACCATAATGTCTCCCCATGCTACCATTGTGTCAGAAGTGTTTTCCTTCTTCCTCCCCTATATACACAGTGGCTCAGGGAAGTGGCGGCGAGACAAAGCTAACTGGTAGAAACTTACAAATCCTTCTGTAACTAATGGCATCAGTATATTTTGCAAGAATAGGGTTGCAACGGTCTTAAGAGAGCGTTTTGCTTTTACTAGGTGTGCAAACGAAATCAAAAAATTTTGATTCATTATGTACACAAATTTGTTTAAATTTGTTTAATTTGTTTACGGAATTTGTTTTGTTTTTTCGTATTCAAATCGATTAGAATTTTCCAAATTCCAAACGATTGGAATTTTCCAAATTCAAAACGATTCTTATTCTATTTGAATTCTATTTAAATTTAAATGGAATTCTATTTGAATTGCATTCGAAATTCGAATTATGGATGGTGATTATAGTCTTTCCATTCCATTCTATTCTATTGTTTTTTGTATACAATTCTTCTATTTTCTATTCTATTCAAAATTCGCATTTCGGAAAACGGTTTTATATTTATATGCTTTTCTATTCTATTATTATATTTTATTTTCTATTCGATTCTATTTTATTCTATTCTTTTCTTTTCTATTCTATTCAAATTCGCAATTATTTCAGAAAGTGGTTACGGTATATTCTTTCTATTCTATTCTGTTGTTTTTTTTCTATCCTATTCTGTTATTTTCTATTCTATTCTAATCGATTCTTTTCTATTCTATTTAAATTCAGACTGATTCTATTAGAATTTTGGGAAATGGCTATATTCTTTCTATTCTATTGTTTTTTTTCTATTCTATTCTCTTATTTTCTATTCTATTCTCTTCTTTTCTATTATATTCATTTTCTGAATTCGAATTGATTTAAACTCTATTCAATTCTACTCTATTTTATTGTTTTTTAAATTCTATTATTTTATTTTATTAAGTATTTTTTTTTTATGTTATTCTTTTCTATTGTATTCAAATTCAAATGTATTCTATTTGAAATATGAATTTCAGATTTCATTTTATTCTATTCTTTTTTATTCTTTTCTATTCTGTTCTTTTATTTTCTATTCTATTTTGTTCTGTTTTACTCTATTATATTCTGTTCTTTTATTTTCTGTTATATTCTTTTCTATTTTTTATTTTATTTCTATTCTATGCCTTTATTTTCAATTCTATTTTATTCTCTTTGGAAATTGTAAAACAAATTGAAAACTATTTGAATTCGAAAACTATTCAAATTTTAAATTGATTTGAAAACTATTTGAATCTATTCGAATTTCGTCCAATTTTTTATTTTTTTTTGGATTTGTTTAAATGTGTTACTATTGCAATTCGGAAAACGAAAAATTTGTCAGAATTTCGATTCGGAACGAAATGAACTGCACATGTCTAGCTTTCACCCATCATGAGATGTTTCTTGTGTGACACATTGATAACGAGACACCTTTTTATAGGCCATCAGTTGAGACTGAATCAGCTGATATTAATTTGCACTGACAAGGAGCAGGATTGCTTTTTTATTTACTGATAGATTTCAGCTTGTGTTTTCTCTTTCCATGCCTTTTTGCACCTCTATTTCTTCGTGTGTTCAATACTTTTTCCCTGTGTCATTCCATTTCTGATTCTAATTAGCTCTTCAATACTCTCTCCAAAACTGAAAAGTTTTGGCTATACCTGCACTTAAAGTGTATAGACTTTAACTGTAAACTGTTTGTGACTTGGTAGATTGTTTTAGGGGGGCAGAATTGGTGATGGCTGCAGAGCTTGAAAGGATAGTTCACCTTTACCACAAAACTGCCTATGCAGATAAGGGGCATCTTTAGATACAAACAAACTGTGCAGCCCTGACTAAAGTTGAATAAAGCCCCTGCTATAGGTGTAGGCAGTGGCGGCTGGTGCTCCAAAATTTTGGGGGGGGGGGGGGGGGTCGCAAACAAACGGAAAAATTCTGAAAAAAAAAACATCAATTGCAGTCTCACTGTGCCCAAACCCAGCCACTGTGCCATCAAATGCAGCCACTGTGCCCATCAAATGCAGCCACTGTGCCCATCAAACGCAGCCACTGTGCCCATCAAATGCAGCCACTGTGCTATTAAACGCAACCACTGTGCCCATGAAACGCAACCACTGTGCCCATCAAACGCCTTTGATGGACCATTTACTGTGCCCATCAAACGCAGCCACTGTGCTATCAAATGCAGCCACTGTGCCATCAAATTCTACCACTGTGCCCATCAAACGCAGCCACTGTGCCCATCAAACGCAGCCACTGTACCATCAAAAGCAGCCACTGTGCCATCAAACGCTGCCACTGTGCCCATCAAATGCTACCACTGTGCCATCAAATGCAGCCACTGTGCCATCAAACGTTGCCACTGTGCCCATCAAATGCTACCACTGTGCCATCAAATGCAGCCACTGTGCCCATCAAATGCTGCCAGTTTGCCCATAAAATGCTGCCACTGTGACCCCCCCGCCCGCTCGCCGTCTGCCCGACACTTACCCTGTCTCAGTGGAGCAGCGGGGTCCTTCATGTGTCTCCTCCCATCCTCTCCTCCCGTCCTCATCTCCCGCCCTCTCCTCCTGATAGGCATCCAATAGCAGCATAGGCCATTTACATACCTTATAAAGCCTGACTGGAATACTCCCAAGACGTTGCTAAGTACTCCCAGGACGTTGCTAAGCGAGACCTAGCATCACTGTTCACCTCCACCATCACAGGAGTGAGCTCTCAAATGCTGCATCAGGGGTGAGAAAGAGCATGTGAGGGGGTGTGAATCAGAGAAAGAGCTCACTCCTGTGATGGTGGAGGTGACCAGTGATGACTAGGCCTCACTTAGCAACATCCTGAGAGTATTTCAGTCAGGCTTCATAAAGTATGTAAATGGCCTACACCTATAGCAAGAGTATTATTTATCTTTAGTCAGAGCTTTACAATTTGATTCAGTCTTCAAACATCCCTCACCTGCACAGGCAGGTTTTTTGTAAAGGTGAACTATCCTTTTAAATGGCTTTGTAGCCTATATTAGATAACATTATAATACTTTGGTGATATAAGAATAATTTAAATTTCCATATACTACAAGTACAGTTCAAGACCTGAATGGCTTGTTAAAAGTCCAGTCCACCCACAATTTATATTTTTGTTATAGGAGGAGCCAGGTGGGCTGAGTCAGCCTCATCTTTCCCATATATCATAGATACTCCAACAGTGAGATCTCCTGGTCCCAACTCCTGTTCACATGGGAGGGTTGGCTGTTCCTACCCACCCCTTTGTGTTCCAGAGCCTCCTCTTACATTCTCCATAATATAAAAAATAGGTAGAGCGATAAGCCCTCATAAAGGCCATGGGAGGCTTACAGATCCGGTACCCTTAATATACTGTAAGTTGTATACTACAAGCCTGTAAATGACAGCTGTGCATGGATTTTTAAATTTATATGATAGGAGGTCAGATGACTTAATTACAGGTCTTATTATGGTAGCCTGAGATATCTATATCAGACTAAAGATATGGGAATCCAATGTTACATTCTCATATTACTTGTTAGGCCACAAACGGATCAGGAACAGGTTATGACTTGTTAAAGCTTAAAGCGGAGGTTCCGCGGCAAATATTTTTTTTGTTTTTGGTTGCATTCAATGTATTTTTAGATCACCAATAGTACTCACGTGTTTGGTGACTTCAAACCTCTCCTGTCTGTTTTCGGGCAAAAGATGAACTTTTAAAATCAGCTATAGAAATTTTCCATTTTGCTTGTGGGCATTGTGAAGCCCACAAGCACTGACTTCCTGGAAGCGGTGGACGGTGTTCTGCCGAAGAAGGTCCCCCCGGCGGAAAAGGACCCCCCTGTACTGCGCAGGCGCGGCACGAACCTCAAAGGAGTTTCTGAAAGTAGCCGAACATGTAGAGCTGCGAGTTAGCTCTACACGGCGCCTGCGCAATGACTAAGAGCCGTGTAGAGCTGACTGCGCAGGCGCCGTGTAGAGCCGACTCACAGCTCTACACGTTCGGCTACTTTCGGAAACTCCGTTGAGGTTCGTGCCGCGCATGCGCAGTACAGGGGGGGGGGGAACCTTATCCGCCGGGGAACTTTTTCTGCAGGACATGCGAACTCCCAGATTACATTGCGGGAGAATAGAAACGCCTACTCCCGCGGGAGTGAGTACCCGGAAGCCGAAATTGACATAGCCATAATACGGTATGTACAACAGAAAAAAAAAAAAGATGTGGCTACTGGACATGTTAGTAGTGTAAGGAGTGTGCTCGTATATAGATGTTATTTTGGGTGACACTCCGCTTTAACTCCACACAGATATTACAAAACACCAATTAAAGTGTTACTAAACCCAGGACCCTGCATTTACTATATCCAGTTTCCTACAGTGCACAGAACATGGAAATGCAATTATTTTAGTAAATATAAACTGCTAAATACGTTTACTCGTCAGCAGTATATGGCAGTCTTGTGACTTCTATCAGAGTATGGTTAAAGCTTGTAGGAGGAGTTTTCATTCTCCCCAGATTGCCCTATGAGGCTGCAGGACCCCTGACCCTCTGTCTGGACAGTGCTGATTGGCCTTGTGCTGATCACATGTACCCTTTCAAGAAAAAACAACAACTTTCTAGCAATACACACCAAAACACATGTGCAGAGTGACTCCAAAGGCTCTGTTCTATCAGCAGATGTATTGGGGACAGCAAAAGAAGGGAAGGTTTAGAAAAGACAGGATCAAACAGCCTTTTTACACAATGCGGAGGATTAAAGTGGTTGTCAACCCATTACAACCACTTTAACCTACAGGTAAGCCTAGATTAAGGCTTACCTGTAGGTACAAGAAATATCTCCCAAACCTAAAAGGTTTAGGAGATATTTGCAGAAATAGCAGCACCGATGTCTACGGCGCATGCGCCGTAGACATCGGGTGCAGGCGCACTGAGCGTGCCGTTTCTAACAGCGATCATGCCGTTAGTGGCGGCACCAGCGCGCATGCGCGGGAGTGACGTCATCGCGGCTACGGCCAGTCACAGCGATACCCGGAAATTACTCCGGGATAGATGGCGGCGTCGGAGAAGGCGAACGAGGGCCACTGCGGGGGCTTTTATCTCTCTCTATGCTATGCATACTAGCTCGTTATGCCTTTGTCTTTTTTTACCGAGACAGTTTACCTCCTCTTTAACCCCTTAGGTTCCACAGTGATTATAACAAGTATGCTTTACTGCTTATACAGACTGATAGACTGATTTTACTGTTGTGGGTTTAGTAACACTTTAATACACTTAAAAATTATATAAATATATATATATGTATATTTGTTTTTCTCTTCCACTGTATTGCAAGAGGGCTCAGCCTACATGAGAGTTCTGTATTCAAAAGTGTCACATGCCTGATAAAGGGGTCCTGCGTGGCTCCGAAACGTCGCTTTTCGCTGTAATGATGTGATCGCTGATCAACCACTTCCCTACCCGCCCATAGCCATATAACATCTGCAGGTGGGATCTCCCATCCTGGGCGGGCGTCATATGACGTCCAGGGCTTCCCGGTGGTAAAGGGAGCCGATGCGCGTGCCAGGCACCCACGATTACTCGTCACAGAGCAGGGATGTGGATCTGTGTGTGTAAACACACAGATCCATGCCTGTCAGGGAAGAGGAGACTGATCATGTGTTCCTAGTATATAGGAACACCGATCGGTCTCCTCCCCAAGTCAGTCCCCTCCCACGACAGTTAGAATCACTCCCTAGGACACACGGTTAACTCTTTGATCGCCCCCTAGTGTTAACTCCTTCCCTGCCAGTGACATTTATACAGTAATTTGTGTAATATTTATATCACTGATTGCTGTAATAATGTCACTGGTCCCAAAATAGTGTCAAAAGTGTCCGATCTGTCTGCCACAATGTCACAGTCACGATAAAAATCACAGATTGCCGCCATTACTATTAAAAAAAATAATAATAATAAAAATGCCATAAATCTTTCCCCTATTTTGTAGGCGCTATAACTTTTGCGCAAACCAATCAATATATGCTTATTGCGATTTTTTTTACAAAAAATATGTAGAAGATTACATATTGGACTTAAATGAGGAAAAAAAAATATTTTTTTGAAAAAAAAATTGGATATTTATTATAGCAAAAAGTTAAAAATATTGTGTTTTTTTTTCAAAATTGTTGCTTTTTTTTGTTTATAGCGAAAACAAAGAAACAAAAAAAAAAAAAACGCAGAGGTGATCAAATACCACCAAAAGAAAGCTCTATTTGTGGGAAGAAAAAATTATAAAAATGTCATATGGGTACAACGTAGCATGACCGCGCAATTGTCATTCAAAAATTATATCGCTAAAACTTGAAAATTGGCCTGGGCAGGAAGGCGGTAAAAATGCCCTTTATTGAAGTGGTTAAAGCTTTGGTCCCATTTTTGGAGATCCTGGTGTGCTGGTGAGGTGACATTACTTTCTCTGCATTCAAAAGCAGTGCAGCAGTGTTGTCACAGGAAGCTGCATGAAGTTGACTCCTCTGGTAGAATTTATATTTTACAATTTGATATTATTAAACCGGATTTTTATAGTGCTAACAGTTTGTGCAGTGCTTTACAAAATAAAGGGTGACAGGACATTCATATTATTTGATATATATAAATATAGATCATGAACAATGTTTAACTGCTAATAAAATCAAATTACAGCTCCAAATGACAATGTATGGTTGTCTTAATTTGGCAGCAATGTTCATGACCAAGGTTTGGAAAATGTTTCTTTATAAACCAGACTACTTATTTAGACAATGCAGCACAGATTCATGGACGGCTGCGGCGCTAATATTCATTAGCGTTGTGTTTGTTCTCCATGCTTCTATTATTCTCGGGGGGTTATAACTCAGAATCAGGCCCAAAAATTCTTTATTTTTAGTTCAAATAATAAAATGATTCTCATAAACGAAAGGGAAAAAAAATATTTACTCTGGGAAATGTTGCTTTACTTAAATGCATATGACCCTGATTAAATTATTTAATGCTTGCCAAAAAAAAAAAAAAAGCACTGGAAACAGAACTCTTCTAAGGGACTTGTGTGAACATTCAGCAAGGACTCTCAGTAGATTCTCAAAATAGTGATTTTTAGTGCTGATACACTATACTGCCAAAGTATGTGGGCATTCTTCCAAAATGTTGTGTTCAGGTGCACAAAGCCAGCTCCATAAATACGTTGTTACATGAGTTTGGGTTGGAGGGACTCAAGTGGCCTGCATTGAGTTCTGACCTCACCGAACACCTTTGGAATTGGAATGCTGATTGTGAGCCAGGTCTTCTTGTTCAACATCAGTACCTGACTTCACAAAAACTTTTGGATGTATGGGTACAAATTTCCACAGACACATTCCAAAATCTTGTAGGAAGTCCTCCCAAAAGGGTGGAAGCTGTTATAGCCACGTTGGTGTCAGTGGGAGGAAAAGTGATTTGTATCAGTGGGAGGAATAGTACCCCAAAGGTCGAATAAAGGCAAGCAAAGGGCTGCTGCAGATTAAATAGAAAACCACCATACTGTATACCCACAGTACCACCATACTGTATACCCACAGTACCACCATACTGTATACCCACAGTACCACCATACTGTATACCCACAGTGCCACCATACTGTATACCCACAGTACCACCATACTGTATACCCACAGTACCACCATACTGTATACCCACAGTGCCACCATACTGTATACCCACAGTACCACCATGCTGTATACCCACAGTACCACCATACTGTATACCCACAGTACCACCATACTGTATACCCACAGTTGATCCAGAGCATGGGTCTCCAAACTTTCTAATCAAAGGGCAAGCATACTGTTCTTCAGACTTTAGGGGGGCCGGACTGTTGCCAGTTGGAGTAGATAATGCCCTAGTGTAAGCAATTTACAGACTTGGTTGTCAGTAGGAGTAAGGAAATTACATAGTACTTGTGATCAGTGGGAGGAGGAATAGTGCCCCATCATTTGTATTAGTGAGAGGAATAGTGCCAATTGTTACTATCAGTGAGGGGAATAGTGCCCCATCGTTGGTGTCAGTGAGAGGAGTAGTACTTAATCATTGGTGTCAATGGGAGTAGTGCCTCATTGTTGGTGTCAGTGGGAGGAATAGTGCCCCATTATTGGTGTCAGTCATTGGAATAGTGCCAGATCGTTGGTGTCAATGGGAGGAATAGTGCCTCTTCGTTGGTGTCAGTGGGAGAAATAGTGCCCCATCCTTGGTCTCAGTGGGAGGAACAGTGCCTCATCGTTAGTGTTAGTGGGAGGAATAGTGCCTCATCATTGGTATCAGTGGGAGGAATAGTGCCTCATCATTGGTATCAGTGGGAGGAATAGTGCCTCATTGTTGGTGTCAGTGGGATGAATATTGCCTCATCGTTGGTGACAGTGGGAGGAATAGTGCCCCTTCATTGGTGTCAGTCAGTGGAAGCAATTGTGCCTCATCATGAGTGTCAATGGCAGGAATAGCACCCCATCATTGGTGTCAGTGGGAGGAAAAGTGCTTGGTATCAGTGGGAGGAATAGTACCCCAAGAGCCGGAGAAAGGCAAGCAAAGGACTTCATCTGGCCCCTGGGCAGTTTAGAGACCACTAAATCAAAGGAAGGCAAAAAATCCCTTTAAAGCGTGGCCCAATTTGCTCCCTCAGTGGAAAATCTTTAGTGATCCCAAAGAATGTAAAGAAAACAGAAAGGTTGAATTTAAAAATCGAAATCAGCATCTCGAAAGGGGAAAGGGAACTCAGGAAGGCAAAATATACACAAATTAAAACTTCAGCTTTAAGTGGGGGAGGGAGGGGGAGGGGGAGATAAGTGTTAAAGGTTAGTTTAGGTGATAGGTACATTTTTAGGGTCAACCTAAGGGTCTAGATAAGCTTAAGGTAGCCATAGATGGATACAAATTTAAAAGGCCAGTTCAGCAGACTTATTTTGATCTACAGTATGCATTCTGAAAGTTCTGAGTTCTGCTCAGGGCAGCCATCAGATATTTTGGGCCCCCTTACACAGCTTTAGGCCTACCCCCCAACCACCAACATTCTAGGGTCAGAAGAGGTCAAAAGAAACTGTGGTTATGCCAGCATCTCCTGGATAGATGTACACCTCCTCACCTCCCCCACCAACGCCATTGCCCACCCCCTCCTCTGCTGTTATGGGTATATGCAGGACAGGTAGGATATTGTGTGCGCTGCTGGGAGAGCAGCGCTGCCACTTGTAGACACAGGAACCGGGCTTCCGTGTTTACAAATTACAGCAGTGAGCACCAAGTACAGGGTCAGAGGTGGCGGAACCTCCGGGGACCGGGCCCCTCATGACATCCGGGCCCCCTACATGTGTATGGGCTGTCCCCCCCTGATGGCAGTCTTGGTTCTGCTGTAAGAATACAATGTCCCGGTGGAGGGGGATACTGCTATAAACCTTGTTTGTGTGGATGGAGGAATCTGAATGATTGTTTTTTCATGCTAACTGAACGGGGGGGGGGGAAAAATTATCTATGGCCAGTTTTAGGGGTCAGAGAGCATTTTGGGGGTGCATTTACTTGATTTTGATGCTGGTATTCCTGTTGAAAAAACCATCATACCAAAAAGTAAAAAAAAAACTCAACCTTTCTTGGAACTGTTACTATAGCATATACACATTATACAGTAACAAATGGCATCACAGGGAACATGCAGTAGGTGCAATATTTTACCAGAACACCTTCTTTTTTTGACATGAGAAGTTTATTACAGCATAGTACAAATCAAAAATGAATGTTTTAATGGAAAAACACTATTAATACTAGGGGAATAAGAGAGACCGCACAATAACATGTTAAAAGTACACCATTATAGCTGAGCCCCTCCTTGTGACCGTGTTACATTGGGAAGGCAGCATTGTGACCTTCCAAGCTACAGTCATAATTTGATCCTCTTCTACAGTGCCCATTTGTCTAATTTGTAACTAAGTCCCAGGGACAGCTGAGAACTGAAGCCTTGATTGAAGATAATCTTCCAGAATTAGAACGTCAAGAATTGAAAGAATCACAAGACTCCAATTCTTCCACTATCAATTAAAGGCCACACTCCCTTTCTAATTGTCAAGTGACATGATTGCTATATTACCTTCTCTCAGTGTGAATAAGAACATGCCGACTGAGGAAGCTATTGAGGCAAAGGGATGCAAGTGGAAAAATCATTTACTGCCACCCTCATAGCTGCCATCTGTCCCTCTTTTCTCCTCTCAGTTGTCCCTCTTTTTAATCTCTACAAAAAATATTTTTTAACAACCAAATGCATTATATTACTGTAGCGGGCAGTTCCTCCCCTCTCACCGTTTCCCTCTATTAAAGTTCTGCTCGCAAATGTCTCTGGTCTAGGGGTATGATAGGGGAGGGAGAGGGTGCGCGACACCTGGCTTCCACCACAGATGTACAATGCCTTCCTTTACCTTCGGGCCTATGTTGTACATCGGATCCTCCCTCCAAGAGTCTCCGAGAACCTCGTCTGCCAGGAACTGAGCCCCACACCGTTAAAGTCCAACACTCCTTTATTTAGCACATAACATGGACTCCCTTGGCTATAGAACAGAAAAGGGGGTGTGGGTGCGAATAGGCCCAGACACAAGTTCGATCCTCCACTCTCCTCCAAAGAGTGGGTTATGGTCTCCGCACGAGGGAAATTCACCTTCCGGGCGGTCTCCGACAAGAGACTCACCCATCACCGGCAGTATGCTGCACCGGGTCTTCAGATGAGGAGCTCTTCCCGGTCCATTACGCCCACCTTGGATTCAGGCATCCATCTCCGGAGTACCTTAGGATCCTTCCCTCGCGGAACTCAGTGTTGGGCACTGAGCTCCGGACCGCCGTCCGAGTACCTCACCCCAGGCTAAAGGTGTCAGAGGTGGAACACGATCTCCGGTGGTCCTCTAGGCCTAGTCCGCCTAGAGGACGAGCACGAACTCCGTCCGCAGGCTAAAGGTGCCAGGGACCAACTCCCCCGTGACCAAGATGGCCGGCCCCTTTATCCCCTCTCCCAGCAAGCACGGCGGGTTCCCCGCCCCACCATACCGCTGCCAAGAGAGGACAAAAAGTAGGCTCAGCACACAGCGGTATCCGTCCGTCGGCCCATGGTGACAGCGCCACCCAGTGGACCACCGGAGACACACCACTGGTGTCACCGAAAAATTAAAAAATTTCCCCGGGAAAGTAAGTACCCGCTACATTACCTTAAAACTTTTATCTAACCTCTACATTTTTGTATTTGCTATATTTAATAGCCAGTATATTGGAAATGTAGTTATGGAAAAAGCATTCATAGGTTTAAAGCGGAGTTCCAACTAAAAGAGGAAGCTCCACTTATCAGCCTCCTCCCCCTCCGGTGCCACATTTGGCACCTTTCGGGGGGAAGGGGGAGCTGATACCTGTTTTTGACAGGTAACTGTCCCGACTTCCAAAAAATCTCGCTACGGCGAGATCGCTCGGAAGATCGGCCCCCCTCCTCCTTCCCCCCGCCGCTGGGCCATTCAGAAAGTACAACACGCTTCACACATGCGCAGTAGGGAGCTGGCTGTGAAGCCGAAAGGGGTGCCCCCATAGAGATCCGCATTCCCTGACATGTCCATTGACACAGACAGCAGGACTCAGCCCCGCGCCCCAGCTCCCATGTCACTGAAATTGATTGACAGCAGCGGGAGCCAATGGCTTTTGCTGCTATCAATCTATCCAATGAGGACCATAGACAGTGGCTGGAGCTGCTGAGCTCGTGCTTGTCATTGGAACGATCAGGTTCATGTAGGAAAAAGGGGGGCTCTGGGGGACAGCTGCAGCACAAAAGGTTTTACACCTTAAAGCATATGCATAAGGTGAAAAACCATGAGACTTTACAACTCTTTTAAGTCTTCTTATAGTGAGAACAGGTTTTTTCTGTTTTCTTCAGGTGGCAACAGAGTCTCTTGTTCCATTTTAAATGCTGCTCTATGCATTGACATACCTCCATGGATCTCGATCTGCCTGGACAGTATGGTCGATAACAAGAAGAAAAAAAAAAAAAAAAAAGAAAGGCGCACCAGCCTCGTGCATTACCTTTGGATAAATTTATTTAAAATGAATAAAAGAATCCTACTTACAAACAAACGTAAAAGCCATGCGTTTACAAAGAACCACAGAGTCGCAGCAATGTGTCCAAAACGAATCCACTCAAATTGGTCACGGAGGGATTGACAAAGATCACTGCTGGCTGAGCGTTTCGAAGATGAGTCTTCTTCCTCAGAGCTCAGCACTGTTCCTCTCTCTGACTACCCAATATATACACGCATATGCACACGCCCCTAGCAATGGACAAGGGGTGGAGTACCCACTGGTGTGGGCGGTACATAATCAATAAACCAGCCCACACTGAATGATAGTGGGTACTGGAGAGGGGGGGAGGGGGGAAAGGGACAAGGAGGGAGGGGAGGGAATGGGGAGTGGTACAACAAAAGCCTACACAGGGGTCAAGCAGCTAGTATTAACCATAAAGAGAACTATATATATAAAAATGACATATAAATAAATGGCATATGGATAAGTAGTTCAGCAGCCAGAGGGAAAAGTAGGCAAATGATGATGTTAACATAAGGAAGTGACAACCTACCTCTACAAGGTAGAGACACCTGGACACATAGGGTGTAGTAACCGCAACCTAACAATCCACTGCTGTAATGGTGCGATGTGCATTGATACAACCTGCATCACTGCGCCTGGAGCTTGCCGACCCCACTCTATGATCTGGGACGCACGCTGCGCTCCAGCAGTCCGGATGTGAAGTAATCGCATCCAGGATATCCGCCGTCACTACATAGTGTAGTGTGATTGGTTGAGCGGACGCCATTTTGCTGAGGATTTATCCTCTAGAGGTAGCGATGGGACAAACCTCTAAGACATAACCAATCACACTACACTATGAGGAAGAAGACTCGTCTTCGAAACGCGTCAGCCAGCAGTGATCTTTGTCAATCCCTCCGTGACCGATTTGAGTGGATTCATTTTGGACGCATTGCTGTGACTCTGTGGTTCTTTGTAAACGCATGGCTTTTACGTTTGTTTGTAAGTAGGATTCTTTTATTCATTTTAAATAAATGTATCCAACGGTAATGCACAAGGCTGGTGCGCCTTTCTTTTTTTCTTCTTGTTATCTACCACTAGGATACCCCTATCCGTGAAGGCAGCAAAGCCAAGTGTCATCCATTTTTTCACTTTCAAACTGTCCGGTATTCCACTTGTGCGCAGGAGTTTTTGTTTGTCTTTCGTTTTTCATGGGCAGTATGGTCACCTGCTGATTCGGCGCAATCCACAAACAGCTAAACTCTCCAATAAGAATGCTTTTTTTTAGTCCCCTGAAGTGTAAAAAGAGAATATTCTTCCCAGTCTAGTGTCTGCTATGAGGACTGAGACTAACTGACCGAACACTGAAAAAGACATGGAGGGGCCAATGAAGACTGTACCATATAGCATATAACACTTTGCACAGTCCTGCTTCTGTGTACATTCACACAGAATGCCGGACTCTGCCCCGGCTCCCGGGTGCCCACGTCAATGGATTTGATTGACAGCAGCGGGAGTCAATGGCTGCGCTGATATCAATCTATGCAATCAAGAGCGGAGACAATGGGCAGAGAGGACGCGCGTGTCCCTGCCAAGGAAACAAACGGGCTCAGGTGAGTAAAACGGGGGGGCTAGGGGGCTGGTCAGTGTCAGAAGTTTTTTCACCTTAATGCATCCTATGCAAAAAAAGCACGAGGGTTTACAACCCCTTTAAACCCCCTGCTCGGTTGATTCATTGGGCATATACCTTATTGAGTCCACAGGTTCCGATAAGCCTCTTCAAAATTGGTGGTGGATTCCTTCACTCATGTGAGTTTTGTTGCTGGAATTTGGGACACAAACCCCCCTTTCCCTGGATTAGCCAAAAGAACATTTGTATTTCACTATATGGATTCATTGTACGTTTTGTATTTGTATTTGTGTACTTAGTCATCTGTTTTCAGATTATGTTTATATTTATGGGATATATTATGTTTACACTGTTTAACCGCTTCAGCCCTGGAAGGTTTTACCCCCTTCCTGACCGGAGCACTTTTTACAATTTGGCACTGCATGGCTTTAACTGACAATTGCGCGGTCGTGCAATGCTGTACCTAAACTAAATTTGCGTCCTTTTTTTCCCACAAATAGAGCTTTCTTTTGGTGGTATTTGATAACCTCTGCGGTTTTTATTTTTAAAGCTATAAACAAAAAAAGAGCGGCAATTTTGGGAAAAAACAATGTTTTTAACTTTTTGCTATAATAAATACCCCCAAAAGTTTTTTAAAAAAACAATTTTTTTTCTCAGTTTAGGCCAATATATATTCTTCTACATATTTTTGGTAAAAAAAATCGCAATAAGCATATATTGATTGGTTTGCGCAAAAATTATAGTGTCTGCAAACTATGGCAAAGATTTTTGGCATTTTTATTATTACTTTTTTACTAGTAATGGCGGTGATCTGCGATTTTTAGCGGTACTACAACAATGCTACGGACAGATCGGAGACTTTTGACACTTTTTTGGGACCATTGGCATTTATGCAGCGATCAGTGCAATACAAATGCACTGATTACTGTGTAAATGTCACTGGCAGGGAAGGGGTTAACACTAGGGGGCGATCAAGGGGTAAATATGTGTTCCCTCTGCATGTTCTAACTGTGTGGGGATGTGAGTGATTAGGAGAGAAGCCCTATCGTTTTTCCTACTTCATAGGCTCCTCTCCTCTGACAGCACAGGGATTTGTGTGTTTACACACACAAATCCCGTGCTGGCACTCGTACACGCGGTCACGTGTGACCGGCGGTGATCGTTCCCACCGGCCACGCGCATCGGGTCCCTCGCAGTGCAGCGGGCACGCGCGCGTGCCCTCTGGTGGCCGAAAACGGGTAGGACGTACCTGTACGGGATTTCGCCATTGTGCCGCAGTATATCTGCGTGACACGGTCGGCAACTGGTTAATATGAACACAATATCTATATAAGACACTTTTAGTGTTTGATACGCTCACCAGATTGCACTGTAGCCATACATGTTTATTCATTTTAGTTAGCGCTGCGCATTCCTTTTTCATTTTTACACAATTTTGTCTCTTGCTGTGCTGGCTGCTTCTACACACTTAGGGACTGCCGCGGTATTTACTTTTCCTATTGTTTCATGAGGACCACTTTTGGCCAGACTCCTCTGAACAGTAGATGGGATGTATCTGGTTCCCACTGGTTTGCACCAGATCTGTGTTAATGGCACTGCTGGACACGTTGAAGGGAAATAAGCATGATGTGTCTTTCATCTGCTGCATTAAGTTTCCTTGGCCGACCACAACATCTACGGTCCTCAAAGTTGCCCGTTTCTTTGTGCTTCTTCAAAAAAGAGCTTGATCAACACATCTTGAAACCCCAGTCTGCTTTGAAATATTTGCCGGGAGAGACCTTGCTGAAGCAATATAACCACCTTGTGTCTTGTTGCTGTGCTCAGTCTTGCCATAGTGTATGTCCTGTGCCATGAAACTGTCTTCCACAACCCCACCTTAGAAGAGTTTGGCTTTTCCTCATCCAGTTTTAAGTCTCCTACATAGCTGTTTCTGTTTCAGTTAATAGCTGTGTTTCAACCTACATATAAAATTGATGATCATTAGCACCTGCTTAGTATAATGGGTAATCATACACCTGACTAATCCTACAAAATTCCTGACTTTGTTCAAATGTACAAAGTATGCAAGTGTAATAATTGATGCTGGTTTGAAGCCAAAGGGTATTCACACCAAATATTGATTTG
Source organism: Rana muscosa (assembly GCA_029206835.1). Taxonomy (NCBI): domain Eukaryota; kingdom Metazoa; phylum Chordata; class Amphibia; order Anura; family Ranidae; genus Rana; species Rana muscosa. The sequence continues at coordinate 210,808,274 of CM055121.1, read as the reverse complement.
ATTTAGTTTTTTCTTCTGTTTGATTGCTTTGCATTTTGTAAATTGATCAAAATAAACAATTAAAATATAATAATAATTTAAAAAAAATATTGAAGCATTCTTACTTTGCAGCATGTCTTCACACCTGCCTAAAACCTTTGCTCAGTACTGTACCTCCCAACTTTGTATTTTTATTTTTCCATCAATTGATTTTTATTGTATTATATCAGAGACATAGAGATACAATGCATACATTGTGCAACGTTAGCATATCTCCCAACTTTTGAACTTGAAAATGAGGGACACTTAAGGAAGAAGCTGATCTACGGCATGTGTGGCAAAGAATAGGTGTGGTCAAATGACGATAAATAATGGGTGTGGCTTAATATTGTGATTAAAAAGAAGAAAATTAAACAAAGTGGTAACTATCCCAAATTAAATTCACCCACTGTACACACTGCCCCCTGAGCCTCCTTGTACTTATAAAATATGATTTGATTGCTTTGCCACAAGTAAGAGACTTGCAGACACATATAAACCACAAAACAATAATTAGAAGAATAAAAAACTGGCATTATATATGGTTGCGCTAAACCAGAAAAACATTGAACCTCACAAGACTATACAAATAGAAGGAGAGTCCCCAAGTGATAAAACTGATTTTCAGATGAGGTCGCAGATAATGATTCACACGTGGATCTCAATAAGGTGACACACAGTCAATAAACAGTCCCCTGTGTGACTGACCACCAAAGACACCGCCACCTCAAATGTAGAAAAAATGTCTGCTTACCAGCAGTACTGGGCCTCTTTGTTATAAAAAGACCAGTAACAGTTTTGGCTGATTACCCCGCCAGGGTCTTTCAATGATGTTCCTGCGGACTCTCAGAGGGCCTTAGAAAGAATCCTCCCGCTGGGGTGTCCGTGATGTCAGGCTCAAAGATAAGAAATGCTAAACATAGTGTAAAATCCAATGCAATTTATTATAAAGTTACACTCACATTGTTGTAGTTAAAACCATGAATTGAAATCGCCGGCCGGCATATACACAAGAACACCCACGCTTTCCGGGACTTTCCGGGACTTGTGGGTAGCGATGACGTCAGGCATATTGTCCCACGCGTTTCGTCCGAGATTCACGTAATTCTGGGGCACGGGCGACGTGCTGCGCCATCGCCTTATATAGTAAAGATAAAACCAAGCCTCAATCTGATTCCCAGGAACTCAGCTGGACACCAATCCTGCCTTGTTCGGCCTGGAACATTATATCATCGCTTTAATCCCGTAATATACCAATCGGCACAAAAAAACCTACCCCCATGTGATAATAGATACTCAGCATATCATCATATTAAAAACTATATTGGACTCCTGTCCAAATCACGGGTGAAAAATCAACTCTAAAGAGTGTACCTCACTCTGGTCCCAGAAGTTAGAAGAAAAACATTAAAGGGGAAACTCAAATATATAATGCATATTTAGTGTCCAAATAGACAACTAAAACAAAAAACTAATTTTGCTTCTTAATCACAAAAGTATATAATAGCTTATTGGAGTCCAGAGAGCCCCTCGGGTCACAAACAATAAACATTTATAAACAATATATATGAAAGATTTAAATATTTCTACAAAAGAGGTTTTAAAAGTATTTCAAAATATTTAAATGTCATCATGTTTCCACACCCTCCCCTCTACATGGAAAAACATACCGTATTTGCCGGCGTATAAGGCGGCTGGGCATATAAGACGACCCCCTAATATTCAGTTTAAAACTGTGGTATTGTGCTCTACTCACTGTATAAGACGACCCCCTTGTGCGGTAATACTGTATGTTCAAAAACTAAGAGGCCACAGCCCGCCGGGTGATCTGTAAAGCTGTATGTATTCAGTATATGTGCCGCTTAGCCAATCCCGGCGGTAGCATCGCCCGCCGGGATTGGCTGAGCGGCGCATATACTGAATACATACAGCTTTACAGAGCACCCGGCGGGCTGATATCCACCGGGCAGCTGCTTCACCCGGCGTATAAGACGACCCCAGGTTTTTGGCTGTGTAACTCCGGTGTAAAAGGTTGTCTTATACGCCGGAAAATACGGTACATCAATCTATCTAAATGCATTATTATCCAGCACACCATTATGCATGCCCTTCAGTATTTTAGGAATCATCAACAAAGGCATTGACATCTACGTCCACATTGAGGCCTAAAGGGGAAAAACATCCTATTTTGAAAATCCACTTCATTTCCAGTTGTGAGATTCCTCCCACCAAAGAACGTCCCCTCCAATATCTGTCAATGCACAAAAAAAATTGGGATTTGTGGGATCACTATTGTGCACCAATGTGTAATGTTTTGAAACCGAATGGTTCTTAAAGCCCTTCCTGATATTGTTGATATGCTCATTTCATTTCACCTGTAAGGCCCACTTGGTCCTGCCCACATACTGAAGTCTGCAAGGACATTGTAATAAATATACTACCCCTGTAGTGAAACAAGTGATAAAAGGTCTTATCTTAAAGTTATGGGAAGAACTTGTAGATATAAATTCTCTGGTAATCCTATGTCTGCTCCCATTTAGGGGGCATACTTGTAATTTCCTACATTGGTAGTAACCGTCAAGATCCTGAAAGAAAGGAGTTCGTTTATAAGGTGGATTGAGAACACTAGGAGTAATGTTATCTCTAAGTGAAGGTACTCCTCTGAAGATCACTTGATGGGGCTCCTCAAGACTTGAAAATTATTTCAAATGTTGCACTATGGTTAAAAGCCTCAGAAAGGCTAACCTAGGAAGTTTCTGGAGAGGAATAAGGTATTGTTGGGTTTACATACCCTATTGGTCCTCTTTGCTGGCTAGCTGAGAGCTAGAAAATTGTACCTATGGTCGGTCTTTCACCAAATAATCCCACAATAAAGGAACTGAATTACTGCCTTTTACCACTCACTTGTTCAACTACACACAATCCCAGATGTCTGAACATTCCTTAATAAGCAGTTTTGTTGAATTTATGCATAACACTATTTAGGTATTTGGAAAATGTTTGGCTGTTTTTCAGTGACCCCAAAACTCCAGTTAATAATTGTTTGCTTGTTTCTTCCCATCAACATCACACAGTTCCAAAATAATAAAATGAAAAGGCGGTAATTTTTCATTTCTGTTTTGTTGGGAATTTGATTTGACGTTACCCTTGTTTTGTGAGAATTTATTTGGGTGTTTGTGTCCTGCAAGAAAAAAAAACATCATAAAATCTGATTGTGTCCAGATGTATTTGGTGTGCATCTCATGTGTTTCATAACTGCTTTGAAATACTAGTCATTGGCTGTGGAGTGCAAAACCTACTGCTGAGGGACTTGTTATTAAGAAGAAGAACTGGGGTCAGTGTGGTTAAGCTCACCATTAAACCCAGAAGAACAGATAGTCAGAGATGTAATGATCTTTATAATCTACACATCATGGATTTGACTCTAAACAAATGGACCAGAATGGCAAATATATATATATATATATATATATATATATATATATACATTTTTAAGATATTTTTATTGAATTTTTTGCATCAACATACAAAAGAAAAACTTTGGTTATTCAATGCATTGTAATATTGCAGGAATACACTTGAGTGGTCAAGCCAAATATTTATTTAATTGTTGTCACCATACAGAGATTGGTTGCTAGACCTGAGCAAATTAGGGGGGGCTCTGTCACTTTGTCCTTCGTGGGCAAGGTAACAGTCTCCCTCTAACTCCTCCAGAAATAAATCTGCCCATGACAGATTATACTAAATAATATAAATGTTTTTCAAAACATTTTACCGTAGTTTTGGATTGAGTAGAGAATGATAAAACCCTCTGCCAGGTTATTATTACTGTATAAAAATTCTGTTGAGAGAGCCAAACCATTGAACTAAGAGTCCAAAGTCTTTTAATATTGGTGTTTATTCACAACAAGAAAATAAAAGAAAGCCATGGTTTGGGCGGTTCAAAGATTCCCTTCTGCAAGGCTAAATAAATGTACAGTATGTAGTTGGGAGGATTCAAAATGGCAAAGTTAGCACAATAAATTTTTTGGAGATACGGTAAAGAGTGCCCCAGCGTTATGTAGCTGCAGCACTTGCTGCACATGAGCGCTCTTCACTGCTTAGCTTCCAAATAATTATATATGATGTTTGAGTCCTCCTAACTTCATAAAATATTAATGCTGAAGAGGAGATCTTTGAACTTCCTGGAAAATGTTGCCTATTTTATATGTTCTTGCTGTGAATGAACACAAGTGGTAAAAGACGTTGGACTTATAGTTCTTTGGTCTGGCACCCCCAATAGACTTTGTATATGTAGACCCCAAACTTTGGCTCCTCAAGATAAGAGGTACCATGTTTGTGCTGAGAGCATACTCACTGGAGCCATTACGCTCCTAATGAGCTCAACTGACATTCTTTGGCCATTAATCACTGATGAGTTGAATCCAGGTCGTCATACAGGTTCCAGGTTTTCATTATGGTCTGTGTCTGCGCTGGCTTCCTCTTATCTGACTTGGCAACCACTTTCACTAAGACAGAAAGTGATGAGAAATCTGAAAAGAGTTGTTACTGAAACATGAAGTAGGGCAAATCTTCAAACTGGTACACCTGTTACAGTGACAACTGTCCAAGTGGCAAATTTCCTTAAAGTGGAGCTTCGCCGAAAAAATAATTATTAAAAGCCAGCAGCTACAAATACTGTAGCTGCTGACTTTTAATATTAGGACACTTACCTGTCCTGGAGTCCAGCGACGTCCGCAGCAGAGGACGAGCAATCGCTCATCACTCTGCTGCCCCCACCGCCATCCTTGTTGAGGGAACCAGGAAGTGAAGCCTTGCGGCTTCACTGCCCGGTTCCCTACGGCGCATGCGCGAGTCATGCTGCGCCGATCTGACTGGTCCTCCTGTGTTCTGGGAGCTGTGTGTCTCCCAGAACACTATGGGTATTCTGCGGGAAGTGACGTGCTTCCCGCAGATTTCCCGCAGAGAGGACTCCCGGAATTGGGTGCAAATACCTGTCTTAGACAGGTATCTTTACCCCCCTCCCCCCTGAAAGGTGTCAATTGTGACACCGGAGGGGGGGAGGGTTCCGATGAGCGAAAGTTCCACTTTAGGGTGGAGCTCCGCTTTAATTTTGTTGAGATTTCCTCTCACTTTCTGCAGCAGGCAGTGCAGGGAAATTTCTTGATAAGTACACACACAGCAAAAGAGGGATTTTTGCAGGTCCTTACTCTATTTAACACCAAAAGTCCCATTTCAAGTGATTCGTACATATGGTCCAGTGATCTTCCAAGACCCAATATTTCTGTTCTAATATAGCACAATTTATTTTTGCTGTTTTGTTCTCTCATGTGAGTCCATGCCTTTTGGAACATATATTATATTATCATAGGTGTGCGCAGCCTATTGCATTAGGGTGTGCACACCAAAGCTCAAACACACATGCATATGTGTTTGTCTACATACATATGACCCCGGCACATTGATCTCCCTGCCGGCACTGTGAAAGAGAAGTGCGTAAGCTCTTCTCCTATGACAGAGCCGATAAGAGGGAGATTTTTCCCATCCCCCCGCCTGCACACAGAGTGATAATGCTAATGCGCATGAGTTGATTGGGGTGTACCCAGGCACAACCGGCACACCCTGTGCGCATGCCTATGTATATTATATAGAACATTACAGAATAATTGAAAAGTAATACAAAGGAAACTATATAATATGAAAGTTCATACTCATTCAGAACATTCATATTATATAGTTTCCTTTGTATTATTTTTATTTTTATTTTATTTCCGCTTTTTTTCATCAAGCCTGCTGGGGTTTCTGGTGGCTGCCACTGGTGTGCCCTTCAGTCGTTCTCGTTTTGACCTCCTTATATGGGCATTTGTGTGGGCTGTCCCCCTGCTGTTTGGATAGATGCTACTGCTGGTTTTTAACTTGATTTCGGCTGAGGTACTAGTATTTTCTCCCTGAATAGCATGTAAGTGCAATAAATAAAATGGTTGTCTGCAACAATTTTGTAAACTGTAACGGTCTTAATTGCTTATATATATTTGTATGCTTTATTTTTAGAAGTGATTATGTTTTACCATCATGCACCCCTAAAGAAAGAACTCTTTTCTGAAATGCGTCGGGTGATTCTGTATGCATCTGTCACTGTATAATTTGTGACATCAACAGTATATGAAGAACATTGAGCGCTTTGATTTGGGGTGATCAAACCATTACACCAGCCAATAAATTATTTTAAATGAATTTGTAAAATAAAATTGTAATTGTGCTTTTACTCTCTAGTACTTTTTGATATTTGGTAATAAGTGTAGTTTTGGACCTTAACCACTTCAGCCCTGGAAGGTTTTACCCCCTAATGACTAGAGCATTTTTTGAGATACGGCACTGTGTCCATTTAACTCACAATTGCGCGATTGTGCGACGCTGTACCCAGTAGTGTACTTAGGTTTTGTGCTACCCTAGGCCTGACTAAACTCGTGCACCCCCTAATTTAAATATGACCCACCCCTTCCTGTTAAGGCCATATCCCTTTCTATTTAAGACCTGCCCTAAAATTTTCGAGTGGGGACACTAGTTCTGAGGGCCTGGGGGGGGGGCAATGGATTCCCTTAATTTGCATAGATTTCCTCTCACTTCCTGTTTGGCTATTGGGCAGGAAGTGAAGGGAAATCTCTGCAAAAGGATAGGGATGGAAAAAAATAAACTGACAGGGGCTATATCTCTCCCTTACTTATCCAAAATAAAAAATAAAGTTTTGCCTATAGTTCTACTTTAACCACTTAAGCCCCGGACCATTTGGTAGCTAAAGGACCAGAGGTGAATTCAGAATTTTGCACTGCGCTGCTTTAACTGTAAATTTTGCGGACATGCAATGTTGTACCCAAACGAAATTTGCGTCCTTTTCTTCCCACAAATAGAGCTTTCTTTTAATGGTATTTGATTGCCTCTGCGATTTTTATTTTTTGCGATATAAATGGAAAAAGACCGAAAATTTTGAAAAAAAATGATATTTTCTACTTTTTGTTATAAGAAAAATCAAATAAACTCAATTTTAGTCATACATTTAGGCCAAAATGTATTCAGCCACATGTCTTTAGTAAAAAAAATGTCAATAAGCGTATATTTATCGGTTTGCGCAAAAGTTATAGCGTTTACAAACTAGGGTACATTTTCTGGAATTTACACAGCTTTTAATTTATGACTGCCTATCGCATTGCTTGAGGTGCTAAAATGGCAGGGCAGTACAAACCCCCCCCCCAAATGACCCCATTTTAGAAAGTAGACACCCCAAGGAAATTGCTGAGAGGCATGTTGAGCCCATTGAATATTTTTTTTTTGTCCCAAGTGATTGAATAATGACAAAAAAAAAAAAAAAAATTACAAAAAGTTGTCACTAAATGATATATTGCTCACACATGCCATGGTTATATGTGGAATTGCACCCCAAAATACATTCTGCTGCTTCTCCTGAGTACAGGGATACCACATGTGTGGGACTTTTTAGGAGCCTAGCCACGTACGGGACCCCGGAAACCAAGCACCGCCTTCAGGATTTCTAAGTGCGCAAATTTTTGATTTCACTCCTCACTACCTATCACAGTTTTGAAGGCCATAAAATGCCAAAATAGCACAAACCCCCCCCCCAAATGACCCCATTTTAGAAAGTAGACACCCCAAGGAAATTGCTGAGAGGCCTGTTGAGCCCATTGAATATTTTTTTTTTTATCCCAAGTGATTGAATAATGACAAAAAAAGAAAATAAAATTACAAAAAGTTGTCACTTAATGATATATTGCTCACACATGCCATGGTTATATGTGGAATTGCACCCCAAAATACATTCTGCTGCTTCTCCTGAGTACAGGGATACCACATGTGTGGGACTTTTTAGGAGCCTAGCCACGTACGGGACCCGTAAAATGGCCATAAAATGCCAAAATAGCACAAAACCCCCCCAAATGACCCCATTTTGGAAAGTAGACACCCCAAGCTGTTTGCTGAGAGGCATGGTGAGTATTTTACAGCTCTCATTTGTTTTTGAAAATGAAGAAAGAACATTTTTTTTTTTTCTTTTTTTTTTTCAATTTTCAAAACTTTGTGACAAAAAGCGAGATCTGCAAAATACTCACAATACCTCTCAGCAAATAGCTTGGGGTGTCTACTTTCCAAAATGGGGTCATTTAGGGGGGTTTTGTGCCATCTGGGCATTCCATGGCCTCCGAAACTGTGATAGGCAGTGAGAAGTGAAATCAAAAATTGACACCCTTAGAAAGCCTGAAGGCGGTGATTGGTTTTTGGGGTCCTGTACGCGGCTAGGCTCCCAAAAAGTCTCACACATGTGGTATCCCCGTACTCAGGAGAAGCAACAGAATGTATTTTGGGGTGTAATTCCACATATGCCCATGGCATGTTTGAGCAATATATCATTTAGTGACAACTTTGAGCAAAAAAAATAAAAAATTGTATTTTTTCCGCAACTTGTGTCAACATATAAAATATTCCATGGACTCGACATGCCTCTCAGTATATAGCTTGGGGTGTCTACTTTCCAAAATGGGGTCATTTGGGGGGGTTTTGAACTGTTCTGGCATTTTATACACAACATTAGGAAGCTTACATCCACTCTTCTAACCACTTGAAGACAAAGCCCTTTTTGACACTTTTTGTTTACATGAAAACATTTTTTTTTTTTGCAAGAAAATTATGTTGAACCCCCAAACATTATATATATTTTTAAAGCAAAGGCCCTGCAGAATAAAATGGTGGGTGTTGCATTTTTTTTTTCTACACAGTATTTGCGCAGCGATTTTTCAAACGCATTTTTTTGGGAAAAAATACACTTTTTTTTTATTTTAATGCACTAAAACACACTATATTGCCCAAATGTTTGATGAAATAAAAAAGATGATCTTAGGCCGAGTACATAGATACCAAACACGACATGCTTTAAAATTTCGCACAAACGCGCATTGGCGACAAACTACATACATTTTTAAAAGCCTTTAAAAGCATTTACAGGTTACCCCGTTAGATTTACAGAGGAGGTCTACTGCTAAAATTACTGCCCTCGATCTGACCTTCGCGGTGATACCTCACATGCATGGTGCAATTGCTGTTTACATATGACGCCAGACCGACGCTTGCGTTCGCCATTGGGCAAGAGCAGGGCAGGACAGGGGTGCTTTTTTTATTTTTTTATTATTAATTTTGCTTTTTTATTTTATTTTTAAACTGTTGCTTCCATATTTATTTATTTTTATCACTTTTATTGTTATCTCAGGGAATGTAAATATCCCCTATGATAGCAATAGGTAATGACAGGTACTCTTTTTTGAAAAAACTGGGGTCTATTGGACCCTAGATCTTTCCTCTGCCCTCAAAGCATCTGACCACACCAAGATCGGTGTGATAAAATGCTTTCCCAATTTCCCAATGGCGCTTTTTATATCCGGGGGGGGGGACATTCCCTCCCACTGCTTGTAAAAGCAGTCCAGAGGCTTATTAGCCACTAGGATTGCTTTTACATGAAAGCCGGCCGCTGGCTGAAAAGAATGATACCAAGATGATACCTAAACCCGCAGGCATCATTCTGGTATAAACATTCAAAGTCCAGCAACATACCAGTACGTTGCTGGTCCTTGTTGGACATGTATTGTAATCTTTTTATTCATGCAGCCTGTTGGCTGAACGAAAAAAAAAGATTGATCGGTGGGTATGCCCACTATTAGAATACCGCCCTTCATCCACCCACTTCTAATGATGGGCATACATGCACCATTTATATATGCCGAAGCATGGGGGCATCTTCTCGCAAAAGTTATGCCGCGTACACATGGTCAGACTTTTCCACGGGCAAGCCTCCGTCGGAATTTCGACCGTATATACGCGGCATTTGGAGCAAAATCGCTCCTCCGCCCCTGCTGCCCCAATGCTTCGGCATATATGCTTTTTTTTTTTAACTGTGGTGGTGAAATCACCTCCTACAGCACTGGAGTCGCAGGGATCAGGCCTGTCTCTGCGAACGCTGCAGTTATGTGTATTTTTGTTTTGCAAGTGACAGTGATCGATCGATACTGCACTTCGGTGGCCTGGGCTGGACGGAGGGGCAAAACGCAGGTGCTAGCAGGTATCTGGGCTGATCCCGCTAACACTGCGTTTTTGGGAACCCTAAACTGCTGGGGACGCTAGTATAGATCTGATCAGATCAGATATTGAGCTGATCAGATACTATACCACTAAGGGGGGTGTATGCTTCACGTGTGGGTGTTAGCGCTACTGGCACTAACCTGACACTGCCTGGGGTGTGACGCAGACCCTCTCTGACGCTAAAACCTAACTGATATCACCCGCCGGGCGATCAGGGGGTTAAACCTTTATTGGGTTATATACGGCGGGTGCCCTGACACTATAAAAAGCAAACTAACTAACCAGCGTCACCCGTAACACTTATATGATGATCACTGGTGAAAGAGTTAACTAGGGGCAATTAGGGGGTTAAAACCTTTATTAGGTAATATATGGGGGTACCTGACGCTATATAAAAACCTGACGGCGAACCTAAAAAAAAATTACTGGCTACCTATCGGCATCACCGACACTAAGACAACGATCATAAAAACGATTGCTTAGCGACAGTGGTGATAGGGGGTGAAAGGGTTACCTGGGGGGCGATCAGGGGGTTAAACCTTTATTAGATAATATATGGGGGTACCTGACGCTATAAAAACCTGCGGCGAACCTAAAAAAAATTACTGGCTACCGATCAGCATCACCGACGCTAAGACATCGATCAGAAAAATGATCGCATAGTGACGGCGGTGCTAGGGGGTGAAAGGGTTACCTGGGGGGTGATCAAGGGGGTTACACCTTTATTAGGTAATATATGGGGGTACCCGACGCTATAAAAACCTGCGGCGAACCTAAAAAAAATTACTGGCTACCGATCAGCATCGCCGACGCTAAGACATCGATCAGAAAAATTATCGCTTAGTGACAGTGGTGATAGGGGGTGAAAGGGTTACCTGGGGGGGCGATCAAGGGGGTTAAACCTTTATTAGGTAATATATGGGGGTACCCGACGCTATAAAAACCTGCGGCAAACCTAAAAAAAATTACTGGCTACCGATCAGCATCACCGACGCTAAGACATCGATCAGAAAAATGATCGCATAGCGACGGCGGTGCTAGGGGGTGAAAGGGTTACCTGGGGGGTGATCAAGGGGTTAAACCTTTATTAGGTAATATATGGGGGTACCCGACGCTATAAAAACCTGCGGCGAACCTAAAAAAAATTACTGGCTACCGATCAGCATCGCCGACGCTAAGACATCGATCAGAAAAATTATCGCTTAGTGACAGTGGTGATAGGGGGTGAAAGGGTTACCTGGGGGGCGATCAAGGGGGTTAAACCTTCATTAGGTAATATATGGGGGTACCCGACGCTATAAAAACCTGCGGCGAACCTAAAAAAATTACTGGCTACCGATCAGCATCACCGACGCTAAGACAGCGATCAGAAAAATGATTGCTTAGTGACGGCGGTGCTAGGGGGTGAAAGGGTTATCTGGGGGGTGATCAGGGGGTTAAACCTTTATTAGGGGGGGTTAGGGGGCTACACTGGACCTAAAACTAAATGTAGTGACACTTTTACAGTCACAAATGTCACTGATTGCAGTGATCACTAAATAAATGGTCACTGCAATCAGTGACACTGTGACTGGGGGCTGGGGGGTGTCTGGGGGGGCCTGGGGGGGCGATTTATGTGCCTATGTGTCCTGGTGTCAGTGTGCTGTTTTGTGTACTAACCTGCATCTTCTCCTGTACGGCGCTCGGTATATGTGAGCGCCGCAGGAGAGATGACATCACTTCCTCCTTCCTGGCAGGCAGGGGAAGCTCTCTCATTCGCCGGGAGCGATCGAGAGGGGGTGGCCGGAATCGAACGGCCGTCCCCTCATGCCGGATCGCTCCCGAAGGTAAAACGACCACCCACTGTAAAGAAGGGGGGTCCGATCGGACCCCCCAACTATACAAAGGCAATCACGTATATGTACGTGATTCTGCCTGTCGGTGCCATTCTGCCGACGTATATTTACAGTGGGCGGTCGTTAAGTGGTTAAGCACAAATTTCTGATAATTTTATAGAGAGGTCTAACAAGATATAACCATACCAATGGTGCAGCAGAAAACATATAGCACAGTGAGGAAGGTTTGTGGTCCTGGATGATAGGACAGTCAAAATTAGAAGCAGCGACCCCCCCCCCCCCCCCCAGTTGCGGAGTGCTGGCCGCCCGCATACCGGAAGCAGTATTGCCAACTTATGGGGGCGCTAGACTAATTTGCCTCTTAGCCCAGTCCGCCCCATAAGACTGGCGCTACACTAACAGTGTGGAGAAAAAATTGATATGGACAGCCGCACTCCAAAAAACATAACTGTTGCCTTTATTGTAAAAAGGGATAAAATACACTACAAAACACAGCAAACAAGGGACAAACAGCTGATGCGTTTCACACTACAATCTACAGCGTTGGCTGTACCCAAACAAAATTTACATCCTTTTTTTTCCCACAAATAGAGCTTTCTTTTGGTGGTATTTGATCACCTCTGTGATTTTTTATTTTTTGCGCTATAAACAAAAAAACACACACGACAATTTTGTACAAAAATATTTTTTTTCTTTCTGCTATAATACATATAAAAAATAAAAATTAAACCTAATTTATTCATCAGTTTAGGTTGATATATTTTCTTTTACATATTTTTGGTTAAAAAAACCCGCAATAGGCATATATTGATTGGTTTGCGCAAAAGTTATCGCGTCTACAAACTACGGGATAGATTTAGGGACTTTTATTTTTTTTATTTATTTTTTACTGGGACTGCGATATTGCGGCCGACAAATCTGACCCCAAATGACACTTTTTGTGGACCAGTGACATTATTACATTGATCAGTGCTAAAAAAATTCACTGATCAATGTAAAAATGACACTGGCAGGGAAGGGTTAAACACTAGGGGGCAATCAAGGGGTTAAGTGTGTTCCCTCAGCATGTTCTAACTGTAGGGGCGATGGGCTTACTGAAACATGACAGAGATCACTGTTCCCCATCACCGGGAACAGAAGATCTCTGTCATAAGACTATGCAGAACAGGGAAATGCCTTGTTTACATAGGCAGTTCCCGCCCTGCCTCTCCACGCTGCGATTGCGGGCCGCCGGTGGACATCGAGTCTGCGTGACCGGCGGTGCACGCCCGCTATCCTGCTTTTGCGGACTGACGTACAGGTACGTCAGTTTGTGCAGGAGAGCTGACCTGCCACAGTATATCTGCGTAAGCAGGTCGGCAAGTGGTTAAAATCCCGCTAGGAGGGTCTTTTCCTGTTGTTTATTCCAATACCTAGGGATGATGGCCTATCTTTTTCTTTCCTGACTGTATTCCTTTTTTCTCAGTTAGCTTGTTATCAGGGGAAGACTGGAAACCTTTGGTCTAGGGCTGTCCATGAAAGCCTGGGCTCAGAGGAAGTGGGTTGAATGATGCTGGCTGTCATTCAGCCTGGAAGACTGAGGACATCTACTGGTGGAAAAGAAGTACTGCAGGGGACAGCTGTAGAGTTTTAAGTTTTAGTTTTTAAGAAACAAAGCATGGACATTTTGTCGTTGAGAGATGTGAGACAATGTTGGTGGTTTAAAAAAAAAAAAAAAACAACAATTACATGTTCTCAAAATTTTCAATATGACCTCTGACTTTAATATAATAGCTTTCCAACAACCCTGCTTATGAAGGCCACAATACATAACATCTGAGCCAAGAACATGTGTATGAGAAAACATAAACCAGCGCGGTCTGAGAACCAGAGGAAAAAAAATCCCCAAACAATTAAAAAATACATATAGATCTATAAAAGCTGGGCTCTGATTAATTGCCGGAGCAAGCAATTGACTGTAGCTGGCAAGGGGCTTTAAACACTGCAAGAAAAAGCACATGTTTGTGAGCCTGTGACTAATGTATTTTCAGCCAAGAACAATATATAACTTTTTTTGTGCTACGGCAAACTGCTTTGTGCTCTGTGATATTTTATGCCGTTCTCTAAACAATTTTCAGATCCCCTTGGCATGCTGTCAAACAGAAGGCGAATGCAACAATAACGAAATCCCATTAAAGTCGAGAAAGTTCCTTCCTGAGGTGAACCAAAGTCAAAAATAGTCCTCTTGGCTCACTTTTCAATCTGGCATGAGGGAATAATAATGCTTGTTCTCTTAATGGAAATTATCTCCAATTTCATCCAAATAGTCTTCCAGCGAGAGGTGGACTGACGCACAAACAGTCAATATAACAACATTCTTCTTCGAGAGCTAAACAATGGCTCTTTGGCGGAACGGTGATTAATAACGTCAAACTAGGAAAAAACAGAAGGTGTAAAAATAGGCATCGCAAGACGGAACACAGCCCTCGATTCTTCGCAGCGCGCGCCTGCTGGACTTGGCGCTTTCAAACTGAGTGCTTAAGCACTTCATCAGCTGACTACAGGGGAAAGTGAATCAGAGAGAGGGAGAGAGATGGGCCTGTATATTAAAACCAATAAAATTCATTCCATCTGGTGCTGTATGTGCTCTATAAGTATGTGAGTGGGAACAAATCGCGCCAGCCGTGTGATCTGCATGCTTGCTGGCGTGAAACGGCTCTGAGTGTAAGTCTGGCAACGCCGTTCCATTAAAATCTTTTTTTTTTAATTAGGTGAAATTTGATTGTTAGTCTTAATTGTGGCATTGTAGCATATTGTACATTTAAATTGCATGTTAAAGCAAGCGTGTTCTATGTGAGACATAATTCTTTACAGATTTAGATAGTGTATACATCATTTTGAATTAAATTATTAAAAAAAAATGTATATATATATATATATATATATACACAGTATCTCACAAAAGTGAGTACACCCCTCACATTTTTGTAAATATTTTATTATATCTTTTCATGTGACAACACTGAAGAAATTACACTTTGCTACAATGTAAAGTAGTGAGTGTACAGCTTGTATAACAGTGTAAATTTGCTGTCCCCTCAAAATAACTCAACACACAGCCATTAATGTCTAAACCGCTGGCAACAAATGTGAGTACAGACCTAGGTGAAAATGTCCAAATTGGGCCCAAAGTGTCAATATTTCACCATTATTTTCCAGCACTGTCAACGCTGTATCCTAGCCTAGGCCAACAAGGCCCAGGCCTAGGGCAGCACTTTGCAGGGGGGCAGCACGGAAAGAGTCCCCGTTGGCTTGCGCTACACTGTTAATGTAGCGCCAGTCTTATGGGGCGGACTGGGCTAAGAGGCAAGTTAGTCTAGCGCCCCCATAAAGTGGCTGCACTGCTTTCGGTTTGCAGGGGGCCGGCATAGGTGTGCGCACAGGGTGTGCCAGGTGTGCCCAGGCACATCCTAATCACCCTGTGCAGAACAGATTCCCCCTACTGACCTGGCCCCCCCTCCTTCCTCCCACAGCACTACCGTCTTCCCTCCTCTCCCACCGGTTGTTGCTGTGGATGTTTTAGCAAAGTGCAGGAAGGGGCCAGTAAATATGCCATTTACCGGCCACTTCCCTTTCTGAATGAACATTGTGAGTGATCGGTAGAGTGTGTTTGAGCTTTGGGGTGCACACCCTAATGCCAAAGGCTGCGCACACCTATGGGGGCCGGAATTCCACAACTTTGACTGTCCTATCATCCTGGACCAGAAACCTTCCTCACTGTGCTATATGTTTTCTGCTGCACCATTGGCATGGTTATATCTTCTTAATCCTTTCCATAAAATTATCAGAAATTTGTGCTTAAAGTAGAACTATAGACAACACTTTTATTTTTCATTTTGGATAGAGTAAGGGAGGGTTATAGCCCCTGTCAGTTTTTTTTTTACCATCCCTGTCCCATTGCAGAGATTTCCCTTCACTTCCTGCTCCATAGTCAAACAGGAAGTGAGAGGAAATCTATGCAAATGAAGAAATCCATTGCTCCCCAGGCCCTCAGAACTAGTGTCCCCACTCGAAAATTTCAGGGCGAGTCATAAACAGCAAGGGGTGTGGCCTTGACAGGAAGGGGTGGGTCATATTTAAATTAGGGGGTGCACGAGTTTAGTCAGGCCTAGGGCAGCACAAAACCTAAATACACTACTGCTGGCAGCACTGCCTTAACCCTTGTGGGCATGGAGTTCACCAGAGCTTCACAGGTTGCCACTGGAGTCCTCTTCCACTCCTCCATGATGACATCACGGAGCTGGTGGATGTTGGAGACCTTGCGCTCCTCCACCTTCCGTTTGAAGATGCCCCACAGATGCTCAATAGGGTTTAGGTCTGGAGACATGCTTGGCCAGTCCATCACCTTTACCCTCAGCTTCTTTAGCAAGGCAGTGGTCGTCATGGAGGTATGTTTGGGGTCATTATCATGTTGGAATACTGACCTGCGGCCCAGTCTCCGAAGGGAGGGGATCATGCTCTGCTTCAGTACGTCACACTACATGTTTGCATTCATGGTTCCCTCAATGAACTGTAGCTCCCAAGTGCCGGCAGCACTCATGCAGCCCCAGACCATGACACTCCCACCACCATGATTGACTGTAGGCAGGACAAACTTGTCTTTGTACTCCTCATCTGGTTGCCGCCACACACGCTTGACACCATCTGAACCAAATAAGTTTATCTGCTCCCCATTCACACCTGAGACCTTGTAACACTAACGAGTCATATGACACTGTGGAGAGAAAATGGCTAATTGGGTGCAATTTGGACATTTTCATTTTTGGCCATTTTCACTTAGGGGTGTACTCACTTTTGTTGCCAGCGGTTTAGACATTAATGGCTGTGTTGAGTTATTTTGAGGGGACAGCAAATTTACACTGTTGTACAAGCTGTACACTCACTACTTTACATTGTAGCAAAGTGTCATTTCTTCAGTGTTGTCACATGAAAAGCTATAATAAAATATTTACAAAAATGTGAGGGGTGTACTCACTTTTGTGAGATACTGTACATATATATATATATTAGGGCTGTGGAAAATAACTATTAATTCCTCGATTAATCGATTAATCGTTTTGATCGATCAAAATTCTTTTGATCGATCAAAAGTCTTCAGGGAGATCCGGTGACGTCACGGCTTGCCGTGTCCATCTGAAGGGCTCCTTTGCTGTGCCTTCATATCTGCATGCCGGCGGGACCTTACTATCTGCCACACGCATGGGCTGTTACACTTCCCTCTATCACTTCGCTCTATCAACCTGGGATTCTACAGCCATCCACTGGGAGTTGTGATAGTTCCCTTCACGGGACATCTACACACCGACGGACTGATGTTAGCCCCTTCTCATCTGGATTCAGCAGTGGTATCGTTGTACACATTTTTATACCAGTATCATACTTAGCTACATGTTTTTATGACTGCTTTTGCTACCGTTTGGTATTACTCGCACCATTTTTACAGTTTATGTAGCTACATCGATTTTATCTCCAGTGCAATATTTATTTTGTTACCTACTTGAAGACTATAAAAGTTTTAATGCTATTCCCATCGAGCGCTGCCTTTGTGTGTTTTTTGGATCCTGCTATCGATTTTTACAGTGGTTGGGAGCTGCACTGGGAATCGGCCTGCAAGGAGATCAGCTAAAAGTAGTTGGATCTGTATGTGCGTTATAATTAATCGAAATTAGTCGATTAATCGATAAAAAAAAAACGATTAATCGAACAGGAAAATTTTAATCAGTAACAGCCCTAATATATATGTATATATATATATATATATATTTATGGTCGGAGCCCTCTGTCCGAAGAGATATGGATCACATAAACACGTCACAAGACTAACAACACAAATAAGACCTGAAGTGTGGCCTGGCCTTTTGTACGGTATGCCAAAGAAAGGGGCCATACCTGAATAGAAGTGATAGATGATTCTGCTGAGAATTGTTGTAGAGGAGTGCCCTAGAAAAGGGAGATATGGGTGGGTGGGTACCGCGCACTACAGCCGACGCTGACCCTCGTGGATGGTCTGTATAAGTACCCCTCGAACTCCTCCCATAATTTCAGGCTAGCATACCAGCCTTCCTATTTATGGTCGGAGCCCTCTGTCCGAAGAGATATGGATCACATAAACACGTCACAAGACTAACAACACAAATAAGACCTGAAGTGTGGCCTGGCCTTTTGTACGGTATGCCAAAGAAAGGGGCCAAAAAGTCACACAAGGTTAGGAAGGAATTGATCTATTATGTCAGGTAAACCATTATAGAGCGAGACTGTTAAAGGCTCGTGATATTTCTGACTGAGGATCGGGGACGTGTTGGGCGAAACACGAGGATTTCCACCTGCCTATCTTCCTTATTGCGTGGTCAGGAACTCTGTTTCGTGATGTTGCTGGGGCTGGTCTAATGCGAAAGCGAGTCCTGAGTAACATCCTGGGTCAAGGCCCGAGGTGCTCAGGAGTGTTCTGACGTGGCTGATGAACTGGTTCCCGCTTAGGGGTTCAGTTGGGAAAGGTAGTAGAGGGCTGTCCTCAGATGGCTCGGACAGCAGAGTTTACCAATTACCGTAGAACGGCCATGGCGTTGTGTGTCTGGAAAGGTTTAATGTCTACTCCGGGACCGGGTTGTATCATTTCCGACACCGTCGGGTGTAGGATGAAATGACTTCGGTGGCAAGTCGGGTGGTGCCCGAGTAGTACTCAGCATTTGGGGCTGGTGATAGTAATTCGCCGGCCGTAAAATCGTAAAAGGCTAGGTAAGTGGCTGCTTGAACTACCAGGCTGGGCCATAGACCGAGGGGAGAACGTGAAAGGATAGCAGACATGTCCCGGAGTATGGCGCTGGTCACTGGTAAGCGTTTGGTACTAGAGTGTGGTTGCCGCCACCTGTAGTGTGTTGGCGGATCAGGATGCATTGACGAGGGAGGTAGCACCATGGAGGTGCTATCCGATTCCAGAGTTGGTTGCGACTAATGTGGGACGCCGGACATGGTCGAGTCGGCTCCGGCTTCTGTGAGAGGATGTGGCATGGTCAAGTGGGATAGCGCGTCGGCCGAGGTGTTGCATTGACCGGGGATGTGGACACTGAGGCTACTGAGCTGATGATGTAGGGAAAGTAGCAACGGCCTGCGTGGGAAGGACATGACGGGCAACGATTTATTGACCTGCCTTTGTTGACGACTGTGACTGTAGCCTGGTTGTCTGTGGCGAACGTGGCGGTCTGTCCTGCCCGGGGCTGCCCCGTACTTGAGTTGCTGCGACTATGGGGTAGATCTCAAATAGAGAGGAGGACTGACTAAAAGCGGAATTGTGAGCATCTCTGATGGATCGGATCTCCTGAAACCAATGATGGCCAAAAGTTGCAGCGAAGCTTGTGGAAGCTGCTACGTCCGTGATTATCTGAGGTGACGAGGAAAATGCTGATGGGATAAACAAGGGTCTACCTATCCGGTCTCAAGGAATTGGTCCCCCATGGCCAGATCCTGCTACGGAGGCTGCGTCTAGCTTAATGACTTGGTCAGGGTCTTGTGCCTGGGAGAGGAACACTAAGAAGCGTGCGATAAAGGATCGCCCTTGAGAGACGATCCTCATCGTGGTTTGAGCATGCCCAGTAGGGATTGTAGCTGTGGGTTAGTGCACCCTTGCGTGTCGGTGGACGTATGGACGACTGTCCTGATGTGGGTCAATCTACCGAGAGGTGGGCTGGCCCGCATGGCGCGTTTGTCTAGAATGATTACCAGGAAGGAGATGAACTGTGCCGGTCTTTCTACTTTCTTCACGGTTGTGGGCACGTCAAGGTTTTAAAGACCTCTCTTGGATTTCTTAGATCTCACAAGAATCCTAAACCATCGGGAGAACTCCTGTGAGGGTATGCAGGAGTTTGACTGGGTAGTTTTGGAATGAGTCAGGCAGTGTAATGAGTCCGGTGTGGAACCCTGTAGTGTCCCCTGTACTAGAAAGGCTGCTAGAGAGGAAGTTGGGTGTGAGGAGAGAAAGTCGAGCCGCCCAAAGTGCATGTGGCCTGGTCCAGCTGGACTCTGCTGCTTGGCGCCGCAGGTATTTCTAGGGAGAGCCTTCTGGCACAGGAGGCGGATGTGCAGAAGTTTGCGGTGGGGTAAAAGCAACCCTTGAAATTAAGTTGCTGGAGATGGCTGCGCCCCCCGGTGCTCAAATTGGACATCCTAGTCTGACTGGGAGGACTGGTTACATCTCTAAGGCTTCCAGAGGCTACCACGAACTTGTCGCTTTCGAGCGAGCCTGGGGTCCTTGGCCATTAGGATGACTGAGACGTCCCCCTAGGCACGCGGCTTGTTCCCTGTTATGACCTGTGCCGAAGATGCGTGGGGACGCTAGGTTCGCGTCCTATCGCTTAGGATGTCCTTCCTGATGCCCGCTGGGACCAGGTGCGAAGAAAAAGGGGTGCAAGCGTCGGGCGTACCTACAGTGTGGGGTTCGGTAACGACGGTGGAGACTGGGGCTGATAGGGGCGCGGCTGACCGTGTTTCCAGGGCCCCTACTCTAGCCTGGACGTCGGTGACTGCGGTTGCCAGTGTGGTCACCAAGGCGTGTAGCTGAGTAATGCCGAGGATATCGACTGCAGCGGAATTTGTCTGGTAGAGTTGCCGCTGGTTATGGAACAGCAGCCTAACAGCTTGGTTTCCCTGGCCGTGGCCGGGTAGGGGATGCCCCTACGGCGTAGTTCGGCTGTAAGCCTGGGGATGGTCCAGCCCTGAGGAACTGTGTGGAGTCGTCCGCTGAACCCGAACGTGGTGACGATGGGACGAAGGTAAAGTCATCGCAGTCGGTCTGCGACATGTTGGGGGTTGGAGAAAAACGAGAAAGAAAAGGGGGGGGGGAATGTATGTTTATAGAGTGAGATGCCAGGTATGGAGGGGATAGAGGAGGTACGAAAGTGGGTAGGGAGAAGGAAGGGAGGATGGACAGAATAAGGAATGACAGGCGCAGAGGATAGCCAAGTTTTGCGTACGAGCGCTTGTTGAGTGTAATTTAGAAAACTCAAAGAGTGCGTGGCAACCGAGGTGAGCCAGGAGGTGACTGGCTAGGTAACCGATAGCTCGGGTGCCGTCTGTGCTTGGCACAGACTGATGAACCAGAGCCCCCAGGGCGTACTGGGGCGGGTAGCTGGAGTCTGGTATACTAAGTAGGAATGTTTCGATCTGTAGTTCAATGACGTGTGGTCGGTCTGCCAACTCCTGCACTGCCAGCAAGGTGATGTTGGTGACCTTGTCTGCGTAGTGAAGGATCTCGGATCGGCTTCGAAAACAGAGTGTCATGCGTAGAAGTATGTGGCAGTTGCTAGCGCCTGGTGAGCGGTCGAATTGTGTATGTGAAGGCAAATATGTCGTGAAAGAGTGCGGAGAGAAAGCAAGGAGGGGCCTTGCGTTTACGCACCTGACTTGAGCCCTGTCTTGGTTGAGGTCGAGACATGGGTCGACCGGGACCTGTGAGGAGGGTGACATGGAGATATATATAGGAAAGGAAAAACGTACCGCTCAAAAGCTTGAGAATTCACCAAATAGCTGCTTCCGCCCGGTCACTCACACAGGTGCTGGCTCTGCACTGATGCATGGGAGAAAAAGAAACCCTGGACTGCCGCACTCTGTATAGACAGTTATTTATTCCAAAATTTCAGGTAAAAAATCCAAATTCAAAATAAATCCATAAATCCAAAACAACAAATGCAGATGGTGTGCATGCAGGGAAGGGTGGCTAACGCGTTTCACGTCACGAATTGACGCTTACTCATAGCTAGGGTGTGTGGGAATCAATAGAGGTATAAATGAAAAATAAAGTAACTTTACACCAATCAGTACTGAAAGAACACAGCTGACTGGGATAACCTTATGTTTGATTCCGGCACTCCCAAGAAAGGGAGAGGGGGGAAGGGAATAGCACTCTTTTGAAGACCATTCACAAAAATACAAAATTACAAAATGTGTATAAATTATAAACTAAACACTTAATGCTTAAACATAGACACACCAAAGTGTGTCTATATATTATTTAAAAGTGAATGAATATGACAGTGATAAGTATGAATGTCAATTAATTAAGTTCAAAAAATGAACGGAAAAATCTTTTTAAATGAAAAAATAAATGAAAAGTGAAAATGTGAAAATGTTTTTTGGAGATGGTGAGCCATAGATGTAAATATATTCATGTATGTGAAATAATTATTATGTGATATTCGTGTGAATTGAAATAATAATAATAGTAATTTACAAATACTCCAAAAAACCATAATGATGAATTAATTAATAAATAATAAAATTTGAATGCACAAAATGTGCACAATGCGTGCTACTGCCAAACAGACTGTGTGACAATTACATAGGGAAATGTGAAGAATGATACATATGAATAAATAAATGATAAGTGATCATGAAGGAGATATATGTGTGTGTATAAAGTGTAAAGAAATGTCCATATATGAATGTCTATAAATGTGCCATATAATATAATATAATCCACCTTGTAATGGGTCAATGGATATAATACAATATGCCATAGAACAAAATAAACATGAATAAATCAATAAAATTCAAATAAATATCATGTGTGAATATATGCATTTACCGGAGACACATGTCTCTCCTGTATGCACACATGAACCTTGGACTTTCAACTTTAAACATAAACATAAATAAGAAATGTGTAATAAATAAATCAAGACTTTCGCACAGAGGACCCCTTTTTTTGAGATTTATAGCATAATTTGCAAGGATGTGCTTTATTGCATTGGAATTTTCACTTTTCACATTTTCACTTTTCATTTATTTTTTCATTTAAAAAGATTTTTCCGTTCATTTTTTGAACTTAATTAATTGACATTCATACTTATCACTGTCATATTCATTCACTTTTAAATAATATATAGACACACTTTGGTGTGTCTATGTTTAAGCATTAAGTGTTTAGTTTATAATTTATACACATTTTGTAATTTTGTATTTTTGTGAATGGTCTTCAAAAGAGTGCTATTCCCTTCCCCCCTCTCCCTTTCTTGGGAGTGCCGGAATCAAACATAAGGTTATCCCAGTCAGCTGTGTTCTTTCAGTACTGATTGGTGTAAAGTTACTTTATTTTTCATTTATACCTCTATTGATTCCCACACACCCTAGCTATGAGTAAGCGTCAATTTGTGACGTGAAACGCGTTAGCCACCCTTCCCTGCATGCACACCATCTGCATTTGTTGTTTTGGATTTATGGATTTATTTTGAATTTGGATTTTTTACCTGAAATTTTGGAATAAATAACTGTCTATACAGAGTGCGGCAGTCCAGGGTTTCTTTTTCTCCCATGGAGATATATATATATATATATATTCCTTTTTTTTTTTTTTTTTTTTTATTATTTATTTATCTTTATTTTTATTTTTATTTTTTTAAAATTTATTTATTTATTTATTTATTTATTTATTTATTTTTTTATTTTATTATTATATATATATATTTTATTTTTATTTTATTTTTTATTTTTTTTGTTTTTTGTAGGCCTGAAGAGTTGTGGGAGCGGTAGGTAGCTCCGGGTGAAGAAGTGTGTAAGACCCCCTGCCCCCCTTTTTTTTTTTTTTTTTTTTTAATCGGGAGATATCGTCCGACCTGGATTGCCGGGTGGACGGGATGGAAACTCAATCTAAACTGACGTGTGTGGTGGAAAGGGATAGAGAAATCGGTGAGTAGCCGTTTGACTACTGGAGGAGGTGAGTGGCTGGTGTGCAACCACTCGTCGAACGCTCGCAGCGCTTGCGAGGAACAAATGCCTTAAGGAGACGAAAGAAGAAGAGTTTGTGACTTTCGAGTGTGTGGGGATGGCCGTTTCGTGATGAAACGGGAGTGGTAAGTAATGCGTGTGTATAGCGGCTTGGGGTTCGAATCATTGTGGCCGATGCTACGGCTGGATTCGTAACGTTCTGAGACGTTCGACGTTGTATCGGAGGTATGGGTCGGAGCTGCTTAGAGCCGGGTATGCGACTGCGAACGAATTGGTTGTTTCAGCCGAGGATCCGAAACTTGGAGCCGATGCTACGACTGGATTCGGGTCGGCTAAAGAAGTTTACTGCTGAAGATCGGAGCGGTATGCGCCGGTGGTGCGACTGTGACTCGACCGCGACTGAGCCCAGAACGGCCGTGTTAGCAGAGGATCCGAACCTTTGAGCCGATGCTACGACTGGGTTCGGATCGGATAGGAGGGTCAGTTGCTAGAGATCCGAGTCGATTGAGCCGGTGAAGCGACTGGACTCGGATCGCTTGGGAATGCCATTGGTTCGAAAGTTTGAGCCTATGCTACGACTGAATTCGGATGGTTTAGCGGTTCGATGTTTGTAGGTCCGAGCCGATGAGCCGGTGGTGCGACTGTGCTCGGAACCACGTGGATGCCAGAGATCCGAATCTCTAAGCCGATGCTGTGCCTGTATACGGGCTGATAACGGGTGCAAGGCGGGGATTTGAATTTCCCGGGTCCGAATCGTAGCGCCGGAGATACGGCTGGATTCGGACGGGTGTTCGTTGTTTCGAAGTTGAAGGGGCTTGTGATTGTCGAGGGTCCGGCCTGTAGTGCCGATTGTTAGCGACAAGAGCCGGCCCAGACTGTTTGGTGTATGGTGTAAGTAGGAGGTGTGGGGCATCAGTAAGGTGAAGGGAGAGTATCGTAGGAGGTGTAGGGCATCAGTGACTAGGGATAAGGAAGTGCAGTGTGGGATACCAGTCCGACGACTGGGTATCGGATGTGCGACTGAGGCGAGAGCCTTGCGAGCTGTGAGTAATTCGTACAACAGCTCTGAGAGCCGTAGTGTCTGGACGGACCGTTACCGGTAGCAACGTGGGTGTGACAGGGTACGAAAGACAACTGGACTAGTCGATAAACATACGATGCAGACGGAAAACACGGGGTTATGAACCGTGTGATTTTGAAAAAGAAGAAACGTGTACCGGCGCTACGATTCGTACGAACGGTAACGGCCGGTCCTACCTGCGACCGCGAGCGGGGATACGATCAACTGCGAGCGAAGCTGGAAGGTACGAAAGCAACTACACGGACGTTGCGAGTCGTAAGGCGTCGGCTGATGATGACGAATACCGCGCACTACAGCCGACGCTGACCCTCGTGGATGGTCTCTATAAGTACCCCTCGAACTCCTCCCATAATTTCAGGCTAGCATACCAGCCTTCCTATATATATATATATATATATATATATATATGTGTGTAAAGCCCCGTACACACGGTCGCACTTTTGGCCAACAAACTTCATTTTGAGAAAGTTGGACCAACAATCCGACCGTGTGTACGCTCCATCGGACAAACTTTTTTTGCTTTTTTCTTGTTTTCATCGGACAAAAGTTGGGTCTGCAAATGGACAAACTTTTGCCCAACAAAAGTCCGATGAAGCAAAGTCCAACCGTGTGTACAGAAAACCATCGGACTTTTGTCCGATGGACAAAACAACTAATGTTAAAATCAACCAACAATAGCAGAAGTTCACCAAAGGGTGGCGGTAAAGAGCAGAAAAGAGCAGAAAAACCACGTGATGTTCAGGGTTGCCAACTTTCAGTAAATTTACGAACAGTTTGTAAAATCCGTACTTTCTTGTTCATACATCACGGGACACAGAGCAGCATAGTCATTACTATGTGGGTTATATAGAATTACCTTCAGGTGCTGGCACTGGCAACTTCCAAAACAGGAAGTACCCTCCCCTATATAAGCCCCTCCCATCCGGGAGTACCTCAGTTTTTTGCCAGTGTCTAAGGTGTTGGCCAAGGTTAACATGTATTCATCTGGGCTTGTGTACAGGTTCTCTGGGCCTTAGCAAGCTATTCCGGATCCGACCAAAAAAGCTTCATAGCTAAACGGTCGGTACCCGGGCCTTGCAGAGAAGAGCAGGGTTTTGCCTGTAATGCCTCTCTTAGGAGGGCTGGACCCTGGGATCCAGAGCTCTGGTCATACCCAAAACCAAGAGGCTATCTGTGCAGGGTGCTATACAGGTCCAGGGGAGTGGAATCCTTGGGAACCCGGTCCCTGAAGGTCTAGTACAATGCCTGCCGTGAGAGGTGAAGTTTGGGCTTCTGTGGACCAAACAAAGTCCTGCGGCGGGGAAAAGGTAAGTGGGGGCCCCTCAGGAACTTGGTTCTATTGAGGGGACCCCCAAGCCTAATATGTCTTTCTGCCTGTTACCTAGAGGGTATTCCCGCTAATAGCTGTATATGCCTAAGAAATCCTAGAAATGTTTTTTCATAAGGGAAGTTTTAAAAAAACTGTAAACCTGGAAATGTTTTTTCATAAAGGAGGTTTTAAAAAAAAAAAAAAGACAAAGGTGCGGTACCTGTGTTTGTCCACTAGAGGCCGCTGTGGAACGTCTTTTTTCTTGGGACTATTCCTTCCATGGTGAAAGTCCAGGCAGATGAGTGAGCTCTCTATCAGGGAAGCTGCATTCCTCTGTCATGCTGCCAAGTAGTTTCCTTCCATCCCCGAGTCCTGGTGAAACAGGGACCCTGGCTCCTCTCCCTACATGGCGCCAAGAGCGCACACGTGCACGCGCGCGCGCGCACACATGCTTTCCTTTTATAAGGTTTAGCTTCAAAAAAGGGGCGGAGCCTGGCGGATGACGCGCTCTGTGCGCCCAGCGCTTCTGCGCATGTGCGGGCGTCCCAGCAAGATAAAAGGACTCAGTCCACGCTGCTTGCTATGGACACAGAGCATGAAAAGGAGCTGGTAGCATGGTATAGGGGCTTACAGCGGGCGGTTGATACAGGCATCCCCAGAAAGACGCATTAGTAGACACCCACTGATGTACATAGCAGCAAATTGCATTAGACTATTTCAGTAAGGGGTGTATTGCGGCTGGAATACCTCAGCTTTGAACTAAGGTATATCGACTAAAAATCTCCGAGATATACCTCTCAGGAAGTGTAGGGGGTCTCCATCGGGCTCTGAGGATCTGGAGCAGTCATCTGCACCCTCCTCCCCTGAGAAATCAGAGGTTAATACCCATAAGGAACCCCCGGGAGTGCCAGGTACTGCGGCTGTCCTCAGTCCACCTGCTCCTGCATATATAACAGAGGAGGTTTTTTCCTCAACTCTGGAGGGATTGGAGCAGAGATTGGCTGCATTGATCGCTTCTTCTCTACAGGAAAGAAAGCGCGCCAGATCTCCATCACCTCCATTAGAGTGCCTGTTGGCAGAGCAACAGTCCCAGGAAGGGACCGACCTACCTGAAGGGGATCAGGAGGAGGTTAGCTCTGTTTTTGAGGAATCGACAGTAGATGAACCATTTTCAGCATCACAGACTGAAAGATTGTGGGTCCAGACCCTAACTGACATGGTTCGATCTGCATTTAAAATGCCTCTTGTTGAACCATCAACTACTGCTGTCTCCTCATTGGGGTCGCTAAAAGCTCCCCAGGTTAATTGCTCCTTTCCAATACATCCATTATTGGAAGGACTTATATACCAGGACTGGGAACATCCTGATAAACTATTTGTTCCGCCTAAAAGGTTTCCGGTGATCTATCCCATGGAGGAAAAGTTCACCCAGAGATGGAATGTTCCTACGGTGGATGCAGCCATCTCTTCTGTGAACAAATCACTGACATGTCCAGTAGATAATGTTCAAATGTTCAAAGATCCAGTGGATAAAAAATTGGAATCTTTATTAAAATCTGCTTTTTCCACAGCAGGGGCTGTTACACAGCCAGCAGTGGCAGCTATTGGGATCTGCCAAGCTTTAAAGGATCAAATGAAAATGGTCCTGAGGGATTTGCCAGACCAGCAGGCCCAGGCTCTGGCTGATCTGCCTAGAGCATTATGCTTTGCGGTTGACGCCATCAAGGATTCTATCCATCAGGCCTCCCGCCTCACGCTGTCTTTGGTACATATGCGTAGGCTTCTGTGGCTCAAAAACTGGTCTGCTGAAGCTCCCTGTAAGAAGCTCTTAGTTAGCTTCCCATTTCATGGGGAACGCCTTTTTGGCGAAGACCTGGATAAGTATATCCAGAAGATTTCCAGTGGTAAAAGTACTCTCTTACCGAGTAAAAAGAGGTCTAGGGGTCCATCTTTTAAGAGGACTACCTCTCCTATCCCTGCGACGTCTGCTACTAAGCAGTTCCGACGGCCTCCTCGGTCAAACTCAGGAGGTAAAAATCAGGGACAGCCACAGGGTAATAAAAAGCCCTGGATCCGAAGAGGTACTAAACCAGCCTCCAAGTCAAGCCTATGAAGGGCTGCCCCCACTCAAACGGGTGGGGGGAAGACTTCAGTTGTTCGCAGAGACCTGGCGGGAGACGATCAAAGACAGATGGGTGCTCTCCGCAGTAACTCTGGGATACAAGTTGGAGTTAAAAGAGTCTCCTCCGTCCCATTTTATGTGGTCAGGCATGCCAAGAGACCCTCTGAAAAGAGGGTCTCTCCTATTGGCGTTAGAACAACTATTGCTCCAAGGAGTAATTATGGAGGTTCCTATGGAAGAGTGGGGGTTGGGTTTCTACTCAAACCTTTTCACAGTCCCGAAGCCAAACGGGGACATAAGACCCATATTGGACCTAAAGAGTCTAAACAAATTTCTAAACGTCCGGTCTTTCCGGATGGAGTCGATCCGATCGGTCACCGCTGCCCTACAAGGGGAGGAATGGTTAGCCTCGATCGACATCAAAGATGCTTACTTGCATGTTCCCATCTTTCCAGGTCATCAAAAATTCCTACGCTTTGCAGTAGAAGGGCGCCATTTTCAGTTCAGAGCCTTACCATTCGGTCTGGCCACAGCACCACGAGTGTTCACAAAAATTCTGGCCCCACTGTTGGCCGATCTAAGAACACGGGGTGTAACGATAATGGCATACCTAGACGACCTGTTGTTGATGGACCACTCAGTTGCCAAGCTAGAAGTGGTAATTGTCGATACAATCAAGTATCTAGAGTCTCACGGTTGGGTCATCAACCTGGACAAGTCAGCCCTACAGCCAGTGAAAAACCTGGTATATCTAGGGCTACGGCTGGATTCAGACCAGAGGAAGATTTTCTTACCTCTAGACAAGGTATCCTCTTTGAGGGCCTTGGTCCGTCTGCTTTGTGCAAAAAGACAGCCGTCCATACGCCTGTGCATGAGGCTGCTAGGAAAGATGGTAGCATCATTCGAAGCTGTGCCATACGCCCAATTCCACTCAAGGAATTTACAAAGGGCCATATTGTCAGCCTGGAACGGAAAAGTTCAGGCTCTAGACTTCCCGATGGCTTTGTCCCCTTCCGTTCGGAAGAGTCTCTACTGGTGGTTGATCCCCCAGAATCTCCAGAAGGGAAAACCCTTCAGCCCGATATCTTGGAAGGTGGTCACTACAGATGCCAGCCTTATAGGCTGGGGGGCAGTACTGGAGCAATGGTCTCTCCAGGGCAGATGGTCAAATGTAGTAAAAACCCTGCCCATCAATCTCTTAGAGATACGAGCAGCCCGGTACGCCCTAGTAGCCTGGACATCCAGACTCCAAGGGTCCCCTGTCAGAATTCAATCAGACAATGCCACAGCAGTGGCATATATCAATCATCAGGGAGGCACCAGGAGTCGTGCAGCCCAGAGGGAAGTAAGTCACATCCTGGAATGGGCAGAAAAGCATGTCCCATGTATATCAGCTGTCTTCATTCCAGGGGTGGAGAATTGGAAGGCGGACTTTCTGAGTCGCCAACAGTTATGCCCAGGGGAATGGTCCCTTCATCCCGAGGTCTTCCGAGCAATATGTCAGCGGTGGGGAACACCGGATGTAGATCTGCTAGCATCCAGATTCAACGCAAAGGTGGACAGATTTGTCTCCCGGACAAGGGATCCCCTCGCTTGCGGCTCGGATGCTCTGGTGTTCCCTTGGGATCAGTTCAGACTGATATATGCATTCCCTCCGCTACAATTGTTGCCTCGACTCCTTCGCAGAGTCAGGTTGGAGAAGAAGCCGGTGATCCTGGTGGCTCCAGCGTGGCCCCGAAGGGCCTGGTACGCGGAGATCATCAAAATGTCTGTGGGGAGTCCTTGGACCCTTCCACGTCGTCCGGACCTGCTTTCGCAAGGACCGATATACCACCCTTCCTTACTAACTCTAAGTTTAACGGCCTGGCTATTGAATCCCACATCCTAAAGAAGAGAGGTCTCTCTAACTCTGTGGTATCAACTATAATCAATGCCAGGAAGCCTGTATCCAGGCAGATCTACTATAGAGTTTGGAAGGCGTACATCACTTGGTGCGAGGCCAGAAAATGGCATCCACGTAAGTACGTTATAGGCAGAATTCTGGACTTCCTGCAGTGGGCTGTAGACAGGAAGTTTGCCTTAAGTACTATCAAGGGCCAGGTTTCGGCCTTGTCAATACTATTTCAAAGGCCCCTGGCTATGCATTCACTTGTCAAATCCTTTATGCAAGGTGTGACTCGTATTATTCCACCGATTAAGGCTCCCATATGCCCATGGGATCTAAATTTGGTTCTGTCGGTTCTGCAGAAGCAGCCATTTGAACCTTTGCGGCACATTTCCTTGGTTCTACTCACCAGGAAATTGATATTTTTAGTAGCCATATGCTCGGCTAGAAGAGTGTCGGAATTAGCCGCCATGTCCTGTAAAGAGCCATATCTGGTTATCCATAAGGACAGAGTAGTATTACGTCCTCACCCAGCCTTTTCTTCCTAAGGTGGTATCGAGGTTTCACTTGAACCAGGATGTGGTTCTTCCTTCTTTTTTCCCCAAACCAAGCTCGGTAGAGGAAAAGTTATTGCATTCTTTGGATGTAGTAAGAGCAGTTAAAGCTTATCTAAAAGCCACTGCTCAGATTCGTAGAACGGATTCTTTGTTTGTTCTGCCGGAAGGCCCCAGAAAGGGTCAGGCAGCATCAAAATCTACTTTAGCCAAGTGGATTCGACAGGTCATAATACAAGCCTATGGCTTGAGAAGTAGACCGCCTCCGTTCAAAGTTAGGGCGCACTCCACGAGAGCAGTTGGAACTTCATGGGCAGTGCATCACCAGGCCTCCCTGGCGCAAATTTGTAAGGCCGCAACATGGTCTTCAGTACACACGTTTACTAGGTTCTACCAGGTGGACGTTAGAAGTCAGGAGGATGTCGCCTTTGGGCGCAGTGTGTTGCAGGCCGCAAAAGATCCTCATGCCTGATGGCGCCCAGCTTATGTATGGTGTATCCCCCCCCTCATGTGGCATTGCTTTGGGACGTCCCACATAGTAATGACTATGCTGCTCTGTGTCCCGTGATGTATGAACAAGAAAGTAGGATTTTTAAAACAGCTTACCTGTAAAATCCTTTTCTTGGAGTACATCACGGGACACAGAGCTCCCACCCCTCTTTTGGGGACACGTATTGCTTTGCTACAAAACTGAGGTACTCCCGGATGGGAGGGGCTTATATAGGGGAGGGTACTTCCTGTTTTGGAAGTTGCCAGTGCCAGCACCTGAAGGTAATTCTATATAACCCACATAGTAATGACTATGCTGCTCTGTGTCCCGTGATGTACTCCAAGAAAAGGATTTTACAGGTAAGCTGTTTTAAAAATCCTACTTTTTGCATCTGTCCTTGAATGTCTATTACAGACATGTAGGCTGCATGTCCATAACTGACATTCATGGACAGATGCAACAATTATGGATTTTAAAAACTGTTTGTAAATTTACTGAAAGTTGGCAACCCTGGTGATGTTGCAAAAAGTTTTGGGAAAGTTTGCAGAAAAGTCCGAGCGTGTGTATGCTATGGGTGTTCCCGACCAACTCCGCTCGGACAAAAAACCACGGAAAAGTCCGATAGAAGTCCGACCGTGTGTATGGGGCTTAAGTGAACAACACAGATTTTATCCCAAACTAGAAGACATTTAGGGGATGATTTACTTATTCTGAAGAGAGGGAAATCTCTAGAATAGTACATAAATGGCAAAAAATATGGTTTCTGCAATTCCCTCCTCTATTCAATTACTGTAGCACCAAAAAAAAAAAAAAAGCCCTATTTAAGGTAATTCATGCATATGGTGAAGGAGTCTCCCAAGACCCAATATTTCTGTTCTAATATAGCACAATTTATTTTTGCTGCTTCTTCTTTCACGTTAGTCCATACCTTTAAGAACATATATAATACTGTATAGAACCTTACAGAATATTTTAAAATAAAGAGGGCAGCATGGGCATATGTAAGAATCAGAATCTCTCTAATAATAGTGCTGCCATACCTCAGGGATAATGTTCATTTACATACTTGTATACCCTCCCTGTAATAGCAGAAGTGTCAGACCAATGTCAGGGTGTAAGGACCCCAAAGTAAGCATGACATGTCTCCTGCCTTTGCTCAAGGATAATAAAAGACTATGGGGTTGATTTACTAAAACTAGAGAGTGCAAAATCTGGTGCAGCTATGCATGTTAGCCAATCAACTGCTAGGTTATTTTTGTCAAAGCCTAATTGAACAAGCTGACGTTGGAAGCTGATTGGCTATCATGAACTGCTGCAATAAATTTTGTACTTTCCGGTTTTAGTACATCAACCCCATTATGTACTAATAATGGTTATTATTACCTTTTGTTTAATTACGCTTTAAAACAAAAAAAAACTAGAGGCTGATTGGTTTCTATGTAGAGGTGCACCCGATTTTGCACTTTACAATTTTGGTAAATATACCCGTGTCTGCTAAAGCAACTTAGCTCTTCATAGAAACCAATCCGCTTCCAGGTTTTATTGTCAAAGCTAAATTGTCCAAGCTGAAGTTAGAAGCTGATTGGTTACTATGAACAGCTGTACCAGATTCTGAGTGCTTCAGTTTTAGTAAATCTCCCTCTGTGTATCTTACACGATTTCTATGTTTTGTTTTTTCCCCTTAAAATACAGTTTTCACCTTTTTTTGTTATATTTTTATTTAGTTTTTTTGCATCTCAGTACTGCTGATCTTTTTCAGCTTCTTTCAGACACTTCGTGTCTACACAGACTCTCTCCAGCATCTGTTGCACATCATGGCTCTGGATTGACTTCCTGACAGCAGTGACCATACCTGCGCAATGTGTGTCAGCACAGCAAGTTGTATTCTTCACCAGGAACATGTGGGGTGACAACACAGGGAGACAAATAGCAGACAGTTGTCACCTAATAATAGGAAGGAAGGCCCAATAAAGAACAAACTATATGGAATCTTAAGCCTCGTACACACGGTCAGACTTTTTGCCAACAAACTTCATTTTGAGCAAGTTTGACAAAAAATCCGACCGTGTGTACGCTCCATCGGACAAACTTTTTGGGTTTTCATCGGACAAATGTTCGGTCTGCAAACGGACAAACTTTTCGCCAACAAAAGTCCAATGGAGCAAAGTCCGACCGTGTATACAGAAAACCATCGGACTTTTGTCCGATGATCAATAAAGCATGCCCAGAACCAATGTTAAAATCAACCAACAATAGCAGAAGTTGACCAAAGGGTGGCGGTAAAGAGCAGAAAAGAGCAGAAAAACCACGTGATGTTGGAAAAGTTTTGGGAAAGTTTGCAGAAAAGTCCTGCCGTGTGTATGCTATGGGTGTACCCGGCCAACTCCCTTCGGACAAAAATCCACGGAAAAGTTTGTTTGGATTCCTACCGTGTGTACGAGGCTTTACTGATACAAACAATATTTTGTGTACAAACAAACTGAACAAGGACCTTTATCACAGGATATTCTTTAAATAAAAGATGCGGTTTTAATATAATTGCAAATGTTTGAATTTACATGTTAGAGCATTTATGAGTTTTACATGATTGGGTATAGATCTCATTTTAATGGAATGTGTAGTGTATATAAGTGCTTTATTTATTATTATGTTTAAAAAGAGAGCTTTCAAGCAGACAACATAAGCCAAAAAGCAGGTAGTGTATGCTGTGCTTTCTTTTTAGCTAACCCACGGAGCTTTGGGAGTTCATTGCAGTATAAACTTTTTGGTAAAATAAAGAAGGCATACATATAGGAAGAACGGGTGTTAAAAAAACACCTGAGAAATGTATCAATTTTATCAAGTGTTTTTGATTTTTTAAGGGGTGGGGGGGCTCTGGTTGAAGCACTCATCTCCTCCTTGGTAATGTCCCTCACAGACTCACCTCTCCTTGGAGTTAAGTGTCACCTAGTTATTGCTTTGAAAAATAATTAATTTGATCAATTCAATCTTTTCTTTTGCTATGTTGATTGAATCTGTGATTGTACGATTATTTATTGTTAGCTATCTGGGCAGCGTTAGGTATGTGTGACTGCCTTCACTGAGCAATACAATACAAAAATGTTCTGCAAATGAATGCAACTAAAATATTTTTTACTTAAATTGTTGCAATAGTGTAGATTTTTTTTAGAGTAGCTGGTAAGTGTTCTGCGAAATTCTCTGTCAAAAGATTTGGTTGGAGCAATTGCCATTTTTGATTTATTGGCTGGCTTTGGTGCAGAGACACGCTAGAGGTCTTTAGCTGTCATTATGCTGTTATTCACCTATGATTTGTCCCTTCACCTCTTATGCCCTGTACACACGATCGGAATTCCCATGGGCTAAAATCCGATGGAATTTTTCGTCGGAATTCCGTTCAAAGCTTTCTTGCATACACACCATCAGACCGTCCAAAACGCGGTGACGTACAACACGTACAACGTCACTATAAAGGGGAAGTTCAAATCCAACGGCACCACCCTTTGGGTTGCTTTTGCTTATTTTGTGTTACCGCGTGTTAGTAAAAGTTTGGTGTTAGCCGATTCACGCATTTCAGTCTCCATGCTTTCAGTCCGTTACAGCGTGACGAATGTGCTATTTCCATTACGAACGCTAGTTTTACCAGAACGAGCGCTCCCATCTCCTAATTTAGTCTGAGCATGCGTGGATTTTTCTCCGATGGAGTTCCACACAGACGATCGGAATTTCCTATCGGTTTTTTTTCCATCGGAAATTTTTTAAAAATGTTCTATTTTTTTACACCGATGTAAAAAATTCAGATGGGGCCCACACACGATCAAAATTTCTGATGAAACAAGTCCATCTGACTTTTTTCATCGCAAATTCTGATCGCATTAGGAGGAATGGGATACCTCTAGGCTTACCTACCTTCAATGTATTTCTTACTATATTCTGTATATAAAAAATTTTTTATTTAAATTTAAAAAAAAAAGAATAAAAAAATAATCCAACATGGATTACTCTATCTATTCAAAACTTCAAAGCTCAACTCTGGAAATTACAGAAATAGCATCCCCCCATACTAAAAGGTTTAAGGAATAAAGAGTTAACCCTAAGGGATGTGCAGTGAGGTGTAATACTTATTTCACTCCTTGCTCTGGCAGGTTCCCTTGATCTGTGTGGTCAGTCCCCTTTAGTCTCTTCTATAAGAAGCTCTGAGCTGCGGTTGCACAATGAAGTAATCAAGTACAATGCAGGGCCAGTTGCCCTGCATTGCGCGGGAAGGCATTGAGGAACTACGCACAAGCCAGAGCAGAGGTAAGTGCTGGAGCTTGACGGAGGTTGGAGTAGGACATGTATTACATCTTATTCCTCACCCACTGGAGTTAACAAACATTTTTAACCCTTGCAATGCAGGAGGGGTGGGGCACTGCAAGGGTATTTTTTAATTCATGAACTTGGGCTTTAAAAGGTTTGGGCTTTAGATACACTGTAAATAGTTTTTGATAGAGTGAGGAAGAGTTAGCATCTCTGTCAACTTTCTGCAGAAGAAGTGGGTGTGGTGCTGGATCTCCTAAAGCAGCAGGTGTCTCTTTAGTCAGGTCCCTAGGAGTGGTGGCTGGAGGTCAGCTCCCTTCCTGAGTATGCACTGGTTGTGAAAGGAGGAACATGCCAAAAAGGAGAACATAAAAAATCCTAAATTCTATTTTATTTAGTCTCTGGTATTGTAAAAATACAACGCGTTTTGGGGATTCAAGAAGGAGTTCCCCTTCATCAGGGCTTTGTACTTTTTTTTAACAGAAGGAATATTTATTGAAGCAATCAAATGGTTACAGGTTAATAACAGTAGGTGATACAGAAAAGGACAATACAATGATCCGGAAGGGGAAAAACAAAAGCAGTACATCAGTTGATTGTAGCATCCAGGGAGTGCGCCCAGCAATGCTGTATCCTGGCCTAGACCAACAAGGCCCAGGCCTAGGGCAGCACTTTGCAGGGTGGGCAGCACGGAAAGAGTCCCCGCCGGCTTGCGCTACACTGTTAGTGTAACGCAAGCTGCTTCTAATTTTGACTGTCCTATCATCCTGGACCACAAACCTTCCTCACTGTGCTATATGTTTTCTGCTGCACCATTGGCATGGCATATTCTTAGTCCTCTCCATAAAATTATCAGAAATTTGTGCTTAAAGTAAAACTATATTCAACACTTTTTTTTTTTCCATTTTGGATAGAGTAAGGGGGGGTTATAGCCCCTGTCAGTTTATTTTTTTTACCATCCCTGTCCCATGGCAGAAATTTCTCTTCACTTCCTGACCCATAGCCAAACAGGAAGTGAGAGGAAATCTATGCAAATTAAGGGAATCCAATGCCCCCCCCCCCCCCAGGTTTTCAGAACTAGTGTCCCCACTCGAAAATTTCAGGGCGGGTCTTAAACAGAAAGGGGTGTGGCCTTGACAGGAAGGGGTGGGTCATAATAAAATTAGGGGGTGCACAAGTTTAGTCAGGTTTAGGGCAGCACAAGATCTAAATACACTACTGGCGCCCAGGAAGAACATGTGGATAAGGGGCCATTACGAAGTAGTCCTGGGCTGATCTAATCTCACCATATAGTATATAGCACATTGGGACTAAACCAAGCTATGAAGATAAAGGGAGTAGTGCACGTATTGATTAAAAAAAAAGGAAGTGGGGAGGGAGGGGGGAGGGAAAAAAAGGGGGGGGAGAGGGAGGAAGGAAGGGGGGAAGCAGGGAAGCAGGATAGGTGGAATGGATTAGGATAAAGCAGGGGGAGAGGGAAGAGCCTCCAGAGGGTTAAGGGGTGATGAGGGGGTCCGCCCTGGAGAGCTATACCGCAAGCCTTCTAGCCTCTACCCACGTTGACCAGATTTTATAGAATTTATTAGGGCAGTTATATCCCCATGTACGTCAGCTTATATAGAGGGAGGGTAGCGTTCACTAGTTCCCTCCAAGTGGAGATTCTAGGCAGCTCCGTTGCTTTCCATTGGAGTAAGATGGCTTTTCGAGCATAGAATGCAGTATAAAAAATAAACAGCTTCTTATGAGTAGTAGTGGGTAAATTGTCTGTGATGCCCAGCAGCAGGACCAAGGGATCGAGCTTAACAGCTATCCCACTAATTGAGCTCATGTCAGCAGCCACCGCCCACCAAAATTCCTGCACTCGCGGGCAAAGCCAAACAATATGTATGTAGTTTCCCACCTCTCTCTTACACTTTGGGAACCTATCCTCAGAGGTATGGTACATTATTGATAATCTTTGTAGCGTGTAGTATACCCTGTGTAGGAATTTTAACTGTATGAAGCGTTCCCTTGCCGAGATCATGAGAGGAATAAACTGCTGTAGGCCCTCTGACCAATCCCCTCTGCCAGGGCCGGCAGATCAAGTTGCCAGGCCGAAAAAGCCCTCTTCGTCCCAGAGCCACCTGCACACATGAGTCGGAAATAGATAGAGGAAAGTGTCCTGTCTATAATGCGGGGTATAAGCAGCCTTTCTACAGAGTGAGGTTCTACCGTAATAGGATCTGGGAACTGCGCCCGAACAGCGTGCCGGAGCTGAAGGAACCTGAAATACATCCAGGGGGGTAGTTTAAATGTACCCTTCAGCACGCCAAAGGAAAGCAGTCGTCTCTCAGGCATGATGCCTCTTAGCGTTTTTACTCCATAGCGGACCAACAGCTGCGGGTCAGGCACAGTCCTAAGATGGGGCAATGAAGGGTTACCCCAGAGGGGTGTGTGTGGAGAGAATGTCTGTGGCTCAGTCAGAAGCCTTGAGACCTGTCTCCAAACCAACATCGTGGTCCTCATGGGGGCAGTAATTTGCGCTGTAGATCTAGGCCCTCTATAAACCAGGTTGCTCAGTTCGGAGTAGGATCCCAGTATGGCTGCCTCTAAGTTAACTGACGGGTTTGAGTGATCCTGCATGAACCACCACCTCACCGACACCAGGACCACCACCCAATAGTATTTCCTAAAATTGGGGAGAGCAAGGCCTCCCTCTGACAATGAAAGTTGGAGTGTGGACCTAGCCACCCTCGGGACCGAACCCTGCCACACAAAGGAGCTGATTGCTTGGTCAAGTTTAGTGAAAAAGGAGTTAGGTATGCTAGTGGGGGTGTGTCGAAATACATATAAGAACTTAGCAAGGAATGACATTTTAATGATGTTAACTCGACCTACGGGCGTAAGTGGTAAGGTTTTCCAAACTGAGCTCTTCTGAAGGAACTTCTGAAGTACCGGGCGAACATTAGTCTCAAGATAAGTTGGTAGGTTTCTGTGGATCTGGATCCCTAAGTATTTAAAACTATCCACCCATTGAAGAAGGGCAGGGAGGTCAGGAGGGGGGGTCCATCTGGTTCAGAGGAGACAGGACCAACTTGTCCCAGTTAATTCTGATTCCAGAGAATCTTCCAAACGAGTCGATAAGTTCTAGGGCAGCCGACAGGGAGTGACGGGAGTCATTATGGTACAGGAGGATGTCTTCGGCGTACATTGACACCTTCTCGACAATGGGGGATATTTGTATACCAGCGACCGCCGGGGAGGACCGGAGCATCATTACCAAGGGTTCAATGGCAAAGGCAAATAAGGCCGGGGAGAGGGGGCAGCCCTGTCTGGTGCCTCGGCAGGAAGGACTCAGAGAGTAGGCCATTCGTCCTAACCCTGGCAGTCGGGCTAGAATATAACACCCGAAGCCATGATATAAAAATTGGGCCAAGGCCAAATCTCTGGAGAACAGTCCATAAATAGTCCCACTCCACCAAGTCAAAAGCTTTTTCCGAGTCCAGAGATGCGACTACCTCTTTCCCCTCTCCCAGCCACCCGATCGATCACAGTAAACAACCTCCGCAAGTTAATGTCCGTTCCCTTACCCGGCATAAAGCCCGTCTGGTCCCCATGGATCAAGGAAAGGATCACTGCATTAAGACGGGTAGCTAGCACTTTTGTAAGAATTTTGGCATCCACATTCAATAGTGAGATAGGCCTGTAAGAGGAGCAAAGCTCAGTGTCCTTCCTCGGCTTGGGGATGACTACAATGATGGCCCGCAGCATAGATGGTGGCAGTGGAACCTTCCTAAGTCTCGATGCTAATGAGGCACAATGGGTTTTGAAGAACTCAGCCGGAAGGCCGTCATCTCCATGGGTTTTACCCGCCTGCATGGAAGCCACGGCCATCTGAATTACCTTCAGAGTGATCGGAGCATCAAGTGCTGAACAGGCCTCCCCTGACAGGGTAGGGAAGTCAAGTGTATCCAGAAAGGATGGAAGTTCCTCTGGGGAGTTATCAACCCTGGAGGAATATAAATAGGGCTTTGTACTTTTGAACAAAGGGGTAATATGATTGCTCTGGGTGCCGGTTGAGGGCTTTTATTGCTATCTGTTTCCATTTGTGAGGTTTCTCCACATTTTCTGTCTACTGAACAGGTATCAGGGAGAAAACAAAATGCGGGAAATGCCCCCAAAGGGCACAACAGGAAGAAAACGCAGAGGTAAGTTCAAATCCTCTGTCAGGATTTTATTGTTGTCTGTGTCTCCATTAGGGACATTTCTCTGCACTTCCTGTTCAGGTAATCGGTGCCAGACAGGACTGAAACAGAATAGAATGATCCTCTGTGAAGTTACACACAGTATTCAAAACCTGCCCATTTTCTGCTCTGTTTAAAACAAAATAAAGATAATTTGGCTGAAATTAAACCGCAACCTTTATCTCAAAACTTTGCAATCTCCATACAGTCAGAGGGGTTGATTTACTAAAGGCAAATAGACTGTTCACTTTGCAAAGTGCAGTTGTATTCTGCAAGAACAGTTGCTCCAGAGCTTAGTAAAGGAGGAGGAGCTCTGCTGACTTCCATTATCCAACCATGTGCAAGAAAAAAATGCTGTTTTTATTTTTGTGTTTTTTTTCTTGAATGTGATCGGGTATTCTTTGCTTTACCTCATTTACTAAATTCTGGAGCAACTGCACTTTGCAAAGCGCACAGTCTATTTGCCTTTAGTAAATCAACCCCAGAATGTTGTTGTCAATTTGCTCTTCCTCTCAGCCAGATTCAGCAGGCTTTTCCCAGTGCTTTTTGGCAGGTTCATATCACAGGGATCTGTGTTCCAATATCTGATATTGGTCAGATGGTGACAGTGATAGAAAAACAATACATGCTGTAGATAGAAGGTTTGAGCCTGGTTTGGGGTACGTTCCAACAAGCTGGAAATCCTCCCTTTGTGATATTGAGTGTTTATTGCCACAGATGGAAAATTCTGATTTCTTCCTCTAATTTTGTACACTTGCCATATCTACTGTTTTTTTACTGGCCAATCTAAGAGAAACAGCTGATCTTTTTTCCATCAAATTGCTCTGTCAGACAGGGGGATCTTAACCACAAAGCTGGCTAAACAGAATAGCAAATATTTTAGCACCCGTGGTAGATCCCACAAATGTATTTCATCTGTGTATGTCTTTTTTTTAAATCTAGTTATTTACATCAACATTTGCACTATCAATTTAAAGTAGAACTAAAGGCAAAACGTTTTCTGAATTTTGAATAGGGTAAAGGAAGGTTATAACCCCTGTCAAGTTATTTTATGTCATCTGTGTCCCATTGGAGATATGTCCCTTTACTTCCTGTCCCATAACCAAAACAGGAAGTCAGAGGAAATCCTTCCAAAGGGAGGGAATCCCTAATTGTCACCACCAGAACTAGTGCATCCATTGCAAGATTTCCCCTCTATTCCTGTTCTGGTCACAACCCAAAGTTTGTGATTTTCACTCTTGGCTATAATAAAAGTAAACATGACAAATAGAAAAAGCGACACGAACAGCAGTAAAGCTTGAAAGGTAATAATAACCATTATTTGTACACAATAGGGTTGATTTACTAAAACTGGAGAGTGCAAACTCTGGTGCAGCAGTTTATGGTAGCCACTCAGCTTCCAACTTCAGCTTGTTCAATTAGGCTTCGGAAAAACAAAACAAAAAAACTGGAAGCTGATTGGCTATCATGAACAGCTGCGTCTGATTTTGCACTCTCCAGTTTTAGTAAATCTCCAACACTGTATATACCATAACTTACCTGTCTGGTTGCTACTTAATCTTTGCCTGTTAGCAATTCTACCTCTAGGTGGCGACAGAGATCAATGTTTGCACATCACGCAGGTGTGGCTCTCCATACAGACTGCCCGCACCAGCTTTATAATGATTTTCCACATCCAGACTGTCTCATACAATACTGAATTATTATTTATTTCCACTAATTTACAATATTTGAGCTTAAATTTGCAGTCGTAGAAAACTGCACAGAGTGTAAAATATGTTTCTTCCCAGAAACAGTTGGGTGTAGAAGTGGAACTACAAAGCCCAGCCTGACCTAGCAGATAGAACCCAGGACACAGAAACTAGGATGTGTAGTTCCATGGTGGAAAGTCGCACTGATCTATAAAGGGGCACATGCTAAATAAATAGTGCAACTCTCCTTGGATTTTCTATATTTTTCTATAATCAGATGAACACAAAACGATTGCATGTCTGGGAACAATTCTAAAAGTCAACTTTGGCTCAGCTGTTTTCAAGTATGATTTATCAGTGTCTTCAACAATGTAGCTAGCATCCAAATTCTATATATTTTCGATGTAACATTACATTCGAAAAATGTGTGAAAACTTCGATAAATAGACCCTTTATTGTTCATTGATGAACATTTGATGAATATAATGTTACACCTAAAAACATGTGTGATATGTTGTATAGAAAGTATAGAAAGTATTTTATCTTTAAACACTGAGCAAAATAAAAAATGTTCATAGTATTTCGGATGGTCTAAATGGTAAGACTAAATAAACATGCATTGGGCGAC
This sequence comes from Rana muscosa, assembly GCA_029206835.1. NCBI lineage: Eukaryota > Metazoa > Chordata > Amphibia > Anura > Ranidae > Rana > Rana muscosa. Next base: position 210,766,251 of record CM055121.1, on the reverse strand, counting down.
TTTCTAACTTACTTACTAAGCTGTTGACCTACTAAAATGAAAATTAGTAAGTACGGTTCACTATATAACCATCAAACCATGTACTTGCAAAAAAATTATATATATATATATATATATATATATATATATATATATATATATATATGTGTGTGTTTTTCCCTTTTTCTTTACATTCAATTTGCAGTCTTTATAGATCCTTTAGGGCAACTTCTTTGTGTTCACAAAAAACTAAACGAAATAATAAAATCACACTGGTGATCAATATGATTAATACAAATATTTTAGTTCTGACATTAACACAAATCAGAATCAGTATACAGACATAAGATTAGGGGAAATAATACAATTTAAAGCAACTTAAATCGAAAGAGAAAAAAGTTCAAACAAAAATAAAAAGAAGATAAATAATGCATAATATAAAGAAGCATATATTTTATAATAACATTACATTTGATTCTCAAGCCATAGATTACTTCAATTCATTGTTTGTCAGATATGGGGCAGCTAAAATATATAGTACAGTTAAATGTAATAAATATATATATCTAGATATATAGATATCTATCTATCTATATCTATCTATCTATCTATCTATCTATCTATCTATCTATCTATCTATATATATATATATATATATATATATATATATAGATATATATATATCTATATATATATCTATATATATCTATATATATATATCTATAGAGAGAGAGAGAGGGGGGGGGAGAGAGAGAGAGAGAGATACTATAGCTAGATAAGGTTGGTTGTCATTGTAGAAAAACAAATTCACAAAAAATATATTATTGTAAGGCTCCATATGGGGTGTAGGTATCTTCTCATCCTGAGAAACTGGCACTGCATGTTTATAATAACTTACATTGAATGAGGAATGTGGATGGATTAAGTAATCATTAATGAGTTGAGATAATTGAGGCGATAAATAGTCATTCAATCTCTGTGTTTAATGCCTCTTGGTGCACTGAGGCTCTGATCACATTTCCCCCCTATAGATGGCCTATAAGAATCATTTCCCCCTTATGCTGGATAATCTCAGGTACGTAAACAAATATTGAGCAGGCCTGTAATGGGTCACACTCATCAGGAAGCTTTTAATAAGTTGTGTGAAATGATGATTTTCTTACACAATGTAACCTTGGTCGGGGAGGACAGGAGTTCAGACAAAGCTTGGAAAGCCATTTATTACATTTTCATCTGAGAAGATGCCCATGTTTGGACAGAGCTTCTATTAAGGTGCAATTAACCAGGAGGATTAATGACTGTTTTGTTTCTGGGGGGATCCATGTTTACATGATGTCAGTGGAGGAGCACAATAGACAAGGCTGGGGCATAGAAAGAAAGGAGGGCATTTTTGTGTTCTAGACAGGAGACTGGTTGTGAGACAGAGCAGGGTCATCTGTGAAATAGAATAGAGAGAGAGAGAAATTGAAAGAGAACAGAGGGAAGAGAGAAGCAGTGAGAGAGAGAGAGAGAGAGTGAGAGAGAGTAGAGAGGGGGATACAGGGAGATAGAGAGAACAGAGAGGGAGATGGGGAGAGAGAGAGACAGAAAGAGAGAACATAGGTAGAGAGAGAGAGAACAGAAGGAGGGAGGGGGAGAGAGAGAGAGAGAGAGAGTGAGAGCGAGAGCAGAGGGAGGGAGAGAGGGGAAGAGAGAGAAAAGAGGGGGAGAGAAATAGAGGAGAAAGAGAACAGAGGGAGAGAGAGAGAACAGATGGAGGGAGAGAGGGGAAGAGAGGGAGAACAGCGGGAGAGAGAAAGAGAGAGAGAGAGAGAGAACAGAGGGAGAGCAGGAGAGAGAGAGAGAGAACAGAGGGAGAGAGAGAGAGAGAAAGACTAGAGGGAGAGAGAAGAGAGAGAGTACAGAGGAGAGAGGGAGAGAGGAGACAGAGAGAGAGGGGGAGAGAACAGAGAGCAAGAGAGAACAGAGGGAGAGAGAGAAAAGAGGGAGAGCGGGAGAGAGAGAACAGAGGGAGAGAGAAAGAACAGAGGGGGAGAGAGAGAGAGGGGGGGGAGAGAGGGAGAGAGAAAAAAGAGAGAGAGAAGAGAGAGAGAGGCGGGAACAGTGGGAGGGAGGGAGAGGGAGAGAGAGAGAGAGAACAGAGGGAGGGAGGGCAGAGAGAGAGAGCAGAGGGAGAGCGAGAGAACATGGAGGGAGAGAGAGAGAGAAAGAAAGAGAAAGAAAGAAAGAAAGAAAGAAAGAAAGAAAGAATAGAGGGAGAGATGGAGAGAGAGAGAACAGAGGGAGAGGGGGTACAGCCTGTAAGAGACAGAGTGAGGAAGATATTGAGAGGAGCAAGAACTTAGAGAGACCATGACAGAGAGACAAACAAGGGGGGAACAGAAAGTGAGAAGAACAAATAAAAATCAAGAGAGGGAAAGAAATCAGAGAGAGAGCAAGAGAGGAGAAGAGAGAGGTTGGATAGAAGACTGAAAGAGGCAGAGGGAGAGAGAAATTGAGGGGAGCGACAGAGTGTGTGTGTGGGGGGAGACAGAAAATTAGAGAAAGCAGAGAGAGAGAGAGAAAGAGAGAGAGAGAAAAGAAAAGAGAGGGGATGGATAGAAGAAGAGAGGGGGGGGTGGAGGGGAACAAGAACTTAAAATGAGAGCGAGAGAGGGAGGGAGAGAGAAGGAGTGAAAGGGACAGAGAGGGAGAGATTGGATAGATAGAAGAACTGAAAGAGGCAGAGAGAGCGATCAATTGAGATGAGGAAGAACTGGAAAAACAGAGGAGGGAATAGTGAGAAAAAAGAATAGAAAGTGAGAGAGGGGGGGGGGGAAAGGGGGAGAGAGAGAGGGGGGAGAGAGATGGGGGAGGGGAGAGGGGAGAGAGAGAGGGGGGGTAAGAGAGAGTTGAAAATATTTAATAAATAAATAAATAATGTGTAAATATTCACTTTAGTTATCCAATCATGTAAAAAGCATCTGCACACAACTAGGTGTTCAAAAAAAAAAAAAAAAAAGAAAAGAAAAAAAAAGTGCTTTCAGATGAATGAATAATTGAAGTGAATATTCCAATACTTTTTTTTTTGTAAGGATTCTCAACTTCTTTAATAAAGCAGCCTATACATACATGTGTTCCTAATAATAATAATAATAATAATAATAATAATAATAAAAATAATAATAATACCAAGAGGGCAAAGAAATTATACAAAAGAAATAAGATGATTTTGTAAAGGTGGAGAAAATATAAAAAGTAAGGAGAGAAGAATATGAGAACGGAAAGAAAGAAAGAAAGAAAGAAAGAAAGAAAGAAAGAAAGAAAGAAAGAAAAGGAAAGATAATTGTGGAGCACAAAATGTCTTGATGGAAAGTAAAATCGCTTGTAACGCTTGTAATATTCCAGCACACAGAGATACAAACAAATATCTCTTCTATGAAGACACATCTACAGACAATGTTGCCTTCGGTACATATATATGATGTTCTACAAATCAGAGAGATATCCATACACTTTAGTGTTAATATGTAACAACAGTGACTCCTTAATACACAAATAGACTTTCCCCTTTATGAAGTTCTGAGACTGAAAGTCCCCCCCCCCCCCCCATTCCCTTTCCATGAATCCTCCCTCCGGTATCTGCAGGCGCTATAGTCTCAGCCCCCCCAGATAATGGAGTGATTAGTTGGGCTCATCTTTTAGGCCCTGTAATGGTTTCCTTGTATTTCTCAGCCCATAGGATAATCCGATGAAAGCTCAGCACGGTGTGTGCCGCACAATCCTTCCTTGCGGTATTTTGGGGGGTAGGAGCGGATTTGCGTCACTGAGCGCTCCTTGGCGCAGCAGATAAAGGCGGACAAATATTGGAAAGGGAAATGCTCTGGCAGTTATTAGGGACACAATTGTTTTTTATATTGCTTCTCCGGAAGAAATAAGGATCGCTGCCTGTGCCTTAAAATACTGGAGGGGAGTCTATTTTTGGAAGGATCAGGCAGGAAAATCCGCTGATTCGGAGTAGTTTGGAGTGGATAACAAACAGGATGAGCGCGGCTATTGTTCGGCCTGGCCGGGCTATTTACAGACGGCGTGCTGGGCTCCTATCACTGCTTATCAACACAAAGGAAGAACAACAGCAGCGGGTGACACCCGGGGGGAGAGGGGGGGGGGGGGGGCAGCGACAAGTTCAACAACCACACTACCATCTCACTGCAGCGACAAAAACGCTATTCTGCGCTACGCCAAACTTATACTGTGAGCATTACATTAATCATTCTGTCCAATCATTTCAGGCGCTTAAGGTACAGAGGAATTTGGCACTATAGGCTGTTAATTTTGTAAGAGAAATTGCAATTTGCAAAGGAATCTTCCATAGAGATGCGGTGCAATTTCACTTTACAAAGAATATCTAATTGTGTGCAAGGTTAATTAAACCCAAAAAAATAAAATAAAAATAAAAATGCACATGACTGAATTATGAAAGTTATCAGAGCTGCACCTCTTTCGCGAAGCTAAGTGAAATTTCCCTTGAAAAGTGAAACTTCTTTTACAAATTGCAGTCTTTATACATTTAGCAAATCAACCAATTCTTTTTTTTTTTTTAATAATTTATATGATTCACACATGGAACTTTGTACTATAAAGGCCTTACACTTTGTAATGCATTCATTGTAGTAAGCGTGTATTTTATTGTAGAGTACATAAAAAGATGAACATGATGGAAAAAAGAATTATTACACAAGTGAATGAATTAATTTACAATAAATTAATTTACAGATCAGAAGGATGCAATCACTGTATGCAGCAGATGGAGGACTATTTTTGGAAATAAAAAAATATGGGCACCCTCTGGCAGCTATAGAAAATGACCTCCAAATCCTCCTAATGTCTTTTGGGGGGTATATTGTCTGTCTGGCCCTGTGATTGCCCTAGCCCAGTACTATAAAAACCTTGTTACATACACCTATATGATATATGTATATATATATATATATATATATATATATATATATGTTTAAAAAATATATGTAGAATATATATTTATACTGTATATTTATACTGTATAATATATATATATATATATATATATATATATATATATATTAGAGTGAGAGAGTTTAATAGTTTAATAACTCAGGCTCGTTTACTAAAAGGATTGAGAACCATCACACAATACATTTACTGAATATTCTCTTTAATTATCCAAAAATATGCAGATGTAAAATATATAAAAATAAATAAACAATCATTTGTTTTTCAGAAGATTGGATAATTGAAGTGGATAGTCATACACTAGGTTGTGTGAATATCCTCAATTCATTTAGTAAACCAGCCTCTAAATATTGGTAGAATACATAGATCATTTGAGAATGATTTACGTAAGGATTTGGGAATGTTCACTACAAAAAACAAACAAAATAAAAACAAACAAAAAAATAAAAAAGTTCAATTTTCCAGCAATGTGCAGATGAAATATTTAAATATGTTTTGTTTTTGTTTTTGTACATGGTCAGATACATAAAGTAAACCTCCAAGCCTCCATTCTGTTTTTAGTAAATATTCACAGCTACTTTAGTAAATCGGACTTATTACATCTCATATTAAATCTATATGGTTTTGGCATCAAACCCACAGCTTTGATTCTGAAGAAGAGTGAAACATCTGAAAAGTTATTACCTCATTTCCTCTGGACTGACCATTCCTTAGTGCTGGGTTTATAAATACCTATATTACATAGACTATAATATATATATATATATATGTATCTGCATTAAGAAGAACATGAAAACTTTATTGCATCCAGAGAAATGCTGGATTATATTTATACACAAAACAATGAAATGACAAACATGCTGCCATACAGACCCATTATATAGTATATCCGTATACACCTTTGTTCACAACAAACCATCTATGAATAACAATAAAAAAATATTATTATTGTTGTTATACTTCTTCTTATTATTATTCTTATTGTTACACCTCTTCTTATTATTATTATTTGTATTAATATTGTTATACTTCTTCTTCTTCTTCTTTTTCTTCTTCTTCTTATTATTCATAGCTGGTTTGTTGAGTTTGTTGTGAACAATGGTGTGTGTATATACAATGTAATGGATCTGTATAGAACAGCATACAATAATAATAATAATAATAATAATAATAATAATAATCTGTGTGCATTTATTTTAAAACTATTAATATTGTTTTATTAGACCCTAATAATTGACATGTCTGTGGCCCCTAATAGTTGACATGTCTGTGGCCCCTAATAATTGACATGTCTGTGGCCCCTAATAATTGACATGTCTGTGGCCCCTAATAATTGACATGTCTGTGGCCCCTAATAATTGACATGTCTGTGGCCCTTCCATTGATCCAGCAGGCCTTTCCCTCGCTGTTTTGGAACATTGAAAAGTTTTATTCTAACTTCTCTCCTCGCTGCGATTGGATGACGGGCGAACAGAAGGCGTGACCACTCCCTGCGCCTCCGTCATACAAAGCAACGAGGGGGAGGCGTGTCCTGGGTGTAGGGGAGAGGCCGCCTGGCATAGGACGGGCTGGCAGCCAATCAGAACGGATTCAGGGAGACTCTAGTAGAGCGGAGAAGTTGGAAAGTTTGTCGGAGTTGTTTCTATGCACAGTGCCGCGCCGCCTCCTCCGTACACACAGCACCCAGGAGCGGAGAGTATTGGCCTCGCACCCCTGGGGCCCCTGTGATATCAGCCTGTACCATGTACACCGCCGGCCTGGCCCCGTTCTATGCCGCCTCTCACTTCAACCTGTGGTCTGCCTATTGCTCAGGGGGCTTCCCTCCTCCGGACCCCGCTAAGAAACCTTCCTTCTGCATCGCTGACATCCTCCATGTGGGGGACCCAGACAGCCCCCCGGGATCCTCCCACATGGGGGTCCTACACCCGGCTCACTACCAGACAACAGGGGGCTCCCCCCTCAGACCCACCCCGGTCACCCCAGACTCTGGATTCAGGATCTCCCCAATGTCCCCTTACCAACCAACCCACCACCACCGGGGGGGCCCCAATTTTAGGGGGCCACATGGGGGCACCCAGCCCACCCCCTCCAGCAAGGACCTCAAGTTCGGGATTGATCGGATCTTGTCCACAGAATTTGACCCCAAAGTGAAGGAAGGCAACACCCTGAGAGGTAATCTTCCAATAATTGATTTATAGATTTATCATGGTTATCAATAATCCATATATTACTCATTGTTATCAATAAACCATATATTACTCATTGTTATCAATAATCAATATATTACTCATTGTTATCAATAATCCATATATACCAGTGACCTAATCCTAATTCAATGGGGGGGGGGGTGTAGAATGCCAGTGACAGCTTGTCACCTATCACCAAATGACATGGGGGCAATTGTACTTTATATGGGTATGATAAGTCTGGTAGGTGATGTAATCTTAGTATAATTCCAATATGTAATAGATGCCAAAATTCGATATAAGCAGTTAAAAGTATTCATTATTTTTTTGCAGTAAATATTAGTAAAAATATATAAAGAGGGAGAGATAGAAATATATATATATATATATATATATATATATATATATATATATATAATTATTTACATATGTGTGTGCGTGGTGTCATTTTATATATATATACACTTTATCTCTCTCTCTCTCTCTCTCTAGAGATATCTATCTATCTATCTATCTCTCTCTCTCTCTCTCTCTCTCTCTCTATATATATATATATATATACACACAGAGAAAGAGAGAGTGACAGAGTTTTATATGTGTGTGTATATTTATTTCCCTGTATTTATAGTGCAAGTAATCTTTTTTCACACTGCTACACCATTCATCAATTTCCTTGTTAGATAAAATCACATAATTGGGCTGAATTACTTAATAAGTTAATAATCTTTACACAATAAGCTGTCTGAATATTCAGGCCAATTAGCCAATCATGCGCAAATGAAATAAGTGAACAACAACTGGCTTTTCACATTAATGTATTTTGTAAAGTTACTCAACCTCTGTAGTAAATCGGCGTCCATAATTCAAATCCATAGTTTGTTTAGATTGTTCACTTAAACCAAACAAAAAACAAACAAACTAATAAAATAATAATAAAAAATAATGATCGAATCATGTGTAGATGAGATAAATGAACAGATTGCTTTTCACATGATTGGATAAATGAAGTGTATCACATTCTCGGTCAGTATCTAAAATATCATCGCTAGACAATATTCCTTCTGTGTGAATATAAACATTTCTTATCAATCCCTACACAGTATATGTAATAATATATCTAAAGTACTGGTAGAAATATTATTACATGACCCAGTCTCTCTAGTAGATGGAATAATATTCTCATTTTATGATCAACCTGAAGACTGACACAGAGAATAAAATTTGATACTGATCGTATGTTTTATATTCGTTTAGCCAGATCATTATTACCGGTAAAATGTTATCTAATTATTGTAATTACATGATATAAAATTAGTGATATAATATTACTTGTGTACTGCTAAACACTGATAACTAATCACGATTTAAATGTCAAATTAACGCATCGACAAATCTTGTAGCACAGATATAACAGATCACATAATTTAAGAAATGATCACACTGATAAATGCTGCTTGTTATATTTGTTATATAAATCTATACATTGAATTGCTACATCATGTATTAGGATTTGTATCAAATACATAAATGAAAAGGAAAACGTCTAAACAGGAAGTCACAACAGTTTCTATAATATAATAATCATATAGCGATAGACTGGCAGTTATAATGCAATAGCTTCACCAAATAGTTTCCTGGCAATCTGTCGGGGCCTTTTATTAGACAGATATGTGAAAATCGTATGGAGATGTTGCTACAATATTTAATACAAATGAGACTACTTCCAAATGGTCATGGCTATATTCTCTCTGAGATTACAATATAATTAATCATCCATCATATAAACTATTGCAATTCTAGGTGATATGATAGCAGGGCACCTTTACTACAATGTAACATAATTTAGGAAATAGCTCTCAAAATCACATTAAATAGAAATATAATTTGGGGCTAATCTGCTTTGAAGAATATTGTAGGCTGAATAAGGTGAACCTGCCCTTGCTTTAAATATCTCCTTCAAGTTTTTTTCTTTTTTTAAACTCTCCTATAGCATATATATATATATATATATATATATATATATATATATATATATATATATATATATATATATATATATATTGATAATTCTTTAGTAGATTAATTGACACCCCCCCCCCCCTTAATATGCACCCACACACATAGGTAACCTTATAATGGGGTTGTGCGTAGAATACAGAATACTATGTTATACATTTTTTGATTACCAAGCTTTCTATTTATGAACAATGGAATAATATATTTTATTTCATACAGAATGGGGAGTGTGCACAGCATATCTATTTTACTAATTCTATGTTTGTTAAAAATTAAGTATTTCTTCATCTTCTAAGTAGATTTGAGCTGTGCATTATATATCTATGTACAATGAAATAATGTGTTGTATTTTGGATAGAATGGAAAGAACATATCTTTTATTAATTGTATTTCTATGAAGAATTGAGTATTGCATCATATTCTGTGAAGATTTGTATTATATATCTAGGTACAAAGAAACAATATGTTGTATTTTATATAGATTGAGCCATACATATTATTATTTGCATTTTTAAGGAGAATGGAGTATATAGTATTTTCTATGTAGATTTGAGCTTTGTATTATATATGTAAGTACAACAGAGTAATATTTTTTTTTTATTTTTTTTTTATAGAATAGAGAGAACATTTATTTTTGTGATTTATTTATTTAATTATAATTGAGTTTTGGATTCTCTCTTTTTTTTTTTTTTTTTTTTTAAAGTAGAGTGGTGTGTTATCTGTATAAAGTCATGAAGTGCATTTTGTTTTGATTGTTAGGTGTGTGCTTTATTATATAGAATATAATGTGGAGTTGTTACATTGTATCCATTGTACAATGCAGAGGGGGGTGGAGGTGAGTGGGGCACAGTGCTGGGGTGGATACTGGCATGTCAGCGGGTACAGCTGGATCTGTTAACAGATCTTCTCCTTTGTGATCACAGATCTGACCTCATTGATCAGCTCAGGCCGCCAGTCAGGAGTCCACACTGCCCCCCACATGCAGTCAACAGCCAGCCAATTCTTCGCCTCTCTAGAGCCCCTCAGTGATACCTCGACTATCCTGGGGCAACTAAACAGCAACCAGAGGAACTCAATGCAGCAGCACTTCCAGGACACCTTCCCAGGTACTGTCCCCTCCTGGCCAGTCCATCTATAGATCACAGTTCACACATCTGTAACTCACCTACTGGCTAATGGGCTCTTTAATGGCCCATTGCTGTCATCATAACAACATCTCTGCAACATATCCTCTTAACATAATGGTCTTCTATGGGCCGATGTAGTTCCCCTTTAAACAATGCTAAAAAAAAATTGCAGAATAAGATTGGAAAAAACTACCACAGTATATATCTTTATCATGTGCAATAACACATATATAAGAAATATAAGAGACAAACACAAGTTTTTTAATAGCATGGTATCCTGACACTACACTTTAATAAATTATAGATAATGCTATTATTATTATTTCTTACTTATTGATATGGCCATTTGGTTGTATATTATGTACATGTGTACACATGAAGGCTTGTTTAATAAAATATACATTTATTTTACACTGGCTTGTGTTCAAACATTCAGTTGGGTTCAGGTTAATATTCTTTCCTATTTAGTGATCCTGATTCAATGGGTTGATTTACTGAAAGCAACTAGAACATCCACTTTGAAAGGAGCGGTGCACTGAATTTTCCTCCCAAATTTCCCCTCATATCCAAACAAATTATTAATATTTCTTTTTACGTTTTCCTTGCATGTGATTGGGTATTCTCTGTGAATGGCCTATCTGCCTTTAACAAACCAGCCCCAGTATTTGAAGTGAACAAAACCCATCCTAAAAGTAACCACTTTAATACATTCACCCAATTGCATATACATTGGGAGTGATTTACTAATGGGGAAAAATATGTAACTTAGCTAAGATAATGTGTGTTAACCTCAAATGCCCAAGCATATAAAAGAAGCACAGATTTACTTTGCATGTTATTGGTTGACCAAAGTTAATGGCGCTTCCCAGAAATAAAAAGATATCCTGTGTATACATTTGGATTGATTTACTGAAAGAGTACAGACTGTTCCCTAGATAAAGTAAAGCTATTGTTCACTTTGAATGCCCAATCATCAGGAAGCAATAAAAAACAATATTTTGCTCCTGCTCATGATTGGATGATTTAAGCGCACAAAGCTCCCCTTGTTATAAGCTAAGTAAACATCTCTTTTTCAGAGTATACATACTCTACCCCTTTAGAAAATCAATGACATCGTTTTACTGCTTTTATGAACAAAGTTAAATTAAAAGCAGAACATTTACTAAAGAATTTGAGGCGGTTCCCCTTTAAGGTAAACCCGTGTTTCCTTTAAAGACCCAATCATTTTTAAGATTAATAATAAATCGGTTTTTGCTAGCACGTGATTGGCTGATCATTTGAACAAAGCTTCATCCTGACTGGTTGATCATGTGAACACAACCTCATCCTATTTACTAAACTCAGAGAACATTTACTAGGTCAACATTCTCTGTTTCAGTAAATCAACCCCAGTGGGGTCATTTCACAGTAAGAAGCAACTCTTCTTTAAGCTGGTCATAGAAGGATTGAATTTGGACAGTTCAGTAAGGACCACCCGAATTTCGATCCACATATAGCGACTCCTGCTTGACAGATGTCAATCTAACAATTACATTTTGTTGAATGGGTATGTTGGAAAATGTTTCTCGATCAGCAGCTATGACTAATGGGCTGCAGCCGCTGATCCGTGAATTCTGACAGTGGAGGAATTAGAATACATAGGGGTTGATATACTAAAGGCAAATAGACTGCACACTTTGCGAAGCGCAGTTGCACTCTGCAAGTGCAGTTCCTCCAGAGCTTAGTAAATGAGGTAAGGCTTCACTTTGCAAAGAATACCCAATCACGTGCAAGGAAAATAAAAAAAAACATAATTTGTGCTTGCATATGATTGGACGATGGAAGTCAGCAGAGTTTCGGCTCATTTACTAAGCTCTGGAGCAACTTTTTTCCCTTAGTAAATCAACTCCATTCCTTCATCTACCTCATTTGTGTGGATTGGGGAATCCATTTGTTTTCTTTTTTCAATTGGCTGATCAAAAAAAAAAAGAGTACTCTATGACCAGTCTTAGGTTTTAAAGTTTTGTACAGTATCACCCTTACAGCTCAGATCTGCATAGGTTTGGCTTAATTGTACAATGATACAAATGTTATGTGTTCACCCACTTTATGAACTTATTTGCTTATCTCTAAAATCAACCATTGCAATTTCTTGTTTTCCACCTAGAGGGCATATTAGATGTATTCAGGTTGGTTGATGGGGGAAATAGCTACACTTTATATGTTTCCCCAACTTTTGTAGAACTACAAGTTGCAGCACGTAGAAGTAGACCCCACCCCCACATTGGCAGTTGGTCATCTCATGATATTTTTTTGTTTCTGCCCCTCAGGCCCATACGCAGTCCTCACCAAGGATACAATGCCTCAGACGTACAAGAGGAAGAGGTCATGGTCCAGGGCTGTCTTCTCAAATCTCCAAAGGAAGGGGCTGGAGAAAAGGTTTGAAGTGCAAAAATACGTCACCAAGCCGGACAGGAAGCAGTTGGCAGCCATGTTGGGGCTCACAGATGCCCAGGTAAGATGATGGCATGAGCAAAGTTTCATTGACCTAGTCCTAGCATCACTATACAGAGCACTAAATCAGTAGATCTAAACAATAACTGGGTGACTTTTAGTTTGCTAAAGCATGGTGTATCCTAAACAATTGGTAGGTCCTATACTATACTGTTTCATCTTTTTTACTGATCTCCTTCCTCACTATATGCACTCATTTCAGTGTCAGCTGAACATCTTTGCTCCGGACTGGCTTCCTGATAGTGACAATGGATGAAAAAAACAGCTATTTTGCTTGCACATGATTGGATGATGGAAGTCAGCAGAGCTTCTGCTTGCCTTTAGTAAATCAACCCCAATGTGTACTTACTATGGCTGCTCGGCATTGTAACTTGTGGCTTGGCGGTTGTGGGGTTGGGGCATTAAAAACGAGGATCAACCACCAATTTTTACCGCCTCTCAGCTGCACAAGTAAATAGGGCCTAATAGATTTCTTTCATTCAGCCCACAGGCTGAATGATAGCAATCCGATAGATTTCTTTATTCACATTAACAGAGCAGATTACCTAATCTCCCTTTCTGGGCTATTCTATTTCGACAGCCGATGACTCCTGTTTAGGCTGTCATTATAGTACCCAAACAGTGGCTGCATCTGATAGGTACATTGACAAGCATCAAATTTTGTTGAATTGAGCAGGACCATAGATTGTTCGAATTTCAGCTGAGCCAACAAGAGTCTTTAGAAATTCGAGCAGTTAATGGGCAGCTTAACAGTCATAATGCGAGCAATGTATGGCCACTGCCAGGCTCAGCTCCTCTAGCAAATTACTCCCCATGAGTCTATAAAGTTGTTCTCCAAAATCTTGCCTTCCTCCCCAATGAAAGTTTATGCTCCCAAATAATTATATAAATGTTTTGTTTTTTTAATAAATGCCCATAAGGGCTCTCCCACAATGTTAACTTTATACAAATGATTACAAGCTTCATGTTGGATTTCTAAGTACAGAAACACACCACAAAATTAGAACACAATTTAGATAATTATATATGAATTCTACAGCCTCTGTTTGTGCTGAAAAACTTCTTCTTGTTCGTTTTTATATTAAAAGTACTAGAAACCTTCATGCTAACTTGCAAAGAGTCTTAATTTGCATAACGCTGATATAAGTTCCTTATCTGGTGGGACTGCTGTACTAAAAGAGAACAAAATGTTAATGAAGTAAAGTCAGTGTAGTGTAGAACTATTACCTTTATTACCTTCAATCATCCAATTCCATGCACATTAAAATCCTGTTTTTTTTTTTTTTTCAAAGTGAGCACAGCTGCACATTATTCACTAAATTAAGTGATTATTCTCAAATCTTTTGATAAAGATTTAATAAATGAACCCTTACCTAGCTATGAGGTTTTTACTTGCAGTGGTTCATATGACTAACTCCGACATGTTCTACCTAGTACAATGTTGCAGACAATTTTGGTGCTACAAATAAATGCTTAAATTTATATATGCAGATGGTCACTAAATTGATATGTAAATATTTTAAATGTAAAATATAACATATCCAGTTAGTTAAATTAATTACTATGCCAAATAAATTATAAAGCAGAATTATTTATACTATAATAAATTAATACACAATCTCATAGCTTTACAGCTATGTAATATAGGTATTTTTTTTATTTTATTTTTTTATATGCAGTATAATATCTCCATATTTCTGAGGGGCCCAGTAAAAAAAAAAAAAAGTCCAATATACAAGCCTAAATCTGACCCTATTCATTGGCATTTTCTCCCACTGTTTGCAGTAGTTATAAATATAAAGTATAAAATGTAATGCCCTAGGTGTATGTAGAGGGAAAATGCCAGTATTTGCAAATCTGCAGGGTGACAACTGTCTGGGGAATGTGTGGAGTGACAACAGAGACTGAGCATCAAAGTCTCTCCACAGAAATCCACGCTGAAAAAAAAAATGATGATAAATTAATTAATTTAACTAAAGTAGTAGAAACTGTTTGCTTTGTAATGTGAATGTTCACCAAACTTAGGTAATAAGGTGAACTTAAACTATCCAATCATGCGCAAGGGAATTAACAAGATATTTTTTTTTTCCCAGCATGATTGGGTGGTTGACTTAAAATCAACTTTACCGTATTTACTAAGCACACTGACCATCATCTACCCATTTAGTAAATTATCTTCTTACATTTGCTGTTTGAAACAATAAATGTTAAAAGCGACTATGGTTAAAATATCAAACATTTGCCACTTTATGAATATGACCAATATATTTGCATGTTTACATCTGATGCAGAATTATAAAATAAATATATTTTATTATGAACAGCTAAAGCCCAATAATTTATATATTGATAATAACTGTCATTTTAACGTCTTATCATACATCAATAACTTATTTAACTTATTAGTCATACATCAATCACATAGGAGTTAATTTACTAGAGGACCAAAGAGGTAATAATTAAATTCATTAATTTAAGTAATAATTTACTTTGCAAGGAATACCCAATCATGCTCAAAAAAATAAATAAGCATTGCTTCACCAAGCTGAGTGAAAATTCACTTTGCAAAGTGAAAACACTCTGCTCCTTTTGTATACCAACCACATAAACACATTTATGTACTTCTCTGAAATACATTTTCTCAAACTCAGAAAAGCAGTTAAGAGTGCAAAAAAAAAAAAAAAAAGAACCACTTTTTGTCCTCTAAAGACTGTTACAGGAAAATAGAGTGATTTTTGTTCTATTGCACATTGCGAAATGCAGGATTGAGGGGAAGTGAAAATCAGTTTTTCTCTTGTTTAAACGGATTTATGAAACGTAAGGATGAATAAGGCTATAGATCGTGCCTCTTTATGTATTGTGGTTGGGATGAAGCAAGAATCTGGTTTGCTGCAGAAAATCATTTGAATGTTTCAGACAAAAAAAGTATGTTTTTTTGTCTTGCTCAACATGATGAGAAACCATAATACAGGGAGAAAAAGGGGAACCAGTGTCCCCCTCCTCCCTCTATAAAATCCAAACTTCTGCTTTATTCTTTCTTGTTTTTAGCTTAAAATCACCCTCTTAATAGTGGACAAGCTAAACAACCCTTTGTAGAACAGTTTGCATCTAACATTGATACATTCATACCTCCATAGAATATACTCTGTTATACCTTTAACAAATGCTACATCACAGCATGCGTTCAAACAAAGCAGCGATTTTGGTATTTATTCACTACCAGACAGATTTTGCAAACAATAAATCCCTTGTTTTTTTTTTCCTTTTTTTTGCACATAAAACTTTCTAAAACATAGTGGCTTTTTCCCAAAGCCATTCAGACCTTTCCCCTCCTGCACGGCTTTCAAACTTTGGCAAGCTGCTGTGTCCGTACAGCTGCTGCATCTGGATCCACCTCTATAGGCTGCCTGCATACAGCTCGGTAGTGATGAGCCGAACACCCCCGGGTTCGGTTCGCACCAGAACCCGCGAACGGACCGAAAGTTCGTACGAACATTAGAACCCTATTAAATACAATGGATGCGAACGTTCGAATTCTAAAGTGCTAATTATAACAACTATTATGCATGTTATTGTCCTAAAAAGGGTTTGGGAACCCGGGTTCTGCACCAGGGGACATGTATCAATGCAAAAAGAAGTTTTAAAAACGGTCGTTTTTCGGGAGCAGTCATTTTAATGATGCATAAAGTGAAAAAAAAATATTCCTTTAAATATCGTACCTGGGGGGTGTCTAAAGTATGCCTGTGAAGTGCCACGTGTTTCCCGTGTTTAGAACTGTCCCTGCACAAAATGACACTTCTAAAGGAAAAAAAAGCCATTTAAAACTTCTTGCGGCTTTAATGTAATGTCTGGTCCCGGTAATATGGATGAAAATCTTTAAGAAAAATGGCATAGCTACCCCATGACCCCCCCCCCCTACCCCAGCCCATTACCAGCCCCTTTGGGTCTTGTATGGATATTAAGGGGAACCCCGCACATAAAATAAAAAAGGCCCTATATACTCTGAACAGCCGTATACAGGCGGTGCATACAAGACAGGGACTGTAGGTTTGTTCTTATGTAGAATGTGTTTGTAATTTTGAACAGGTACATTGTTGAAGTGTAGCTCCAGCCCAAAAATCTATTTTTAAACTTTTTGGGAAACATAGGTAAGGGTTATCACCCCTGTAACATTTGTTTTGCTGTCTGTGCCCCTGTTCAGAACATTTCACCTCACTTTCCGTCCCAATGACAACTGTTTTTGAAATGTGGTGTTTTTCTTGAAACAAGGATTGCTGATAAAGCATCAGTACAGAGGAGACACCTTTCTCCCATATTTATTCTTACAGGAGAGAATTTTCCTTCCTAGGGGTAGATTTCCTCTCACTTCCTGTTGTCTTCTTTCGTTTGCAAGTAGGAGTCGTTTGTAAGTTGGATGTTTGAAAGTAGGGACCTGCCGTATATACTCTGCAGAAATAGGCCCCTTAGTTGTTGGTGTTGGCACAACACTGTAAGCACTCACAGTTACTCTTGGTTGGTGCTGGAACGCCCTGCTGTCAACTATTATATCATGAATTTTAATTACATATAATTCTTGAACAGTGGTAGTAAAAATTGGGGCTTTGATGGTGGTGCTGGTGCCACAACACTGTAAGCCCTGACAGTTACTCTTGGTGGGTGCAGCAATGGGCCCTGCTGTGAATTATTAGATCAAGAATTGTAATTGCATGCCCCTGTTGAACAGGGGCTGAAAAATTGGGCTTTTCGTGGTGGTGGTGGTGGTGGTGGTGTTGCCACAACACTGTAAGCCCTCAGAGTTACTCTTGGTGGGTGCAGGAATGGGCCCTGCTGTGAATTATTAGATCAAGAATTGTAATTACATGCCCCTTTTGAACAGGGGCTGAAAAATTGGGCCTTTCGTGGTGGTGGTGGTGGTGGCGTTGCCACAACACTGTAAGCCCTCAGACTTACTCTTGGTGGGTGCAGGAATGGGCCCTGCTGTGAATTATTACATCAAGAATTGTAATTGCATGCCCCTGTTGAACAGGGGCTGAAAAATTGGGCCTTAGGCACTGGTGGCACAACACTACAACCCCTCACAGATACTGTACTTGGAGCACAGCAATGAGCCCTGTTGCAAAGTATTGCTTCAAAAATTGTAATGACACGCCCCTGTTAAACAGGGGCTGAAAAATTGGGCCTTAGGCACTGGTGGCACAACACTACAACCCCTCACAGATACTGTACTTGGAGCACAGCAATGAGCCCTATGGCAAATTATTGCTAAAAAAATTGTAAGTACACGCCCCTGTAAAACAGGGGCTGAAAAATTGGGCCTTAGCCACTGGTGGCGGCACCCATAAACAAAAATGATCTTCCAAGCTATCATCATCAATCGTATCATTGAGGACTCGGAGGAGGAGGATAGCCAGTCAACATAACAGCACAGGCACTCAGCATCAGCATCAGTCTTGAAGGGACGTGACATGTTAAAATCAATTAGTCTGTTATATCAGCATCAGGTGTGTGGTAGCTGGTGGTGATCCAAGACTGGTTCATCTTGATGAAAGTCAGTCGATCAACCGAGTCGGTGGACAGGCGCACCCTGTGATCCGTGACAAATCCTCCAGCAGCACTGAATGTGCGTTCCGAAAGAACGCTGGATGCAGGACAGGCCAGTAGCTCAATTGCATACTGTGCAAGCTCTGGCCAGTGATCCATCCTCAAGACCCAGTAAGCCAGAGGATTTTCGGTGGGGAAGGTGTCCAAGTCTGACCTTGCCCCTAGATATTCCTGCACCATGTTTATCAGACGCTGGCGATGGTTGCTGGAACCAATCATACTTTGGGGCTGCGGACTAAAGAATTGTCTGAACGCATCGGTCAGACGGCCACCTTCCCCACCGCTCCTTCTTTGACTGGCCGAAGCCTCAGCAACTCGTTGTCCTGGACCAGGAGTTTGTAACCTCCCAGTCTCTGGGAACGCGTTGCACAGACCTTTCTGCAAGGCCTCCCGGAGTTGTCTCATCCTCTGCTCCCTCTGCGACGGTAACATAAGGTCCGCAACCTTACCCTTGTACCGTGGATCAAGGAGAGTGGCCAGCCAGTAATGGTCCCTCTCCTTGATCCGAAGAATACGAGGATCCTTCCGCAGACTTTGCAGGATCAGGGAGGCCATGCAGCGTAGGTTTGCTGAGGCATTCGCTCCGGAGTCCTCTGGGTCACTAAGGACGACATGATCCGCAGTCACCTCCTCCCAGCCACGTACAAGTCCACTGGTTTCTTGGGACTGTAAATCATCCCTAAAAGACTGCTGCTGATGATGCTGAGTGCCAGCCTCCACCTCCATGCTGACACAATCCTCCTCCTCCTCCTCCTCCTCCTCCTCTTCCTCTTCCTGTGCGATGGGTGGGACAGAAGGAACACTGTCTGGGTAAAGGGGGCCTTGAGAGGCAAGGAAGTCCTCCTCTTCCTGCCTCTGTTCTGCCTCAAGTGCCCTGTCCATTATTCCACGCAGCGTGTGCTCCAACAGGTGGACAAGAGGTACAGTGTCACTGATGCATGCACTGTCACTGCTCACCATCCTCGTGGCCTCCTCAAATGGTGCCAGGACAGTGCATGCATCCCTGATCATGCCCCACTGGCGTGGAGAAAAAAAACCAAGCTCCCCTGACCCTGTCCTGGTGCCGTAGTCGCACAGGTACTCATTGATGGCCCTCTGCTGCGTGTGCAGCCGCTGCAGCATGGCCAACGTTGAGTTCCACCTGGTGGGCATGTCACATATAAGGCGGTTCTTGGGCAGGTTCAACTCCTTTTGCAGCTCAGCCAGGCGAGCACTGGCATTATAAGATCTGCGGAAATGCACACAGACTTTCCTGGCCTGCCTCAGGACATCCTGTAAGCCCGGGTACCTGCCCAAGAACCGCTGCACCACCAGGTTAAGGACGTGAGCCACACAGGGCACATGGGTCAGTTGTCCCTGTCGGAGGGCGGAGAGGAGGTTGGTGCCATTGTCGCAAACCACCATTCCTGGCTTAAGCTGGCGTGGCGTCAACCACCTCTCGGCCTGGCCCTGCAGAGCAGACAGGACCTCTGCCCCAGTGTGGCTTCTGTCCCCCAAACACACCAGCGCAAGCACGGCATGGCATCTTTTTGCCTGCGTACTTGCGTAGCCCCGTGAACGGCTACGGAGCACCGCTGGTTCATAGGACAAACCACAGGAAGAGGCCATGGAGGAAGAAGAAGAGGAGGGGGTGGAGGAGAGAGGTGTGTCACAACCAGTAGTAGCATTTTGGAGGCGTGGCGGTGGGACAACCTCCAACACTACTGCACCTTGTCCTGCATCCTTCCCAGCTGCCAAAAGAGTGACCCAATGGGCCGTGAAAGAAAGGTAACGTCCCTGTCCATGCCTGCTGGACCATGAGTCAGCGGTAATATGCACCTTACCGCTGACCGCCCTGTCCAGCGAGGCCAAGACATTGCCTTCCACATGCCGGTAGAGAGCCGGAATAGCCTTCCGTGAGAAAAAGTGGCGTTTGGGAACCTGGCACTGAGGAACCGCACATTGCACAAACTCACGGAAGGGGGCCGAGTCTACCAACTGAAAAGGCAGCAGTTGAAGCGCTAGCAATTTAGCCAAGCTAGCATTCAACCGCTGGGCATGTGGATGGCTGGGAGTGAACTTCTTTCGACGGTCCAGCAGCTGGGGCAGGGAAATTTGCCTGCTAGAATCGGACGTCGGTGTACTGCTAGCAGAGTGGCCGCAAGTACTTGGCTGTGACACGCCTAATTCTACACCTTCATTCCTCTCAGTGCATGTTTCAGAGAGGACTGAAGTTATAGTGGGGTTGGAGATCCCAGCTGATGCGGTGCAAGGAGAGGTCCGCTTTGTTCTTTGGTGTGGGTCTTTGAGGTAGGCTTGCCAACGAGCTGCATGGCAGGTCAACATATGTCTGGTCAGGCATGTGGTACCCAAGCGGCTGATGTTTTGGCCACGCGATATACGCTTGAGACATATGTTGCAAACAGCAGCTGTGCGATCTGATGCACTAGCCTCAAAAAAGGCCCACACCAAGGAACTTTTTGAATGACGGGCAGAGGCAGCGCCCTGCACAGGCGGAGCTCTGCGGTGTGATTCCGTCGGTGTACTGCCCTTACGCTGGCCACCAAAGGGCATCCTGTCTCGTTGGAGATGTGCCTCCTCCTCATCCTCCTCCTCCTCTCTCCTATTAGGCACCCACGTGGAGTCAGTGACCTCATCATCCCCTCCCTCCTCATCACTGGAGCCAATCTGGCAGTATGCTGCAGCTGCTGGAACATGACTGCCAGATTGGTGTCCTTCTTGAGCATCCCCTCTGTCTGCTCTCACCCTACTGCCTTCCTGTAGCTGGGTTTCATCATCAGACCCTTCGAAACGCTGGGCATCCTCCTGGAGCATGTACCCAACACTGTGCTCAAACAGTTCGGGGGACTCCTCAGGAGGAGGACATGGTGGGTCTAGGGAAGGAGTGACTGATGATGAGTCTGACATTGATACCAGGGAAGAGGACGCTTTGGCAGCTGCTTTGCCAGTACCCTGAGCCTGGGTGAGAGAGGATGAGGAGGAGGAGGAGGGCTTGGTCATCCACTCTACCAAGTCTTCGGCATGATGTGGCTCAACATGTCCAGCTGCCGAAAAGAAGGACAAGCGTGTCCCATGGCCATGTGCTGATGACAATGCACCGCGTCCACGACCAGCACTGTTGCCCCCAGACACAGAGCCTGCTTGCCCTCTTTTATTGCCTCCTGACTGTCTGCCTCTCCTTGTTTGCCTTCCAGACATTCTAATAGATGGCCTGCAGGGAGATGGGAAAAAAGCAATAAGGGCTACCTTCAGGTGTCCTTCTCTGTCCCTTGAAACAAGGACTTGCACAGTGAAAGAAACTGACACTCTCCCTACCTACAGTTTTCTGTCCCTAGAAAAAATGTTTTTTTTAAGCACAATATAGCACAAGGAGAATTCACTCACTGTCCTTCCAGGTCCCTGGAAACAAGGACTTGCACAGTGAAAGAAACTGACACTCTCCCTACCTACAGTTTTCTGTCCCTAGAAAAAATGTTTTTTTTAAGCACAATATAGCACAAGGAGAATTCACTCACTGTCCTTCCAGGTCCCTGGAAACAAGGACTTGCACAGTGAAAGAAACTGACACTCTCCCTACCTACAGTTTTCTGTCCCTAGAAAAAATGTTTTTTTTAAGCACAATATAGCACAAGGAGAATTCACTCACTGTCCTTCCAGGTCCCTGGAAACAAGGACTTACTTGCACAGTGAAAGAAACTGACACTCTCCCTACCTACAGTTTGCTGTCCCTAGAAAAAATGTTTTTTTTAAGCACAATATAGCACAAGGAGAATTCACTCACTGTCCTTCCAGGTCCCTGGAAACAAGGACTTGCACAGTGAAAGAAACTGACACTCTCCCTACCTACAGTTTTCTGTCCCTAGAAAAAATGTTTTTTTTAAGCACAATATAGCACAAGGAGAATTCACTCACTGTCCTTCCAGGTCCCTGGAAACAAGGACTTGCACAGTGAAAGAAACTGACACTCTCCCTACCTACAGTTTTCTGTCCCTAGAAAAAATGTTTTTTTTAAGCACAATATAGCACAAGGAGAATTCACTCACTGTCCTTCCAGGTCCCTGGAAACAAGGACTTGCACAGTGAAAGAAACTGACACTCTCCCTACCTACAGTTTTCTGTCCCTAGAAAAAATGTTTTTTTAAGCACAATATAGCACAAGGAGAATTCACTCACTGTCCTTCCAGGTCCCTGGAAACAAGGACTTACTTGCACAGTGAAAGAAACTGACACTCTCCCTACCTACAGTTTTCTGTCCCTAGAAAAAATGTTTTTTTAAGCACAATATAGCACAAGGAGAATTCACTCACTGTCCTTCCAGGTCCCTGGAAACAAGGACTTACTTGCACAGTGAAAGAAACTGACACTCTCCCTACCTACAGTTTGCTGTCCCTAGGAAAAATGTTTTTTTTAAGCACAATATAGCACAAGGAGAATTCACTCACTGTCCTTCCAGGTCCCTGGAAACAAGGACTTGCACAGTGAAAGAAACTGACACTCTCCCTACCTACAGTTTTCTGTCCCTAGAAAAAATGTTTTTTTTAAGCACAATATAGCACAAGGAGAATTCACTCACTGTCCTTCCAGGTCCCTGGAAACAAGGACTTGCACAGTGAAAGAAACTGACACTCTCCCTACCTACAGTTTTCTGTCCCTAGAAAAAATGTTTTTTTTAAGCACAATATAGCACAAGGAGAATTCACTCACTGTCCTTCCAGGTCCCTGGAAACAAGGACTTGCACAGTGAAAGAAACTGACACTCTCCCTACCTACAGTTTTCTGTCCCTAGAAAAAATGTTTTTTTTAAGCACAATATAGCACAAGGAGAATTCACTCATTGTCCTTCCAGGTCCCTGGAAACAAGGACTTGCACAGTGAAAGAAATTGACACTCTCCCTACCTACAGTTTTCTGTCCCTAGAAAAAATGTTTTTTTTAAGCACAATATAGCACAAGGAGAATTCACTCACTGTCCTTCCAGGTCCCTGGAAACAAGGACTTACTTGCACAGTGAAAGAAACTGACACTCTCCCTACCTACAGTTTTCTGTCCCTAGAAAAAATGTTTTTTTTAAGCACACTATAGCACAAGGAGAATTCACTCACTGTCCTTCCAGGTCCCTGGAAACAAGGACTTACTTGCACAGTGAAAGAAACTGACACTCTCCCTACCTACAGTTTTCTGTCCCTAGAAAAAATGTTTTTTTTAAGCACAATATAGCACAAGGAGAATTCACTCACTGTCCTTCCAGGTCCCTGGAAACAAGGACTTGCACAGTGAAAGAAACTGACACTCTCCCTACCTACAGTTTTCTGTCCCTAGAAAAAATGTTTTTTTTAAGCACAATATAGCACAAGGAGAATTCACTCACTGTCCTTCCAGGTCCCTGGAAACAAGGACTTGCACAGTGAAAGAAACTGACACTCTCCCTACCTACAGTTTTCTGTCCCTAGAAAAAATGTTTTTTTTAAGCACAATATAGCACAAGGAGAATTCACTCACTGTCCTTCCAGGTCCCTGGAAACAAGGACTTGCACAGTGAAAGAAACTGACACTCTCCCTACCTACAGTTTTCTGTCCCTAGAAAAAATGTTTTTTTTAAGCACAATATAGCACAAGGAGAATTCACTCACTGTCCTTCCAGGTCCCTGGAAACAAGGACTTGCACAGTGAAAGAAACTGACACTCTCCCTACCTACAGTTTTCTGTCCCTAGAAAAAATGTTTTTTTTAAGCACAATATAGCACAAGGAGAATTCACTCACTGTCCTTCCAGGTCCCTAGAAACAAGGACTTGCACAGTGAAAGAAACTGACACTCTCCCTACCTACAGTTTTCTGTCCCTAGAAAAAATGTTTTTTTTAAGCACACTATAGCACAAGCACAAAACACACTGACACTCTCCCTACCTATCCTTCTCTTTCCCTAAACTAAAGGAATCCAGGTTAAGCAAGAAAGAAATAAAAGTCACTGTCCCTGCCTATGCTGCTCTATCCCTGCTCCGGAACACACTACACTAGGCCGCCGTGCTGGCGGCCTTTTATAGTGTGGGGCGTGTACTAAACACCCTCAGCAATAATTGGCCACAGGCATCCTGCCTGTGGCCAATCATTGCTCTCCTCGCTGCCGGCGCTGTGATTGGCCAAGCATGCGGGGTCACAGTGCATGCTTGGCCAATCACAGCGCCTGGATGACACTGCGATGGCGTAGTGCATTGTGGGCCGTTCGCGTCACTCGAATTTGGCGCGAACGGCCCAAATCGTTCGATCTTCGTCGAACGATCGAACAGCCGATGTTCGAGTCGAACGTATGTTCGACTCGAACACGAAGCTCATCCCTACAGCTCGGGTGGATACAGATTCCAAAAACAAAGGCAGCATGCACGCAGTATGGGTACCAGCCTGAATGAGGCCTTAAAATGCACTATTTCATTATATTGGACCCTTCATACAGTATAAACTGGCAGCTGTCTCAGCAATATTGCTTTTTTTTTTCTTAAACTGATCGACCAGCCCCAAGGTTCAGGCACACAGAGTGTATTTCACTATCCCCTATTAGCTGTAGCCAAACATTGGTGTGCCTCAAACCTAAAACCATCACAGGGTGGACCAGCACCTTCCTCATGGAACCCTCCTCCTTTCGCAGCATGGGCTTGGGACCGGCCATGGCGGAGTTTTCAATATTGCTATTAAATGCAGAGATGCCAATTTTATTCCAGCATAATGTCTAATTTATACATTTACGGCTTTATTCTTAAGCATCCAGTTTCAATATGAGGCTATAATTTACAAAGCTTCACCATGATCCCATGATGGCGTGCAGCAGACAGAGTATGCTCAACATCCTGGTGGGACCCACTTCTTGGTCTCATCATCTCCACCGAGTGTTTCACCTCCAAATTGTTCCTCCTTCCACTGATGCTCGATTTCATACTAGCAGCATAAACCTGGCCCTACACTATGCAAATTTTAGCCAGTCCTGATGGACCAGCGAAAAGTTTCTCCGTGGGTGGTCCTGTCACCACTCTCCCACGTGATAACGTTCCATTGAAAAATCAAAGGAGACAGAAAATTGCCAACCAAAGGGCGCCTGCATCCAATCAGACGCAGCCGCTGTTTGGATATTCTGACCACCAGTGGTGCCAGCTGTCAGAACGCAATAGCCTTAGTGGGAGAGTCTTTGGGCTGTATAGTGTGGATGGGGGAATCCGTTGGATTTTTTAAAACTGTGTGTGAGCAGCTTAACAGAGAATAGTCAAGTCACAATAGCTGTATAGTAAATGCTGGATCAAGTAATCATGCAGCAATAGCTTCTGGATCAAGCAGTCAAGCTATAGAAGTTTTTCATTAAAGGCTGACCTTAGCTTGCCTACCTTTTTATACTACATAAAGGGTCCAGTTTAATTGAATATTGCATTTATAAATATAAGGGAAAGGGATAAAGATGTTGCTGGTATATGGCTTTGCGAAAATGTTGGTACGTTTTTAGTTTGTTTTAGGCCCGGTTCACATAGGGGCGACTCGTCAGGCGACTCGGTCGCCTGACGAGTCGCGTCCCGCTCTGTTGAATGGAACCGTTCTAATAGGAGCGACTCAGGTCGCTCCGACTTAGAAAAAGGTTCCTGTACTACTTTTGGGGGCGACTCGGGACGACTTGCATTGACTTCTATACAGAAGTCATTATGCAAATCGCCTGAACCGGGCGTCTCAAGTCGTTTTGAGATTGCGTCGCGGCAGTCGCCCCCAAAGTCGTGCCACCCCTGTGTGAACCGGGCTTTAGTATATGTAAAAAAATTATATTTTTTTTTTGGAAAAATCTGTCTGGAAGTAAAGAAATAATATGTTTTGTTTGGATGCATGGTGTGATGTAGTGATTGTTAAAGGTGTGCCAGAGCATAATCTTTGGTGATTTATTGTAAAGCGTCTTTTACATCGGGCGAATTGTTCCACGCCCCATACAGAGACATGTTTACTGGCACAGGTATGCACAGGTTTTGTGTGCACCTAAAGAATAACTCCACTTTTGCTGAGAAAAAAACAATTCCCTTTGGGTGACCGATGTATGTTGCAAGGATTTTAACAAACATTGTAACAGAGTCCTACCTGCTGTTGCTCTGAAGAAATAGCTGTTTGTTTCACCAGGCTGATTGCAGACTGAATCTGAATGAGAGGGTCTGATTCTGACCTAAACAGACCTAACTTCATACCTAAACAGACCAATATTGTCCCCAGGCTTGTGTAGAAATTATATATGCAATATTATTATTATTATTTATTTTTTTATTATTTATTTGCTATACTTTTTTTGCAATGCAAGTGGAGTTACCCTTTAAAGTTAGAATGAAAACAAAGTTGCATCCATTGTGTCTTTTATATCTACATGGAGTTCTGCTTTTAGATAGTTTTAGAAGTGTTGACCATCTCTGGCTGATTCACAGGATCAGACGTCTTAGGCAAGCGTAGATTTCATATCTGTATTTGCAGAAAAGACTTCCCAGCAAGTGCAGAGTTATTTATAAACCCAATGTCATTATTGGCTTCTCCTGGGGACAATATTGGTCTGTTTAGGTCTGAAGTAGCCCCAGTTGGGCTGAGTTTATCTGTGTGTGCAGCAGTGTGGCTGGGAGATTGTTATCAGCCCCTGGTTAGAACAATGACACACCGCAAGCTGCCAGCATTGTGTGCTGCTTGTTTTATGTCCATGTCCTGTTTTCACTTGATATAAAACACCTGCTGAACTGAAGTGACATTGCTTGCTGTTCTCTTCTGTATAAAGATTGCTAGCTCCAGGGGGCAGTACAGCGGGACTAGGCTGGCACTATCAGCAGTGACTTAAGCTGCATTCTATATTCATTTTACTATAATGTACAAGTCTTTTCTTGTGATGCTTGTAGTTTTACATCACTCACTGCTTGCTCCCAGGAAAGTGATCGAGCTGTCATAGACATCTTCTGGTTTCCGCTGATGATCAGGAGGTGATGGAGCTGGCTCTCAGGGACAGCCAATCACAGTGGACATGTGATCAGGCAGCCCCTGTTAAAGGGACACAGGGGATGGGCGGGAAGGGGTTAAAGTAATTTCTAAAGTTATTTTCAGTAAATAAAAATTTTCAGCTTTTATTAAAATAATATCCATGGTCCATATAATGAAGGTCTGGTTGCCACCTGTCCGTGATTAACCCGGACAGTCCAGATTTTAAAGCCTGGACACATTATTCATACCAGACAGTGGCTCCTTATGCTCCAAGGGGCACATGCAGACTTTCTTTCATACAGTACCTGGACAGGAGGGCTTTTACTAGAACTGTCACACAGGCTTCTGACGAAGACTACAATTTGCCATGCAGGCAAACATTGCACAGGATTGGTTCACTATGGTCTCCATCAGGAAACCCACCCTGAGAAATGAGGAGATCAGCAGTGCTGAGATGTAACAAAAGATGAAAAAATAAATATATATATTTATATATATATATATATATATTTTTTTTTTTTATATATTTTTTTGCTATTTTTATATATACTGTATATATGCTATTGAATTAGGGTAGAGCTGGGTCAACCCAGCAACCCAGGACCATGGGTCAGTGGGTTCCTCTGCTACCGCTGTGATGGCACTCCTGTTTGTACCACATGCACTAACTCCGTCTTTCTCCCTCCAGGTCAAAGTCTGGTTTCAGAACAGGCGCATGAAGTGGAGACACTCCAAAGAGGCGCAAGCACAGAAGGACAAAGAGAAGGAAGAGTCAGAAAAGACTGAGGTCCCATGCTCTGTAGAGGGGGACTTGGACAGAAGTAGCAGCCCATACAGGACAGAGGGGGACAGTGACAGCAGTGACTCTGAATTGCTGGACTTGATGGCCAGTGACAGTGAACGGACTGAAGTCACCACTGAGCCCAAACAAACCAGTGTCATTAAATTGTCCCCAGTCACCGACCTCTCCACACCACAAGTCACCCCTTGTTCAGAGCCCCCCATATCACAGAGCCCCCCTCTGCATTAATCCAGAGGACCCTGGATGACGGACTGGTGTGCTGGATATTTGTCATCCTCCTCCCTGGATACTTAATTTAGGACACACTGTGAAAATATTCTCTGGGCGGATTGTCTTGGACGATTGTACCACTGGGAACATTTAGAGGAGAGTGTACAACTGGGCAAAGTGTCGCAAAAATCCTCTCCTTAAAGGGCCACTAAACATAAGTCACAAGTTGGTTCATTTAAAAGAGTTTTCATAACATTTGGCTATGAAGAGGACAAATCACAGAACTATTTAAAGCTGAACTCCAGGGAAATATAAAGGACACAAATTAATGTAGCTCTAATTTATCATTAAATATTCTTTATTTTTCTTTTCTTTTCTTTTATATGTAAGTACCTGAATCTGGTTTTGTATCAACCTCTTGCAGTCCCTGTACAATGAAACTCAGAGTGGTAGAGGGTGAAGCAGCACAATGAGCCAATCAATTGTGCTGCAGTACTCATGTGCTTACATGGAACAAGCTGATAGGTGAAGCAAGTAAAGTGACAGAGAGATAAGTTCATCAGTCTGCTGTTTCTCCTTTTATGACCTGTAAGTGTCACTAAAGGTGCAGCTCATTGTGCAGGGGATTGTGATCAAGCAGGCAAGTGTATTTTATTTCAGAAGCGACATACATTATAGAGCTGCCTGTCACCAGTTTTTTTATTTCTGAACTTTAGTTCCACTTTAACTGCTGCAGTGAAAAATCAGGTGTCCTTCTCTGCCAGGCAGGGCTATGCTATGTGTTAGAGCGGTGTAAATCTCACAACTGGGTGGACAGAAATGCAAATCCTTTGGCAGGTAAAACAGCTTTCATATATGAATTTCATGTATGTATTTAGCCATTTGTTTGGAGTTCAGCTTTAAAGCTATGCTGCAGTCAAAATGGAAAATTAAACCTTTAAATCAGTGTACCTGTAGTGTACCCCAGTTTCATGTTGGTAATCTTGGAACCCCAGCTTGTCATGTAGAGGAGGAATCCTCAAGCATGCTTACTGCAGGCTTATTGCTGTATCTCCCCTATAGAAAGGCTATGTAAAAAGTAGCTCTATGAAGTTTGTCACAGTCACCAGATTCAATGCTGCCTTGATGATACAGAAAGTAGAGAAACACAGAAGTATATACTACACAGGCTTCAGTAAGTACAACCTACCACTGACCTGACCTTGTGAGGTGCTCTTTGGAATCTTGCTGCAGAGGATAGATTTAATAAATTACTGGTTTCAGATGCTGCCTGGATATGCTTTTTAGGAACTTAGTGAAGCATGGATCGATAGTTTCCAAAAAATAGTTGTTCTGTTTGGTAATAAATTACAGTGGTGGTTGTCCATTCCAAAGGTATCAGCTGCAGCCCCAGACATCACCATAGGGCCACACACAATGTTTAGTATGTGTAATGCTAGACAGGGCTTTTAGAGACTGCAGACATACTAGAGAAAGAAATGGACAAATACTAGGGACATGCCACAGGTTTGGTTGAAGACATGCAGCAGGAGACAGTCACAGACTTGGGTTTGATTCATGGGACTAGTAGAGATCACTGCTCTGACTCATTTACATATCAGTGCTCCAATTTCCACTGATAGGGTCCAAGAACAGCACATCATGTACCAAACGGTTGCGTGTGGCCCCTAGGTCTGAGGTTGGACACCAAAGCTTTACAGGAATTTGGTCAACTGTCATTTTAAATATTCTTTAATCCAGGGTTAGGCAACCTCGACATTAGGGCTATAGAGAAACTACAAATCCCATCATACCCCTGGCCCTGGGAGTCATGCTTGGGGCATGTCCTGCAAGTCAGAGACTTGCAATTTCTCATGGGAGATGTAGTTTCACAACAGCTGTAGTGCTTTGGTTGCATACCCCTGGTCCCACATAAATTGGGTGTTTTTGTGGTCTCTCTAAAAGCAACAACAAGGAAGGGATCACCTTGTGTTTTGTTGACCCCCCCACATGTTACATAAATACTGAGTCTAGGATGTGGTGGTCCAAGGGAGTCCAAGGGTTTTGGCCACAAAGAACTGGCTAATGGCCCATAGGGCAGCTTAGAGTGTTCACCAGAAAAGAAGAGAGGGGGTAGGGCCATTATAGTGTGGTAATTGGCCACAATATAGTGATTCTGTTGAGGCTGCTGTCACCAAATGAAGTAGAAACATGCCACCCTGGTCCCAGGCAGTATAAAAAAGGTTTCTTCCCTTTTACATTGATTCCTTCATTGTATGTTTAGTGGTCTTTTAACCCAGCAACGCTAATGCCTACATGCACCATCAATTTGCCACGTACAAGTGCTTCCTGACTTGTGCCACAAATAATTTACTCAATGCACAGAATTTGACTTTTTCTTTTGTACATATTGTGAAAGTTTTATGTGCAAGAATATGTAGCATCATTCAGTAGCACACAAAAAATAATAAATGAATAATTAAATTGAATATTATAACAATGTTTACAATGACTTGTAATGCAGCCGGGCACCGTGAATTACTAATTTCAAGGGTTTAGTATTACAACTGGAGTAAAGGCCAAATTTTTGGTACTCTAAAACTCATTTTAGTTGAACTGATGCTAAGGGAGCCTTGCTTTTTTCACAGGTTTAAACGTAGGCTGGATTTTGAAAATAATTTTAAAAACATGAGTAGTGGTTTTCACAATTATGGCTTACTCAATTACTGAATCCTAATTGTTTAAGAAGATATTTTGAGAGAGACCTAGAGGTGCAAAACTCTGTTCTTTTTTGCTCCATGCCACATAAAAACTTCTCAAACTAAAAATATTCCCCTCTTCTGCGCTTTTATCCAGATTTGTAAATAATACCCCAATAAAACATTTGCTATATCTATAAATTGAAGTAATGTTACAATTGTACTGTAATATTATTAAGATTTATTGCACAAAATAATCATTTAGGGTATTAGCCCTTGCTGCATTCTTCTAAAAAAAAAAAAAAAAAAAAAATGAGAGGGTAGTGAGCAGCCCAAGTTTTAGTGGTAAAATTGCACTTTTTTAAAATGCGATCTTTCGTATTGCTATAAATGTCTGTGGCCCTATTAAAGCAGAAAGGGACAAAACCGCTAGTCAAAACATGTTTTTTTCTTGTGCCAAATGGATGGTTGCCAATTAGCTCAAGTGAAAAAGGAATGATGGTGCTAAATATAACCGTCGTCAGCAAAATGTTGGGCTTTGAGCTGTAGATTTGCAGACGTTGTGGCTCTCCAGTTGCCATTGAGATGCTTGTCCTCTGTAGCTCCAAGCAAGTTAGTTCCCCAGAAACATCAAACATGGACGGTGCTTACTAAGTTTGCTGTGGAGAACTCAGCTGTAGGAGTGGATCGGGTTGTCTGACTTGTAGATGGATCTTCTGGCTAGTGCCAATAAAAAGAATCCATAGATTATTCGGTTGATGCATGGTGTGTTTCCACTTCTAATTGTTCCCAGTGTGTGTCATGTGCCTTCTGTATAATGTGAAACTGCTTAGACCGTTTTGTGTATATCCCCTCGAAACATGCACTGAAAATACTGTAAATAAAAGATTTATTATGGTTTTTGAACATGTGTATGTAATATATTATTATTACAGTAGAATGATGAATTTACTATCATCGTTTAATATGTCGACTTTGTTGATTAAAAGTAGGAGCCCAGATTATTATAATAATTCCAGGTGCTTATCTGACAACCTCACCTGTGCCTGTGGATCTGTGATGTCATCATCAGAGCTTAAAAATAATGGAGGAATCAGGGCATAGACTTCTATGCCCTGACCCATCCAATATTTTTAGTGTACGTTTGTATGACCGCCAGGACCACGCTTAAACAGGCAAGTTGGCATACTACACAAGATTAATCCCTATAGCCCTGTACACACGACCGGGATTCCCGTCAGAAAAAAAACATTGGTTTTTCCGACGGGGTTCCTGCCAAGCTTGACGGGATTCTGCCAAGCTTGTCTTGTGTACAGACCGACATTCAAAATCCCGTTGTTCTAAAGTGCGGTGACGTACAACACGTACGACGGCACTATAAAGGGCAAGTTCCATTCCAATGGCGCCACCCTTTAGGCTGCTTTTGCTGATCTCATGTTAGTAAAAGTTTGGTGAGAGATGATTTGCGCTTTTCAGCCTTGTGCTTTTCAGTCCGTTACAGCATGATGAATGTGATAGCTCCATTACGAACGCTAGTTTTACCAGAAGGAGCGCTCCTGTCTCATACTTGATTCTGAGCATGCACGTTTTTTTTCCCCTCGGACCAGCATACACACGCATGGTTTTCACAACGGCAAATAGTCTGCCGGGAATCACGACGAGAAAATAGAGAGCAGGTTCTTTATTTTTCTCGCCGGGATTCCCGGCAGTTTTCACGACGAGAAACCATACACACAAACGTTTTTCACGGCAAAAAGCTCTCCCAGCAGTTTTCTTGTCGAGAAAACTGGTCGTGTGTATGAGGCTTTAGATTTTACAAACTTTAGGAATAACAGATATCATCAGGTCTAAAGATGATGAAATTGCTACTGTCCAGATTATCTTACATTTTAGATTTGTGCTACAGAGAATTTAATTTGGATGGCTGATAATCACTTTCTCTGCAGGTCATTCTGAAGCTGCCCCCAGTCTGTGACTGGACAGTAAAAAAGCAGCATAGTGATGAACTCTTAGTCACTCTGCTTTCTCTTCCTATCAGCGTGCACTACACTGCAAATGCACCACCGACAATATATAAACAAAAAGCTTGCAGGTAGGGGACATTATACCAAAAATCCCTCCTAGTTCCAAGCACTTTTTTTTTTTAGTACAGTTCCATTTTAAGGCTCTAAGTTTAAAGTATAACTAAAGGCAACACTTTTTTTTGGTTTTGGATAGAGTGGAGAGGGATTAGAACCCCTGTCAGTTTTTATTGCTGTCTGTGCCCCCGTTAGGGAGATTCACCCTCTCTATTTGTCCTATTTAATATTATCATTGAAAGTGAACGTAGAAGAAAAACCCAAAACTTTGGGTTGTCCCCATAAAACTAATAGTCGGGAAATCTTCCAATGGGGACACTAGTTCTGCTGACCTGGGGGTCCGCAAGGAATTCCCACAATTTGAAGGGATTTCCTCTCTCTTCCTGTTTGGTTATGGGACAGGAAGTGCAGGGAAATCTCCGCAATTGGACACAGATGGCGAAAAAAAATATCTGACGGGGGTTATAACCAGCCCTTACTCTATACAAAATGAAGAAAAAAAAGTTTTGCCTATAGTTCTACTTTAAGTTTTATTAGTATAAAGGCTCCTAACAAAAATCAACCATCTAGAACAGGGTTTCTTCAGCCAGGGTTCTGTTGAACCCTAGGGTTTCTCCAGAGGTTTCTAGAGGTTCCTTGAGCCATAAGCAATTACTGCCTCTCGGATAAGTTCCCAGCGACACCAATGATCTTTTTAGCTACCTGCAAGGGGGATTTCTTTCCAATGACCACAAATGAAAGGATAATTCTTCCTGCTGACCCTCACACTAAGGTATTATGAGTTGTAGATATAGTCGTTTTTAGCAGGATTACCCTGAGACCGGAAAGTTATTGTAAGATTCCTCTGCATTGAAAATGTTAAAGCGGAGCTCCACCCTAAAGTGGAACTTTCGGTCATCGGAACCCTCCCCCCCTCCAGTGTCACAATTGACACCTTTCAGGGGGGAGGGGGGTGCAGATACCTGTCTAAGACAGGTATTTTTATCCACTTCCGGGAGTCCTCTCTGCGGGAAATCTGCTGGAAGCACGTCACTTCCCGCAGAATACCCGTTGTGTTCTGGGAGACACTCGGCTCCCAGAACACAGGGGGACCAGTGAGAACGGCGCAGCGCGACTTGCGCATGCGCCGTAGGGAACCGGGCAGTGAACCTGCAAGGCTTCACTTCCTGGTTCCCTCACCGAGGATGGCGGTGGGGGCAGCAGAGTGACGAGCGATTGCTCGTCCTCTTCTGCGGGACGTCGCTAGACTCCAGGACAGGTAAGTGTCCTAATATTAAAAGTCAGCAGCTGCTGTAGCTGTAGCTGCTGGCTTTTAATATTTTTTTTCCGGCAGAGCTCTGCTTTAAGAAAGGTTGATCTAGAAAGTCTATCTAGTTCTTAGCATATTGGAATTGTATCTAAGGTCAAAACTTATTTTTTAGTTTTGGATCTAGTGGGGAAGGTATTAGAATCCTGTCAGGTTTTACTGCTGTCCAGCACTCTTTTAGAAGGATTTACACTAGGGTGACCACATTTCCAAACTACCATTCAGGGACACCCTCCCTTCCCAAAAATCAGCGTGTGCTGTAACGAATCACAGCACAGTGATTGGACACAAGAGGCGGGATTCATAATTTCTCCAATCACAAGCAGGGGGCAGGGATTGTGCTCCTCCAGGCATTCCGGGCCAGGACAAGTACTGTCAGTGAGTAAAACGGTGATGTGGAGGCATTTTTTGGGGCCATCAGATTGGCCTGGGGGTTGGCTGTGTCAGTTTAATTCCGGGACACTGTATTGTCCTGGAATGAAGGTGTCCGGGATAGACCTGCAAAATGTGGGACTGTCCCGGGCAATCCGAGACACGTGGTCACCCTAATTTACACACATTTCCTGTTCCAGTGACAACCATTTCAACAGACAGGAAATTATGAAAAACCGTCAACTGCAACACAGACAGAAGTTAAAATTATTTTTTAAAGTTAACTAGGGGAAGCTAGAATCCCTTTCAGCTTTTTATGGCTGTCTGTTGTCCTATTGCAGACCCTGACAGGGTTCTAACCCTTCTAAAATCTCTTATGAAAGAAAAAAAAATGAAATGATTAAATTATAATTCATTTTAATGATTAGCGAGGACATTTTTCCAATAAATTCAGAGGTCACTTAAATACAACTAGAATAAAATACACATTAGCCACGCCTTTTCCCCCTTAAAAAACGTTATTTTAACATGAATGAGTTCACAACATCAACTCAAAGCATAAAGACCCTGATCTTTCTCCACTGAAGCATTTCACCCCAACTGGGGATTAATCATGTCAATTTGAACTCTTCCATGTTACAATAAAGTTTTTGAGGAAAAGCAAAAAACAATAAAAAAATAAATAAATAAAAAACATGGCGGATGTGCAGCTTTGTTTATTTAAAGAGGAAGTAAACCCTGATGGGTGTTACTTCCTCTTTAGCCCACTGCAAAGCCTGCAAATGAAAAGCATAATGGGCTAGTATGTGCCACTTACCTGCAAAAGAATCCAGCGATGTCCCAAGAGTAGGCAGCATCCATCTTCTGGCCCCTCTTCCTTCCGGTCCACGGACTCCGGCTCTGTGATTCGCTGGAGCCGCGTGACGTCACTCGCGGGAGCCGCGATTCATGGCACAGGCTGGGGAAGAAACTGCACTTAGTTTAGTTTCTTCCCCGTTACATGCGCCGTTGGAATTTTCGGTGGACTACAAGTGAAATATCTCCTAAACGGTGCACGTTTAGGAGATATTTCCACTACCTATAGGTAAGCCTTATTCTAGGCTTACCTATAGGTAGAAGTCCAAAAAGTGGGTTTACAACCACTTTAAAGTTGACAAGTTGGAGAATGACGGATCCTGTTTAGTTAGCACCTGTGGTCAGTAAAGGTGAGCCAGAAGACTGCCCAGGGTGGTATCTTGTATCTGTATTGATTTTGGTCGTTTAAATACATCCATTGTTTTTTAGCTTTAAATAGAGTGAAAAGGAGTCAAAACCTTTGTTAATCTGGTCTTATTGTACAATATCGGTACAATTACCATTAGATTTACCAAAACCAAGTAATATGAGGGCCTACCTAAACAAACTACTCCATTTGTGTTCTGTCAGACAAGACCTTGTACTACATAGTTGTTGGTAGATCTATAGGAGATTGTACAGTCATATTGTAGGTGTTTCGTTGCTAAGAGGAAGAATTTTTGTTACTTTCTCTCTCCATTATTGGGACACGGAATGAGAAGAAATCTCTGCTGTGAAATCAAACAGCAATAAAATCACTTTAACCAGTGACATTAATACAGTGGTCAGTGCTAATAATATATATTGTCACTGTACTAATGACACTGGCTGAGAAGGGGTTACCATCTAGGGCAATAAAGGGGTTAAATATGTGCCTAACTGTGTGTAATGTGTGTACAGTGTTCTTCTTTTTCTAAGAGATCTCTCAGTTTCTCATCCCTGCTTTGCAGGGATGAGAAACTGAAAGATCGCTCCCTCTGTACAGAGCTCTGGGCTGTGATTGCACACAGCTGATCAGCAGGTCCCAGCCGTGAATCATTGGCCGGGACTTGTTGACAGGCTCCTGCTGTGTGCAATCACACCGGGTGGGGAGCGTGCATGCGAGTGCCTGAAACCGTAAAGTAGGCAGCGACGTACAGGTATGTCACTTTGCCTACAGCGTCTGCCCGTCCACAGTACATTGCAGGTGGGCAGTTGCTAAGTGGTTATAATGAAGAGAATCGAAAGAGATTAGAACCTGTCAGGTCAAGTCTTTGTCCTCTTTGGGGGGATTTCTCCTCCCTTCCTGTCCTGGGGAAATTCTATATGAGGATTGCCTCCCAGTTTTCATCTATAGGGATGAGTCTACCCTTACCAACTTTACAACTTTGCCTTTCCCACACTTTTGCCTTTGCCTTTCCCGCCCTATTGAAAAAAGTGCATGGAATTTGTCCATATCTTATACAGTATTGTGCAAAAGTTTCAGGGAAGTGTGAAAAATATTGTATTTTCAATGCTGAGAAATACAGGCAGATACTAATCCATCATGCCATACCATCAGGGAGGCGTGTGATTGGCCCTGAATTTATTCTACAGCAGAACAACAACCCCAAACATACAGGCAATGTCATTAAGAACTATCTTTAGTTTAAAGAAGGACAAGGAGTCTTGGAAGTGATGGTTTGGCCCCCACAGAGCCCTGATCTCAATATCATTGAGTCTGTCTGGGATTACATGAAGCGACAGATGGATTTGAGGCAGCCTACATAAAAAGTCCATAAATATATGTAAAAATAATAAAGTATATATCAATCTTATAATTATATATATATATAGAAGACCTTATAGAAGTGCCACTAGAGTGACCATAAAACATACAGAAAGTCCAATGAATGTCCCAAAAATCAAACAACATCCACTTAAAACCTCCAATAATTGTGATTCTCAGTGCAGCAGGTAATAATACATTCTGCATCCAGTGTGTAAATCCTCTACCACTATGTACTCGCCGGAAAGCTAATGGGTATTAGCAAATCATATCACGTTATTTTCACAAAGCCTCTCCACTTGGATCCTCAATCCAGACCAGGCGTATCCCCTGAAGATGTGCACGTGAACGAAACATGTTGTGTGGAGCCTTACGTGCTGACGTCACACCACAGCTTCCAGGTCCTGGATCGGTGCCCATCTTTGTAAGTCCGCTTGCTTTTGCTATGTTTGTTTCCACATGGAATCTTATATTTTTTAAAGTTGATCCCATTTAAGTAAATAAATACTACATTGTACACCTCATCCTTGGGCTCCGTGTGGTGAGCATTCTTTACACAGGACTCCGCTCTGGATGCATTTGGTCTGGTTTGAGGATCCAAGTGTGGAGGCTTGGAGGGGTTGATGTGATATGATATGCTAATACCCATTAGCTTTCCGGTGAGTGCATAGTGGTGGAAGATATACACATTGGATGCACAATGTATTACCTGCTGCACTAAGAATCACAATTATTGGAGGTTTTAAGAGGAAGCCGTATGATTTTTGGGACTTTCATTGGACTTTCTGTATGTTTAATAGCACTGACACTTTATGGTCACTCTAGTGGCACTTCTATAAGGTCTTCTATATATAATTATAAAATTGATCTATTTTATATACTGTATATATATATATATATATATATATATATATATATATATATATATATGTATACACTTTTGACTGCATATATTTTTGATGCACAAGATGTTTATAACCTTATGAACTTTTTTAATGCACTTTATTTAACCACTTCAGTTCCGGAAGGTTTACCCCCCCCCTTTCATGAGCAGGCCATTTTTTGTGATATGGCACTGCATTACCTTAACTGACAATTGCGCGGTCGTGCAACGCTGTACACAAATATTTATGTTCTTTTTTTCCCACAAATAGAGCTTTCTTTTGGTGGTATACACCAAAAAAGACAGACAATTGAAAAAAAACACAATATTTTTTACTTTCTCCCAAAAAAAATTCCAATAAATAAAATAAAAAAATCTAATTTCTTCATCAGTTTAGGCCAATATGTAGTCTGCTACATATTTTTTGTAAAAAAAAATCCCAATAAGCGTATATTGATTGGTTTGTGCAAAAGTTATAGTGTCTACAAACTATGGGATATTTTTATGGAATTATTTATTTATTTTTTACTAGTAATGGTGGCGATCAGCAGCTTATATCGGGAATGTGACATTGTGGCAGACAAATCGGACACTAAGTGACATTTTTGACACCTTTTTGAGGACCACTGACACCAATACAGTGATCAGTGCTGAAAAATATGCACTGTAACTGTTAGGGTTGTCCCGATGCCACTTTTTTAAGACCGAGTACAAGTACGATACTTTTTTCAAGTACTCACCGATACCGAATACCGATACTTTTTTTTAATGTCATGTGACAGTGGCACATGTGTCAGTATTTTTTTATTTTTTTTTACTATTTTTTGTTATGTTTTCTCTTACAATGCTTTCTTGGGGGGGGGGGGGGGGTGGATGGTGTCAGTGTGTTTTTTATTTAAATTTTTATTATTTTTTACAATTAATTTTTTTGAATTCTTTTTTTACAATAAATTTTTTTCTTTTCAGCCCTGTTGGGGGGCTTTGGTGAGATATCAGGGGTCTTAACAGACCTCTGATGACATCTCCCCTTTGAGACAGAGAAAGGGACTAGGGACACATATTCCCCAGTCCCTTTCTCAGCTGCACTGAAAATGAATGGAGAGGAGACCTCCTCTCCATTCATAAACTGAAGCATCGTAAATACAGGTTACAATGTTTCAGTTATATGAATGGACAGAGTCAGTGATCACTGACTCTGTTCATTCGGAAAAGGTAGGAGCCGGGTTGACAGAAGGGAGCGGAGGAGGATATGGAGAGCGACATGGAGAGCAGAGGGGGCCATGGAGGGTGACACGGAGCAGAGGACAGCAGCAGCGCGGAGGGGGAGAGCCGAATAATGGAGGGGGACACGGAGCGCGGAGGGGGAGAGCCGAATAATAGAGGGGGGACACGGAGCTCAGAGGGGGAGAGCCGAATAATGGAGGGGGGACACGGAGCGCGGAGGGGGAGAGCCGAATAATAGAGGGGGGACACGGAGCTCGGAGGGGGAGAGACGAATAATGGAGGGGGGACACGGAGCGCGGAGGGGGAGAGCTGAATAATAGAGGGGGGACACGGAGCTCGGAGGGGGAGAGCCGAATAATGGAGGGGGGACACGGAGCGCGGAGGGGGAGAGCCGAATAATAGAGGGGGGACACGGAGCTCGGAGGGGGAGAGCCGAATAATGGAGGGGGGACACGGAGCGCGGAGGGGGAGAGCTGAATAATAGAGGGGCGACACGGAGCTCGGAGGGGGAGAGCCGAATAATGGAGGGGGGACACGGAGCGCGGAGGGGGAGAGCCGAATAATAGAGGGGGGACACGGAGCTCGGAGGGGGAGAGCCGAATAATGGAGGGGGGACACGGAGCGCGGAGGGGGAGAGCCGAATAATGGAGGGGGGACACGGAGCACGGAGGGGGAGAGCAGCACGGATGGGGGAACTGGAGGAGGATACAGGGACAGTCAGCAGTGAATCGGTGCGGCTTTGGGGGGACATACAAGCACCGATCGCCGCTGTATAGATTTCAGTAAAACAGCTGAAAAGAGGGGGCAGGGGGTTGGGGGAGAAGCGGACAGGCTGTATTGAAATCTATACAGGGAGATCGATGCTTGTAACTCC
The DNA here is from genome assembly GCA_029206835.1 of Rana muscosa. Classification (NCBI taxonomy): domain Eukaryota; kingdom Metazoa; phylum Chordata; class Amphibia; order Anura; family Ranidae; genus Rana; species Rana muscosa. The sequence goes on along the minus strand of CM055121.1, from coordinate 210,725,903 downwards.
CTCCGCCGCACCGATCATCCCTGACTGCCCAAGTATTGGGTGAAGCATGGGAGCATTTTCCCTGAGTACAAGTACTCGGGGAAATGCTTGGTATCGGTACCGATACCGATACTAGTATCAGTATCGGGACAACCCTAGTAACTGTACTAATGACACTGACAGGGAAGAGGTTAAAATCAGGGGAGATCAAAGGGTTAAATGTGTCCCTAGGGAGTGCTTTCTAACTGTGTGGGGGATGATTTAACTGTAAGAAGACAGAGACCCGTGTATCTGCTTAGCAGAAACATAAGATCTCTGTCTTCCCCGTCACAGAACGGCGATCTACATTGTTTACATCGGCAGACCGTCATTCTGTCTGCCTCTGGAACGATCGGCGGGTCCCGGCAAACATCGTGTCTGCCGGACCCGCTGATTGGCCCCTGCTGTGTCCAGTCATGCGTGCGCGCTGCAGATCCAGAAGATTGAAATTACGCACAGGTACATGATTTCGCGCAGGAGAGCCGCCGCCCTGGTACATGTACGTGGGGAGGTCGGCAAGTGCTTAAAGTGATACTAAACCCAGGACCCTGCATTCACTATATCTGGTCTCCCACAGTACACAGAACATAAATATAAACAGCAAAATACCTTTTCTCATCAGCAGTATATAGCAGTCTTGTGACTTCTATCAGTGTCTGGTTAAAGCTTGTAGGAGGAGTTTTCATTCTCCCTGATTGTTAAAAGATAGATTGGCAGATGATGGACTTTATAGGCATAACACAGATATATAAAAATGATAAATGATTATTAGAGAAAACACAAAATAGATCATAACATTTAATTGGCTATTCATAGTCTAAGGACAAAGATAACACACCACCTACAGACCAAATAAAATATGGTATATTAGAAATAAGGACACCGAGGTCACTTCCTACTAGTAAGTATATTAGCATATAAAATATGGAGGGCGGTATGTCATATGCAGCTCAGCTCGACATGTTGTGCGTATTCAAAGGACGCTTCTTCAATCTATCGGGACGTGGCATTGTGTACCTTGTTTTCATATCCACAGTTCCACAGTTCCACTCTGTGATGATATGACTCTTAATTATCTACATTCTCCCTGATTGTTCTATGAGGCTGCAGGACCCCTGACCCTCGTAGAGTGCCGATTGGCCCTGTGCCGATTGGCCCTGTGCCAGTCCCATGCACCCTCCCAAGTAAAAAAAAAACCTCTCTATCAATACACACCAAACTGAGCATGTGCAGCTTGTCCCCAAGGCTCTGTTCTATCAGGAGATGGATTGGGGACTGTGGAAGAAGGGGAGGATCAGAAAAAACAGGATCAAACAGGCTGTTTATACAATGCAGAGGATTAACCCCTAAGACCCCTTTCACACTGGAGCGTATTGCAGGCGCTATATCGTTAAAAATAGCGCCTGCAATCCGCCCTTAAACAGCTGTTACATTCACTCCAGTGTGAAAGCTTTCACACTGGAGCGTTGCGCTAGCAGGACGGTAAAAAAAGTCCTGCTAGCCGCATCTTTGGAGCGGTGAAGGAGCGGTGTGTTTACCGCTCCTCCACCGCTCCTGCCCATTGAAATCAACGCTATGGGCGGCTCAGTGTGAAAGGGCTCTTAGGTGCCACAGTGAGTATAACAAGCATGCTTTACTGCATATACAGACTGATTTTACTAGTAACACTTTAAGAGCTGCACCATTTTAGTTCTCCAAGATGTTTGAGGCAACCTACCAAAAACACTGGAAGTGTACTTAGAAGAATTAATGCTGTTTTGAAGGAAAAGGGTGGTCCCACCAAATATTGATTTGATTTGGATTGTGTTGATTTTTTTTTCATTTGTTTACTGCATTTCTTTTACTTGATAAAGGAAAAACTTTAAACACTTCTATTTCCGAAAGCATTCTTAATTTACAGCATTTTTTTCACACCTGCCTAAAACTTTTGCACAGTACTATATATATTGAGATAGATAGATAGATTATACAGTATTATTGGGGGTCAGTGCTTTGGTTAGTGTTTAGTGGCTCCTGATCAATCAACAGGTGTGTGTAAAGCCTGGTACACACAATCGGATTTTCTGCGGACAAAGCGTAGGACTTTTGTTCGAAGGGCGTTGGCCATGAACTTGTCTTGCATACAAACGGCACACAATTGTTGGCCAACAAACACAAAACTACGTGGTTTTTCAGCTCTTTAGCGCCACCCTTTGGGCAACTTCTGCTAATCTTGTGTTATGGTTAGCATTGCTTCTGAGCATGCGTGTTTGTACTTTGGAGTTTTGTCTGAAGGACTTGTGTACACGCGATCGGATAATCCGACAACGCACATTTGTTGTCAGAAAATTTTAAAGCATGCTGTTCAACATTTGTTGGTGGAAAATCCGACAACAATTGTCCGATGGAGCATACAAACGGTCTGATTTTCTGACAACAGCCTATCATCACACAATTCCCGTCGGAAAATCCGATCGTGTGTACAAGGATTTAGTCCTTTACCCTGTGAATAGGATCCCTACTAAAACACCTTATATTTTCCTTTATAATTTCTGCATGTTACAGCTTGAACTATTAAATTAAATATCAAAGTTATGAACGAACATGTATAATTTTAGTTCCATTCTAAAATATTTGGCAAAAGATGTAAACTGCATAATTCTTGGACATACAGTAAAGTATTATTAAGGGATTTTTCTTACTGGCTGTTGCTGTGTGTGAAGATTAGCTGTCCTGGCATCTTTTACTAAAAATCAGCCCCATTACCCTCTAACTTATCACAATACTTTGCCCTAAATTTCTAACAGTTCTGTACGTATACCTGAAATAGACCATTTACATATACTGTAGGGTGTGCTCTTAAAAATACCCAGTAATAAATTTGTGTCTTAGCGCAAAAAGCATTGTATGAAGCAATGCCACAAAGTCATTAATAAGGAAAGATAAGAATAAATATTTTTAAATGTGTATGATTTTTTATTGGTTTGCAAAAAGTGGTTGACAGTGATGAACTCAGAAAGTATGAATTAAGCCAAAAAAGTGAGAATTCACCCAAGATTTGTCACCCACGATTCACAATGAAATCTTCATTGCCTGACTTTCAGCAACACCTGTTCTTCAAAAGGAAAACATTCACAATGCGTAATAAAATGGCGAATGTACCTTCCCATCACGTTCACCTAACCTTTATTTAATCTAACGTTAAAGTGGATCTTCACTGAATCCGAACACTACAAACCAAAAACACAATTTAATTTATTTTTAATATTTAAAGCAAACTCCCCCCGCCCAGCCATATCTCCATGCTTTATTTTATTGAGAAATCACCCCCCCCCCCCCCTGTCATTTCTGGCTGTGGCCACCTTGAGTGAGCAAATGATTTATGTAGCATTTACAGTACTTCCTGGAATCCATCTGCCCTTAGTTCTAGCATGCATGCAGGAAGTGTGCTTAGCTGAGAGAACCCCTTCTCCCCTCCTGAAGACTCCTGGGATGTATGACATCATTTGCCCAGGCAAGAAACCAGGAACTAACTAGAGATATGTAAAAAAAAAAAGTTTAAAACAAGTAAATTTGAAACACGTTCCTATCTATTTAGTAATGCTAGCAGTATGGGGATTAAAAATAATCAATGTTGATTGGGGGAGTGAAGTTCCTCTTTAAGTTTCCATCAAAAGCCCTTATGACAGGGTGACATCACAGGAGCACAACTGGGAAAAAATTGTTGTCACCCCATAATAGGAAGTGCCTAAACAAGGACCTTCATGGCTATTATTTTATTGAAAGCTGCAGATACTGAAAACTATTTTCGAAATTAAATTTATATGTTAACGTTTATATGGGATATTAGTGACTGGTTCTTGACATACTTAAAAAAAAGTTGCATAAATTTTTTGTCTCTATTTTAATGTTTGTTTTATTACTCTCATTGTGGTATTATCAGCAGTTTGGTTGTGTATAATATGCTTTTAATTATTGTTGTTTTATATGTAGTAACAAAAATAATATTTATTTTTTATTTCCACAAACTGTATGCAAAAATTTGGAAGATTTCTGTAAAATATCACCATTTTGGCTGAATGCATTAGAGTTAATTGGGTTCATTTACTAAAGGAAAATAGGCTGTTCAATTTGAAAGGGAAATCACCCTTTGAAAATAAATTATCCCCAGAGCTAAGGAAATGAGGCGAAGCTCTGTTGACTTCCATTATCCAATCACGTGCTAGCAAAAATGCATTTTTTTCCCAATTTTCTTTGCATTTGATTGGGTATTCCTTGCAGTAAAAAGTAAAGTTCACCACTTTCGAAAAAGCTCTAGGGAAAATTCCCTTGCAAAGCACAACTTCGCTTGCAAAGTGAACTTTCTACTTGCCTTTAGTAAATCAAACCCACAGTGAAGGAGAAATTAGGGTGGTTTTTAAGGCTTCAGTGGACCACTCCTGAGGGTTACAGAAGCTCCTTTTAACAATTTACAATCCCTCGCTAGCTTTATTATTTTTGCACGGAAAGGAAAAATATTGTGAAAGTAAATTAAAAGCATTTAAAGCAACAGTATTCACCAAAGATCAAATGCTCCAAAAAAAGAAAAAGTGTCCATGCTTCTCTAATGACCCTCTCCTACTGATCTGTCCCTTTCGTTCCTTCCTTTTTAAATTTTTTTTTTTTTTTTTACTCTTTTACATTTTTTGGTGCCTGTAACAGATTTTTCTCCCATCACCCTCCCATGGCATGATTACAAGCTGTATAATTTATGTTATCAATATAATGTCTATTGTAATAATGGAATAATGAATAACCTCTTGGCAGTTTTTTGGAAATAGGTACATTTTTCTTATTATAAATAAAATATTGAACTAGGAAAAAAATGAAAAATAAATAAAAAATACATAGAACATTTTGCAAAATAAACTAAGCTGAATACACACACACCCTTTATATGAATAAAAAAAAGTACCGGTAGATTAAAAAAGTATTTGCTTAAGCAAGTGAGGAAAATTCTGTCAAAAACTGTAAATTAATGCAAACATTTTGTTCCCCGCAAATCATCACTCATTCTACTTTATTGTTATTATTATTACTGCTATTATTATAAGTAGTAGTAGAAGTTGAGAAGTTGTAGTAAAAAATGTGTTACAATTATTATAGTTTTATTATTTTATTATCAATTATCATTGATAGGAAAAGCTGTTTTTGGTATTAATCGAAAATATGGTTTGATATGGTTAATTAGTAATGAGGATGGTTTGCAGCATGCTTTGTATTTGTTTCTATTTTGTTGTGAGGGTTTTTTGGGGTGGAATTTATATTATTGTTATATTACTACACTGCTACTACAAGATTATTAGGAAGGATATCATTTAGGTTATTTGGTTGATAATTTTAGTGATACCTCTAGTCCTCATTTAGCTCAGCCCTCAGACTACCTAGCTCTCCCCAGACGGTCACCCCGGTGGCGCTATCAGCCCGAGAGGAGGAGGATGGGGGACGAGGGGGGGGGGAGAGGGGTTGCTGCAGAACTGAGCAGCGAAAATGTATTTTCAGGCTGTGGCCTTGAAGCAATAAAGTGGTGGCTTTGCATTGACTTTATGAAATGGCTCATGGCAGGTACTGGATCGCTCAGTGTCATAAAAACACAGGCGGCTACTGTCGCTGGGCCTGAAATTAATTCATGGCATGTGAGCTGTCTGGATGATTTAACCCCCCGGCCCAGGTAGCAATATTATTTTTAAATTAATGTACACAAGGGCTGCTTTACCATGTGTTTTTCACATAATTGAAACCTATTTGGGAGGAAAAAGTGCATTTGGTATCATTGCCGTGTAGTGTATACATAATGCATTGTGCATGTTAACCTTTTCTCTGCTGGACAGCTGTGTAGTGATGTTCTGAAACAAGGGCTCAACAATTCAGGGAAGTTCAAAGGAGCAACAAACTCAATCAAGGGGGCCAGAGGACATTTAGAAGGAATTAGCAAATGGGTGAGATCATTGTCAACAAAACTCAGGCAATAATTATTTTGGGGGCATTGGCTAATTAGATCCTGAAATTAATAAAACCATATCATAAACTACAGGTATGTCTGCCAGTAAACAGGTAGTTTGAGGTGTCTAACTCCCCCTAAGCCAACTGAATGCATTCTGACCTGAAACAGGTCTGACCGTCTATGATGATGAATTCAAGCTATTCAAGCAACCAGAGAGAGATAACCTAAAAGGAAGACCAGGCAAAGATAAAATCGCCGAGGCCAAATGTGACAGTGCAGCACTGGGGGGCGTCGTTTGACAGATAAGTCTACCATAATGTGCCAATATGCTGTGCATACTGGCACATAATGGCATAAACCATCCGGGGGGCTCATTAAAAGAAAACTGAGTTTAATACTGCTTTAACAACATATTAAAATGTATTTAAAAAGTTTCCATAGTTTACAGCAGCCTTTTTTAACCAGGGTGCCGTGGCACCCCGAGGTGCCTTCTAGGTTCTTTAGGGGTGCCTTGGCAAAATGCCTAAAAATTGTTCCCAATTTTCCCAGAATTTTTGGGGGAAAAAGTACAAAGTCATAGAAATAGAAACTCCTTTCGCCAGGAGAGGCGCCAAATTCAGGGCAAGGCAATATCAAGGCAATATCAAGAGGCAACTTGAATTTCATGTGTTGCATTATGTCAGCCTTTTTCAACCAGGGCTTCACACGGCACCCTGACGTGCCATCTGGGTTCTTCAGGGGTGCCTTAGCAGAACGCCTAAAAATTGTTCCCAATTGTCCAAAATTTTTTAGGGCAAAATGTACAAGGTCATAGATAAGAAACTCCTTTCTCCAAGAGAGGCGCCACATTTAGGGCAAGGCAATGCCTATCAAGAGGGAACATGAAATTTATGTGTTGCATTATGCCGGCATTTTTCAACCAGGGTTCCACAGCACCCTGAGGTGCCATCTGGGTTCTTTAGAGGTGCCTAAAACTGCCCCAAAATTGTCAACAAACTAGTGGGTGGATCGCATCTGTCTTTTACACAAAGCCACAGGTTTTTGTTTTGCAGAATTACCACCTTTAGCACCATGTGGACCAGATGCCAGGATCCTAACAACTGATGACCCCATAGGTTGATAATGAGGATGTTGGGCACCTGACGGTGTCCTTCTTTGCCCCTTTCCGGCTGCTCTCTGTCGGCACTGGGGTCACATTAGAAGAGTGATGGGGAGAAACTGAGGGAGAAGAGAAAATTTGGAATAGTAGTTAGTACCAATGTGCAAAAGTCAAGGAAAAAAATCATCTCCAAAGTTGGGTGTCCTACATGTGTGAATACTGCTGCAATATGTAATACTATTAGTTTAGTGTTTTATATTTTAGAATGGGTGGTGCAGAATTTTAAAGGGTGCCTTCACAGAAAAAAGGTTGGAAAACACTGGTTTACAGTATTGATTGTGTCCTTAGTATGCCCTAATACTTCTATACACCCCCCTTCAGCACCCATTAGCTCTCATTATATTCTTAAATACACTTATATGGTCCTATGACTCATTTTATTACTCAAATTAATATGCTAATGTGGCGGAGTGGATATTTCTCTCAAAACGTTTCTCAGAAATTATTACGCTTCTTCGGTATCAAAGTAGGGGGAGGGGTGGATGCAAGTAGCTGGTCTTGCCTAGGGCGCAAAATAGTCTAGCACTGGCCCTGCCAGGGAGTATTGTATCATGGGCATACAAAGCTGCACAGACCTCAAAGCGATATCCCTATGTACATTGGTTTATGATTCAATAGGGGTGTCCCAAATGTATGCCTCTGCCTTGAGAGTCCACTGCCATTAAGGGAAGGCTTTAAAGTAGCCACACAGGGCCACCCTCAAAAATGACCATGCCCCCTATAGTCTCTAAAAGTCAACCTTTATCCCCTAATTTTTTTTTTAATTCTTAGGGGAGTGAATCACTTCTAGTCCCTGGGATCTAGTGTGGTTATAGCTCCAGAATCCACACTAGACCCCCAGTAAATTCTGCCCCACATATTAAATTATTTATGTGTAGCCTTAGCCATACAGAAGCCTCTTGGTATTTTGGGTCCTTTGTTCTCTGCCGCGACTCTGGAAGCTGCTCAGTACCCACCTACACATCTGGTTATAGGTTACTCATGCCTGTGTAACTAAAGCGGTAATATAATACTACTCTATGATAGTACACAGAAAATAGACCACAAGCAACTTGAGGTTAATAAGGTGAATGTATTATTGAGGCGTAAGCAAATGCACCTCACCTACGGCTTTGATCTACACTGAAATGGGGCTACACTACACTACACTGGTCCACACAATCTGAAAAAAAAAACTCACTGTAATTCTTAGCAAAAACTATTCAAAATAACTTGGCAATAACTTTTCAAACAATGTTCCTGAATGCACTCTATGCATACAACGGCGTTATTTCGTGGGTGTATGCATTCTTTTTTTCAGGGGGGTGCATCATTTTAAGGTTACTCATGCTCCGCCCCTTTTTGACAATGTTATGAAGGGGAGGGGCTTAGTCGCTATCACATAAAGCAGAGACATGCAAAGGTTTGAGAAACTTGATGCAAAAGCTTAAAGGGGAGTTCCAGCCTTTTTTTATGTTTATTAAAAGTCAGCAGCTACAAAAAGTGTAGCTGCTGGCTTTTAATAAACATACACTTACCTGCTCCACTGTCCAGCGCCGCGCCGAACGAAGCTTCGCTCCTCTCCCCCCTTCTCTGCCGGTGCCTCCATTCCTACTGTGGGCACCCGGCCGTGACAGCTTTCGGCTTCACGGCAAAGCACTCACTGCGCATGCGCGAGCGGCGCTGCGCAATCTGAGTGGCCAGGCGATCGCCTGGGACCTGTCACGTGTCCCAGGTGATCGCCTACAGGGAGGGGCCCGCCTTAGGCGATACCGCCTTAGGCGATATGACGAGCCGCCTAAGCGGGCCCTGGGCGGAAGAAGGAAGTGGGACAGGAAGTCCCACTCCTACTGAAGCCCCCACTCCCCCACCAAAAAAAATTACATGCCAAATGGCATGTAAGGGGGCGAGGAGTGGATTAAGCGGAAGTTCCAATTTTGGGTGGAACTCCGCTTTAAGAGAAGGATCAAGCTGCCATTGTCTGATTAGCAATTTCTAATCTGTTTTTATGCTTACAGAGGTTTCCACTACTGACTTTTCTTTCTGAAAATGCCAGCACCGTGGCTCTGTTGTTCCAATATTTATATTCATTAACCCGGAGGAGGTATGCAGATAAGAATTTTTAAGTTTCCTTAAACATTTCTGATGTGCATAAAGGCTCTGGCTTAGAAAGCATTAAAACCCACGGGTCAGCATTATGGGCAGGTAAGGAGCATTTTAGAAGGTTAGCAATTATACATCCCGCATATCTATCATGAAATTATTAATTTAACACCTTGACCACAATTATACAAGTAGTGCTGTTAGATGAGCTCCAGAATATGGACACATGCTGCCTCACCTCAAGCAGGTGCTGGTGCAGGTGCTCCCTTCCTTCCCTCAGGCTCTGAGCCGCACTGCCTGGAGAAGATGGAGGAGGTGGATGGAGCCAAAATTGACCAGGCGCAAAGGAGAATAGTTCTTCCTCCGCTCTGAATGCTGGGGCCTCGCCTCGGCCTCATGACGTGATGTCACTGTTTGTTAGATGCCAGGTGGCAGGAGTGTCTAGCAACCAGTGCAGCGGGCAGCAGAGAGGCCAGTGGGTGGTGCAATAAGAGAGTCTAGAGAGTCGGGGGCGCTGCTGCTGCTGCTGAATGTGACAGTAAGTGACTGCTACAGCTTCGGCGCCCTCCATTTGCAGCAGCTTGCGGCGCCTGAATGCACTTTCCCCCCCTTGCCCCCTATGCGGACGCCAATGGGTGCTACTGGCAAAGGGGCACTCTTGGTGGTTTCTAAAGTACTTGGTGCCTAATTGTCAGTGTTGCCCGGCTGTCGTTAGAGCCCTTCTGTAGGTGGTACAATTGAAGCTGTCACTTTAAGACTGCACATAAGGGAGAGCTAATGGGCTGCTAAGTCTCAGTTGGCATTAACTGTGGGCAACAAGGGGTTAAGCTCGGTAGTTCCGCTCACCACTTCTAGCAAGAATGGATCAGGTCCAGTACACTTGGTGACCCCGTGGTCCCAGAAGCCTCATGATCAGTTTCTTTCCTATGTGGAAGAACACGGCAACAGGTTTCTGGTCCCCAAAGACTCTGTTCTCAGATCAGACAAGCATGGCAAAGGTTGCACACACTGGCTTCCCCACACTGTCTGCCTGGTGTCCAGCACAGAACCCAGCAGCAGGTCTGCATCAGTTTTCTGCCCAAGCTGTTCTCTCTTCAGCTCTGAAATTTGCCTGGTAAAAAAAAACCATTGTTTTTCTCCTCCTCTGTGTGCAGAGATTTTGGATCCTTTAGTCCTTGCAGCCATTTTCTTCCATCATTTACTGCCCCTTTAAGACTACATATTCCATAAGCCACTGCTGCTCAGCAAGTCCTTTCTCTGATGCTCCAATTAGCGCAAACTCTCTTGATCACTGATTGGCTCAAGTTCACTGCAAAGAGGGGGGGGGGGCAGGAACAAGTGGGGGATTCACACAGAGCCTACTCTGCCCACATAGCAGGGAGGCTAAGGGTGAAAGACAGCTGCTGTAGCACAGTGACAATGGGGAGAGAGAAGTGAAGGAGAGAGGCACATGCAGCCGGCAGCACACCCAGATACATATGGCAGAATAAAAAAATAAAAAAAAGTTAACAAAAGACCTATTTAAAAAGGACCATTCATGAATAATTATGGCTTGATTTACATCAAGACATTTCTGTGACATTTTGTATAGCCATAAATACACTTGGTTACTCAATGTGTAAAAACACAATTATTAATGCATTGTATTTGGTACTTGCTATTTTTCCCATAGCCACTAGTTCTGGTGACCTGGGGGGTCCCCATAGGGTTGGCTTTTTTTGCATGGATTTCCTCTCACTTCCTGTTTGGCTATGGGACAGGAAGTAAAGGGAAATCTCCCCAATGGGACACAGTTGGCAAAAATAATCTGACAGGGGTTATATTCAAAATGAAAAAAAAATTAAAATTTTTTGCCTATAGTTCTAATTTAAAGTGTTACTTGCAAATTCTGCACACTCATTCAACCCATTTACATTTTTATCTTTCTGTAGTTGGGAGCTTTCTCTATAGTGGTTTTCCGGACAAGACGTGTCCTACCTTTCCATACATGTGAGTTTGCATGAAGATATTTTTCCACTGTAATACTCTTTTTTTTTTAATTTTTATATCGACTTGTATGAAATGCTTTATATTAGCTGCTGGTTCTGCCATTACAAGGGAAAGTGCTGGCGCAGAAAGGCTTCCATAGTGCAGAGAGTGTAATAGAGGTGATTGATTGAGTGTGAACAAGTTTGTGCCATGAGCCTATTCTTACAGATCTCTGTCAGGATATGCAATATTTGTTTTAATACTTAATCTGTAAAATAATACTATTTATTAAGCAGCATGACATCAGAGTCACAAGCTCCGGACTTTCTGGCGTCCTGTAAGCTAACGGCACTTTGTAAACTCCCGTAATGTTATATTGGACTCTGGGCTTATAAATTTCCTTGGGAAAAAAAAAAAGTCCATTTATTACTCAAATTTCCCAGAAGCAGACTGGATCTTTTCAGAAAAAAAAAATCATAATAAAACTTGTTCTGGCCGTATCGGTTGAGGTATTAGCTGAAACTCAAAGCTGGTCATTCTTGGAGAGAATAGGTGATTGGATGAGATGGAATCTTTTCACAGGCTTGTCAATGTTTTGGCCTGGCCCCTCCAAGGGTAAACCTGGCCCTGGTGGTGTCTGATCCTTTCTCCATTGCATTAACAGGAGGGTGTGTCAGGAGAAGTTTTGGCCATTGGAGGGCAGGCAAGCTGTTCTCCAGCACAGCCAAAAAACTGACCACCTTGAGATGGATGTGCTCTCATGCCTAGTGTGATCAGTTTGCAATAAGAAAGCATGGAGACTGGCAGGACACCAGGGATTTCACACAAAGGAAGCAATACAAAGAGAACATGATACAGTACTTTTTAACACAAATGCATGGTACAACAGACACAATCGGTGCTTTGAAAAAGTATTCAAGCCCTTGAAATTTTCCACATTTTGTCATGTTGCAACCAAAAACGTAAATGTATTTTATTGGAATTTTATGTGATAGACCAACACAAAGTGGCACATAATTGTGAAGTGGGAGGAAAATGATAAATGGTTTTCAAAATGTTTTACAAATAAATATATGAAAAGTGTGGTGTGTTTTTGTATTCAGCCCTCCTGAGTCAATACTTTGTAGAACCTCCTTTTGCTGCAATCACAGCTGCAAGTCTTTTTTGGGATGTCTCTACCAGCTTTGCAAATCTAGAGAGTGACATTTTTGCCCATTCTTCTTTGTAAAATAACTCAAGCTCTGTCAGATTGGATGGAGAGTGTCTGTGAACTGCAATTTCCATGTCTTGCCACAGATTCTCAATTGGATTTAGGTCTGGACTTTGACTGGGCCATTCTAACACATGAATATGCTTTGATCTAAACCATCCCATTGTAGCTTTGGCTGTATGTTTAGGGTCGTTGTCCTGCTGGAAGGTGAACCTCCACCCCAGTCTCAAGTCTTTTGCACACATAGCATTTTGCTTTTAGGCCAAAAAGTTTAATTTTGGTCTCATATGACCAGAGCACCTTCTTCCACATGTTTGCTTTGTCCCCCACATGGCTTCTCTCAAACTGCAAACAGGACTTCTTATGGATTTCTTTCAACAATGGCTTTCTTCTTGCCACTTTTCCATAAAGACCAGATTTGTGGAGTGCACAACTAATAGTTGTCCTGTGGACAGATTCTCCCACCTGAGCTGTGGATCTCTGCAGCTCCTCCAGAGTTACTATGGGCCTCTTGGCTGCCACTCTGATTAATGCTCTCTTAGCCCGGCCTGTCAGTTTAGGTGGACGGCCATGTCTTGGTAGGTTTGCAATTGTGCCATAATCTTTCTATTTTCGGATGATGGATTGAACAGTGCTTTGTGAGATGTTCAAAGCTTGGGATATTTTCTTATAACCTAACCCTGCTTTAAACTTCTCCACAACTTTATCCCTGACCTGTCTGGTGTGTTCATTGGCCTTCATGATGCTGTTTGTTCACCAAGGTTCTCTAACAAACCTCTGAAGGCTACACAAAACAGTTGTATTTATACTGAAATTAAATTACACACAGGTGAACTCTATTTACTAATTAGGTGACTTCTGGAGGCAATTGTTTCTATTAGATTTTAGTTATGGGTATCAGAGTAAAGGGGGCTGAATACAAATGCACGCCACATTTTCACATATTTATTTGTAAGCAATTGTGAAAAACATTTATTATTTTCCTTCCACTTCAAAACTATGTGCCACTTTGTGTTGGTCTATCACAAAAATCCCAATAAAATACATTTACGTTTTCGGTTGTAACATGACACAATGTGCAAACTTTCAAGGGCTATGAATACTTTTTCAAGGCACTATATCAGAAATATAAAATGTTAGGGTAACATATTCTTTAAAGTGCATGTCTGGGCAAAATAATAAAAAAAGAGAATTTAGTAAACCTCTGCAATACATTTTTTTTCCTCTTGAGAAATGCATAAAATCCACTGAGCTCTTTACTTCCCATAGTGAACTGAAAAAACTTCCTTTGCTTCACTGAAATCTCAAACAGTGTGGTCAGCCCTGCCTTGTTCTCCCCTGCTGCACTACAAAACTCCCTCTATCCTAACCCCTAACACCCCCACACTTTTGTTATAGAGTTTGGGAGGGAGATTTTTCTGTAGTCCAGTAGAAGTGTGTAGGGCTAATAACACTGTTTTGGTGTCCTGTAGTTCAGCCAGAGAGAACTGACAACAGGGATTTTAAAGCAGCAGAGGCGTTGTGTTCTCTGGGCGAAATAAAAAAATATTTAATGAAAAATACCAGTTAATCTTGCCTAAAATCCACTGAACTCTATACTTCCTGTAGTGAGCTGACAATGGTGCTTTTGCTTCACCAAAATCTGAAGCAAAATTGTCAGCACTGTCCGGTTCTCCCCTCCTGGACTACAGAACTACTTCCCTCCCAAACTCAATAACATTATGTTTTGGGATTTGGGAGCGAGGAACAAGAACAATCTGAGCATGCCTCTCAAACATGTATCTTCTCCCTCAGCAACCTTTTGTGTAACCCTCCCAGGGATTGGCTGAGGTCCTATAAATATTTATAACTCAGCAGTTCACCCTCTTACTCCATTTTCTGGAAGCTTCTTCCAGAGGCAGACAGGAGCAATCAACCACCGAGCTTAGGGAAACCTGGCCATACCTAGAAGACAGGTTGCTGCTCCATTGAGTACAGCAGACCTAAAAGCTAAATGTAGCCTGACAAGGGCAGGGCGCCGCTACAGTGGACATGTGCACACTGAAATATTTTGTCTCAGAATTTCGGTTTAGTTTGAAAAATAAGTTTATTTCGTTAATTTGTTTTTATTTATTTTGTTTAGTTAAAAAATGCATTTGTACAAAAACCCGAATGAATTAGGCCCCTTTCACACGGAGGTCCGTTCAGGTCCGCCTGTCAGTTTTTTAGGCGGACCTGAAACGGATCCTCCATGTAGCCCTATGGAGGCACGGATGTCAGCGGAGACATGTCCGCTGACATCCGCTCCGCTCCGCCAAAGTGTGACGGAGGAAAGCCCTATTTTTTCTTCCGTCGGCGGAGCGGATCGGATGACAACGGACTCTACGGTCCGTCATCATCCGATTCCCCATAGGGGAGAGCGGCGCTCTGACAGGGCGGTCCCTGCACAGTGTGCGGGGACCGCCCAGTCATCCGTCGGCTCAGCGGGGATCAACGGAGCGATCCCCGCTGAGCAAGCGGAGCTTCACGGGCGGATCTTCACGGATCCGCCCCGTGTGAAAGAGCCCTAAAGGTTGAATCTGTCAATTGAAGGCTTATGGTGTCTGTGAGATGTTCTAAGAAGATTCGACTAAGCAGCAAAACTGTACAACGCCGCAATCATACATTTCCAGTCGAATGCTCCGCCCACAAGCTATAGTAGAAATTTAATGTTGTTTGAGTAGTAATAATTGTAATTATTAATTATTATTACTAGTCAACCAATATTAGAATTCTTCTATAGCCTATGGGCAGAGCATTTGACCGTAAATGTATGATCGCGGCGATTGTATGTTTTCAGCTGCTTCGTCGATTTTTCATGTCGAACGGTAATGTACGTATTTTTGATCATATCAAACCTCACGATACTTGTTTGTTTCTGTTCATGTTGAACGGTCTACCTCAACAGCTAATGGAATTGCATTGTATCAAAATTCAAGCATATAACTTCCTTCCTGTTCGCTCTGCGCTTCTAACGGTTCTGGTTCACACTGGCAATGGCAGCATTCGACAGTGGCTCCAGGCAGTTCGACCCCATGGAGGTTCCTGGCCCTTCTATGGAGGCAGCAGCAGCACCATCAATCAGCCAATAACATTTGTCGTCATCATCATTTTACTTCCCCCACCCATTCCAGCAGCGACCACTAACAGCTCTTTTACTATTGTCTCTATAATGTTGAATCTTTTCTCTCTATGTTGAATAATCTTGGACTAATAGAGTTAGGTTAGGCACATTCGACTGCAGGTTCGATAGACACAGATCGCTATTGTCACCGTCATGTCGAAATCTTCTGTCTAAACATATCGAACTGTTGTCACAAAGATCCGAAAATATAATGGATACGAAAATAAAGCATTTTTGTATTTCAGATCTTTCGGATTTCGGATTCTGCGCGTTCGTTATCGTTTTGTTAAAACGAACACGAAAGTCCCCAAAATTCGGACGAAAATTCATTCGAACGATAACGAATGCACACGTCTACGGTACATTAGTAAAGTGAAACAAGATTCAGAGAGGTGCACAGAAGAATCTTCTCTGACTGATAGTAAGTATTTGTGGCTTC
The DNA here is from genome assembly GCA_029206835.1 of Rana muscosa. Taxonomy (NCBI): domain Eukaryota; kingdom Metazoa; phylum Chordata; class Amphibia; order Anura; family Ranidae; genus Rana; species Rana muscosa. Next base: position 210,709,923 of record CM055121.1, on the reverse strand, counting down.
TCTACTTGTATAATTGTATGCAACAGTCAGAGGCGTATCTAGCGAAAATGGCGCCTATGGCAAGCACTGGAAATGCGCCCCTTTTAAAACATTTGAAACCCTACTTTCAGATAATGCTGTCAGTATATACAGTTATATAGGGAGAACAGTAGGTTAGTGGTTGGCACTTGCCTCACTTGGTTTGAATCTGGGCCAGGAAGCTATCTGCATGCAGTTTCCTGGCACATTCCAAAGCCATGTTGGTAGGTGATGGTCACCTGTCTGTATGAAGTGGCAATGTATATGGCCAATCACATTCTGCATGCCACCCCCATGTCCGAAAAATGATTTAAGATGATCTCTGGCCCAAAATCTGCCAAGAGCTGGACAGGACTGAATGGAAGTATACATAGATATGTGTAGGGTCCTCTAGGATTGTAGGGTCAGTGTAGAATGTGATCAGCCATGTACACTGCCAGTCTGTACACAGGGTACAATTCACCTACCTGCATGAGTTTGGAGTGGGAGAGGAACCCCACAGGGAGAACATGCAAACTCCATGCAGCTAGTGTGCTGGGCAGGAGTGAAGCCTTATATATATATATATATATATATATATATATATATATATATATATATATATATAGAGCATGTAGAGTCCAGAGGCATGCCCAGGATGCAGGCCAACCATAAAATGTCAAGGACAACATAAAGCAGACAGGCAGTGTCAGCAGGCATGGCCGGCCACCTATCCCCCATGTTAGTGTAGAAATGGAAGGAGAGGCACTTACCTAGGAGGAGCAGTCTATGGGTCTGCTTGTACTCCCTCTTCTGCTCCTTCAGTACCCGATCTATGCTCTTGATGACTTTCTTGGCCTCCTTCTCCTCCAGTCAGAGTTTGTCCCATCCTTTCTGCAGAGAATGTTGCTGTTGATGGTGCACCTGCTGGCCCTTGCTGGGCTTGTGCTGCTGCTTATTGCTGTCCCCAGTGCCGCTGGTGCTATCTCCCCAGTTCTGCAGTAGTAGAAGCAGCCCGTCTGGAACTTTCCCTTCTCTAGTCGGTTTACAGAGCTCCCCCCCCCTGAGCTGCTGCTGTGATCCTCAGGTCCCTGGCTCTCATAGGCACTAACAGCTCCAGGGGGCTGCTCGGTGTCCGAGTTGGTGGGGGCGTTGGAGATGGAGCCGCTGGAATCACCGAACAGCCATGGTCGGAGGCTGTAGCAGAGGCCCATGGCTCAGGAGATGTACACGTGCTGGAGCTCGGCAATCAATCAAGGGATCCTCCTCAGCGACGGCGACCTCACCTCACGTGACGTCACCGACCCGCTCGCGCTCGGGGAGAAGATGGAAGCAGGCTCCAGGGGAGGGCTGGCAGCCTTAGGCCTGGGGGGCAAGTCCAGTCAAGTGGCCCATTGAACCATCAATGCAGCCTGATCAGTGCCCATTAACGTAGCCTCACCAGTGCAGACAGTGCCCTTCAGTGCAGCCTGATCAGTGCAGACAGTGCCCATCAGTGCAGCCTCACCAGTGCAGACAGTGCCCATCAGTGCAGCCTCACCAGTGCAGACAGTGCCCATCAGTGCAGCCTGATCAGTGCCCATCAGTGCAGCCTGATCAGTGCAGCCTTATCAGAGCCCATCAATGCAGCCTCACCAGTGCAGACAGTGCCCATCGGTGCAGACTGATCAGTGCCCATCAACGCAGGCTGATCAGTGCCCATCAACGCAGGCTGATCAGTGCCCATCAATGCAGCTTCACCAGTGCCCATCAATGCAGCCTCATGAGTGCCCATCAATGCAGCCTCACCAGTGCCCATCAATGCAGCCTCACCAATGCCCATCAATGCAGCCTCACCAATGCCCATCAATGCAGCCTCATTGGTACCCATCAATGCAGCCTCACCAGTGCCCATTAGTGCAGTCTCGCCAGTACCCATCAGCACAGCCTCACCAGTGCCCGACAATGCAGCCTCACCAGTGCAGCTTATCAGTGGCCAACAGTGCGGCCTCATCAGTGCCCATCAGTGTAGCATATCAGTGCAGCTTAAGGCTACTTTCACACTGAGGCACTTTGCAGGTGCTATAGTGCTAAAAATAGCGCCTGCAAAGTGCCCTGAAAGAGCCTCTCCTTTCACTCCAGTGTGAAAGCCCGAAGGCTTTCACACTGGAGCGGTGCACTGGCAGGACGGTAATAAAAGTCCTGCAAGCCGCATCTTTGAGGCGCTGTAAGAGCGGTGTATACACCGCTCCTACAGCGCCCCTGCCCATTGGAATCAATGGGCAGCGCTGCCGAGCCGCCAACAAAGAGCCGCTGCATCGGCGCTTTGCGGGCGGTTTTAACCCTTTTTTGGCCTTTAGCGGGGGTTAAACCCTGCTAGCAGCCAAATAGTGCCGCAAAAACGACAGTAAAGAGCCGCTAAATATAGCAGTGCTTTACCGCTGATGCCTCAGTGTGAAAGTAGCCTTAGAGTGCCGCCTAATCAGTGGCAATGAGTGCAGCCTCAACCTCCTTAATGAGTTTGCATTGATTTCAGCATGCATGGAACACTTTGCACATGCTGAACTCAATGCAAACTCGTTAAACAGACCACATTCATTGAAAGTTCATTAATATACAGATCATGATTTTGCAATAAAGTGATTCATGCTGCAAACTCATTAAACAGTCCACCTTCAGTGAAAGTTCATGTACTGCAAAGTTTGCAAAACATGAACTTTCACTGAAGGGAGACTGTTGAGTTTGCAGCATGGATCACTTTATTGCAAAATCATGATCTGACTGTGTATCATCATAAGAGTAATTTATTACATTTTACCTTCTGTCCTTGCCAGGGGGTTCTCCTCGTGCTTCTCTCTCCTCCTCCTCCTGTCATCAGACAGACCCCTCCCCAAGAGAGGATGCAGTGGACCACAGCCGCACGGAGAGGGTGGGCGGAGCTATAGGCTCCGCCTCCGCCAGTCGAATATGTCGGCTGCTAATGGAGGAGGCCGCTCTGTACTACCTAACCCCCCTCCCCCCGCCCTCGGCCCCGCCCCCCGCATACACATTCACAATACTTGCAACTAGTACCGCCGCACTGCACAGCCACAGACAGAAAAAAAAAAAAAGTAAACACAGGCTAAGGCAGCGCGGCCGTTTTATCAATAAGGTAGGCTTCCTTGGGGGAAATCTCCACCCATCCCCCCGCCCAGTCCACCAGCGCAGAGGAGGAAAGCTCCGCCTCCGCCAGTTAGTCGAATGACGGTCTGGAGATGCAGTGGACGGTCCCACTCATCTATAAGCATGGGGGCGCCCGCGCCTGTCACTCTCCTATACACTGCCATCCAGATCCAGCCAAGTAAGAGTGAAGTGCTGTGCCGCCGCCGGGGGCTATAGTGCAGGAGGCGGCCCGCAGGAGGACAGGTGCGGGTGGGAATTTTTTTTTTCGTTTAGTTTATTTTGCCACCCCCCCCCCCCAGGGCGCCCATGGCACTTGCCATGGAGTGCCATACCCTGGATACGCCACTGGCAACAGTTACTACATCCCCAATTCAAGAAATAAAGGGGTTTATTTAACATATAATTATTTTTGGACTTTGGACCAACTGTGCCTCCCCCTCTCTCTGCCCCCTCTGCTCCCTCTCTTTGCCTCCCTGATCTCCTGATTTTAGTAAAGCTAAAATACACATCCGCAGAAGTGCCGGAGTGATTGTAACCTACCTCCCCCTTCTAAACTCCCAGCCTGTCCAGGTATGTGGATAATGTATGTATGATTGCAGCAATGCAGCCAATTACAGCTCTTTATTCATTCCATAGGCCACACATGTCCTGTAGGAATTGTGTAAGTTTGCAGTCATATGACCCAGCGTACAGTAAATAAAGCACTGAGTAACCTCAGCTGCTGAAATGATCACTCAGCATGAAACTGAGCACGAAGACCTTTAATGTGATCAGAATGGCATATCAAGGAAATGACTTGGGCTAGGCAGAACATTCCCAAGTGGAGCACTTCAATATTCATATTGGATGCACGCTGCCCTTATAGTCCAGACTGACTTCTGAGCAAAACATGGATTCTCTCTTCTGTGATAAACAGTGGCAGCCCATCCATTAGGGGCGCCTGGGTGCTGCCCCCTCTCTCCAGCCACCCCCCAATATGCAGTGGATAGATTCATGCATAACATAGCATGAATCTATCCACGGCCGCCGCGGCCGCCCCCTATTAATGTGTCCGGACCCTTTCGGGTCACTGGGCATATGAGTTACAGCGGCCAGGTTTTTTTTTTAAAGAACCTGATTGGAGCCAGAGGCTTTAAAATAGGGCGGACTCGGGATGCAGAGCATTGCGTCTGGAGCCCACCCAGGAGTGTTGTAACAGCGAATGAAAATTCGCTGTTGCAACACTGATCCTCCTCCTGGCCAATCGGGAAGCAGGTATGCAACCTGTTTACCGAATGGCCAAAACGGCAGGAGATCCTATTGGACGCCTAGCGCCGAGAGGAGCAGATAGGAGACACTACGGAAGCTGCTCCAGGAGAGGACACCGGAGCAGCTTTCGCCGAACCCGCCACGCTGGCCACACCCGACTGCTGCTCTCACATCCAGAGTAAGGACAGCATGTAGTGATGTGGGGGGTGTGTGAATTAGTGCCACACCACGGGGGTAGGTGACATCTCCACCGGCGCCCAGGGGCAGGGGGTTTGCCACCCCCCCAAAAAAAAAACACCAGCCGCCATTGGTGATAAACCTCACTGACTGCGGGTTAAGCCTAGTACACGTGATGAGAATATCGGACGAATGATCGTCGTTTTTTTTTTTTTTTGCATGCTAGTCTCATATCGAAAATGAAGAGGTCACTAAACTTACAAAAATTCTCGTAAGACAGAATACAACTTTGGAAGTGATGTAATGTGTTTTACTGTATTGTAATGTATTCTTTAGTTTCTGAGCATGCGTGTTCTTGCTCTTCCAATTTTTTTCGCATGAATACTGTACTGATTAAATGAAAATTGTGTGCTCTGGTATCGCACAGGAAAATTTTTCGTATTTGTTCCTTTGGATAATTTTGCATTAACTATCGTGATCGGCTCTCGAAAGCTGTGTACTAACGATCAGATTATTGTACGATCGCTTCAAAAACTGTATTTTTCTTCTAATTTTCTGATTGTGCATGAAGGTAAAAAAACCTTCAGCCTTTACAATCACTTTAACCCCTAAAGTATGTAATTCAATAATGGGAAACTATAACGTGCAGCATAATTTGGTATTCAAAATGTACTTTTGTTCATTGAAAAGGCATAGTTACCGTATATACTCGAGTATAAGCCGACCCGAATATAAGCCGAGGCACCTAATTTTACCACAAAAACTGGGAAAACTTATTGACTCGAGTATAAGCCTAGGGTATGCCTCACTTTGCCTCACTGTGTCCATGCCTCACTGTGTCCATGCCTCACTGTGTCTATGCCTCACTGTGCCCATGCCTCACTGTGTCCATGACTAGACTGACATTTAACATGGGAGTCTATGGAAGGGGTGCCTGGCTTTGAAAAATCGGTGCTCCCCGGCCGTAAGTCCCTCGGACAAGAAACTTTGCAAACTTGTAGAGAAAGAGTGGGGCTACATGTGTGCTAAGTTTGGGGTCCAGAGGACCTACGACCGGCAGGTACCGGGTCCCCAAATTCACCAGAGAAATTACCGTTTAACATGGGAGTCTATGGAAGGGGTGGCCGGTTTTGAAAAATCGGTGCTCCCCGGCCGTAGGTCCCCCGGACAAGAAACTTTGCACACTTGTAGAGGAAGAGTGAGGCTATATGTGTGCCAAGTTTGGGGTCCAGGGGACCTACGGCCGGCCGGTACCGGCTCCCCAAAGTCCGGGAGATCAGGCGCAAAAAGATGACTCGAGTATAAGCCGAGGGGGGCATTTTCAGCACAAAAAATTGTGCTTAAAAACTCGGCTTATACTCGAGTATATACGGTATTATCATTCTGTTTGTGCACGGTGTCCTATAAACTGTCTGGAAGGACTATTTCTATTTGCATCACTTCTTGTACTGTATCTAAACTTAATCAACTCAGTTGACTATATACATTGGCTGATTTATGAAGACTTGCTGTGACCTGTAAATATTTGTTTTACAAGGCTGGTGACACATTACCAGGCAAATTACATGGCTGTGATTTGTGGGACTGTTAAACTATTCCTCCTACCACACAGGAAGAGTCAACAGCAGCAAATCTAAGATAGCACCACAAGACCAGACTAAGGCAGTGATTGAGTTCCCGATGGCAGAAGGTGTTCACGAAGAACCAGAAAGAAAATGTCAGTCCATGGAAGGGCACTAAGGGCATAGCTTCCAACTGTCCCTGATTTTGAGGGACTGTCCCTGATTTTGGTCTGATGTATATAGTTGTATATATTTCCCAGTGCTAAACCTTTCATCCAATTTCTAAACTGCTGCAATTGTAAATTTCAAAAGCAAATATAAAGGAATAGTTGTAATAAAAAAAAAGCACTTGTGGGTTTAATTAAGCATTTTTTTTGTATAATTCTCCTTTAAGGGGGCGTGGCAGGGGGTGTGTCCTATGCCTACATACTTTTGCTAATAGGTGTCCCTCGTTCCCTTCTCAAAAAGTTGGAAGGTATGACTAAGGGTAAACAAATGTGGGTAAGAATTAACCCAAACTGAGGATTGTGCAGCTTGCTGACTCACCTGTTAGGTGTGGTCTATGCCAATGAGAAACTGAGCGAAAGAAAAAAGAGAAGCAGCTGGATATACCAGACTGCAAAAGTAGGCAAATATATGACCAAGCAGCGTATTTCAATCAAATTTGAATGAAAATTGAATTAAAATGGTTACGGAAAACATCCGTGTGGATATATCAATACCTTCCAAAAGAACTAACAACATAAATCATACATACATAAATATTAAAAACAATCCAGGTAGTAATCCAGTATGCAGGAGATTTCGTATGACTAAAGCCGGCCATACACGGTTCGAATTTCGAAAGAATTTTCTTTCGAAAATCGTATCAAAGAATTTTCGTATGAATTTAGCACCGTTAGTGGGCTGCGCAACAGCCGATTTTCGTACGGCAATCAAATTTGAGGAATTGGACATGTTGGAAATTTTTTGAAAAACTAATGATTTTCTAATCAATGATGGGAGAATCGTGTGAGAAACGTAATAGAAAAGAAAATGCGCATGTGCAAGAAAAGAAAATTCCCGGAGAGAAAAGAATATTCCCGAAGAGAAAAGAATATTCCCGGTTGAATTTCGAAAATCAATGGTGGCATCATCGGATCACACAAAAAACTAACTTTCTGATTTTGAAAAGAAAATCTGTTCGAAATTCGACCGTGTATGGCCTGCTTAAGGGGCTTATTCATACACGTTTTTACCCAAGATTCACCCAAGTTTCACCCAAGGTTCACATTAGACATGTGCGGTTAGTTTCATTCCGAATTAATATTTGGACAAATTTTTTGTTATTTGGAGATTTGAACATATTCAAATACCTGAATTACAGTATAAATGAAGTTTACCGAATGCTCCAAATAATGAAACTAAATTCAAACTGAAATTCAAATCAAATTTTACATCGAATTCCACTCAAATTTTAACTGCAAACAAATTTCTAAAATCAAAGACTGTGTGTGTTATTAGAGTACAATTTCAAAATAATGTTGTTTTTGTTAAGCCAAAAGGGGATTTAAAGAGTCATTGTAATCATTTGATGAAGATTTTTCTTTCGTTCCTATACTTTGCTGCATTCGAATCGAAAAAATATATAACATTTTTGTCTCGACCGATACAAAATTTATCGATTTGAACATTTTGAATGGAAGAAAATCGGTAAATTCAAAGAAAATTCGAAAAAAGACAAAATGAATTCCGATCAGGAATTCTGAATACCAATCCCGAATATAAATTGAACGAATTAATCAAATTTAACAAAACAAAATAACTAGATTAACGAATCTAAAAGAAACAAAACAAATTTTTTCACCGTGCACATGTCTAGTTCACATTAGTTCACATGTCAACCAATTGGATTCAGCTGGATACATTTATAAGTCCTGGATAAAAAATTGTGTGAAAACAGGTAAAAATAGATTCCAAAGATTCATCTTAGAAAAAAAAAAAAAAAGAAACGAATCAACAGTTTTTTTGGGATGAGGTTCTTGTCATCCACATTCATTTCCTGGACAAAGGACAACAATCAACTCAGAATTCTAAGTGTTATATTGTTGTGCTCGAAGCTTATAAAGCTTATATCAGTGATGGCGAACCTTGGCACCCCAGATGTTTTGGAACTACATTTCCCATGATGCTCTTCTACACTGCAGAGTGCATGAGCATCATGGGAAATGTAGTTCCAAAACATCTGGGGTGCCAAGGTTTGCCATCACTGGCTTATATAATATGTTGCAGTTTATCAGTCTTTAGACTCCTTGGCTGAAATCGTTTTCTTCCTTTAGGTACTGAGTCCAAAATATATACAAACAAGGATTGCCGCTCCAAACAGGCTTACCCAAAATAAAATTCACCTTTCCAGGAACCAAGGGTGCTGGCAATGCACTAGGCAATTGAGAAAATAATAATGATCTGGACAGCCGCACTCCAATCCAACGTGACTTTATTCACAAAGTAAAATGAAAACAGGCACTACATGTCACAGCAACAAAAAAATGGGGACAGCTAACGCGTTTCACACTTAGAAGTGCTTACTCATAGCAGCTATGAGTAAGCACTTCTTAGTGTGAAACGCGTTAGCTGTCCCCATTTTTCTGTTGCTGTGACATGTAGTGCCTGTTTTCATTTTACTTTGTGAATAAAGCCACGTTGGATTGGAGTGCGGCTGTCCAGATCATCATTATTTTCTCAATTTCCTTTAGGTACTGTTTCCTTTATTTCTATTTGGAGATCCTGTCTTTAACCACTTCAATACCATGCACTTACGCCCCTTCCTGCCCAAGCCAATTTTCAACTTTCTGCGCTGTCGCTGTTTAAATGACAATTGCGCGGTCATGCTACACTGCACCCAAACAGTATGTTAATAATTTTGTTCCCAAATTTTGAAAAAAATAAAAGTTTTTCTTTTTTTTCTGTTCTAAAATTTTGTAAATAAGTACGTTTTCTCCTTCACTGATGGGCACTGATAAGGCGTCACTGACGGGCACTAATAAGGCAGCACCGATGAGGCAGCGCCAATGAGGTGGCACTGACGGGCACTGATATGCGGCACTGATGTGCATCGATAGGCGGCACTGATGGGCACTCATGGGTGGCACTGGTGGGCACTGATTGGCACTGATAGGCGACACTGATGGGCACTGAAAGGCGGCACTGCTGGGCACTGACAGGCGGCACTGCTGGGCACTGATGGGCATTGATACATGGCACTGATGGGCACCAATGGGCACTGACATGCGGCACTGATATGCAGCACTGATGGGTATCCCTGGTGGCACTGGCACTGAGAGGGATTTTGAGTGGGCACTGGTTGGCAACTGCCTGGGCATTGATTGGCAGCTGCCTTAGCACAGATTGGCATTCCCTGGTGGTCTAGGGGGCATACCTGGTGGTCCAGTGTGGATGCCCATCCCTGGTGGTCCTGTGCGGCATGCTGGTGGTACTGTGCGGTGATCCGAGGGGGGGCTGCGCTGATAAACTATCAGCACATATCCCCTGTCAGGAGAGCAGCTGATCGGCTCTCCTCTACTCGCGTCTGTCAGACGCGAGTGAGGAAAAGCCAATCAGCGGCTCTTCCTGTTTACATTGTGATCAGCCGGAGGCTCTTTACCGAGATCGGTGTAGCGGTGTGTCAGACTGACACACCACACCACCGATCGCCGCGATGCACGCCCCCAAGGGCGCGCAGTGGCTGTTATCCTGCTGAACGTCATATGACGCCCAGTCAGGATAACAAAACCACCGCCCGGCTGTCATTTTGCTATAGGCCAGGCGGGAAGTGGTTACCACACTTCCTGTCCTAGGGTGACAACGTTCACTCACTGCACTGTATCCATGGAGAACCAGCATTATTATCCTAGGACAGGAAGTATTTAAATACTACATAATACCTCCACCTTTCCTCTTCTTCACAGGAAAAAGTGGTCTGGGGACAAGGTAACAGCACAGGCAGAGTGCACAACAAGCTCACAAGATTTCTGCCAGGATCAACAGATATTTTTTTGCTCTAATCAAACAAATATAAGAAAACTCTTTAAATTGTTTATTTATCAGACAATAAGGATAGAAACGAGAGACGTTATTGAGGTTTTTGAAAAGAAAAGGCAGATTTTATTCTAGGCCACACACTTTTCTTGGAGAATGGAAACAATTAACAGGCTGAATTCCCGACATTTTTTTCTGCATCCACCATATAGTCCAGACTTGAGTCCTGTGACTTCCACCTTTTTTCCAAAAGTGAAAGATCTTTCACCTTGACCTTGGTGGACATCACTACGCATCCAATAAAGAAGTTGAGAATGCTGTCAGGATAAGGTTGTGGAATAAGAGTGTGGACCAGTGGTGGTCAACCTATGAGATACAGAGGGACCAAACTGTTGCACATAATAGCCAGTACATGAAATGGTACAGAAGCGTGTAAGAGACTTTGGACATTCTTTAGGAGATGGTCAGAGATTGTGGAGGAGATTTACTAAACCTGAAGGGTGCAAAATCTGGTGCAGTTCTGCATAAGAACCAATCAGCTTCTAGCGTCCGTTTGTTCAGTTAGACTTTGGCAATAAAACCTAGAAGCTGATTGGTTTCAGTTTCAGCTGATTTTGCACCCTCCAGTTTTAGTAAATAACCCCCTTTGGATGTGCTTCAGAACTGGTTGGGGCCTGGATACATGATGGATGAAAAAAAAAAGTGGTCCATCGAGTCAGCCTTTTTTTTTTTTTCTTATTTATACATGTTTTTGTGTTTATTTTTTTGTTAACTTTTTGTCTAAGTATAGATCTATGTTTGTCCCAAGAATGTTTGAATTAGATATTCGTACAAATTTACGAAAATTCGTACATTCGGAAGCATCCGAAATACAAATTTCTATTGTTACAAATTTTATACGAAATACGAAATTTCGTTGACGAATTTCATTTCGGGAGTGGGAGACTGCTCAGACTGGTACTGGTAGTCAATGGGAGATTCAGAATGGGACAAAATAAGAATGTTCGTTAATATCATTTTATTATTGTCATAATAATTACGATTATTCATTATGATGAAGTTAAAAACCCAGGAAGTCAGAACAGCACAGGGATGATAAGAGCCCCTCATAATGAGCACAGCAGGGGTACAGCCCCAGGAGGAAGTCAGCACAGCACAGGGATGGTGGGAGCCCCTCATAACGAATGTTTGTAATTGTTATGAAAAGTTAACGAACCTAACGAACTTTCATATTTCGTACGAATCCAAATAGAATTTCGGACACGAATTCCGAAATACGAAATAACGGGCTACCACAAACCCAGGAAGTCAGCAAAGCACAGGGATGATGGGAGCCCCTCATAATGAGCCCAGCAGGGGTACAGCCCCAGGAGGAAGTCAGCACAGCACGGGGATGGTGGGAGCCCCTCATAACGAATGTTCGTAATTGTTACGAAAAGTTAACGAACCTAACGAACGTTCATATTTCGTACGAATCCAAATTGAATTTCGGACACGAATTACGAAATACGAATTAACGGGCTACTACAAACCCAGGAAGTCAGCACAGCACAGGGATAATGAGTCAACGACTGCCATATTGAGAAAGGGATTTTTTGCTTTTTAAATTCATCATAACGAATGTTCGTAATTGTTACGAAAAGTTAACGAATCTAACGAAAATTCGTATTTCGTACGAAACAAATCCAAATTGAATTTCGGACACGAATTACGAAATACTAATTTTCGTCTAATACAAAACGGAACGGAACGAAACTAAACAAATTTATTGACGGCGCACATGTCTAGTTTGAATACACTTACTGCTGACTGACTTACTACCTCTGCTGGAAGTCTGTTCCAAGCATCAACTGCTCTTTCGGTAAAATAATACTTTCTAAGAGTAATTTTGAACTTTGCTCCTGCTAGTTTGAGGTCACGTCCCCGTGTTCTTGATCTTAGCTTCATATTCAAATACTGTCCTCCTGAACCTTATTCACCCCCTTGATGTATTTATTGATGTATTTCCTCCAGACTATACATATTAAGTTCCTCAAGTCATCCCTCAGACCTTTCATCATGTTTGTTACCCGTCTCTGGACTTGTTCTCTTGTAATATCTTTTGGCAATTGAGGTGTCCAGAATTGGACACGGTATTCTAAATGAGGTCTCGCTAAAGATCTATGTAAAGGGAATCAGGACCTCCTTCCTCCTGCTGGTGACCCCTCTAGTGATACATCCTAGAATTCTATTTGCTTTTCACTTGAGACTACTCATTGCAGCCCCTTTACAGACCAGTAATCCCACCTCCAGTACTGACTGCTGAGGTCTGAGGGCTTCACACCAACAAGTACAAAAGGTTCTCAGGCTGGATGCCAATGGTGTAGACTTCTGCCTTGATGGCTTAGGAAATGTTATATATATATCATATACATTTATCTGGTAACTTTGTACAAAAACAAACATATAATTAAAGAACAGATTTTAATCATGGTTTCTGTGTTTACTATATTAAAATATTCTCATGTAGTCATGCGTAACAGACATGGTGGCAGTGTTTTTCATTCAACCCTTGTACGTGATCTATAAACGATATAAATGCAAAGGAAAAACATGCACACCACACACAAGTTTTAGAAGGTGACATTTGTCTACAAGAGAGGGCTCACTCCAGGCTCATTGTTGGCTTTAAAGATGTTTTTACAGGGGCTTCCTGCCCTACAGTCATTTATGACGGACGTCAATGGAAAGAATATCTCCCTGGCTTCACAAGGAGAAATCAGCAAATATGTTAAGACACCAATTAGCAAAGGCTAAACCCATTAAAAAAGTGGACGATTTCTTTGGTTTCAGCCAGGTGGCCCAGATCAGATCACTTTTAGGAATCTTTGTCGTTTTATTATGCCCGGGACCTCGCAGCAGAAGCTGACTTCAATAATACCATTAATGGCTCTCATTAGAGGAAGAACCAGACTACAGCAGCCACTTCCCCAACTCTGTCCTCACCACACGGTTTCAGAGTGTTTGGAGAAGGGCACTTTTTTCCTGTTTGTTGACATTCAAGACCTGTAGTTGAATAGATCAGTCAGCTGAGCTGAGAACCAGCTGCCATTATGCCTCTTCCAAGGACGAGGATTTGCAGACTTTCTTTCCTGGAAGAAGCTTGGTTTGACAAAAGATACTTACCAACTGCATTTAAAGCTCAACCCCAGCTTTGGATAGAGGGGGAAGGGTTGTAATCTTTTGTCAAATTTGAAATGCTGCCAAAGTTAGCTGCTACTATATCATGTTCATTTCCCTTGATTAATCACTTGCCTATGGACACTTTTACCCCCTTCCTGCCCAGGCCAATTTTCAGCTTTAAGTGCTGTCACACTTTGAATGGCAATGCTATACTGTACCCAAACAAAATTTCTTATGATTTTTTTTCACACAAATAGAGCTTTCTTTTGGTGGTATTTGATCACCACTGGGTTTTTTATTTTTTTGCTAAACAAACCAAAAACACAGAAAATTAAATTTATTTTTCATAGTTTGTAATAAAATGTTGCAATTTTTGTCCTTCACTGATGTGCGTGGATGAGGTTGCACTAATGGGAACTGATAGGCTGTACTGATAGGCTGCACTGATGGGCACTGATGATGCTGCACTGATAGGTGGCACTGATGGGCACTGATAGCTGGCACTGAAGGGAGCTGATAGGTGGCACTGATAGGCAGCACTGATAGGTGGCACTGATGGGCACTGATAGGTGGCACTGATGAGCACTTAAAGGTGTCACTGATGGGCACTGATAGGCAGCACTAATGAGCACTGATTGGCAGCACTGGTGGGCACTGATGGTGGCACTGGTGGGCACTGATAGACAGCACTGGTGGGCACTGTTGGAACTGCATTAATAATCAGGACCCTGATAATCAGTGCTGATGTCCCTTTAAAACCAAGATGGTTATCGGCTTTCTTATTTCTCCTCCTTTTTGTCCTTCACTGATGTGCACTGATGGGCACTGATAGGCTGTACTGATGGGCAATGATGAGGTGGCACTGATGGGTACTGATAGGTGGCACTGATGGGCACTGATTAGGTGGCACTGGTGGGAATTGATGAGGCTGCACTGATAGGTGGCACTGATGGACACTGATAGGTGGCACTGATGGGCTCTGATAGGCGGAACTAATGAGTAGGCACTGATGGGCAGCACTGATGAGCACTGATTGGCAGCACTGGGGGGCACTGGTGACACTGATAGGCAGCACTGGTATGCACTGTTGGGGCTACACTGATAATCAGTGCCCTGATTATCAGTGCTGATGTCCTTTTAACACAAGATGGTTATCGGCTTTCTTCTTTTCTTCTCACGCTGACAGCGTGAGGAGAAAAAAGCCGATAACCGACTTGTGTTGACATCCTTGATTAGCTGTCATTGGACACAGCTTATCATGTAGTAAAGGGCCGTTGTGATTGGCTCTTTACCCATATCTGCGATCAGCTAAGTCTTTCGGAGAGCGATCAGGGGAGGACATCAATAGACGCCTTCCTGGGAAAGTAAGTCATTCGGCTATAGCACAGGTGGCAACAGGTTAAGGTGTATCTAAAGCTAAAAACTTTAAAAAAAAATTATATATTGCAGCTTATTAGTCAGAAGACATGTAGCTGCATTTGTTTCCTTTTTTTCTGGCCTTTTCCTTTTATTTTTGCCTGGTAACCAGTCACACACTTCCTGTCCTAGGATGACAACACTCACTAACACTACTGTATCAGGACAACATTTTCCCAAAATTTGGGTTGTCCCCAGAAAAGTAATAGAGGGGAAATCTTCCAGTTGGGACACTAGTTCTGGTGACCTGGGGGTCCCCAAGGAATTCCCTTAATTTGTAGGGCTTTCCTCTCACTTCCTGTTTGGCTATGGGATAGGAAGTGAAATCTCCTCAATGGGCACAGATGGTGAAAAAAACTGACAGGGGTTATAATCTTCCCTTACTCTATCCAAAATGAAAAAAAAAAAGTTTTACCTATAGTTGTACTGTAGTGCATTACTATAGATTGGTGGTTTACTAACGCACTCACTTTTCCTAAGTGCAAACGGCTTTTACTCTGCAACCATGTGTATTAGAGGGAACTGAGCAGTTTAGAGACTCCTGGCAGAACAGAGGACCCACCATCATCAGCGGCTCTTGCAGGGGTAGGCGCTACACTTCCACGTGACTATGTATTTTTTACAAACTGAAATTTCATCACATTCACTAAACTCTGGAGAAAATTCCTTTGGAAAGTGCAACTTCCCCTGCAAAGTGAACCACCTACAGTATTTGCTTCAGTAAATCAATCCTATTGTGTCCAAAACAATAAGCACACCTGCAAAACAGAGTAGTCCAACAGTAGTATGGCAGCACTCCAAGGCTACCATCTAAATATATGGTGAGGACATGGCACAAGAGATGATCAGAGACTGTGCACATGGCATAAGGGATGGTCAGAGACTGCGGACATGGCACAAGGGATGGTCAGAGACTGCGGGCATGCTACAAGAGAAGGTCAGAGACTGCACACATGGCACAAGAGACAGTCATCAGACTGCGGACAGGGCACAAGAGATGATCAGAGACTGCTGACAGATCATGTGTCTCTGGAGGGCAGGGCCGGTACAATAATATACACAGCCAGTCAGACTCAGACATCATAAAGCTAAAAGCAGCATTGATCTTGCTTGCCCTACCTTCCCCAGTGATGATCTTCATCCGTGCTGTGCCAGTGCCCCTCGCGCCCCTACTGTGCCTTCTGCTGGCCCTGGGCCCTCCCCTGGTCTCACTCGGCTCCTCCTCATCTCACATGCCCTCCAGATCAGCTGCGATTGTCTCTGTGTGCTGCTGAACTGGAGGTCTTTGTGATCCTCTCTCTGCTACTGCCCAGGTGGGAGAAGGGATTTTTTTTAGCACAGTGAGCTGAAGGGAGAGGGGGTGTCTCTGAGAAAGGCAGATAGGAGGAGGGGGAGTGAAGTAGGCTGGGCTGAAGCTAGTGAGAGCAACTGGTGAAAAGCCAAGGCCTTTTTGCTGGGACCCTGGTAGTTCCGCCACTGCAGCCTAATTTAGTAGGGGCACACGGGGGGGGGGGAAGGAATAACCTGGGGGGGCAATTGCCCCACTGTAGCGATGCCACTGGCTCTAACCCTTCATTTCTCTAAGTTATTTTTGCTTTAGTCTGCTTTCACATTGAAGAGATTTTCCCTTCATTTCAGTCCTCCCAAATAAAAAACACTGCTGGCAAAAAAAAAAAAAAAAAGAGGCTCTGGCCCATGTCTGCTCTTTCCTAAAGAAAATAAAAAGACAGTAGTTGGGCTTCAAAGAAAAAGGTGTACATGAATTTATAATAAATGAATTGCATCCACATACTTATAGTTAGACTACAGAGTCTGCTATGAAGTCCTCGAAAACTCGATCTTTTCATGACATGCTTGATGTACCCAACGACTTACTCCATCTTGCAGTAGATAACCGTAATACAATGTAATTAAATCTTTATGACTTCACTGCTGCCAAGAGCCTGTTCTCTGTTTTGTTCTTTTACAGCGTTCAGGAAATGCCAATACAAGGCCTTGATATCCATGAACAAAACACAACCGTCTCTAAACCCATCATACTTAGGTTTCAATTGTGAGATTGTCCCCGATGGATTACGGTAAAAATAAAATTGACAAATGAAAATGACTGATACTCATCACCTCAAAACTGTACAGAGGGGGGTATTTAGAGCATCTCGTTACTGCCATACATAATGAACCTGCCAAAGATGTTGTTGCTAAAACAAACAATGACCATGTCACCTACTCACCTCCCTCTAGAACTCTAAGTGATTTATAGAGATGTTTGTACTGACAGATGACATGAGATGGAGCCAAGCTTAAAGGGAGTTTATGTTTAAAGTTTATTTAGTTCTTTATAGGGTCATCTAAATGAAAAAATAATATTTGTGAGGACATCTAATATTTGGAACTTTGCTGATTAAAAGTGGAACTTCACTCTCCCAGTCAATATTGACTATTTTAATCCTTATGCTGCTAGCATTATTAAATAGAGAGGAAGTATAGCATGTTTACTTGTTTTAAACTTTCTTTATATGTATTCAGTTACTTCCTAGTTTCCAGGCCTAGGCAAATGATGTCATACATCCCAGGAGTCTTAAGGAGGGGAGGAGGTATTTTTTTTCAGCTAAGTACACCCTCCAGCTTGCATGCATGATCTAAGGACAGATGGATTACAGGAAGTAAATACTACATGAATCATCTGCCCTTACTCAAGATGGCCATGGCCAGAAATTCTAGAGGGAGTTTTTCAAAGTGATTTCTCAGCAAATTAAAGCATTGAGACATGGATGGGTGGATGGGTGAGTTTTCTTTGATGAATAAAAATGAATTAAACAGTATTTTTGGTTTATGGTGTTCAGATGCAGTGTAGTTTCGCTTTAATTAACTTTCTATAGTTAAAATAATCTCCCAAAAAATGGAGCACCAGCCGCCACTGGTTATGACATTGAGGCTTTTATTTGGAGCCGCATATGTGTGGTCTGGTGGAACCACTCCTGAAAGTGGGCATGATATGGGAGTGTTAAAATAGAACAAAGGGCATATTTATCTGGCAGGGAAGATACCATGATCACAAATTTTATATAAATAATCTTTTTTATTTATTTTGGTCTTTTTGTTGGTCATCCTTGTCCCATTGGGGAGATTTCCCTCTGTAACATAGCCAAATTAGGAAGTGAGAGGAAATCCCTCCAAAGTGTCACCAAGGAATTAAGGTCCCTATTGAAAGATTTCCCCATTATTTCTGTTGCGGTGACAACCCAAAATGATGGATTTTCTTTCGCTTTCACTCTTGGTGATACCCGAGGACAAATAGAGATGGTGACACAGACAGTAATAAAAACCTGACAGGTGTTCTAGTCCCTCTCCACTCTATCCAAAAGCAAAAAAAAGTTTTGCCTTTAGTTAACCTGGTAATGCACTTTTGTTCCAAATGTTATGTTTTATGAATGTTTGATTTTCTAATGGTAAGTGTGATCAAATTGATGTTCTTTTTCTACCGCATTGACAAGAGAATTCAAAAGAGCAGGATAGACAATTATTCAGAATAATTTATTATGCTTCTCAAATGAAAGAATTTCTAACAGTGAATATGGGTTGCGTTTATGAAATGACATTCATTCCGAAATTCAATGTTAAAAGCAAATGCAATTTTGATATACGAGGAGTCTTCAAAAAGATTCTGCACTTTTTTATATTTTTTTTTAACCTTTTCTTTTTCGTACATCACGGAACACAGAGCGACTTAGTCATTACTAATGGGTTATATAGATTACCTTCAGGTGCTGGCACTGGCCACTTCCAAACCGGAAGTACCCTCCCCTATATAAGCCCCTCCCATCCGGGAGCACCTCAGTTTTTTGCCAGTGTCTAAGGTGTTGGCCAAAGAGTAACATGTGTTTTCACTGGGCTTGCGTACAGGTTCTTTTGGGCCTTAGTAAGCTGTTCCGGATCCCACCAAAAAAGCTTCATAGTTCGTACCCGGGCCTTGCAGCAGAAGAGCAAGGTTTTGCCTGTAATGTCTCTCTTAGGAGGGCTGGACCCTGGGATCCAGAGCTCTGGTCATACCCACGACCAAGATGTTGTCTGTGCAGGGTGCTATACAGGTCCAGGGGAGTGGAATCCTTGGGAACCCGGTCCCTGAAGGTTTAATTACAATGCCTGCCGTGATAGGTGAAGTTTGGGCTTCTGTGGACCAAACAAAGTCCTGCGGCGGGGATCAGGTAAGTGGGGGCCCCCAGGAACTTGGTTGCCCTCCGGCAAAAAGGGCCCTGGCTCCTAGTCCCTGTTTGATTTTCGAAAAGGGCGCCAATGGCGCACGGGCGCGCGCGCGGGCGCGTGCACGCGCCTCCTATGAAAAAAAAGGGGCGGGGCGGGTGGATGACGCTCGATGCACGCCACGGCGCTTCTGCACATGTGCAGGCGTCCCAGCTTGTATAAAGACACAGTACAAGTGTCAGCTGGATGCAAACAGAGCTAGCAACAAACAGTGGCACACAGAGGCGGTTGATGCAGGCATCCCCATAGAAAGGCACTTTAGTGGACACCAGCGGGTATATAGCAGCAACTGTGATAGACTATTACCAGCAAAATTGGTGTATGACGACGGGAATACCTCAGCTTTGTGCTTATAGGATATGTCGTCCAGACGCTCTGGAAATAGATCTTCCAAGAAGCGAAAGGGGTCTCCGTCGGGCTCTGAGGATTTTGGGCATGCTGTACTGCGCCAATCTCCCCTGAAATTTCAGAGGTCAGTAGCCGTAGGAACCCCACAGGTGTACCTGGTACTGCGGCTGTCCCCAGTCCACCTGCTCCTGTATATATAACAGATGAGGTTTTATCCTCAACTCTGGGAGGATTGGAAGAGAGATTAACAGCATTGATCGCTGCTTCCCTGTCACAGGAAAAGCGCGTCCGATCTCCGTCTCCTCCTGCAGAGTGCCTGTTAGTGGAGGAACAGTCCCAGAGATCGACCTACCTGAAGGGGATCAGGTGAGGTTGATAAAGTTATAGAGGAATCAACAGTGGAAGAACCTTTCTCAGCATCTCAGGCTGAAAGATTATGGGTTCAGTCTCTGACTAACATGGTCCGAGCAGCATTTTAAATGCCTCTGGCGGAACCATCAACCACTACTGTCTCCTCGCTGGGGTCGCTGAAAGCTCCCCAGACTGTCTGTTCCTTCCCAATCCACCCTTTATTGGAAGGGTTTATTTACCAGGATTGGGAGCATCCTGTAAAATATTTACTCCCCCCAAGAGATTTCCAGTGATCTATCCCATGGAGGATAAGTTCATTAAAAAAAAAAAAAAAAAAAATGGAGGGTCCCTACAGTGGACACAGCCATCTCTTGTGTAAATAAATCACTGACATGTCCAGTAGATAATGTTCCAATGTTCAAGGACCCAATAGATAAAAAAATTGGAGTCTTTACTAAAATGTGCTTTCTCTACAGCAAGCATGGTGACACAACCTGCAGTAGCAGCGATTGGAGTCTGCCAAGCAATGAAAGATCAGTTGAAACAAGTCTTAAGGGACTTACCAGATCAGCAGGCTCTTGCCCTAGCTGACCTACCTAGAGCCTTGTGTTGCGGTGGACGCCATAAAGGATACAATCCAACAGGCATCCCGCTTTACGCTGTCTGTAGACATATGCGTAGGCTTCTATGGCTCAAAAACTGGTCTGCTGAAGCTCCCTGTAAGAAATTGCTGATTAGCTTCCCATTTCATGGAGAACGCTTATCTGGAGATGATCTGGACAAATATATCCAGAAAACTTCTGCCGGTAAAAGTACACTCTTGCCGGTTAAGAACAAGGGTAGAAGTCCTTCGTTTAAGAGGCCTACTTCTCCAGTCCCTGGCACATCGGCTGTGAAACAGTTCCGATGGCCTCCGCGGTCAAATCCAGGGGGCAGAAATCAGGGACAATCACAGGGTAACAAGAAACCCTGGGTCAAAAGAGGTACAAAACCTCCCCCTAAGTCATGAAGGGTTGCCCCCACTCAATCGGGTGAGGGGAAGACTTCAGTTGTTCACAGAGACCTGGCGGGACACCATCAGAGATGGGTGATCTCCGCAGTAAGTCTGGGATACAGGCTGGAGTTAAAAGACATTCCTCCTGCCCATTTTATAAGGTCAAACGTGCCAAGCGATCCCCAGAAGAGTGGATCCCTCCTTCTGGCACTAGAGCAACTATTGCCCAAAGGGTAATCATGAAGGTTCCCTTGGAAGAAAACGGGTTCGGGTTTTACTCGAACCTTGTCACAGTCCCCAAACCAAATGGGAACATGAGGCCCATATTAAATATAAAAGGGCTAAACAAGTTCCTACATATCAGGACTTTTTCGGATGGATTCGATCCGATCGGTGGCCACCGCCCTACAAGGGCAGGAATGGTTAGCCTCGATCGACATAAGGGATGCTTATTTGCATATTCCCATCTGTCCGGCCCACCAGAAATTTCTACGCTTTGCAGTAGAAGGGCGCCATTTTCAGTTCAGAGCCTTACCTTTCGGTCTGGCCACAGCACCACGAGTGTTCACAAAAATTCTGGCCCTACGATTGGCCAAACTAGGAACACAAGGTGTAACGATAATGGCATATCTAGACGACTTGTTGCTGATAGACCACTCAGTGAAAAAAAAATAGAAGTGGTCGTTCACAAGATAATCAAGTATCTGGAATCTCATGGTTGCATTATCAACCGAGACAAGTCAGCCCTAAAACCAGTCAAAAGTCTGGAATACTTGGGGGCTAAGACTGGATTCAAATCAGAGAAAGATTTTCTTACCTCCAGAGAAGGTGTCGTCTTTGAAAGATTTGACCCACTTAGTGGGTACAAAAAAGAAAACCATCCATACGCCTGTGTATAAGGCTGCTGGGAAAAATGGTGGCTTCATTCGAAGCAGTACCCTACGGTCAATTCCATTCAAGGAACTTGCAGAGGGCCATACTGTCAGCCTGGAACAAAAAAGTTCAGGCTTTAGACTTACCAATGTCCCTGTCCCCTTCCGTTCGCAAGAGCCTCCATTGGTGGTTGGTGCCCCAGAATCTGGAAAAAGGGAAACCCTTCAGTCCGGTTTCTTGGAAGGTGGTCACTACAGATGCCAGCCTCATAGGCTGGGGGGCAGTACTGGAGCAATGGTCTCTCCAGGGCAAGTGGTCAGAAGCAGAGAAGGCCCTGCCCATCAATCTCTTAGAGATACGAGCAGCCCGGTATGCCCTAGTAGCATGGACATCCAAACTCCAAGGGTCATGCAGCCCAGAGGGAAGCGAATTGCATCCTGGAATGGGCAGAAAGGTATGTCACAGCCATATCCGCGGTTTTCATCCTAGGAGTGGAAAATTGGAGAGCGGACTTTTTAAGTCGCCAGCAATTATGCCCGGGGGAATGGTCTCTTCACCCCGAGGTTTTCCAGGCAATATGCCAGCGGTGGGGAACACCGGATGTAGATCTGCTAGCATCCAGATTCAACGCAAAGGTGGACAGATTTGTGTCTCGCACAAAGGATCCCCTAGCTTGCGGTTCGGATGCCCTAGTGTTCCCTTGGGATCAGTTCAAGCTGATATATGCATTCCCACCGCGATTAATCCGCAGAATCAGGGTAGAAAAGAAACCAGTGATTCTGGGGGCTCCAGCGTGGCCCCGAAGGGCATGGTACGCGGAGATTGTAAAAATGTCAGTGGGAAGTCCTTGGACCCTCCCACATCGTCCGGACCTGCTTTCGCAAGGACCGATATACTATCCTTCCTTACCAGCCCTAGGTTTGATGGCCTGGCTATTGAAGCCCACATTCTAAAAAAGAGAGGGCTCTCTAATCCTGTGGTATCTACCATGATCAATGCCAGGAAACTGGTATCCAGGCAGATCTATTATAGGATCTAGAAGGCGTACATCACGTGGTGTGAGGCCAGGAAATGGCATCCACGTAAGTACGTAATAGGTAGGATTCTGGACTTCCTACAGTGGGCTGTACATAGGAAGCTTGCCTTGAGTACTATCAAGGGTCAGACGGCCTTGTCAATATTTTTTTCAAAGGCCCTTGGCTTTGCATTCATTAGTCAAAGCTTTCATACAAGGAGTGATGCGTATTAGCCCTCCGGTTAGTATTCCCATATGTCCATGGGACTTAAACCTGGTTCTGTCGGTTCTACAGAAACAACCATTTGAACCATTGCGGCACATTTCCTTGGTTCTTTTCACCAGGAAATTGATTTTCTTAGTAGCCATTTGTTCGGCTAAAAGAGTATCGGAATTAGCCACCTTGTCCTGTAAGGAGCCATATCTGGTTATCCATAAGGACAGAGTAGTATTACGTCCTCATCCAGCCTTCTCCCTAAGGTGGTATCGAGGTTCCATTTGAACCAAGATGTGGTTCTTCCTTCCTTTTTCCCCAAACCTAGTTCGGTAGAGGAAAAGTTATTGCATTCTTTGGATGTAGTAAGAGCAGTTAAAGCTTATCTTAAAGCCACTGCTCAGATTCGTAGAACGGATACTTTGTTTGTTCTGCTGGAAGGCCCCAGAAAGGGTCAGGCAGCATCAAAAATCTACTTTAGCCAAGTGGATTCGACAGGTCATAATACAAGCCTATGGCTTGAAAAGGAGACCGCCTCCGTTCAAAGTTAGGGCGCACTCCACAAGAGCAGTTGGAACTTCATGGGCAGTGCATCACCAAGCCTCCCTGGCTCAAGTCTGTAAGGCCACAACATGGTCCTTAGTACACACGTTTACTAGATTCTACCAGGTAGACGTTAGAAGTCAGGAGGATGTCGCCTTTGGGCGCAGTGTGTTGCAGGCCGCAAAAGAGCCTCATGCCTGATGGCGCCCAGCTTATGTATAGTGTATCCCTCCCCTCATTTGGCATTGCTTTGGGACGTCCCATTAGTAATGACTAAGTCGCTCTGTGTCCCGTGATGTACGAAAAAGAAAAAGGGATTTTTATAACAGCTTACCTGTAAAATCCTTTTCTTGGAGTACATCACGGGACACAGAGCTCCCACCCCTCTTTTTGGGACACTTATTGCTTTGCTACAAAACTGAGGTGCTCCCGGATGGGAGGGGCTTATATAGGGGAAGGTACTTCCGGTTTGGAAGTGGCCAGTGCCAGCACCTGAAGGTAATCTATATAACCCATTAGTAATGACTAAGTCGCTCTGTGTCCCGTGATGTACTCCAAGAAAAGGATTTTACAGGTAAGCTGTTATAAAAATCCCTTTTTTGAAGAACCCTCATATTTTTAATTGACATTTATTAAGCCATTGAATATTCTGAGAATTTTAGTATGCATATTTATATTAATATTTGAATGACCATTAATTTAACCACCTCAATACTGGGCATTTTCACCCCCTTTCTGCCCAGGCCAATTTGCAGCTTTCAGCGCTGCCAACTTTGAATGACAATTGCACAGTCATGCAAACAAAATTTTTATAATTTTTTTTTCAGATAGAGCTTTCTTTTGGTAGTATTTAATCCCCACTGGGTTTTTTATTTTTCGCTAAACAAACAAAAAAAAGACTGAAAATTGTGAAAGAAAAAAGTTTTTCTTAGTTTCTTTTACTTATTTGTAAATAAGTAATTTTTCTCCTTCACTGATGTGCGCTGATGAGGCTACCCTTACGGGCACTGATAGGCTGCACTGATTTGGCGGCAATGATGATGCGGCACTGATGAGAAGGGCACTAATATGTAGCACTGATGGGCACTGATAGGCAGCACCGATAGGTGGCATTGATGGGCAATAATAGGCGGCACTAATGGGCACTGATAGTTGGCACTGATGGTCACTGATGACGAGGCACTAATATGCAGCACTGATGAGCACTGATAGTCGGCACTGATAGGTGGCACTGATGGGCAATGATAGACAGCACTGATGGGCACTGATAGGTGGCACTGACAGGCACTGATAGGCGGCACTGATGGGCAATGATAGATGGCACTGATAGGCAATGATAGGCACTGATCGGGCACTGATGTGCACTGATAGATGGCACTGATAGGTGGCACTGATGAGGAGGCACTGATGGGCACTGAAAGGCAGCACTGATGGGTACTGATTAGCATTACTGATGGGCACTGATTGGCATCACTGGTGGGTATCATTGGTGGGCACTGGTGGGCACTGGTGGGCATCACTGGTGGGCACTGGCAGTTATCACTGATGGGGCTGCACTGATAAACATGGCACTGATTATCTGTGTGCATGTCCCCACTGAGGAAAGCAGCTTATTAACTCTCCTTCCCTCACGCGCTGTCAGTGTGAGGAGGAAAAAGCCGATAACCGGCACTTCATATTTACACTGTGATCAGCTGTGATTGGACACAGCTGATCATATGGTAAAAAGCCTGCTGATCACCGTGCTGTGTGCCCCCGTCCCGTTCTGAATGATGTCATATGACGTCCACTCAGAACAGTAAAGCCACCGCCTGGCCATCAATCTGCTATAGGCCGGGCGGGAAGTTGTAATAAATCTACTAATACATGGCCAGCTTTATTATAGTTTAAGGCTCCTTGCACATGGGGATGTCTAGCCCATGTGCATTCAATCTTGCAATTTTAGTGCACCTGGGAGGCACAGGTGCAGCATCCAGCCTGGACAGGCTGAACATTGTACTGAGTGACATATGTGTTCAGGGCCTTATGTGTTCAGGGCCCTATGTGTTCAGGGACATATGTGTTCAGGGCCCTATGTGTTCAGGGACATATGTGTTCAGGGCCCTATGTGTTCAGGGCATTATGTGTCCAGGGCCCTATGTGTTCAGGGCCTTATGTGTTCAGGGCCTTATGTGTTCAGGGCCCTATGTGTTCAGGGACATATGTGTTCAGGGCCCTATCTGTTCAGGGACATATGTGTTCAGGGCCCTATGTGTTCAGGGCCCTATGTGTTCAGGGACATATGTGTTCAGGGCCCTATGTGTTCAGGACCTTATGTGTTCAGGGCCTTATGTGTTCAGGGCCTTATGTGTTCAGGGACATATGTGTTCAGGGCCCTATGTGTTCAGGGACATATGTGTTCAGGGACATATGTGTTCAGGGCCCTATGTGTTCAGGGCCCTATGTGTTCAGGACCTTACGTGTTCAGGGCCCTATGTGTTCAGGGACATATGTGTTCAGGGCCCTATGTGTTCAGGGACATATGTGTTCAGGGCCCTATGTGTTCAGGGACATATGTGTTCATGGCCCTATGTGTTCAGGGACATATGTGTTCAGAGCCCTATGTGTTCAGGGACATATGTGTTCATGGCCCTATGTGTTCAGGGACATATGTGTTAGGGGCCCTATGTGTTCAGGGACATATGTGTAAAGGGCCCTATGTGTTCAGGGACATATGTGTTCACGGACATATGTGTTCAGGGACATATGTGTTCAGGGCCCTATGTGTTCAGGGACATATGTGTTCAGGGCCCTATGTGTTCAGGGACACATGTGTTCAGGTCCCTATGTGTTCAGGGCCCTATGTGTTCAGGGACATATAAGTTCTGGGACATATGTGTTCAGGGCCCTATGTGTTCAGTGACATATGTGTTCAGGGACATATGTGTTCAGGGACATATGTGTTCAGGGCCCTATGTGTTCATGGACATATGTGTTCAGGGACATATGTGTTCAGGGCCCTATGTGTTCAGGGACATACGGTATGTGTTCAGGGACATATGTGTTCAGGGACATATGTGTTCAGGGCCCTATGTGTTCAGGGACATACGGTATGTGTTCAGGGACATATGCTTGGAGCACAGGTACTTTGGCATACTAAAACACTAGGTGCCCCATGTTTAAGGGCCCTACGTGTGCGCCATGGGTGGGTGGGAATAGGACAAAAATGTTGGTCAATATGCTTACTCACAAGAATTAATGGTTTGCACTTTTATATTTATAAGGCATTCCTTCAGTGTGTTCAAATACAGCTTCATCTTTAAATCCAAGCCTGCTATCTAAAAAGTATAAATCTTCAGGCCTTTAATAAAGGCCTGAAGAAACACACATTATTTTACTCCCATTTATTCCCCGCAAATAAAAGATAAAGTGTCCTGTCTTTTGTGCATCATGTGTCTGGAATGAGGTCTTCATCATCGCAAACAAATTATAAAGATAAAAAGCTTAATCCCTCCAGCCAGCTCTTCCACGTAGCGCCTACATCACATAATGCGCATTGTCAGTTATTGGAGATACAGAAAGATTGTAGTTACTGTAGCCAGGAGT
This sequence comes from Rana muscosa, assembly GCA_029206835.1. NCBI lineage: Eukaryota > Metazoa > Chordata > Amphibia > Anura > Ranidae > Rana > Rana muscosa. The sequence continues at coordinate 210,683,020 of CM055121.1, read as the reverse complement.
CAGCAACTAGTCCCCAAAAATAGTTATTTTAAAGGAGATGTAAACCCAACCATAACATTGTTTTGTCCCCTTTTGGTCTGCCAAAAATATACCAATAAATGTATATTGTTATACTAAAAAATAAAAAAATTAGCAAAAAAATAAAACAGATGGGAGGTACATCGCATAGATACATTCAGGGCTTTTTTTCTCAGACCATAAGTGCAGGAACTCCCCTTTTCTGTGTCACTTGTTTTCTCCGCCCCTACCCACCTCCGAGCAATGTCCCTTGGTTCCATCCCCTACCCACCTCCCAGTACCGCCCCTTTTAGACAATACAGAACCAAGTATCATTTTGTTGTGCTAAGTAATTTATACGGAATTTGGTTTCCCCTTCAGCCAGCAAACAATAGATCCCCCTAACAATGTACCACCCACAACAAAATCCCCCCCCCCAGTAACAATAGACTCCCGGCAGCATCAACAGATCTCCGCACAGCCAGCATTAATAGACTCTCTGGCAGCTATCAACAATAGACCCCTCCCCCAACAGTAGATCTACTTCAGCAACAATAGACCCCCCTCCAAAAATAGATCCCCTTCAGCTAGAATAGATCCACCAGCAGTGAGCATCAATACCCTTCAGCAAACCCCAGCACCCCTTGTCATTACATACAGTCAGTCCAGGAGGTGCAGGAACTCCATTCCCCGGCGTTCCCGCTGAAAAAAAGCCCTGGATACAATGATTGTTATATCTTTTTAACAAGTAGTGATCCTGCCATAAATCTGGTCAGCTGACAACGTCCTGTGCCCTCCCCCTGCCCTACACTTTTAACAGTTACATTGTTTCCAGCTATCTCTAAGAACTACAAAGGCTTGCCCCGTATACTATTAAGGTGTTGAGGGGGACGTTTCTAGTCCCTCTAGAGAGCAGCCAAGGGTGATACCACTACTCCTCCATAGTCACAGTATAGTGAGAGAGGACAGGAAGTAAAGCCTGAAAAAAGAAAACAAATGCAGCCAACACATCTAAGGCCCGGTAATCTGGAATATATGAGATTTTTGTTCTCTGGGCTAGATAAACTTTACAAAGCTGTCCTAAAGACAGAAGGAGCTGCTGGGCCTAGGTTTTGTTTATTTGTTCTCCAAAAACAGCTTTGGCAAAACCATGTGAAACAGAGGGCCAAACTGTGCGTAATAAACTGCATTCTCGCGGGACCTTGAGAACGTGATTGGTGCCTCCAGGAAGTGGGATGAGGTAAGTATTTTTTAGGAAAAGTAAATTAAATTGCAGCACTAAAAATATGTCCAGTGAATTATATCCAAAGAAAGTCCATTCAATTCTTATAAAAAAGTTCAGCAAGTCTTCAAGCTTTCCTAATAGCTAGATATCCCACTCACCAGATGTCTGGGCTGCTCAATTAAGTGCAGCAATAACGCATGTAAACGTAACTCCGTAGGCTGGTTAAGGCTCGGTTCACACTGCTGCGCTGTGAATTTGTTCAGTTTTTTGTCCTGTGTGAGGTGCGAATTTACCACGAATTTACCGCGATTCTACCACGATTTTACGGCGAATATCAAGAGTTGGACATAGCTGCGATTGATGTTCTAGCCAATGGAATCATAATATATATAAAAAAAAAAAAAAAAGCTGCTAACTTCCTGTGTACTTCCTGGTTTTTGTGGAGAATAGTGTGGTGGAATTCGCACATATGTGAACCATCAATGCACTTCCAGAACGATTTACATTGATGTCTATGGAGACTAAATTTGCAACGCAACGCTGTAAACTCGCACAAGACCCTTTTTTTTATCGCATCGCATTCGTAGAGGAATCGCAACGCATGTATGTGAACGACCGTCATTGAAAACAATCACTTTATGGATGACATGCGAATTTAGAATGGTTTTGACGCATCACATTCGTTATGAACTCGCATCAGTGTGAACCGGGCCTAAGACCTCCTTTAGGTAACTGGAACTCCGGACATAACAGGAAAGAAAAAACGATATAATGTAATTATGCATGAATCTGCATGAATCTTTTATATATGAATTGAATAAACTTTTTTTGTGGCTATAATTCACTGGACATATACTTTTAGCACTGCAATTTTATTTAGTTTTATGATTACGAAAGGTTTAAACTTTAAAGTATATTGCCTTTATTGCTAGCAGCTTTAATACAGGTGTTTAGCACTTTTTTTTTGTGCTTTTTTAAAGTATTTTTTGTGCATATTTTTATTTATTCGTTTTATGCTAACATGGAAAATGTATCACCTTAGGTCATGCTGCATACAGAAAACTTTATTTAGAACGTTTTTGAAAAAATTGTAAAAGAAAAACAAAGCAAAAAAACTATTTTCTGGTAAAAAAAAAAAATGTATGTATGACACAAGGTACACAGAACAAACTAAATGTCAGACAGGAAAAGTTTAGATCTACTTCAATAATAACTTTTTAAAATAAGAATTGCCGACCCTTTTTACAAATCCTTCAAGAGTCAACAAATACTTATAAATGAGCTAATTAGATTGAAGTTTGACAGAAGCTGGTCAGAAGATTTGTTTTAGCTGGAGGTGGATACTCTTTAGTTTGCAGTTACAGGTATTTGTGCAGTCTTAACTATCCTATTTAAAGGATAAATTAAATTTCAGGAACTGACTTTCATCACGGCACATATGCACTTACACGGCTTCACCATCACTTAAATCCATAATCCAGGCCATTAACTTCTACACATATACCTGTGCGTGGGTGTAAATTGATAAAAGTACATATCAATTGCGAGGCTTCATTTAGCGCCAGACTATTTACACGATCCTCTCTGCAGCAGAGGAAAGTTCAAAGCTACATACCCAGTGCAACTGATACCGGTTTATTAAAATGCCACAAGATGCACACATGCTTTTGGGAAGGGCACAGAGGGGTGGAAGAGTGAGCTGGTCAAAATGAAAGTATACAACTGCTAACGATCCAGGTAGTGTTTCATGGTCAAACGCACACAGTATATATATATATATATATATATATATTGTGAGGGGGGTTAGCTCGGCAGCGGGTGTGTGTGACCCCCGAGATGGGCTCCCCACACAAAAACAGGCCCAGCAAACGGAGGTTGTGGTTTTCAAAATCAAAAAGGTGCGGTTTATTTTCTATTTACAGTGACAAAACACAGCAAAGAAAAAGAACCATAAACAAAATAAATCCTGGTCAACTTGACCTCTGACTAAACATACAGGTTTCCTAACTAACAACTGGGATCAGCCTAGTGCTGTCCTAGTCCCTAAATCCCTGGTTTTAAATGTCCAAGCAAATAGCCACACAGGCTTTGTCTCACCGCACAGGGGTTCACTCTCCCTAGACAGTCCACACAGGTCTGGGTCCAGGCATGAGCTAACATCTAATGAAGCTGGGAGTTCTTATAGAGGCCTAAATGAGCTGACAAGCTTCAGCTGGTCTCATCAACTCCCTGTCTGCACGACGCCCCACACTCTCCCTAGAGGTATGAGTCATCCATGAGCCCACTAGCCTTATACAACTCTCCACCTAGTTGTATAAGTCGGCGTAAAGCCTGAATCTGGGCGAAATATATCTACCCCCCTGGATGCAACCAGGTGACTTTACCTTCCTGCTGTCACATACCCCCCCTCTTGTTTTAACCTCGGGGTTGGAACACCAGCAATCAGGCATTCATGTACTCGAGACAAAGCATCCACATTCCCCATTTGAACGCCAGGGCGATGCTTTACTGTGAAGTTGAATTCCTGGAGGGCCAGGAACCACCTATTCACTCTTCTATTTGTTTCCTTGTTTTGAGCCATCCACTTTAACGGAGCGTGATCCGTAACCAAGTCAAAGTGCCTACCTAGCAGGTAGTACCGAAGGGAATCTAGAGCCCACTTCACCGCTAAACACTCCTTTTCAACGGTGGCGTAATTTACCTCATGGGACTTCAACTTCCTGCTGAGGTAAATGACTGGGTGCTCTTCCCCGTTCCAGACCTGGGACAATACTGCTCCTAACCCCACATCTGACGCATCACTTTGTACGACAAAGTCTTTAGAGAAGTCGGGTGAGTACAACACTGGCTGGCTACATAAGGCTTGTTTCAAGAATTGGAATGCTGCCTCAGCCTCGGGGGTCCATTTAATCATGACCGACCCTTTCCCCTTCGTCAGGTTGGTTAGGGGCACAGCCTTAGAAGCAAAGTGGGGAATGAATCGCCGATAATACCCAGCGATTCCCAGAAAGGCTCGTACCTGCTTCTTGCTGTTGGGACGTGGCCAACTCTGGATGGCCTCGACTTTGTTGAGTTGGGGTTTTATTACTCCCCTCCCAATGGTGTACCCAAGATATTTGGCCTCCTCCTGCCCAATGGTACACTTCTTGGGGTTAGCCGTAAACCCCGCTTCCCGAACAGAGTCCAGGACTGCTTGCACTTTTGGCAGATGTGAGGCCCAATCTGTGCTATGGACAATTACGTCATCCAGGTAAGCCGCAGCATACTTCCGATGGGGCCTCAGCATCTGGTCCATTTTCCGCTGGAATGTGGCCGGCGCATTCTGTAACCCGAACGGCATTCTTTTATATTGGAACGCCCCGTCTGGGGTTACAAATGCGGTTTTCTCTTTGGCCGACTTGGCCAGGGGGATTTGCCAATACCCTTTTGTGAGGTCAAGAGTCGTCATGTATCGGGCTGTTCCCAGCCGGTCGATCAACTCATCTATACGTGGCATGGGGTAGGTGTCAAATTTTGTAACTTTGTTCAACTGACGAAAATCGTTACAAAATCGCCAGCTCCCATCCGGTTTAGGCACCAACACAATGGGACTAGACCAATCACTTTGGGACTCCTCTATCACCCCTAAGTTCAGCATTTTCTGTACTTCCTCCCGTATTGCCTCCCGTCGGGCCTCTGGGATCCGATAGGGTTTTAACTTCACCCTTTCACCGGGCGGGGTAATGATGTCATGCTCTACCCCAGATGTTTGTCCCGGCAGCTCAGAGAATACCTCCTTGTTGCGAAGCACAAACTCCTTAACCTCCTGTTGTTGGGGTTGTGACAAGGTGGCTGCTATTCCAACCTCAGGAATCACGCAACCAGTTTGAGCTGGTGACCAAGTGTCTGCGACTAGGGACTCTCTATCCCTCCAGGCTTTCAACAGATTAACGTGATAGATCTGTTCGGGCTTTCGCCTTCCTGGTTGTCTGACCTTGTAATTCACTTCGCTCACTTTTTCCATTATATCGTAGGGGCCTTGCCATTTGGCAAGGAATTTACTTTCAACCGTAGGGACAAGTACCAATATCCTATCCCCCGGGGAAAAGGTACGGGTCTTGGCTCCACGGTTGTACACTCTCTGCTGTGCTAACTGCGCTTGGGCCAAATGTTCCTTCACGATGGGCATTACCTGTGCAATTCGGTCTTGCATCAGGGCGACATGCTCAATCACACTCCTGTGGGGAGAACTCTCACTTTCCCAAGTTTCCTTGGCAATATCCAACAGCCCTCTTGGGTGTCTCCCATACAGTAACTCAAAGGGGGAGAATCCCGTAGAGGATTGGGGCACCTCCCTAATAGCAAACATCAGATAAGGAAGTAGACAGTCCCAATCCTTTCCATCTCTATCCACCACTTTCTTCAACATTTGTTTTAGGGTTTTGTTGAATCTTTCAACCAGCCCATCGGTTTGGGGGTGATACACAGATGTACGTAATTGCGTCACTTTGAACAATTTACACAGCTCCTTCATAACCCGGGACATAAAGGGTGTACCTTGGTCCGTAAGCAGTTCTTTACAAATACCCACCCGGCTAAACACAAAAGATAGCTCTTTGGCTATGGTTTTGGCCGAGGTATTTCGGAGAGGGATCGCTTCTGGATAACGGGTGGCATAGTCCATTATAACTAATATGTACTGGTGCCCCCTAGCGGACTTGATTATAGGACCTACCAAATCCATGGCGATCCTCTCAAACGGGACCTCAATGATGGGTAGAGGGACCAGCGGGCTACGGAAATGTGGCATCGGGGCCGACCTCTGACACACAGGGCAGGAGGAACAATAATTTTCTATGTCCTTCATCACCCCCGGCCAATAGAATCTCTGTAATACCCTCTCTCGGGTTTTCTCTGTCCCCAGATGACCTCCAAGAATGTGCCCATGGGCCAACTCCAACACCAACTTCCTGTAAGGTTTGGGCACCACAAGCTGCTCAACGGTTTCTTCTGCCCTTTTTGCCACCCGATACAGTAGGTCCTTCTCTACGCTGAAGTATGGGTAAGTGCAGGTATTATCTGGGTTCACTAACTCGCCATCTATTTTCACTACGTTTTCCCGTGCCTTTATTAGGGCGGGGTCTTTCAACTGTTCTGTGGCAAAGTTTTCCCTGTGAACCTCAAGATCAGAAAACTCCACAGACGGTAGGTTTTCGTCTGAGGAGGTGGGCTCCTCTCCAGTTTCTTGAGTCTCCCCTGCCAATACTGATAAGGGAAATTCCGGAGAGTCCTCACCACTCTCAGGGGAGTTCTGGCTATCACATTCCTGGTACATAGGGGCACCAGTGGGGGGCTCAGGATCATCCCACAGTTCCCAGAACTTCGGAAAATCCCTTCCCACAATGGCGTCATGCGGTAACTGAGATACTAAGCCCACTGGATGAGAGAGGGTACCTTTGGGGGTCTCGAAACACACTGTAGTCACTGGATACTCTCGGGTGTCCCCATGCACACAAATAACAGCTACCTTGCTATTCCCAGAGACCTCTGTTTTAACTAACTCAGCCTTTATCAGGGTCACAAGGCTACCTGAATCCAGCAATACCACAACATTTCTACCATTAACACACATTTTGCATAAATGTTTCTCAGTTCCTCGAATGGCAGTGCATGCGACTGTCGCACACAGCGACTGACGTCTGGCCGTCAGAAGGTCACACTGCATGGGTTCCTCCACAACCGGGCAATTGGCTGCAATATGTCCCGCTTGCCGGCAGCGGTAGCAAACGATCCTTCTTGCGGCCTCTTGAGCCGCTGATTTCCCAGGCTGTTCTCGCCAAACTTGGGGTAGAGCTCCCACCCTCTCACTCTCTCCACCCTCACCCCTTGGAATCCTCTTATCCGCCCCTGGGGATGGTCTGGTCTTAGGGTGGAAAGTCCGAGTGTCTCTGGAAGAGGCCGTCAGGTTCTCTGTAGCCAAGTATTTCTCCACACGATCCACAAGACCATCGGCCGTCTCTGGGTCTCCATGGCTTACCCACTTTTGGATGGCAGTAGGAAGAGCTCTCAAAAACCGATCCATTACAACACGTTCCACAATCTTTGGTGCGGACAAAGTCTCTGGCTGTAGCCACTTTCTGCTCAGGTGAATGAGATCATACATTTGAGACCTGGGGGGTTTTCCAAGCTGGAAAGTCCAGTTATGCACACGCTGAGCCCGGACAGCCTGGGTGACACCCAGCCTTGCCAATATTTCAGCTTTTAGCATCACATAGTCTTTTGCTTGGTTAGGCTCTAGGTCATAGTAAGCTTTCTGCGATTCACCAGTTAACAGAGGAGCCACCAGTCCAGCCCACTGCTCCTCAGGCCACTTTTCTCTTTCAGCGGTCCTTTCAAATGTGGTCAAAAATACCTCTGGATCATCCTCTCCAGTCATTTTTGTCAATAAACGACTCACCCCAAAGGACGCGGTATTAGTGGGACGGCTTTCCTCACTGGTCTGCAGACGTTGCTGCATTACTGCTTCCATCTGTTGTTGTAGTCTCTGCTCTTGCTTCTGCAACAGGTCTATGAAGCGGGCCTCAGATTGCTGCTGGGCTTGTTGCTGAGCCTCCAGACTCTGTTGCAAAGTTGCGTTTGTCTGCTGCTGGGCTGCAAGGCTCTGTTGATGAGCTTGCTGCTGGGCTGCGAAGTTCTTTTGCAAACCTGCATTTGTCTGCTGTTGATTGGCATTTGCTAGAGCCAGCTGCTTCAGTATCTCCTCCATGCTGGCTTAAAAAAAAACTGCCCGCATTCTCCACCAACTGTGAGGGGGGTTAGCTCGGCAGCGGGTGTGTGTGACCCCCGAGATGGGCTCCCCACACAAAAACAGGCCCAGCAAACGGAGGTTGTGGTTTTCAAAATCAAAAAGGTGCGGTTTATTTTCTATTTACAGTGACAAAACACAGCAAAGAAAAAGAAACATAAACAAAATAAATCCTGGTCAACTTGACCTCTGACTAAACATACAGGTTTCCTAACTAACAACTGGGATCAGCCTAGTGCTGTCCTAGTCCCTAAATCCCTGGTTTTAAATGTCCAAGCAAATAGCCACACAGGCTTTGTCTCACCGCACAGGGGTTCACTCTCCCTAGACAGTCCACACAGGTCTGGGTCCAGGCATGAGCTAACATCTAATGAAGCTGGGAGTTCTTATAGAGGCCTAAATGAGCTGACAAGCTTCAGCTGGTCTCATCAACTCCCTGTCTGCACGACGCCCCACACTCTCCCTAGAGGTATGAGTCATCCATGAGCCCACTAGCCTTATACAACTCTCCACCTAGTTGTATAAGTCGGCGTAAAGCCTGAATCTGGGCGAAATATATCTACCCCCCTGGATGCAACCAGGTGACTTTACCTTCCTGCTGTCACAATATATATATATATATATATGTACATTATATATACACACACACTTTTCTTTTTTTATTACCAAGAGAGCACCTCTTTAACCTCCCTGGCGGTATGATTATTTCTGATTTTAGGTGCTGAAAGCGGTACAATTATTTTGCATGGAAATTTGGTGTTATATATTGTAGGCCTGTAATTCTTAGTAATAACTCACTTAAATCTGACCAAACAAGAGTCTAGTAGACATCCCGGGTATGATAAAGTTTGAAACACGAAATCATAAATTATAATATAATAAATAACTATAAATAATTATAACAAATAATAATGTAATTATAATAAAAACTATTCAATAATGTAATCAAATCAAAAACACTGAAATTTGCTCAGTTGCAGAATTGTCGCTGTCATTAGATTTAGTGTTTTATGACGAATTTCCCCACAAATCGCTGTCGCTCAATTCTGCAAGTGATTCTAATTTATTATCGCTGTTTTCTAGCTGGTCTAAAACCTCTTTTGACGTAAACTGACACTTTTTGGTTGCTATGGACAATCTCCAGTTTCCAGGCAGAAAGAACAGTTTTTATAATATAAAACTGCATGCAGGACACTGGACAGACCACTAGGGACAAAGGGGGTGTGTAATTATTTGACACAGTACTGTAATAAGTAAGAATACAGTATACTGTATCTATACCGTCTTTTTCACTTTTTGAATTTGGCGCCGAACTCCATCAACGTCGCAGGGAACGGAGCTCGGCACTCGGTAGTGTAGATCGAGCGAGACACGGCTCGCACACACTGCGGAGAGACATCGCAGGATCCAGGGGACAAGGTAAGTAACTCTCCCTGGATACTGCAATGCAGCCCGAGTCTGGCTCAGGGTTACCGCTTTTGGTAGTAAAAACTCACCCCGAGCCCGACTCCGGATTACCGCTAAGAAGGTTAAATGATTGAATGATTGAGTTCAGGTGTTTTCAGTGAAGGGCACTGCAACATACACAAACATTGTAGACAATTGTGTGTTTCCAGTCCTTAATTAAAATAAAGTGATTGTAAAGACTCGCATTTAAAAAAAAAATAACAAGCATGTTATACTTACCAGCTCTGTGCCATGGTTTTGCACAGAGTGGCAAGACCCTCTTCTTCTGGGGTCATCTTCCTCTCCGCGTGCCCCCATAGAAACCTGCTTGCTATGGGGGTAGACATGCAGGCCTGATCCTGAGCTGAGTTGTGTGCGTCTATAGACACACACAGCACAGTTCAGCCCTGTCCCCCCCACTTCCTCCTCACATGATTTGACTGACAGTAACAGAAGCCAATAGCACCCGCTGCTCTCAGCCAAGCTTGTGAAAGCAAAGAAATGGGAAAGAAGGGCCCCCCACCAGCGCTCCAGGCTCCTTACCCTCTTGGTGTGCCACCATAGGAAGCCGCTTCCTATGGTGGTACACCTGTAGACTAATTTCCAAGCCTGGCTGTGTGGGTCTATTGGCCCACACAGCACAACTCAGCCCCATCTCCACTCCCTCCTTACAGGATTTGATTGACAGCAGCAGGAGCCAGTGGAGTTGATTTACTAAAGGCAAATAGACTGTGCACTTTGCAAGAGCAAGAGCAGTTGCTTCAGAGTGTAAATGAGCAGAGGCTCTGCTGACTTCCATCATCCAATCATGTGCAAGCAAAAATGCAGTTTTTTTTTATCTTCCTTGCATGTGATTGTGTACTTTTTGCAAAGTGAATCTTTACTTCATTTACTAAGCTCTGGAGCAACTGCACTTAAAGAATGCAATTGCACTTTGCAAAGTGCAGTCTATTTGCTTTTAGTAAATCAACCCCAATAGCTCCTGCTGCTGCCTCTGTGAATAGGAAGAGAGAGAAGCGCTGGCTGTAGACGGGCACAGTGCTGGATCCATTTAGGGCTCAAATAAGCCAATTACCAAGACAATTTTTGCCCTTATGCAGAAAATGCATAAAGATAAAAAATGTCTTTAGAATCACTTTAAGCAGTTGTACTATATGTGTGTCCTCATACCTCATGTGTTGCATGCTTGACAGTAGCAATGAACAAAAGCATTAGCTTTCAAATGCCTAAAATGTTAGAAAAAATTGGCAGATTTCATTGAAATTGTGTAACTTTGGCAAAATGCTTTGGAGTCAATGGAGAAGGGGAAATTACTTTTTATTGTGGTTTTAAAAGGAGCAAGGTGCTTTAAATTTTTGGGGGTTACTGGAGTTTTTTTCAATTATTCTGAATCTGTTCTTATGCCAAAAAAGCCCCCGTTTTTTTAGGTCAACTTTTCACAGAAATGAAAAAAAAAAAGACAGCAAAAAAAATTGAAAGTGCCAAAACACAAATAATGATCACATACACACACAAAAACACAAATGAAAAAAAAAAATACAAATGCAAAGAATACTAAGTAAATTAAAACAAAACCACCCTAAGTACATTTCCCCCCTAATAATTCCCTTTGTGAAATTTTTAATAATTGCATATTAAAGTGGAATTCCGCCAAACTTACCTGTTCTGGGCGCCCGCGATGTCGGCACTCAAAGCCGATCTGTCCCTCAGCTCTCGGGTGGAGGCGCCGCCATCTTCGGTAATGGAATTCACTTCCTTGTTCCCTACTGCGCATGTGCGAGTCGCGCTGCGCGATCCCACTGGTTCCTGCTGTCTTCTGGGACCTGTGTGTCTCACAGAAGACAGCGGGGGGGGGGGGGGGGGGGAGACACCGGACGTGGCGTAGGTCGCGGTGACCTATGCCCGGAAGTGGGAGAAAATACCTGGATTACACAGGTATCTGCTCCCTCCTCCCCCTGAAAGGTGCCAAATGTGACACCGGAAAGGGGGGATTTCCGAAAAGCAGAAGTTCAATTTTTGGGTTTCATTTTCCAATTTCACCAATATCACTCTACTCATCCCTACTTGGCAGAGGCTCACTGACTACATAAAGCCAAGATGGGGATGAGAAATTTCCTGTAAAGATGTCCCTGTACCATCTGCTAGGCATTAAAATGTATATTAAAGGGAATGTTTCTGTGCCATATACACAATTATAGCAATACATTGGCGATCTGTCCCTGTTTTTTAAGGGGCAGTCCTGATTTGCAGACTCCAAAATGGCAAGTGCTAAATTTCACTAAGTTAAAAATGGAGTTTGGTCTAGTACAGGTAGAATTGAAACTGTAAAAGGTATCAAAAGTTTTTAGCTATTTTTTTTCTTTCGCATTTTATCATCTTGGGCTTTTAGATAATACACTCTGCTCTTGGCAGTGAAAGGTGCACAATATAAATTAACGCTGCTGCGCCTTTGAAGTCCATGGCCTGCCCTCTAATTGCTGCAATACCTCGCACAATGGTATGTTACAAATTTATGGCATGTTTTGCACGACCACTAAAGATGATAAACAATGTGAATTTTGGTGCAAAGTTAAAAAGTCCCCCTCCCCTAACGCCCCCCCCCCCACCCACCCCCCTTCGAAACCATGACTTACAGCACCCAGAATTCCTGTGTAACTGAACACTCTGTCGGATCTCAAGCCTTTATTTATATAAACACATTGCAATCTTTCCATTTACATAATTTTTGACATGCTATTGACTTCCAAATGGAAAGTCTGCAGCCCGCAGCAGCACAAAAATCTCTTTCTTGTTCTCCGTGATGATTTTAAAAGCATGCAATGATCTAAGCCATAATACTAATATTATGCATCATTTAGACAGGATAACGATGCCACCTTGTCAAGCCGTCGCTCTTAACACAACCCATTTGGTGAGTATCGCAGTCATAAGGGTTTGATGAATGAGGAAGAGAACATCTTTTGGCTGTGCAGCCCTCATCATAAGCATTCCCCTCCTAATCCTTGCTAGGCCTATCTCAGAAGAATGCAACCAATTGTACATGGTATTCCTTAAAGCGCTGGAGAGCCGAACTAGTCAAATTTATAGTCTGTGTATATTTTCTGGCTCCAGATAGTGGTAATGTAATGGATGGCTCTATTTTATGAAGCCAGACACAGGTTACTCAAACCGGGAGCCAGGCCTTGTATGGTGTACAATGAGTCTTCTTAAATCCCGACTACAGGCCATAAAACTCCCTACTAAATGTGATGGCTGATACTGGCCGAACATTTATTGATAGCAGAAATGTTTCTTACCAAACATATCTTTTTATGAGATGGGGCTTTAATACGGCCATTAAGGCAATATTGACATTTAACTAAGTAGGAATCTGTGAATGTGTTTCCCTATAAATGTACAAATGGTGTAAAGCAGATAAAATAGGAGGTGAGAGTTTAAAACAGGAAATAGATTTTTTTTTCTCTCTTCTTTTAAAGATGTTTGCTTAGCATTCACAGAAAATTCAAACAGCTTCTGCTGAGGTTTTAGGCCTTGGTGTAGGATAATGATGGCAACAACGTTTACATTTCTGTGGGTAGTAGTGGATGGGTAGAAAAATAGAAGGCATGCAAACCTCAACAAACTACATAAACCTACATAAGAAAGAGGACTAAAAATATATATTTGCACCACTTTATTGTATCATAAAGGCAGTAAACCACCAGACCTATATGAAGAGAAAATGAATACTCCTGCGCTCAAGAGATTGCCGTGTGGTTGAGTGGGTCTTCACTAATAAAGCCACCATATCAGCTGTGCTACCACTCTCAACAGGTCAGGGGGAACTTAGAAAAAACTCTAACAGGAAAAAAGGAACAGAGGGCGCACCAGCCTTGCGCATTACCTTTGCGACACTTTAATGTATTAAAGGTTAAAAATGCGTACTCACAAACGAGTGATAAAATCAAGCAAATTATCTAAAGTCCATCATTTGCATCGTCCAGTAGGATCTGCTGGCCAGAAACAATGGTGGGATGTAGAATCCAAAGAAAGCTGCCGCGTTTCGAGGGGTGTCCCCTCTTCTTCAGAGTCCTGGATGATGCAAATGATAGACTTTATATAATTTGCTTGATTTTATTACTTGTTTGTGAGTATGCATTTTTAACCTTTAATACATTAAAGTGTTGCAAAGGTAATGCGCAAGGCTGATGCGCCCTCTGTTCCTTTTTCCCTTTTTCCTGTTAGAGTTTTTTCTAGGTTCCCCCTGATCTATTGAGAGTGGTAGCACAGCTGATGTGGTGGCTTTATTAATGAAGACCCACTTAACCACATGGCAATCTCTTAAGCGCAGGAGTATTAATTTTCTCTTCATATAGGTCTGGTGGTTTACTGCCTTTATGAAACAATAAAGTGGTGAAAATATATATTTTTAGTTCTCTTTCTTATGTAGGTTTATGTACAAAGACGACAGGAGATAAAAAAGGCTGGGGATAGCACACTGATGGATGAAATGAGCAATTTGTGCCTCCTAACCCGTGGACTATGTAGAGTACAACCAAAATGTATAGAGTGCAGGGGTCAGGATGAACCCTCTGGGGGTTAGGAGTAACTAACCTACAAAACAGCATATAGAGTGCAACAATCAGGATGAACCCTCTGTTCACATCAAAATCCCTCCCTATAGGTCATGGTTCCCAGCGTCCCTCCTTACATCAGAGCTCCTAACTGTCCCTGATATGGAAAAAAGTCCCTCTGTCCCTCTTTCCTCCTCATTTGTCCCTCATTTTGGTCTGATCAATATAATTGTATATAAAATGAACTTGTTATCTTTCAAAAAGTGTTTCCCAGTGCTAAAACTTACATCCAATTTCTAAATTGCTGCATCTGGAAATTTCAAAAACCAGTATAAAGGAATAGTAGTGGTAAAAAGAGCACTTATGCTCAACTTTATATTCTCCTACGCTCTCATTATACTTCCCTAAGGCTCTATAAGATGGGGTACAGCACAGAGTCACATTGTCATAAGCCCCGTACACACGGTCTGACTTTTTGCCAACAAACTTAATTTTGAGCAAGTTTGCCAAAAAATCTGACCGTGTGTACGCTCCATCGGACAAACTTTTTTGGTTTTCATCGGACAAAAGTTTGATCTGCAAACGGACAAACTTTTGGCCAACAAAAGTCCGATGGACAAAACAAATAATGTTAAAATCAACCAACAATAGCAGAAGTTGATCAAAGGGTGGCGGTAAAGAGCAGAAAAACCACGTGATGTTGGAAAAAGTTTTGGGAAAGTTTGCAGAAAAGTCCTGTGGTGTGTATGCTATGGGTGTGCCCGGCAAACTCTGTTTGGACAAAAATCCACGGAAAAGTCCGATGGAAGTCCGACCGTGTGTACGAGGCTATAGATGCAAAAGGGATTATGGGGACTTAATAAATTTACTATGGCGTTGCCCTAAACTACATCTTTACTGGAGACAGGTTGTAGACACATTGAATATGGTATTGGGGCCACAAATCACATTGGACCCTAAATGCTGCCTCCTGAATGTTTTAGAGGATGTCATTGAGGACGAGCATCCTAGGATAGTGGTGGGAAGGGCCCTTTTCCTCGCCCGTAGGTTACTTCTAGTAATGTGGAAGTCTCTAGATCCCCCTACGCATAAGTCCTGGGTGGCGTCTGAGGGCAAGGCTTTGCTTCTAGAAAAGCACATTTACACACGATGGGGATGTCCCGGCAAGTTTGAAAAGCTGTGGGAATTGTGGCTAGATACCCCTGGCCTTAGCCCAAGCGGACTGGTATACCAGAGAGTGTTTGTGTGTCCGAACCGACAATAAAGATCTAAGGATTATTTTTGATTTAGATGATTACAGTATCTCACAAAAGTGAGTACACCCCTCACATTTTTGTAAATATTTTATTATATCTTTTTATGTGACAACACTGAAGAAATTACACTTTGCTACAATGTACAGTAGTGAGTGTACAGCTTGTATAACAGTGTAAATTTGCTGTCCCCTCAAAATAACTCAACACACAGCCATTAATGTCTAAACCGCTGGAAACAAGAGTGAGTACACCCCTAAGTGAAAATGTCTAAATTGGGCCCAATTAGTAATTTTCCCTCCCCGGTGTCATGTGACTCGATAGTGTTACAAGTTCGCAGGTGTGAATGGGGAGCAGGTGTGTTAAATTTGGTGTTATCGTTCTCACTCTCTCATACTGGTCACTGGAGGTTCAACATGACATCTCATGGCAAAGAACTCTCTGAGGATCTGAAAAAAAGAATTGTTGCTCTACATAAAGATGGCCTAGGCTATAAGAAGATTGCCAAGACCCTGTTATACAAGCTGTACACTCTACATTACATTATAGCAAAGTGTAAGTTCTTCAGTGTTGTCACATGAAAAGATATAATAAAATATTTACGAAAATGTGAGGGGTGTACTTACTTTTGTGAGATACTGAATATGAGGTTTTGTTGCACTTTGGGGTGATGGAGTTTTATCTGCAATGTGCTAGTATAGCTTTTGATATGCATTGCACATGTATTTGATATTGCCTATGTAACTACTACCGTTGGTTGTGAAAGTGGTTGCAAAAGAGTATTGCAATGTCTTATTTTTTGGACTGTAATATTTGTTTACTACATAAAAAACATTTTCCTGATTTAAAAAAAAAAAGCACTTGTGGGTTTAACTAATAATTTTTTTGTATGATTCTCCTTTAAGGGGGCGTGACAGGGGGTGTGTCCTATGCTTACATGCTTTTGCTAATAGGTGTCCCTCATTCGCATTTCAAAAAGTTGGGAGGTATGGGGTTACCCTTTACATCAGACTGCCCCCCCTTACATAAGAGTTCCCCTTTACATCAGAATGCACAAACTTCTACCTTAAATCAGATTCTTCCCAGCATTACCTCCTTACATCCCCAGCGTTCCCCTTACACCAGTCCACAGAATTCCTCTTTACATTAGAGCCCCTGTCATAAATCAGGGTTTTCAGAGGCCCCTTTACATCAGAGTCTCCAGAGTTCCCCTTTACACTGTAAGGATTACTTGCCAAAGGATTTGTATTTTTAGATTGAATCAGTAAGATTTCCTAGACAGCTGAGCAGGTTGCTGCCCCGACTCCTCTCCACTGCAGTTTAGCATTACAACCTGGTCACTTGCCTGCCTCCAGTCTGTAATTGGACAGTGAAAAACAGTAGAAGACTAATAAGCTCATCCTATGGGGTGAATATTTTCTTTGACTGGTACATTATTGAAAATGTAAACTGTTCCAAAGAATCACTTACCAGCTTGTGCCGCGTACACACGGTTGGAATTTCCGAGGAAAAAAGTCAAACGGAATTTTTTCATCGGATATTCAGACCGTGTGTATGCCCCATCGGTCTTTTTCCGTCGGAAATTCCGATGAACTTAGAAAGAGAACATGTTCTCTTTTTTTCCGACGGAAAAAAATTATTTCGGAAATTCTGTTCATCTGTATGGAACTCCGACAGAGAAAAAAACACGCATGCTCATAATCAAGTCGACGCATGCTCGGAAGCATTGAACTTAATTTTTCTCGGCTCTTCGTATTGTTGTACGTCACCGCGTTCTTGACAGTCGGAATTTGGTGTGACAGTGTGTATGCAAGACAGCTTGAACGGAATTCCGTCGGAAAAACCCATCGAAGTTTATACCGACGGAAAATCCGACCGTGTGTCAAGGCAAGGTATTACTCCCAAATAGCAGAGTGACAGAGGCCCACCAGACAGGAAGCTGGCTTTCCTTCCTATCCCTGTGGGATCCAATTGGGTCCTGATTTTACAGCCATATGAGGTTATGGATCTTGCTGTATATTGCATGTTTTGGGGGATTTCTACTGCATACTCTGCAGAGTTTATGGTGAACCCATAGGTGGTCTTTTGGCTCTCAGTTCAGTGAACAAATCAGATCATCTGATGAAAAGAATCCTTATCCTGGATTGGAGCGAACTGGCCTACATTTTAACTAGTTCTGGCTATTATCTATTTACTCATCTGTACTTTAGGACAGAACCTCATTTCTTTTTCGTACATCACGGGACACAGAGCGACTTAGTCATTACTAATGGGTTATATAGTTTACCTTCAGGTGTTGGCACTGGCCAATTCCAAACCGGAAGTACCCTCCCCTATATAAGCCCCTCCCACCCGGGAGCACCTCAGTTTTTTGCCAGTGTCTAAGGTGTTGGCCAAAGAGTAACATGTGTTTTCACTGGGCTTGCGTACAGGTTCTTTTGGGCCTTAGTAAGCTGTTCCGGATCCCACCAAAAAAAGCTTCATAGCTAAACGGTCGGTACCCGGGCCTTGCAGCAGAAGAGCAAGGTTTTGCCTGTAATGCTTCTCTTAGGAGGGCTGGACCCTGGGATCCAGAGCTCTGGTCATACCCACGACCAAGACGCTGTCTGTGCAGGGTGCTATACAGGTCCAGGGGAGTGGAATCCTTGGGAACCCGGTCCCTGAAGGTTTAATTACAATGCCTGCCGTGATAGGTGAAGTTTGGACTTTTGTGGACCAAACAAAGTCCTGCGGCGGGGATCAGGTAAGTGGGGGCCCTCAGGAACTTGGTTCTATTGGGGGACCCCCAAGCCTAATTTGTCTTTCTGTCTGTTACCTAACGGTATTCCCGCTAAATATCTGTGTTTGCCTATAACTACTGAAAATGTAAAATTTTAATAGTAGTCAAGAAAAAAAAAAAAAAACAGGGACCGCGGTACCTGTGTTAAACCACTAGAGGCCGCTGTAGTCCATTTTTCTTGTAAATGTGGATCTTTGGTTTTCTCAACTCAAAAGATCCAGGCAGCTGGTAAGTTTCTCTGAGGGAATCCACTTCCTCTGCCCTGTTGCTGCGTTCATCCACCGCACAGGCCCTCCGGCAAAAAGGGCCCTGGCTCCTAGTCCTCTGTTGGTTTTCGAAAAGGGCGCCATTGGCGCACGGGCGCGCGCGCGGGCGCGTGCACGCGCCTCCTATGAAAAAAAAGGGGCGGGGCGGGTGGATGACGCTCGATGCGCGCCGCGGCGCTTCTGCGCATGTGCGGGCGTCCCAGCATGGTTAAAAGACACAGTACAAGTGTCAGCTGCATGCAAACAGAGCTAGCAACAAACAGTGGCACACAGAGGCGGTTGATGCAGGCATCCCCATAGAAAGGCACTTTAGTGGACACCAGCTGGTATATAGCAGCACCTGTGTTAGACTATTACCAGAAAAAATTGGTGTATGACGACGGGAATACCTCAGCTTTGTGCTTAAAGGATATGTCGTCCAGACGCTCCGGAAATAAATCTTCCAGGAAGCCAAAGGGGTCTCCATCGGGCTCTGAGGATATTGGGCATGCTTGCACTGCACCAATCTCCCCTGAGAATGCAGAGGTCAGTAGCCGTAGAAACCCCGCAGGAATGTCTGGTGCTGCGGCTGTCCCCAGTCCACCTGCTCCTGTATATATAACAGAGGAGGTTTTATCCTCAACTCTGGGAGGATTGGAAGAGAGATTAACAGCATTGATCGCTGCTTCCCTGTCACAGGAAAAGCGCGTCCGATCTCCGTCTCCTCCTTCAGAGTGCCTGTTAGTGGAGGAACAGCCCCACACAGAGATCGACCTACCTGAAGGGGATCAGGATGAGGTTGATTCACTTATAGAGGAATCAACAGTGGAAGAACCTTTCTCAGCTTCTCAGGCTGAAAGATTATGGGTTCAGTCTCTGACTAACATGGTCCGATCAGCATTTAAAATGCCTCTGGCGGAACCACCATCCACTACGGTTTCCTCGCTGGGGTCGCTAAAAGCTCCCCAGGCGGTCTGTTCCTTCCCAATCCACCCTTTATTAGAAGGGCTTATTTACCAGGATTGGGAGCATCCTGATAAAATATTTGCTCCCCCCAAGAGATTTCCGGTGATCTATCCCATGGAGGATAAGTTCATAAGAAAATGGAGGGTCCCTATAGTGGACGCAGCCATCTCTTCTGTTAACAAATCACTGACATGTCCAGTAGATAATGTTCCAATGTTCAAAGACCCAATAGATAAAAAATTGGAGTCTTTACTAAAATCTGCTTTCTCTACAGCAAGTATGGTGACACAACCTGCGGTAGCAGCGATTGGAGTCTGCCAAGCAGTGAAAGATCAGTTGAAACAAGTCTTAAGGGACTTACCAGATCAGCAGGCTCATGCCCTAGCTGACCTGCCTAGAGCCTTGTGTTTTGCGGTGGACGCCATAAAGGATACAATCCAACAGGCCTCCCGCTTTACGCTGTCTATAGTACATATGCGTAGGCTTTTGTGGCTCAAAAACTGGTCTGCTGAAGCTCCCTGTAAAAGACTGCTGGTTAGCTTCCCATTTCATGGAGAACGCTTATTTGGAGAAGATCTGGACAAATATATCCAGAAAATTTCTGCCGGTAAAAGTTCACTCTTACCGGTTAAGAACAAGGGTAGAAGTCCTTCTTTTAAGAGGCCTACCTCTCCAGTCCCGGGCACATCGGCTGTGAAGCAGTTCCGACGGCCTCCGCGGTCAAATTCAGGGGGCAGAAATCAGGGACAATCACAGGGTAACAAGAAGCCCTGGATCAAGAGAGGTACAAAACCTCCCCCTAAGGCATGAAGTATTGCCCCCGCTCAATCGGGTGGGGGGAAGACTTCAGTTGTTCACAGAGACCTGGCGGGACACCATCAGAGACAGATGGGTGCTCTCCGCAGTAAGTCTGGGATACAAGCTGGAGTTAAAAGGCACTCCTCCTGCCCAATTTATGAGGTCAAACGTGCCAAGAGATCCCCAAAAGAGAGGATCCCTCCTTCTGGCACTAGAACAACTATTGCTCCAAGGGGTAATCATGAAGGTTCCCCTGGAAGAAAGCGGATTCGGGTTTTACTCGAACCTTTTCACAGTCCCCAAACCAAATGGGGACGTGAGGCCCATATTAAATCTAAAAGGGCTAAACAAGTTCCTAAATATCAGGACCTTTCGGATGGAGTCGATCCGATCAGTGGCCACCGCCCTACAAGGGCAGGAATGGCTAGCCTCGATCGACATAAGGGATGCTTATCTGCATATTCCCATCTTTCCGGCCCATCAGAAATTTCTACGCTTTGCAGTAGAAGGGCGCCATTTTCAGTTCAGAGCCTTACCTTTCGGTCTGGCCACAGCACCACGAGTGTTCACAAAAATTCTGGCCCCATTATTGGCCAATCTAAGAACACAGGGTGTAACGATAATGGCATATCTAGACGACCTGCTACTAATAGACCACTCAGTGGAAAAGCTGGAAGTAGCTATTCACAAGACAATCGAGTATCTGGAATATCACGGTTGGATTATCAACCGGGACAAGTCAGCTCTAAGACCAGTCAAAAGTCTGGAATACTTAGGGCTAAGGCTGGATTCAAATCAGAGAAAGATTTTCTTACCTCCAGAGAAGGTGTCGTCTTTAAGAAATTTGACCCACTTAGTGGGTACAAAAAGAAAACCATCCATACGTCTCTGCATGAGGCTGCTGGGAAAGATGGTGGCTTCATTCGAAGCGGTACCCTACGGTCAATTCCATTCAAGGAATTTGCAAAGGGCCATACTGTCAGCCTGGAACAAAAAAGTTCAGGCTTTAGACTTACCAATGTCCCTGTCCCCTTCCGTTCGCAAGAGCCTCCATTGGTGGTTGGTGCCCCAGAATCTGGAAAGAGGGAAACCCTTCAGTCCGGTTTCTTGGAAGGTGGTCACTACAGATGCCAGCCTCATCGGCTGGGGGGCAGTGCTGGAGCAATGGTCTCTCCAGGGCAGGTGGTCAGAAGCAGAGAAGGCCCTGCCCATCAATCTCTTAGAGATACGAGCAGCCCGGTATGCCCTAGTAGCATGGACATCCAAACTCCAGGGGTCCCCTGTCAGAATTCAATCAGACAATGCCACGGCAGTGGCATATATCAATCATCAGGGTGGCACCAAAAGTCGTGCAGCCCAGAAGGAAGCAAATTGCATCCTGGAGTGGGCAGAAAGATATGTCCCAGCCATATCTGCGGTTTTCATCCCAGGAGTGGAAAATTGGAGAGCGGACTTTCTAAGTCGCCAACAATTATGCCCGGGGGAATGGTCTCTTCACCCCGAGGTTTTCCAGGCAATATGCCAGCGGTGGGGAACACCGGATGTAGATCTGCTAGCATCCAGATTCAACGCAAAGGTGGACAGGTTTGTGTCTCGCACAAGGGATCCCCTAGCTTGCGGCTCGGATGCCCTAGTGTTCCCTTGGGATCGGTTCAAGCTGATATATGCATTCCCACCGCCACAATTGTTACCGCGATTACTCCACAGAATCAGGGTAGAAAAGAAACCAGTGATTCTGGTGGCTCCAGCGTGGCCCCGAAGGGCATGGTACGCGGAGATGGTAAAAATGTCAGTGAGGAGTCCTTGGACCCTCCCACTTCGTCCGGACCTGCTTTCGCAGGGACCGATATACCACCCTTCCTTACCAGCCCTAGGTTTGACGGCCTGGCTATTGAAGCCCACATTCTGAAAAAGAGAGGGCTCTCTAATTCTGTGGTATCTACCATGATCAATGCCAGGAAACCGGTATCCAGGCAGATCTATTATAGGATCTGGAAAGCGTACATTACGTGGTGTGAGACCAAGAAATGGCATCCACGTAAGTACATGATAGGGAGGATTCTGGACTTCCTACAGTGGGCTGTAGATAGGAAACTGGCCTTGAGTACTATCAAGGGTCAGATTTCGGCCTTGTCAATATTTTTTCAAAGGCCCTTGGCTTCGCATTCACTAGTCAAAGCCTTTATACAAGGAGTGATGCGTATTAGCCCTCCGGTTAGTATTCCCATATGTCCTTGGGACTTAAACCTGGTTCTGTCGGTTCTACAGAAACAACCGTTTGAACCATTACAACACATTTCCTTGGTTCTTCTCACCAGGAAATTGGTTTTCTTAGTAGCCATTTGTTCGGCTAAAAGAGTGTCGGAATTAGCAGCTATGTCCTGTAAGGAGCCATATCTGGTTGTCCATAAGGACAGAGTAGTATTACGTCCTCATCCAGCCTTTCTTCCTAAGGTGGTATCGAGGTTTCATTTGAACCAAGATGTGGTTCTTCCTTCTTTTTTCCCCAAACCTAGCTCAGTAGAGGAAAAGTTATTACATTCTTTGGATGTGGTAAGAGCAGTTAAAGCTTATCTAAAAGCCACTGCTCAGATTCGCAGAACGGATTCTTTGTTTGTTCTGCCGGAAGGCCCCAGAAGGGGTCAGGCAGCATCAAAATCTACTTTAGCCAAGTGGATTCGACAGGTCATAATACAAGCCTATGGCTTGAGAAAGAGACCGCCTCCGTTCAAAGTTAGGGCGCACTCCACAAGAGCGGTTGGAACTTCATGGGCAGTGCATCACCAGGCCTCCCTGGCTCAAGTATGTAAGGCCGCAACATGGTCTTCGGTACACACGTTTACTAGATTCTATCAGGTAGACGTTAGAAGTCAGGAGGATGTCGCCTTTGGGCGCAGTGTGTTGCAGGCCGCAAAAGATCCTCATGCCTGATGGCGCCCAGCTTATGTACCCCCCCCTCATTTGGCATTGCTTTGGGACGTCCCATTAGTAATGACTAAGTCGCTCTGTGTCCCGTGATGTACGAAAAAGAAAAAGGGATTTTTATAACAGCTTACCTGTAAAATCCTTTTCTTGGAGTACATCACGGGACACAGAGCTCCCACCCCTCTTTTTGGGACACTTATTGCTTGGCTACAAAACTGAGGTGCTCCCGGGTGGGAGGGGCTTATATAGGGGAGGGTACTTCCGGTTTGGAATTGGCCAGTGCCAACACCTGAAGGTAAACTATATAACCCATTAGTAATGACTAAGTCGCTCTGTGTCCCGTGATGTACTCCAAGAAAAGGATTTTACAGGTAAGCTGTTATAAAAATCCCTTTTTTGTCTATATATTTGGATAAGTTCTTGTGGTTTGGCTAAAACCTTGTCTAAAGGAACATACAGTCAGAGACCATTAGTCCTAGGCTATGTTATCTCACAGATCTCAGCATGCATGAACAGTCATCACAAGGAGTGCTAATAGGTGTTAGACTGATTTTGCTGATCTAAAACAGCCTCCAGATAATGCCAGTCGCCTGCTGATTAATAGCTGCCACTTTTGATTCTGAGTGACTGTTTTATGGCCTCTGCAGGCACCAGCAGAATGAATAATTAAACCTTAGCATCAGTCCAGGAACTGGGTGGTCCTCCCTGACACAGACCAAATCAAGTGTCAAATTTGTAGGACCCTAATAATAAATGCATCAGGGCTCATTCCCAGAAGATGCAAGGACATCGGAAGATATATATATATATATTTTTCAATAGAATTTGCTCTTACTGATGCTGCTCCAAAGTGTAGTTTGCAGACAACTAAAACAAAAAATAAAAACATATGTCAATGTAATGCACATGAATTAATTTATTTTAGGCATAAAAAAAACTGCAGAAACAACTGATGTGCGTTTATCAGAGATTTATCAATGATTAAATAATTTGGCTTTAAAGGTTTTTTAAAGTGGTTGTAAACCCACTTAGACAACTTTCACCTACAGGTAAGCCTAGATTAAAGCCTCGTACACAAGGTCGGACTTCAAACAAACTTTTCCGTGGATTTTTTTTAACAAGTTTTTATTGGGACATAAAAGACAATTGTACAAGAAAATCGTCAAACAGTTTCAAACAATGGTTCGCATAGACAAAGATTTAGCGAGTTGTATAGATCAAGGAGAACAAAAACAGAAGATAAAACTTGAAACTAGAAGACTGACATTGAGGGGTAGTAGAAGGTGTTGCATATACATGAATCTCACCTAGTGAGGATATATAAAGTCATCCTAGATAAATACCAAGATAAATACCAATACTGATATACTGTATGTCCAGAAGGTAAATACTGGATGGATCTGTCTACGCGCCCCTGTAATTTAAATCGGAAATAGGGGAGGGAGTATAACAGGAAATAATAAGTGAAAGGGGGGGGGGAAAGGGGTGAGGGTCCAGGAATAGTGACGGGCTACGTGAAACAGTCATGGTATGATCCATAGGGAAGTAGAGCCTAGGTATTGCCGAGAAAGTTCTTATGGCCCTTTCGAGATCGGGTCATCATAGGAGAAGGAAAGTTGTTCCAGAGCCACCTGATCGACTGATGAGAGGGTTGAAGTGATGAAGGATCGCCATCTGCAGAGAAAGCGATCTTTAGATCTGGGTTCTTTGAAGTCTGTGAGAAATCGTTCTTTATAGAAAAGACTAAGGCAATCCTTTTCGAGTTGGATAACTG
This sequence comes from Rana muscosa, assembly GCA_029206835.1. Taxonomy (NCBI): domain Eukaryota; kingdom Metazoa; phylum Chordata; class Amphibia; order Anura; family Ranidae; genus Rana; species Rana muscosa. Next base: position 210,658,275 of record CM055121.1, on the reverse strand, counting down.
AAGGGCTTTGAGGAGAGATCCAGTGCCTAAGAATGAGTCTCCTAGCGATGAGTAGGCAAAGCAAAATCCAATCTTTGGAGGAGGAATGTTTGGTGGATCCAGAGGAGGTCGATCCAGCAGTGGACAGAGACCAGGGTAACAGTAGATGGTCCCAATATCCGAGTATTAGGAGTAAAGGGTCTTTAGGCAGTTTCAATAAAGTGGTCTTGAAAATGTAAGATATGACTTAATCCCAAAATTAGGAAATGAAGGAGCAGGACCAGAACCGGTGAGAGAGAGGAGGTTTAGGTACCTTGCATAAAGGACAGGAAGCACCATCCTTATTGGATTTGGGGGAGAGGAATGGGATGTAGGCCCGGTGGGCGATCTTGAGTTGGGTTTCTCTCCAAATTTTGTTGGGTGTTAGTTGAAGAGTTTTTTGCAGACCAGCCAGGATTTTATCCGTTATGTAGGGATCTGGGAATCCGTGGATTTTTGTCCGAAGGGAGTTGGCCGGGCACACCCATAGCATACACACGGCAGGACTTTTCTGAAAACTTTCCCAAAACTTTTCCAACATCACGTGGTTTTTCTGCTCTTTTCTGCTCTTTACCGCCACCCTTTGGTCAACTACTGCTATTGTTGGTTGATTTAAACATTGGTTCTGGGCATGCTTATTTGTCTATCGGACAAAAGTCAGATGGATTTCTGTACACACGGTCGGATTTTGCTTCATCTGACTTTTGTTGGCAAAAAGTTTGTCCGTTTGCAGACCGAACATTTGTCCGATGAAAACCCAAAAAGTTTGTCCGATGGAGCGTACACACGGTCGGATTTCTTGTCAAACTTGCTCAAAATGAAGTTTGTTGGCAAAAAGTCAGACGAGGCTTTAGGCTTACCTGTAGGTGCAAGAAATATCTCCTTAACCTACACGGTTAAGGAGATATTTGCTGTAAACACAAACGTCACACGCATGCGCACTAGCGGGCCCGGCATCATTGCCGGTTTTCTGAATGGGATCTTGCCGGCCCGCATGCGTGTGACGTCATCGCCGCTCCGGCCAATCACAGCGCCGGAGCAGCGATACACTGACGGCAGTGACGGGACATCGAGGCAAGATGGCGGCGGTGGCGGAGGTGACCGAGGACTGCTTCGATCTCAGGTAAGTCATTCATAATGAGCTAGTATGCTATGCATACTAGTTCATTATGCCTTTCTTTTGCAGGGTTTTAAAAAAATAAAATAAATTTGGCTTTACCTCCTCTTTAAAGGCAAAAACTTATTTTATAATTTTTGGATAGCGTAGAAGCAAGCTAAAAACCTTATGCAGCGTACACACGGTCAGATTTTCCATCAGAATAAACTCTGACAGGTTTTTCCGACGGAATTCCTTTTAAGCTGTCTTGCATACACACTGTCACACCAAATTCCGATTGCCAAGAACGCGGTGTCGTACAACACTATGACGAGCCGAGAAAAATTAAGTTCAATGCTTCTGAGCATGCATCGACTTGATTCTGAGCATGCGTGGTTTTTAATCCGTCGGAATTGCATCCGATAGAATTTTTTTCCGTCTAAAAAAAGAGAACATGTTCTCTTTCTAAGTCCGTCAGAATTTCCGCAGGAAAAAGTCCGATGGGGCATACACACTGACTTTTTCCATCGGAAATTCCGAACGTGTGTACGCGGCATAAGTCACATTTTGTTTGCTGTCTGTGTCTAAGCTGGGAGATTCACCCTCTCTATTTTTCCTAGTGGCCATTGCCTTACAGAAAATGATGGTAGATACAAAATTATAGGTTTGTCACCAGAACGGGAGGAGGGGAATCTTCCAATGAGTTCCAGTCCCAACTAAGGGGAATTTCCCAGACTTGGAGAGATTTGTTATCAAAATTCTGCTGCTTAAAGTGGAAGTAACCCCTCCTATCATTTTCAGGCAAGGAAGCTGCCATCTTGGCCTCTGTTTAATCTTCAACTGCCATGATGCTGCACATGTGATCAGTTATGACACCAGCCATTGGATGGTTTGACAGTTTGGTTGAGAGCACAACCAATGTGACAGTTGGCATTCCCGGCAAGCAGAGTTTACTTCCGCTTTAAATAAATGTATTTTATTGGGATTTTTTGTGATGAATCAACACAAAGTGGCACATAATTGTGAAGTGGAAGGAATATGATAAATGGTTTATAAACTTTTTTACAAAAAAACCCTGAAAAGTGTGGCATAGATTTGTATTCAGAGTTAATACTGTGTAGAACCACCTTTCACTGCAATTATGTCTCTAACAGCTTTGCACATCTAGAGAGTGAATTTTTTGCCCATTCTTCTTTGCAAAATAACTCAAGCTCTGTCAGATTGGATGGAGAGCGTCTGTGAACAGCAATTTTCAAGTCTTGCCACAGATTCTCAATTGGATTTAGGTCTGGACTTTGACTGGGCCACTCTAACACATAAATATGATTTGATCTAAACCATTCCATTGTAGCTCTGTCTGTATGTTTAGGGTCGTTGTCTTACTGGAAGGTGAACATCTGCCCCAGTCTCTTGCAGATTCTAACAGGCTTTCTTCTAAGATTGCCCTGTATTTGGCTCCATCCGTCTTTCCATCAACTCTGACCAGCTTCACTGTCCCTGCTGAAGAAAAGCATCCCCACAACCTGATGCTGCCACCACCATGTTTCACGGTGGGGATGGTGTGTTCAGGGTCATGTGCAGTGTTAGTTTTCCACCACACATAGCGTTTTGTTATTAGGCCAAAAAGTTCAATTTTGGTCTCATCTGACCAGAGCACCTTCTTCCACATGTTTGCTGTGTCCCCCACATGACTTCTTTCAAACTACAAATGGGACTTCTTATGGCTTTCTTTCAACAATGGCTTTCTTCTTGCCACTCTTCCATAAAGGCCAGACTTGTGGAATCTAATAGTAGTCCTGTGGACAGATTCTCCCACCTGAGCTGTGGATCTCTGCAGCTCCTCCAGAGTTACTCAGGGGCGGATCCAGAGTCTTTTCTCGGGAGGGGCACTGCCAAAAAATGATTTTTTTGTGGGAAATTTATCGGGGAAATGGTTGGTGTCAGCGCTTCAATCATCCCGGCACCATGGTTGTTATGGTGTCAGGATGATTGAAGCGCATTATTTCTATTATTACATTGTAATATGAAATTAAATAGTTCAATGCAGAATCAGTGGGAGCCCCAAGTGTGTCACTTGCCACCGTCGCCTGCAATTAGTGGGAGCCCTGAGCGTGTCACTTGCCACACGTTGTGGATTGTCACTTGCCACGTCACCTGCCACATCTTGTGGATTGTCACTTGCCACACCTTGTGGATTGTCACTTCCCACATCACCTGCCACACCTTGCGGATTGTCACTTGCCACGTCACCTGCCACACCTTGCTGATTGTCACTTGCCTGCCACCAGATGCAGATTGTCATTTGCCACGTCACCTGACACAATTTGCGGATTGTCACTTGCCACGTTGCCTGCCACACCTTGCGGATTGTCACTAACTTGCCTGCTAAGGTGTAGTTTTGGTTGTCTCTTGCTGTGTCTCAGACTCCCAGAGTCAGGCAGCAGAGAGATAATGTAATCTCTCTGCTGCCTGCACAGTGAGGGCGAAAGTCACTGCAGGAATGCAGGGCAGGCACGGGCGGTGAGAGATGATCTCATCTCTCTGCTCCCCCGCTCCCGGCTAGCTGATTGGCCAGCTGCCACACTGAGCCTGCTCTCTCACTCTCACCTGCGCTGCCAACACACTGAGCAGCACGGTCTGCCCACGAACCGCACCGCCCCCCGACAACAAACCGCGCCGCAAGCGGAGCCGCCCGCTTTCTTACCCGTCTGTGGAGCCGCACGCTATTGCACCTGCCCACAGAGCGGCCTGACGTGACTCACTGACGTCACTCGTTGCTAGACGCCAAGTGGCCCAGGCGTTAGCAGCGAGTGCAGGGAAGAGGCTCCACCCACCTCCTCCTCTGCTCCTGGTATCGTGTCAGTGCGCCACGTAACTACATTAGACGAGTCTCTCTCTCAGCGCCACTGATCGGCTGATGTGAGAAACTGAGAGAGAGACTCAGAGAGGCAGCGGCAGCCGCAGAACAAGTACTGTATATACTCGAGTATAAGCCGACCCGAATATAAGCCGAGGCACCTAATTTTACCCCAAAAAACTGGGAAAACTTATTGACTCAAGTATAAGCCTAGGGTGTCCTAGGCTTATACTTGCCTCACTGTGCCCATGCCTCACTGTGCCCATGACTAGAGTGATGTTTAACATGGAAGTCTATGGAAGGAGTGCCCGGCTTTGAAAAATCGGTTCTCCCAGACACCAAACTTTTCAAACTTATAGAGGAGACATGGGGCTGCATGTGTGCCAAGTTTGGGGTCCAGAGGACCTACGACCGGCCGGTACCGGGTCCGCAAAATCACTGGAGAAATGACCGTTTAACATTGGAGTCTATGGAAGGGGTGCCCGGTTTTAAAAAATCAGTGCTCCACGGCCGTAAGTCCCCCAGACACCAAACTTTGCACACTTGTAGAGAAGATATGGGGCTACATGTGTGCCAAGTTTGGGGTCCAGAGGACCTACGACCGGCCGGTACCGGGTCCGCAAAATCACCAAAAAAAATTACCGTTTAACATTGGAGTCTATGGAAGGGGTGCCCGGATTAAAAAAATCAGTGCTCCCCGGCCGTAGGTCCTCCAGACACCAAACTTTGCACACTTGTAGAAAAGACATTGGGCTACATGTGTGCCAAGTATGAGGTCCAGGGGTCCTACGGCCGGCCGGTACCGGGTCCCCAAAGTTCGGAAGATCAGGTGCAAAAAAAACAAAAAACAGAGCAAACAAGTGAGTGTGACAGATGGTCTGGGGGGGGGGGGCAATTGCCCTGTTGCCCCCCCCCTGGATCCGCCACTGGAGTTACTATGGGCCTCTTGGCTGCTTCTCTGATTAATGCTCTCCTTGCCCGGCCTGTCAGTTTAGGTGGACGGCCATGTCTTGTATGGTTTGCAGTTGTGCCAAACTCTTTCCATTTTCGGATGACGGATTGGACAGTGCTCCGTGAGATGTTCAAAGCTTGAAATATTGTTTTATAACTTAATCTTGCTTTAAACTTCTCCACAACCTTATTCCTGACGTGTCTGGTACGTTCCTTGGCCTTCATGATGCTGTTTGTTTAAGGTTCTCTAACAAACCTCTGAGGGCTTCACAGAAGAGCTGTATTCATACTGAGAATAAATTACACACAGGTGGACTTTATTTACTAATTAGGTGACTTCTAAAGACGATTGATTCCACTAGATTTTTGTTAGGGGTATCAGAGTAAAGGGGGCTGAATACAAATGCACGCCACACTTTTCAGATACTTAATTGTAAAAAAATTAGAAAACCCATTTATCATTTTGCTTCCACTTCATAATTATGTGCCACTTTGTGTTGGTCTATCACATACAATCCCAATAAAATACATTTATGTTTTTATTTTTTTTCAAGGCACTGTAAGTGTTTAACCCTTTCAACACCGGGCTTTTTTTTTACCACATCAATACCGGGCCTATTCTGGCACTTCTCTCCTACATGTACAAATCATCATTCTTTTGCTAGAAAATTACTCAGAACCCCCAAACATTATATATGTTTTTTTAGCAGACACCCTAGGGAATAAAATGACGGTCATTGCAACTTTTTTTCTTGCACGGTATTTGTGCAATAATTTTTCAAACGCCTTTTTTTTGGAAAAAAAATGGTTTCATGAATTAAAAAATAACAAAACAGTAAAGTTAACCCAATTTTTTGAGAAAATATGAAAGATTATGTTGCGCCGAGTAAATAGATACCTAACATGTCACGCTTTAAAATTGCGCACACTCATGGAATGGCGCCAAACTTCGGTACTTAAAAATCTCCATAGGCGACGCTTTAATTTTTTTTACAGGTTGCCAGGTTAGAGTTGCAGAGGAGGTCTGGTGCTAGAATTGTTGCACGCACTCTAACGCACGCGGCGATACCTCACATATGTGGTTTGAACGGCGTTTACATATGTGGGCGGGACTTACGTGTGCGTTCGCTTCTGATCGCGAGCTACCGGGGACAGGGGCGTTTTAATTTTTTTTTTTTATTATTTTACTTAGTTTTTTTTTTTTTAACACTTATTTTACTTTTTTTTTTTTTATCACTTTTATTCATATTACAAGGAATGTAAACATCCCTTGTAATAGGAATGTGTGTGACAGGTCCTCTTTATTGAGAGATGCGGGGTCAATAAGACCCCACATCTCTCCTCCAGGATGGAAAGCATGAGATAAGTGAATTTTTTTTCACTGATCTCATACTTACTAGCCGCAATGGCGGCTTTGTTTACATCTGAGGACCCGGGCGTGACGTCATCACATCGCGCCCGGGCCTCCGACGATCATAGAGATGACTAGTGACCATCTGGTCACCAGCCATCTCTATGCTCGTCACGTGACCCACCACCAGCACCGGACGATTCTCTCCGGGTCCCCGATGGCACAGGAGAGCCCGGAGAAGCACCGGATGGCGGCGGGAGGGGGGGTTGTCCCCTCCCGCCGCCTATAAGAACGATTAAGCGGTGGAACCGCCGCTATGATCATTTTTATGGTGCGCAGAATCGCCGGCACAAGAAAAGGATATCTGAATGATGCCTCTAGCTGCAGGCATCATTCAGATATCCCCCCTCAAAGCTGAGGACGTCATATGACGTCCACCCAGGATGGGAGATCCCATCTGTGGACGTCATATGACTATGGGCGGTAGGGAAGTGGTTAAAGTGAAAAAGTTCCAAAATAACCCAGAACCCAACAAGTTTCTCTTTAAATCAAAGCTTTGTAAATTTAAGGTGAAACATGTTGGGTTCTGGGTTATTTTGGGGAGCAAAAATTAGCAATCTTTGACTTTTGAGATCAGAGTAAGTACAGATGAGTGAATAAGTTTGAATTTAGATGAGAGACTTGGCCTAAGAGATGTAGTAAGAACGCTCTCCTCTAAAATAAGCTTTGCTTCTCCTGTAGGCATTTAGCCACATGATGTGTTGAACTTATTTCTTCTATATTTTTAGTAGAGAGTTTGAAATAAAAGTTATATTTTAAGCTGGTAGGATGTGCGGTCACATATACTTTACATATCACGCATACTTACTTTTGAACTGGTCAGTTCCCACATTGTGGCTACTGGAGACTGGTAGTTAAAAGTCAGGCCTGGATTTTTTTTTTTTTAAGTATATTTACAATTTTGAAAATTTGGTAAAAGAAATAAAGGCCAGACTATACAATAATTTCATGTCTATAGGATGAGGCAGACAACTTTTCCTGACTACGCTCAGCAGGAACACCAAAGACCTGTTCTAGTAACTTTTGCTCCCCTCTGAGATAAGTGGGATCATCAGCATCTGCCGTGAGTAGTTTCTTCCTCATACTTTCCATCCCCACTGAGACAAACGCAAACAGTTGGAATGCTTGACCAAAGTGCCAGAGTGTGGTCAGATTGGGGTTGATTTACTGGAGCGTGCAAAATGGTGCAGCTCTGCTTAGAAACCAATCAGTTTTCAGGTTTTATTGTCAAAGCCTAATAGAACAAGCTGAAGTTAGAAGCTGATTGGCTACCATGCACAGCTGCACCAGATTCTGAGTGCTCCAGTTTTAGTAAATCACCCTCATTTTGTCTTCATGTTCATCTATCATCTTATATGTATGAACATGCAAAACATCCTTCCTACTGGGGCCTAGTCTGTGATATCTATGTGTCACGTGAACAGGTAACTGGCTGTCAAGACACTCCATGCAAACCACATTTGTCTTCCAGGGGCTAAGAGGTTGATAAACACTGGCCCTGTTCCTCCACCTTTATCTATATCCCCACTGAGTGTTTACAACAGTATTTTATCTCTGAAGTTCTTTTCAGCCCGAAAAGGGTCAACATTCACTCCAAAATGATGTGTTGTTGTGAAGTAAAAAGCTCATTTTATGCTCCCTGACACATTTATGTCAGCAAAATGTAGCTCTTTTTTAAAGGGGTATCCTGGCACATTCCCAAAAATAATAAACACACATCTTGAAGAATCCTCTTCTCTCTCTCTCTTTTTTTTTCCTCTCCGAGACAGATAATATGGAAGTTTTAGCTATTTATGGCAGATAAAAAAACATTCTGGAAACTGTACAGAAAAAATAAAAATAAAAATATTATATTAAAAATGTACATGCCCACAACATATGCTGTAGTGATTTGTTCGCTCTAAATTTTATCCGGTCTACTTTCAAAACTGTTGTGTGAATAAAGTATATACAGTGGTTACGGAAAGTATTCAGACCCCCTTAAATTTTTCACTCTTTCTTATATTGCAGCCATTTGCTAAAATCATTTAAGTAAATTTTTTTCCCTCATTAATGTACACACAGCACCCCATATTACCAGAAATACACATAATTGTTGACATTTTTGCAGATTTATTAAAAAAGAAAAACTGAAATATCACATGGTCCTAAGTATTCAGACCCTTTGCTCAGTATTTAGAATTTGCACCCTTTTGATCTAATACAGCCATGAGTCTTTTTGGGAAAGATGCAACAAGTTTTTCACACCTGGATTTGGGGATCCTCTGCCATTCCTCCTTGCAGATCCTCTCCAGTTCTGTCAGGTTGGATGGTAAACGTTGGTGGACGGCCATTTTTAGGTCTCTCCAGAGATGCTCAATTGGGTTTAAGTCAGGGCTCTGGCTGGGCCATTCAAGAACAGTCACGGAGTTGTTGTGAAGCCACTCCTTCGTTATTTTAGCTGTGTGCTTATGGTCATTGTCTTGTTGAAAGGTAAACCTTCGGCCCAGTCTGAGGTCCTGAGCACTCTGGAGAAGGTTTTCGTCCAGGATATCCCTGTACTTGGCCGCATTCATCTTTCCCTGGATTGCAACCAGTCATCCTGTCCCTGCAGCTGAAAAATGCCCCCACAGCATGATGCTGCCACCACCATGCTTCACTGTTGGGACTGTATTGGACAGGTGATGAGCAGTGCCTGGTTTTCTCCACACATACCGCTTAGAATTAAGACCAAAAAGTTCTATCTTGGTCTCATCAGACCAGAGAATCTTATTTATCACCATCTTGGAGTCCTTCAGGTGTTTTTTTAGCAAACTCCATGCGGGCTTTCATGTGTCTTGCACTGAGGAGAGGCTTCCGTTGAGCCATTCTGCCATAAAGCCCCAACTGGTGGAGGGCTGCAGTGATGGTTGACTTTATACAACTTTCTCCAATCTCCCGACTGCATCTCTGGAGCTCAGCCACAGTGATCTTTGGGTTCTTCTTTACCTCTCTCACCAAGGCTCTTCTCCCCCGATAGCTCAGTTTGGCCGGACGGCCAGCTCTAGAGAGGGTTCTGGTCGTCCCAAACGTCTTCCATTTAAGGATTATAGAGGCCACTGTGCTCTTAGGAACCTTAAGTGCAGCAGAAATTTTTTTGTAACCTTGGCCAGATCTGTGCCTTGCCACAATTCTGTCTCTGAGCTCTTCAGGCAGTTCCTTTGACCTCATGATTCTCACTTGCTCTGACATGCACTGTGAGCTGTAAGGTCTTATATAGACAGGTGTGTGGCTTTCCTAATCAAGTCCAATCAGTATAATCCAACACAGCTGGACTCAAATGAAGGTGTAGAACCATCTCAAGGATGATCAGAAGAAATGGACAGCACCTGAGTTAAATATATGAGTGTCACAGCAAAGGGTCTGAATACTTAGGACCATGTGATATTTCAGTTTTTCTTTTTTAATAAATCTGCAAAAATTTCAACAATTATGTGTATTTCTGCCAATATGGGGTGCTGTGTGTACATTAATGAGGGAAAAAAAAAATAACTTAAATGATTTTAGCAAATGGCTGCAATATAACACAGAGTGAAAAATTTAAGGGGGTCTGAATACTTTCCGTACCCACTGTGTATATATATATATATATATATATATATATATATATATATATATATATTATATACAGTTCTTATTTATTTAAAGCGGAGGTTCCGCGGTCCATCTTTTCTTTTTTTTTTTTTTAGTCCATTCAATTTGGATAGAGATTACAATGTAGTACTCACTCGTCTGGCGTTTTTATTCATCCCCCGCCCGTTTTCTTTAAGAATAAATACTTTAATACAGTGATCCATAGCTTTTCCATTTTGCTTGTGGGCATCCTGAAGCCCACAAGCACGGACTTCCGGGTAGCGGTGAATGCGCGCCTCCCCGCATTCACCGCTCTATCTCGCGCACGAGCAGCGCTGTCAACATTTCCTGTCCTAGCCAATCAGCTGTGCAGGTAATGTCCACCCTCGTCACGTGACCGGGTAGTTGAGTCACGTGACGAGTGAAATCTCGAGAGATTTCGCTGGAACGCATCTCCTGGGAAGCATGACAGATTGCTCCCAGGAGACATTGCGCAGACCTCCCATGACACACAGCGCGGCCGGGGAAACTTAATACACGCCTACTCCCGCGGGAGGAAAAGACGGAAGTGCCAAATTGTACAGCTGATTCACCTTTATTAGAGCCGAACAAAAAAAAAAGGTAAGTGAAATGTGTATGTAAATTATGCAGGGAGATTGTTAATGTAAAGTTAAAATTTAGGGCGAACCTCCGCTTTAAAACGCATTCTAATTTTAATATCATTTTAAAATTCACATGTACTACAATATATACTGCAATGTTTGGAATTGTGTGCAAATAAGGTAAATTGATGATACAGAAACTTGTATTTGTTAACCACTTCCCGCCCCGTCAATAGCAGATTGACGTCCGGGAAGTGGTTCTGTTATCCACACTGGACGTCATATGACGTCCTGCGGGATAACAGCCGCCGCGCGCCCGGGGGGGCGCGCATCGCGGCGATCGGTGGAGCGGTGGGTCAGTCTGACCCACCGCTACACTGATCTCGGTAAAAAGCCTCCGTCGGAGGCTTTTTACCATGTGATCAGCCGTGTCGAATCACGGCTGATCAGGAAGTAAACAGGAAGAGCCGTTGATCGGCTCTTCCTCACTCGCGTCTGACAGACGCGAGTAGAGGAGAGCCGATCGGCGGCTCTCCTGACAGGGGGGGTTCGCGCTGATTGTTTATCAACGCAGCCCCCCCTCGGATACCCACACTAGACCACCAGGGAAGCCCCCCAGGACCACCAGGGAAGCCCCAATCATGTGGATGGCCCCCATGGCCATCCACATGTAGTAAAAATAAATAAATAAAATAAAAACTTTAAAAAAAATATGCCAATCAGTGCCCACAAATGGGCACTGACTGGCACTTTCACAATGTGTGGTGGCTGGCATTGCTGGGCACCAGTGCCACCAATGCCACCTACTAGTGTCCATCAGTGCCACCTATCAGTGCCTATCCGTGCCCATCCGTGCCAATCTGTGCCCACCTATCAGTGCCCATCCATGCCACCTATCAGTGCCACCCATAAGTGCCCATCAGTGCCGCCTATGAGTGCCAATCAGTGCCGCCTATGAGTGCCAATCAGTGCCGCCTATGAGTGCCAATCAGTGCCACCTATAAATGCCCATCAGTGCCGCATACCAGTGCCACATATCAGTGCCCATCAGTGCCGCCTATCAGTGCCCATCAGTGCCACCTCATCAGTGCCACCTCATTGGTGCCACCTCATCGGTGCCCATCAGTGTCGCCTTATCAGTGCCCTTAAGTGCCGCCTTATCAGTGCCCGTCATTGAAGTAGAAAAGGTACTTATTTACAAAAAAAATTAACAGAAACAAAGAAAAACATAGTTTTTTTTAAAATTTTCGCTCTTTTTTTATTTGTTGTGCAAAAAATAAAAATCGCAGAGGCGATCAAATACCACCGAAAGAAAGCTCTATTTGTGGGAACAAAATGATAAAAAAAATTGTTTGGGTGCAGTGTAGCATGACCGCGCAATTGTCATTCAAATTGCGACAGCGCTGAAAGCTCAAAATTGGCTTGGGCAGGAAGCTGTATAAGTGCATGGTATTGAAGTGGTTAAAGTATATTATGCTTCTTTTTTTTTTTTACAGTTTTCAACCCACCCTCATTTAAACTTTTTAAACATTTACACCAAAATGTATATGTATGTGTACTCCAACACATATATTGTAGTGATTTTTCCCTCAATGTTATCTTATCCTACAATGTGTGAAGATAAGGCAAAATGTATTTGTATTTTTGTATGTACGCATTTATTTATTTATTTTTACAATTTTAACCCACCTTCATTTGTTAATTTTTTTCTTTTTAAACTTAAAAAAGATGTACAGTTGTGCTCATAAGTTTACATACCCTGGCAGAATTTATGATTGATTGGCAATTTTTCAGAGAATATGAATGATAGCACAAAAACGTTTCTATCACTCATGGTTGGTGTTTGGCTGAAGCCATTTATTAGCAGTCAACTGTGTTTACAATTTTTAAATCATAATGACAACCGAAACTAGCCAAATGACCCTGATTAAAAGTTTACATACCCCAGTTCTTAATACCGTGCATTGCCCCCTTTAACATCAATGACAGCTTGAAGTCTTTTGTGGTATTTGTAGATGAGGCTCTTTATCTTCTCAGATGGTAAAGCTGCCCATTCCGTTCCTGTAAATTCTTGGTCTGTCTTGCATGAACTGCACGTTTGAGATCTCCCCAGAGTGGCTCAATGATATTGAGGTCACTGAGATGGCCACTCCAGAACCTTCACTTTATTCTGCTGTAACCAATGACAGGTCGACTTGGCCTTGTGTTTTAAGTTTATTATCTTGTTGGAATGTCCAAGTATGTCCCATGCGCAGCTTCCTGGCTGATAAATGCAAATGTTCCTCCAGTAGTTTTTGATAACATACTGCATTCATCTTGCCATCAATTTTGACCAAATTTCCTGTGCCTTTGTAGCTCACACATCCCCAAAACATCAGCGATCCACCTCCGTGTTTCACAGTAGGAATGGTGTACCTTTCATCATAGGCCTTGTTGACTCCTCTCCAAACGTACTGTTTATGGTTGTGGCCAAAAATCTCAAATGACTTTGTGCCAGAAGGTTTGAGGCTTGTCTCTGTGCTGTTTGGCGCATTGTAAGCGGGATACTTTGTGGCATTTGCATAGTAATGGTTTTCTTCTGGTGACTTGACCATGCAGCCCATCTTTCTTCCGGTGCCTCCTTACTGTGCATCTTGAAACAGCCACACCACATGTTTTCAGGGAGTCCTGTATTTCATCTGAAGTTATTTGTGGGTTTTTCTTTGCATCCCAAACAATTTTCCTGGCAGTTGTGGCTGAAATGTTAGTTGGTCTACCTGACCGAGGTTTGGTTTCAACAGAACCCCTAATTTTCCACTTCTTGATTAGAGTTTGAACACTGCTGATTGGCATTCTCAATTCTTTGGATATCTTTTTATATCCCTGTCCTGTTTTATACAGTTCAACTACCTTTTCCTGCTGGTCCTTTGACAATTCTTTTGCTTTCCCCATGACTCAGAATCCAGAAACGTCAGTGCAGCACTGGATGAAAGATGCAAGGGTCTGTCAGGAGTCCAGAAACTCATTGACCTTTTATACACACACATTAATTACAAGTGTAGCGGGTATGTACTTTCCTGGGTGTAAATTTGAACCTGACAGAGACATTGGTGATGTGTAATTCCCTGCAGCCCAGCAGGTGGCGCTGTCGCCCTGGGCTGGGGTTGAAAATCATTGCTGTGTGTTGTGCCTCCTTTTTGTCCTCCCTCGGCAGCGGTATGGTGGGGCGGGGAACCCGCCGTGCTTACTGGGAGAGGGTATAAAGGGGCCGGCCATCTTTGTCACGGGGTCGAAGTCCCAAGCACCTTCAGCTTGCGGACGGTGGTTCGTGTCGGTCCTCTGGGTGGCCTAGGCCTAGAGGACAACCGGAGGTCGTGTTCCATTCCAGGCACCTTTAGCCTGGGGTGAGGTACTCGGATGGAGGTCCGGAGCTCAGTGCCCAACACTGAGTTCCGCGAGGGAAGGAGATCCTAGGAAGCCCCGGGAGTGGGTTTCCAGAATCCGGAAGGCGTAATGGACCGGGGGGGGAGCTCCTCATTTGAAGACCCGGTGCAGCATATTGCCGGTGACAGGTGAGCCTCTCGTCGGAGACCGCCTGGAAGGAAATTCCCCCTCGTGCGGAGACCGTAACCCACTTTCAGGAAGGAAAGTGGAGAACTACATTGTGTCTGGGCCTATTCGCACCCACGCCTCCTTTTCTGTTCTGTTCCTATCAAGGGAGTTCAACTGATTGTGTTCATTCGTAGAAGAATAAAGGAGTGTTGAAATTTAATGGTGTGGGGCTCATTTCCTGACAGACATTGTTCAAGGTGACTCTTGGAGGGAGGATATAGGTGCACAGCACTGACCCGAAGGTAATACAAGAACGTTGCTTATACCACACTGACACAGGTGGTGGAAGCCAGGCGTGGTGTCCCCGCTCTCTCCCCTCTAAGATACCCCTAGACAAGAGACGAGACAAGACGAGAGAAAGAGGGGAGTGAGGAGGCTGCTACACGTGGGGGCTCGGGTCCGGTATAGTGTTTGTGCACTACAGTATTGGACGTGTCTGTTGGAAGAGTTAAGCGAATAGGCAGGCCTTCATTGGCCGAAGTGCATCCCTGCTCGAAGTCGTGGACATGACCCAATGAAGGGAAAGGCCCGCGCAGAAGAGTGGAAAAAGGGGGAAGTTCAGCCGTGTGAAGTACTACACGTGGGGGCTTCTATTGCATTGCGCCACCAGGCACACCCCCATCGCTTAGTTCGTGGGCGTGACTCAGACTCAGAAAAGAAGAAAAGTCCGCGAACTGGAGCAAAGGGGAGGAGTCCAATACGTGTGAAGGACTACACGTGGCACGTTGGCGCAAAAACTCTGCAGTGTGCGATGGATCAGCAACAGCTCGCCATGTTCCGACATACATCGTGGATTCCAGTTCACCCTTCCACCACGACATTGACTGCTGCTGCTCTGGTAACAGATACGGGGATCTGGCTAAAGCCAAGGGGTCGATTTGCCCTGTACTCGTGCATGGACGTTGAGGCCCTGGGTGTGATTTGTCCCGGCTGTTCGGGACTGGTGTGCCAGCTGAAGCCATTCGGGCGATGTGAGGCCTGTGGGGAGTTCCTGTTCGAAGTGGATCCGGCGGTGGAGAGGCCGAGAACCATATACCCCGGCCGTGCTGCAGAAAACACCACTCAGAGAGGAGGAATCACTGCTGTGAGAGCCATCCCTACGCACACTGCAACGACCGCGGAGGAGGTCGTAAAATCTCAACGGGAGAAATCCGAGGATGCTGACTCGGTCACCACTGTCTCACAGCGTCCGCCACCGAAGAGAAAGCCCGGGATGGTAGCCCCGACCAGCGGTTGTGGTGGACCGTCTCGCCCGCTTACGCCCGGCCTGGATGAATCCGTCGACAAGATTTCCGGACGTCCCGCTTCAAGTAAAGGTCGAGGTAATACCCGCGGAGGAGTGTGACACCTCTGACCTAGAGTCGCTCTCGGACATGGGAGACGACGCTGCCATAGAGGATTTGTTTGCCGGGAAGAGCTGGGACAAAGTACCTCTCGCTTCATCTCAGAGGATCAGAGATCCACCCATGTCAACAGGGGAAAGTACACACCGGGTGGAGGCACCAGCGCCTGAAGAGAGGTCCGGTCCCCATCCTGCTTCTACATCCCCGGTGCCATCAGTACCGAAGGCCGGGGAAAAGAGACTGCTGCTGCGGGCACCTATGCCCAGATCAGATGTGATCAAGGTCCCTCGCCACCCGGACTCAATAGTTTTGCCTGGTGAAGGGGACAAAGCTACCATGCCTCCTTTGGCGAGATTGCAACGGCTGTTTGGTCAGAAGGTTGCTGCAGACTATGGATGGGAGTATCCATACTTATGGAAGGAACTTCTCTATGAGGTGGAAGTGTGCCGGGAGCGCTGGTACAATGACTTTGTGTGGACCCACCTTCAGGTTCCCCACGCCCGCAGGTACCTGGCATGCTCTCCAAAGGCCTCTCAACGTTTTAAAGATTGCAAGGCAGAATGGATGTTGGGACGACACATCCATGCAGATAAAGTGTTGATCCGGCGCAAAGAAGGAGAAGATGTGGAGTATCATCTGGAAACCATGGATCAGCACTTGAAACCACTTGTTCTGCCGCATCCCCGCTTTTACCTGTAGGAGAAAAGAGACTCCGTTCTTATCATGTTGCTGAACTTTCTGGGGCCCGTTGCTTTTGTGCCCAGAGGAATGAAGAACTGTTCCTGTTGTTTTTCACTTTCCTGAAAGAGATTATGGACTCTGGGGTAGATAGGGCCGAAAGGAAAGAAGAAAGTTCCACGAGTGCAGTTACCGCGGTGCTGTCACCAGGTGGCAGTGTTGCGCAACGTTAAGACACTTTTCATGCACTCACTCTTTGGAGAAAAGGGATTTCTTCTCGGAGAAGTTTATTTTCCATTACACGAATACAGGTGTCAGGGTTATGTGTGTTAATCCTTTCCTTTCCCTCTGCAGGAGAACATCCCATCAAGTTTCCTGAGGATGGGGTGGGTCTTAGTCAGGATGGGGGGGGGAAAGTCATATGTGAATATGTGATTCAAAGTTATGAATCAGTGCTGTTGTTTTCTCTTCTGTCTTTATTCCCTTTCTTTACAGGGCTCAGGCACAATGTTTCAGTTGGATAGTTTTTTCCAAAAGTTTTATATATTTTTGTACAATTGTTAGTCGGTTTCTGGATTGGATTATGTCAGTCGTTGAGGGCATGGTTTACTCCAGACACTGGGGACCAGTGTCAAACCACCAGGGGGAGAGTGTAGCGGGTATGTACTTTCCTGGGTGTAAATTTTAACCTGCTAGAGACATTGGTGATGTGTAATTCCCTGCAGCCCAGCAGGTGGCGCTGTTGAATCATTGCTGTGTGTTGTGCCTCCTTTTTGTCCTCCCTCGGCAGCAATATGGTGGGGCGGGGAACCCGCCGTGCTTGCTGGGAGAGGGTATAAAGGGGCGACCATCTTTGTCACGGGGTGGAAGTCCCAAGCACCTTCAGCTTGTGGACGGTGGTTTGTGTCGGTCCTCTGGGAGGCCTAGAGGACAACCGGAGGTCGTGTTCCATTCCAGGCACCTTTAGCCTGGGGTGAGGTACTCGGATGGAGGTCCGGAGCTCAGTGCCCAACACTGAGTTCCGCGAGGGAAGGAGATCCTAGGAAGCCCCGGGAGTGGGTTTCCCGAATCCGGAAGGCGTAATGGACCGGGGGAGCTCGTCACTTGAAGACCCGGTGCAGCATATTGCCGGTGACAGGTGAGCCTCTCGTCGGAGACCGCCTGGAAGGAAATTCCCCCTCGTGCGGAGACCGTAACCCACTTTCAGGAAGGAAAGTGGAGAACTACATTGTGTTTGGGCCTATTCGCACCCACACCTCCTTTTCTGTTCTGTTCCTATCAAGGGAGTTCAACTGATTGTGTTCATTCGTGGAGGAATAAAGGAGTGTTGAACTTTAATGGTGTGGGGCTCATTTCCTGACAGACATTGTTCAAGGTGACTCTTGGAGGGAGGATCCAGGTGCACAGCACTGACCTGAAGGTAATACAAGAACGTTGCTTATACCGCACTGACACATGTGGTGGAAGCCAGGCGTGGTGTCCCTGCTCCCTCCCCTCTAAGATACCCCTAGACAAGAGACGAGACAAGAGAAAGAGGGGAGTGAGGAGGCCGCTACACAAGCAAACAGATCACAGGTGAGGATGGTTACCTTTAACCTCCCTGGCTTTGATTATGTCAGATTTTTGATGCTCAAAGCGGTACAATTGTTTTGCATGGAAATTTGGCGTTTTATATAGTAGGCCTGTAATTCTTAGAAATAACACACTTAAATCTGTCCAAACAAGAGTCTAGTAGACATCCCGGGTATGATAAAGTTTGAAACACAAAATCATAAATTATAATATAATAAATAACTATAAATAATTATAACACATAATAATAATAAAAAATATTCAATAATGTTATCAAATCAAAAACACTGAAATTTGCTCAGTTGCAGAATTGTCGCTGTCGCTGAAAAGTTTTTGTGTCATCATTCATATTTTCTGAAAAATGGCCAAGAAATCATAAATTCTGCCAGGGTATGTAAACTTATGAGCACAACTGTATCTCCCCAATCACTACACCCTGCCTTGGCTAATATTTCCAAAGCTTATTTCAACCCCCCTCACCATGTTCCAAAAGTACTGTGTGTGCGTACAAGTCAGTGTGTGTGCAGTGATGGTGGTATGAGGATGACTAATGTGCAACTTAAAAAGTAAATAATAAAAGTACATACAATAGGGGTTGATTTACTTAAACTGGAGAATGCTAAATCTGATGCAGCTGTGCATGGTAGCCAATCAGCTTCTAACTTCAGCTTGTTCAGTTAGGCTTTGACAATAAAACCTGGAAGCTGATTGGTTTCTGTGCAGAGATTTTGCTCTCTCCAGTTTTAGTAAATCAACCCCTATGTGGCATCACTAGGCCCAGATGCCTGAAAGATACCCCAGGTATAGGATCTACAACTAATATATTTGTATATTTGTATGTGTTAACTTTTTGAAAGCTCCACATCTTGCATTTTTATCTATGTCAGCAAATTTTCAGGACTACTCTTCCCCTTATGCCGCATACACACGACCGTTTTTAATGTCATTGAAAAAAACAAAGTTTTTCTCGACGCGATTCTTCTCAAGCCTGCCTTGCCTACACACTATCATGAAAAAAAATACTCGAGTAAAGCGCGGTGACATACGAAATATACGACGGCACTATAAAGGGGAAGTTCCATTCGGATGGCGCCACCCTTTGGGCTGCTTTTGCTGATCCTTGTGTTAGTAAAGTTTGGTGAGAGACGATTCGCGCTTTTCAGCCTCGTGCTCTTCAGTCCATTACAGCGTGAGGAATGTGCTATCTCCAATATGAACACTAGTTTTCCCAGAACGAGCGCCCCCGTCTCATCACTTGCTTCTGAGCATGCGCGGTTTTTTCACGTCATTAAAGCCTACACACGGCCGTTTTTCATGATGAGAAAAACAACGACGTGAAAAACGACGAGAAAAATGAGAGCATGTTCCAAATTTTTAATGCCCATTTTTCACGTCATGAAAAATGCTCTGGAGCCCACACACGATCGTTTTTAATGACCAAATAAAAAAATGGCATTTTTCTCGTCATGAAAAATGGTCGTGTGTACGCAGCATTAGCCTACTTACCAGAATGCTAATAATGGGAGAATTTTTTTTTTAATTTACCAAGAATCACTGGGTAATCAGTAAAACTGCTGGAGCTCTTGGTGTCCAACCATGTTAACTAAAGTTAGTCCACCCCAATGTGAAGACATCAATGCTAGCCACTCACGAATTGGATATCGGGCAAATCCAGCTGAATAGGATGAAATTTGAGCTGTGTGTGGCAACACCGTTTCTGACAAACCTCGAATGAAAAATCAAAGGTGGAAAATTTTCGACCATTCAGTGACTGCATTCAATCAGATCTAGTCTCTGTTCGGGTATTTTGACAGTTGTGGGTGTCAAGAGCTGTCAGAATACCATTAGCCAGCAAGGGCGTGTTATATTTCTAATATCTAAAATTTATTTTGGCTATATAATACACAGTTGAGACTATGAAATTCAATCCATGCTGTTTATCGTTATTTATTGATTTCTCTCGTTCAGCCCACGGGGCTGAACGAGAGAAATTGAAATGTGTGTGTCTAGCCTAAGTTTAGCACTAATGTTACCAGTGATCGAAAAGAGCAAGGGCCGTAAATAGGGGGGAAGCTGGGAGAAGGGTGACTTATCCTTCTCCTTCCAGCTCGAACATACAATGGGATAGAGGGATGTCAAGGATTAGTGATGAGCCGAACACCCCCGGGTTCGGTTCTCACCAGAACCCGCGAACGGACCGAAAGTTCGAACGAACATTAGAACCCTATTAAATACAATGGATGCGAACGTTCGAATTCTAAAGTGCTAATTATAACAACTATTATGCATGTTATTGTCCTAAAAAGGGTTTGGGAACCCGGGTTCTGCACCAGGGGACATGTATCAATGCAAAAAGAAGTTTTAAAAACGGTCGTTTTTCGGGAGCAGTCATTTTAATGATGCATAAAGTGAAAAAAAAAAAGTCAAATATTCCTTTAAATATCGTACCTGGGGGGTGTCTAAAGTATGCCTGTGAAGTGCCACGTGTTTCCCGTGTTTAGAACTGTCCCTGCACAAAATGACACTTCTAAAGGAAAAAAAAGCCATTTAAAACTGCTTGCGGCTTTAATGTAATGTCTGGTCCCGGTAATATGGATGAAATTCTTTAAGAAAAATGGCATAGCTACCCCATGACCCCCCCCCTACCCCAGCCCATTACCAGCCCCTTTGGGTCTTGTATGGATATTAAGGGGAACCCCGCACATAAAATAAAAAAGGCCCTATATACTCTGAACAGCCCTATACAGGCGGTGCATACAAGACAGGGACTGTAGGTTTGTTCTTATGTAGAGTCTGTTTGTAATTTTGAACAGGTACATTGTTGAAGTGTAGCTCCAGACCAAAAATCTATTTTTAAACTTTTTGGAAAACATAGGTAAGGGTTATCACCCCTGTAACATTTGTTTTGCTGTCTGTGCCCCTGTTCAGAACATTTCACCTCACTTTCCGTCCCAATGACAACTGTTTTTGAAATGTGGTGTTTTTCTTGAAACAAGGATTGCTGATAAAGCATCAGTACAGAGGAGACACCTTTCTCCCATATTTATTCTTACAGGAGAGAATTTTCCTTCCTAGTGGTAGATTTCCTCTCACTTCCTGTTGTCTTCTTGCGTTTGCAAGTAGGAGTCGTTTGTAAGTTGGATGTTTGAAAGTAGGGACCTGCCGTATATACTCTGCAGAAATAGGCCCCTTAGTTGTTGGTGTTGGCACAACACTGTAAGCACTCACAGTTACTCTTGGTTGGTGCTGGAACGCCCTGCTGTCAACTATTATATCAGGAATTTTAATTACATATAATTGTTGAACAGTGGTAGTAAAAATTGGGCCTTTGATGGTGGTGCTGGTGCCACAACACTGTAAGCCCTGACAGTTACTCTTGGTGGGTGCAGCAATGGGCCCTGCTGTGAATTATTAGATCAAGAATTGTAATTACATGCCCCTGTTGAACAGGGGCTGAAAAATTGGGCCTTAGGCACTGGTGGCACAACACTGCAACCCCTCACAGATACTGTACTTGGAGCACAGCAATGAGCCCTGTTGCAAAGTATTGCTTCAAAAATTGTAATGACACGCCCCTGTTAAACAGGGGCTGAAAAATTGGGCCTTAGGCACTGGTGGCACAACACTGCAACTCCTCACAGATACTGTACTTGGAGCACACCAATGAGCCCTGTTGCAAAGTATTGCTTCAAAAATTGTAATGACACGCCCCTGTTAAACAGGGGCTGAAAAATTGGGCCTTAGGCACTGGTGGCACAACACTGCAACTCCTCACAGATACTGTACTTGGAGCACAGCAATG
Source organism: Rana muscosa (assembly GCA_029206835.1). Taxonomy (NCBI): domain Eukaryota; kingdom Metazoa; phylum Chordata; class Amphibia; order Anura; family Ranidae; genus Rana; species Rana muscosa. The sequence goes on along the minus strand of CM055121.1, from coordinate 210,636,763 downwards.
AGCCCTGTTGCAAAGTATTGCTTCAAAAATTGTAATTACACGCCCCTGTTAAACAGGGGCTGAAAAATTGGGCGTTAGGCACTGGTGGCGGCACCCATAAACAAAAATGATCTTACAAGCTATCATCATCAATCGTATCATTGAGGACTCGGAGGAGGAGGATAGCCAGTCAACATAACAGCACAGGCACTCAGCATCAGCATCAGTCTTGAAGGGATGTGACATGTTAAAATCAATTAGTCTGTTATATCAGCATCAGGTGTGTGGTAGCTGGTGGTGATCCAAGACTGGTTCATCTTGATGAAAGTCAGTCGATCAACCGAGTCGGTGGACAGGCGCACCCTGTGATCCGTGACAAATCCTCCAGCAGCACTGAATGTGCGTTCCGAAAGAACGCTGGATGCAGGACAGGCCAGTAGCTCAATTGCATACTGTGCAAGCTCTGGCCAGTGATCCATCCTCAAGACCCAGTAAGCCAGAGGATTTTCGGTGGGGAAGGTGTCCAAGTCTGACCTTGCCCCTAGATATTCCTGCACCATGTTTATCAGACGCTGGCGATGGTTGCTGGAACCGATCATACTTTGGGGCTGCGGACTAAAGAATTGTCTGAACGCATCGGTCAGACGGCCACCTTCCCCACCGCTCCTTCTTTGACTGGCCGAAGCCTCAGCAACTCGTTGTCCAGGACCAGGAGTTTGCAACCTCCCAGTCTCTGGGAACGCGTTGCACAGACCTTTCTGCAAGGCCTCCCGGAGTTGTCTCATCCTCTGCTCCCTCTGCGACGGTAACATAAGGTCCGCAACCTTACCCTTGTACCGTGGATCAAGGAGAGTGGCCAGCCAGTAATGGTCCCTCTCCTTGATCCGAAGAATACGAGGATCCTTCCGCAGACTTTGCAGGATCAGGGAGGCCATGCAGCGTAGGTTTGCTGAGGCATTCGCTCCGGAGTCCTCTGGGTCACTAAGGACGACATGATCCGCAGCCACCTCCTCCCAGCCACGTACAAGTCCACTGGTTTCTTGGGACTGTAAATCATCCCTAAAAGACTGCTGCTGATGATGCTGAGTGCCAGCCTCCACCTCCATGCTGACACAATCCTCCTCCTCCTCCTCCTCCTCCTCCTCCTCCTCCTCCTCTTCCTGTGCGATGGGTGGGACAGAAGGAACACTGTCTGGGTAAAGGGGGCCTTGAGAGGCAAGGAAGTCCTCCTCTTCCTGCCTCTGTTCTGCCTCAAGTGCCCTGTCCATTATTCCATGCAGCGTGTGCTCCAACAGGTGGACAAGAGGTACAGTGTCACTGATGCATGCACTGTCACTGCTCACCATCCTCGTGGCCTCCTCAAATGGTGCCAGGACAGTGCATGCATCCCTGATCATGCCCCACTGGCGTGGAGAAAAAAAACCAAGCTCCCCTGACCCTGTCCTGGTGCCGTAGTCGCACAGGTACTCATTGATGGCCCTCTGCTGCGTGTGCAGCCGCTGCAGCATGGCCAACGTTGAGTTCCACCTGGTGGGCATGTCACATATAAGGCGGTTCTTGGGCAGGTTCAACTCCTTTTGCAGCTCAGCCAGGCGAGCACTGGCATTATAAGATCTGCGGAAATGCACACAGACTTTCCTGGCCTGCCTCAGGACATCCTGTAAGCCCGGGTACCTGCCCAAGAAGCGCTGCACCACCAGGTTAAGGACGTGAGCCACACAGGGCACATGGGTCAGTTGTCCCTGTCGGAGGGCGGAGAGGAGGTTGGTGCCATTGTCGCAAACCACCATTCCTGGCTTAAGCTGGCGTGGCGTCAACCACCTCTCGGCCTGGCCCTGCAGAGCAGACAGGACCTCTGCCCCAGTGTGGCTTCTGTCCCCCAAACACACCAGCGCAAGCACGGCATGGCATCTTTTTGCCTGCGTACTTGCGTAGCCCCGTGAACGGCTACGGAGCACCGCTGGTTCATAGGACAAACCACAGGAAGAGGCCATGGAGGAAGAAGAAGAGGAGGGGGTGGAGGAGAGAGGTGTGTCACAACCAGTAGTAGCATTTTGGAGGCGTGGCGGTGGGACAACCTCCAACACTACTGCACCTTGTCCTGAATCCTTCCCAGCTGCCAAAAGAGTGACCCAATGGGCCGTGAAAGAAAGGTAACGTCCCTGTCCATGCCTGCTGGACCATGAGTCAGCGGTAATATGCACCTTACCGCTGACCGCCCTGTCCAGCGAGGCCAAGACATTGCCTTCCACATGCCGGTAGAGAGCCGGAATAGCCTTCCGTGAGAAAAAGTGGCGTTTGGGAACCTGCCACTGAGGAACTGCACATTGCACAAACTCACGGAAGGGGGCCGAGTCTACCAACTGAAAAGGCAGCAGTTGAAGCGCTAGCAATTTAGCCAAGCTAGCATTCAACCGCTGGGCATGTGGATGGCTGGGAGTGAACTTCTTTCGACGGTCCAGCAGCTGGGGCAGGGAAATTTGCCTGCTAGAATCGGACGTCGGTGTACTGCTAGCAGAGTGGGCGCAAGTACTTGGCTGTGACACACCTAATTCTACACCTTCATTCCTCTCAGTGCATGTTTCAGAGAGGACTGAAGTTATAGTGGGGTTGGAGATCCCAGCTGATGCGGTGCAAGGAGAGGTCCGCTTTGTTCTTTGGTGTGGGTCTTTGAGGTAGGCTTGCCAACGAGCTGCATGGCAGGTCAACATATGTCTGGTCAGGCATGTGGTACCCAAGCGGCTGATGTTTTGGCCACGCGATATACGCTTGAGACATATGTTGCAAACAGCAGCTGTGCGATCTGATGCACTAGCCTCAAAAAAGGCCCACACCAAAGAACTTTTTGAATGACGGGCAGAGGCAGCGCCCTGCACAGGCGGAGCTCTGCGGTGTGATTCCGTCGGTGTACTGCCCTTACGCTGGCCACCAAAGGGCATCCTGCCTCGTTGGAGATGTGCCTCCTCCTCATCCTCCTCCTCCTCCTCTCTCCTATTAGGCACCCACGTGGAGTCAGTGACCTCATCATCCCCTCCCTCCTCATCACTGGAGCCAATCTGGCAGTATGCTGCAGCTGCTGGAACATGACTGCCAGATTGGTGTCCTTCTTGAGCATCCCCTCTGTCTGCTCTCACGCTACTGCCTTCCTCTAGCTGGGTTTCATCATCAGACCCTTCGAAACGCTGGGCATCCTCCTGGAGCATGTACCCAACACTGTGCTGAAACAGTTCGGGGGACTCCTCAGGAGGAGGACATGGTGGGTCTAGGGAAGGAGTGACTGATGATTTGTCTGACATTGATACCAGGGAAGACGACGCTTTGGCAGCTGCTTTTCCAGTACCCTGAGCCTGGGTGAGAGAGGATGAGGAGGAGGAGGAGGGCTTGGTCATCCACTCTACCAAGTCTTCGGCATGATGTGGCTCAACATGTCCAGCTGCCGAAAAGAAGGACAAGCGTGTCCCATGGCCATGTGCTGATGACAATGCACCGCGTCCACGACCAGCACTGTTGCCCCCAGACACAGAGCCTGCTTGCCCTCTTTTATTGCCTCCTGACTGTCTGCCTCTCCTTGTTTGCCTTCCAGACATTCTAATAGATGGCCTGCAGGGAGATGGGAAAAAAGCAATAAGGGCTACCTTCAGGTGTCCTTCTCTGTCCCTTGAAACAAGGACTTTCACAGTGAAAGAAACTGACACTCTCCCTACCTACAGTTTTCTGTCCCTAGAAAAAATGTTTTTTTTAATCACAATATAGCACAAGGACAATTCACTCACTGTCCTTACAGGTCCCTGGAAACAAGGACTTGCAGAGTGAAAGAAAAAAAACACTCTCCCTACCTACAGTTTTCTGTCCCTAGAAAAAATGTTTTTTTTAATCACAATATAGCACAAGGACAATTCACTCACTGTCCTTACAGGTCCCTGGAAACAAGGACTTGCAGAGTGAAAGAAAAAAAACACTCTCCCTACCTACAGTTTTCTGTCCCTAGAAAAAATGTTTTTTTTAATCACAATATAGCACAAGGACAATTCACTCACTGTCCTTCCAGGTCCCTGGAAACAAGGACTTGCAGAGTGAAATAAACTGACACTCTCCCTACCTACAGTTTTCTGTCCCTAGAATAAATGTTTTTTTTAAGCACAATATAGCACAAGGAGAATTCACTCACTGTCCTTCCAGGTCCCTGGAAACAAGGACTTGCAGAGTGAAAGAAAAAAAACACTCTCCCTACCTACAGTTTTCTGTCCCTAGAAAAAATGTTTTTTTTAATCACAATATAGCACAAGGACAATTCACTCACTGTCCTTCCAGGTCCCTGGAAACAAGGACTTGCAGAGTGAAATAAACTGACACTCTCCCTACCTACAGTTTTCTGTCCCTAGAATAAATGTTTTTTTTAAGCACAATATAGCACAAGGACAATTCACTCACTGTCCTTACAGGTCCCTGGAAACAAGGACTTGCAGAGTGAAAGAAAAAAAACACTCTCCCTACCTACAGTTTTCTGTCCCTAGAAAAAATGTTTTTTTTAATCACAATATAGCACAAGGACAATTCACTCACTGTCCTTACAGGTCCCTGGAAACAAGGACTTGCAGAGTGAAAGAAAAAAAACACTCTCCCTACCTACAGTTTTCTGTCCCTAGAAAAAATGTTTTTTTTAATCACAATATAGCACAAGGACAATTCACTCACTGTCCTTCCAGGTCCCTGGAAACAAGGACTTGCAGAGTGAAATAAACTGACACTCTCCCTACCTACAGTTTTCTGTCCCTAGAATAAATGTTTTTTTTAAGCACAATATAGCACAAGGACAATTCACTCACTGTCCTTACAGGTCCCTGGAAACAAGGACTTGCAGAGTGAAAGAAAAAAAACACTCTCCCTACCTACAGTTTTCTGTCCCTAGAAAAAATGTTTTTTTTAATCACAATATAGCACAAGGACAATTCACTCACTGTCCTTACAGGTCCCTGGAAACAAGGACTTGCAGAGTGAAATAAACTGACACTCTCCCTACCTACAGTTTTCTGTCCCTAGAATAAATGTTTTTTTTAAGCACAATATAGCACAAGGAGAATTCACTCACTGTCCTTCCAGGTCCCTGGAAACAAGGACTTGCAGAGTGAAAGAAAAAAAACACTCTCCCTACCTACAGTTTTCTGTCCCTAGAAAAAATGTTTTTTTTAATCACAATATAGCACAAGGACAATTCACTCACTGTCCTTCCAGGTCCCTGGAAACAAGGACTTGCAGAGTGAAATAAACTGACACTCTCCCTACCTACAGTTTTCTGTCCCTAGAATAAATGTTTTTTTTAAGCACAATATAGCACAAGGACAATTCACTCACTGTCCTTACAGGTCCCTGGAAACAAGGACTTGCAGAGTGAAAGAAAAAAAACACTCTCCCTACCTACAGTTTTCTGTCCCTAGAAAAAATGTTTTTTTTAATCACAATATAGCACAAGGACAATTCACTCACTGTCCTTACAGGTCCCTGGAAACAAGGACTTGCAGAGTGAAAGAAAAAAAACACTCTCCCTACCTACAGTTTTCTGTCCCTAGAAAAAATGTTTTTTTTAATCACAATATAACACAAGGACAATTCACTCACTGTCCTTCCAGGTCCCTGGAAACAAGGACTTGCAGAGTGAAATAAACTGACACTCTCCCTACCTACAGTTTTCTGTCCCTAGAATAAATGTTTTTTTTAAGCACAATATAGCACAAGGACAATTCACTCACTGTCCTTACAGGTCCCTGGAAACAAGGACTTGCAGAGTGAAAGAAAAAAAACACTCTCCCTACCTACAGTTTTCTGTCCCTAGAAAAAATGTTTTTTTTAATCACAATATAGCACAAGGACAATTCACTCACTGTCCTTACAGGTCCCTGGAAACAAGGACTTGCAGAGTGAAATAAACTGACACTCTCCCTACCTACAGTTTTCTGTCCCTAGAATAAATGTTTTTTTTAAGCACAATATAGCACAAGGAGAATTCACTCACTGTCCTTCCAGGTCCCTGGAAACAAGGACTTGCAGAGTGAAAGAAAAAAAACACTCTCCCTACCTACAGTTTTCTGTCCCTAGAAAAAATGTTTTTTTTAATCACAATATAGCACAAGGACAATTCACTCACTGTCCTTCCAGGTCCCTGGAAACAAGGACTTGCAGAGTGAAATAAACTGACACTCTCCCTACCTACAGTTTTCTGTCCCTAGAATAAATGTTTTTTTTAAGCACAATATAGCACAAGGAGAATTCACTCACTGTCCTTCCAGGTCCCTGGAAACAAGGACTTGCAGAGTGAAAGAAAAAAAACACTCTCCCTACCTACAGTTTTCTGTCCCTAGAAAAAATGTTTTTTTTAATCACAATATAGCACAAGGACAATTCACTCACTGTCCTTCCAGGTCCCTGGAAACAAGGACTTGCAGAGTGAAATAAACTGACACTCTCCCTACCTACAGTTTTCTGTCCCTAGAATAAATGTTTTTTTTAAGCACAATATAGCACAAGGACAATTCACTCACTGTCCTTACAGGTCCCTGGAAACAAGGACTTGCAGAGTGAAAGAAAAAAAACACTCTCCCTACCTACAGTTTTCTGTCCCTAGAAAAAATGTTTTTTTTAATCACAATATAGCACAAGGACAATTCACTCACTGTCCTTACAGGTCCCTGGAAACAAGGACTTGCAGAGTGAAAGAAAAAAAACACTCTCCCTACCTACAGTTTTCTGTCCCTAGAAAAAATGTTTTTTTTAATCACAATATAACACAAGGACAATTCACTCACTGTCCTTCCAGGTCCCTGGAAACAAGGACTTGCAGAGTGAAATAAACTGACACTCTCCCTACCTACAGTTTTCTGTCCCTAGAATAAATGTTTTTTTTAAGCACAATATAGCACAAGGACAATTCACTCACTGTCCTTACAGGTCCCTGGAAACAAGGACTTGCAGAGTGAAAGAAAAAAAACACTCTCCCTACCTACAGTTTTCTGTCCCTAGAAAAAATGTTTTTTTTAATCACAATATAGCACAAGGACAATTCACTCACTGTCCTTACAGGTCCCTGGAAACAAGGACTTGCAGAGTGAAATAAACTGACACTCTCCCTACCTACAGTTTTCTGTCCCTAGAATAAATGTTTTTTTTAATCACAATATAGCACAAGGACAATTCACTCACTGTCCTTCCAGGTCCCTGGAAACAAGGACTTGCAGAGTGAAATAAACTGACACTCTCCCTACCTACAGTTTTCTGTCCCTAGAATAAATGTTTTTTTTAAGCACAATATAGCACAAGGAGAATTCACTCACTGTCCTTCCAGGTCCCTGGAAACAAGGACTTGCAGAGTGAAAGAAAAAAAACACTCTCCCTACCTACAGTTTTCTGTCCCTAGAAAAAATGTTTTTTTTAATCACAATATAGCACAAGGACAATTCACTCACTGTCCTTCCAGGTCCCTGGAAACAAGGACTTGCAGAGTGAAATAAACTGACACTCTCCCTACCTACAGTTTTCTGTCCCTAGAATAAATGTTTTTTTTAAGCACAATATAGCACAAGGACAATTCACTCACTGTCCTTACAGGTCCCTGGAAACAAGGACTTGCAGAGTGAAAGAAAAAAAACACTCTCCCTACCTACAGTTTTCTGTCCCTAGAAAAAATGTTTTTTTTAATCACAATATAGCACAAGGACAATTCACTCACTGTCCTTACAGGTCCCTGGAAACAAGGACTTGCAGAGTGAAATAAACTGACACTCTCCCTACCTACAGTTTTCTGTCCCTAGAATAAATGTTTTTTTTAAGCACAATATAGCACAAGGACAATTCACTCACTGTCCTTACAGGTCCCTGGAAACAAGGACTTGCAGAGTGAAAGAAAAAAAACACTCTCCCTACCTACAGTTTTCTGTCCCTAGAAAAAATGTTTTTTTTAATCACAATATAGCACAAGGACAATTCACTCACTGTCCTTACAGGTCCCTGGAAACAAGGACTTGCAGAGTGAAATAAACTGACACTCTCCCTACCTACAGTTTTCTGTCCCTAGAATAAATGTTTTTTTTAAGCACAATATAGCACAAGGAGAATTCACTCACTGTCCTTCCAGGTCCCTGGAAACAAGGACTTGCAGAGTGAAAGAAAAAAAACACTCTCCCTACCTACAGTTTTCTGTCCCTAGAAAAAATGTTTTTTTTAATCACAATATAGCACAAGGACAATTCACTCACTGTCCTTCCAGGTCCCTGGAAACAAGGACTTGCAGAGTGAAATAAACTGACACTCTCCCTACCTACAGTTTTCTGTCCCTAGAATAAATGTTTTTTTTAAGCACAATATAGCACAAGGACAATTCACTCACTGTCCTTACAGGTCCCTGGAAACAAGGACTTGCAGAGTGAAAGAAAAAAAACACTCTCCCTACCTACAGTTTTCTGTCCCTAGAAAAAATGTTTTTTTTAATCACAATATAGCACAAGGACAATTCACTCACTGTCCTTACAGGTCCCTGGAAACAAGGACTTGCAGAGTGAAAGAAAAAAAACACTCTCCCTACCTACAGTTTTCTGTCCCTAGAAAAAATGTTTTTTTTAATCACAATATAACACAAGGACAATTCACTCACTGTCCTTCCAGGTCCCTGGAAACAAGGACTTGCAGAGTGAAATAAACTGACACTCTCCCTACCTACAGTTTTCTGTCCCTAGAATAAATGTTTTTTTTAAGCACAATATAGCACAAGGACAATTCACTCACTGTCCTTACAGGTCCCTGGAAACAAGGACTTGCAGAGTGAAAGAAAAAAAACACTCTCCCTACCTACAGTTTTCTGTCCCTAGAAAAAATGTTTTTTTTAATCACAATATAGCACAAGGACAATTCACTCACTGTCCTTACAGGTCCCTGGAAACAAGGACTTGCAGAGTGAAATAAACTGACACTCTCCCTACCTACAGTTTTCTGTCCCTAGAATAAATGTTTTTTTTAATCACAATATAGCACAAGGACAATTCACTCACTGTCCTTCCAGGTCCCTGGAAACAAGGACTTGCAGAGTGAAATAAACTGACACTCTCCCTACCTACAGTTTTCTGTCCCTAGAATAAATGTTTTTTTTAAGCACAATATAGCACAAGGAGAATTCACTCACTGTCCTTCCAGGTCCCTGGAAACAAGGACTTGCAGAGTGAAAGAAAAAAAACACTCTCCCTACCTACAGTTTTCTGTCCCTAGAAAAAATGTTTTTTTTAATCACAATATAGCACAAGGACAATTCACTCACTGTCCTTCCAGGTCCCTGGAAACAAGGACTTGCAGAGTGAAATAAACTGACACTCTCCCTACCTACAGTTTTCTGTCCCTAGAATAAATGTTTTTTTTAAGCACAATATAGCACAAGGACAATTCACTCACTGTCCTTACAGGTCCCTGGAAACAAGGACTTGCAGAGTGAAAGAAAAAAAACACTCTCCCTACCTACAGTTTTCTGTCCCTAGAAAAAATGTTTTTTTTAATCACAATATAGCACAAGGACAATTCACTCACTGTCCTTACAGGTCCCTGGAAACAAGGACTTGCAGAGTGAAATAAACTGACACTCTCCCTACCTACAGTTTTCTGTCCCTAGAATAAATGTTTTTTTTAAGCACAATATAGCACAAGGACAATTCACTCACTGTCCTTACAGGTCCCTGGAAACAAGGACTTGCAGAGTGAAAGAAAAAAAACACTCTCCCTACCTACAGTTTTCTGTCCCTAGAAAAAATGTTTTTTTTAATCACAATATAGCACAAGGACAATTCACTCACTGTCCTTACAGGTCCCTGGAAACAAGGACTTGCAGAGTGAAAGAAAAAAAACACTCTCCCTACCTACAGTTTTCTGTCCCTAGAAAAAATGTTTTTTTTAATCACAATATAACACAAGGACAATTCACTCACTGTCCTTCCAGGTCCCTGGAAACAAGGACTTGCAGAGTGAAATAAACTGACACTCTCCCTACCTACAGTTTTCTGTCCCTAGAATAAATGTTTTTTTTAAGCACAATATAGCACAAGGACAATTCACTCACTGTCCTTACAGGTCCCTGGAAACAAGGACTTGCAGAGTGAAAGAAAAAAAACACTCTCCCTACCTACAGTTTTCTGTCCCTAGAAAAAATGTTTTTTTTAATCACAATATAGCACAAGGACAATTCACTCACTGTCCTTACAGGTCCCTGGAAACAAGGACTTGCAGAGTGAAATAAACTGACACTCTCCCTACCTACAGTTTTCTGTCCCTAGAATAAATGTTTTTTTTAAGCACAATATAGCACAAGGAGAATTCACTCACTGTCCTTCCAGGTCCCTGGAAACAAGGACTTGCAGAGTGAAAGAAAAAAAACACTCTCCCTACCTACAGTTTTCTGTCCCTAGAAAAAATGTTTTTTTTAATCACAATATAGCACAAGGACAATTCACTCACTGTCCTTCCAGGTCCCTGGAAACAAGGACTTGCAGAGTGAAATAAACTGACACTCTCCCTACCTACAGTTTTCTGTCCCTAGAATAAATGTTTTTTTTAAGCACAATATAGCACAAGGACAATTCACTCACTGTCCTTACAGGTCCCTGGAAACAAGGACTTGCAGAGTGAAAGAAAAAAAACACTCTCCCTACCTACAGTTTTCTGTCCCTAGAAAAAATGTTTTTTTTAATCACAATATAGCACAAGGACAATTCACTCACTGTCCTTACAGGTCCCTGGAAACAAGGACTTGCAGAGTGAAAGAAAAAAAACACTCTCCCTACCTACAGTTTTCTGTCCCTAGAAAAAATGTTTTTTTTAATCACAATATAACACAAGGACAATTCACTCACTGTCCTTCCAGGTCCCTGGAAACAAGGACTTGCAGAGTGAAATAAACTGACACTCTCCCTACCTACAGTTTTCTGTCCCTAGAATAAATGTTTTTTTAAGCACAATATAGCACAAGGACAATTCACTCACTGTCCTTACAGGTCCCTGGAAACAAGGACTTGCAGAGTGAAAGAAAAAAAACACTCTCCCTACCTACAGTTTTCTGTCCCTAGAAAAAATGTTTTTTTTAATCACAATATAGCACAAGGACAATTCACTCACTGTCCTTACAGGTCCCTGGAAACAAGGACTTGCAGAGTGAAATAAACTGACACTCTCCCTACCTACAGTTTTCTGTCCCTAGAATAAATGTTTTTTTTAATCACAATATAGCACAAGGACAATTCACTCACTGTCCTTCCAGGTCCCTGGAAACAAGGACTTGCAGAGTGAAATAAACTGACACTCTCCCTACCTACAGTTTTCTGTCCCTAGAATAAATGTTTTTTTTAAGCACAATATAGCACAAGGAGAATTCACTCACTGTCCTTCCAGGTCCCTGGAAACAAGGACTTGCAGAGTGAAAGAAAAAAAACACTCTCCCTACCTACAGTTTTCTGTCCCTAGAAAAAATGTTTTTTTTAATCACAATATAGCACAAGGACAATTCACTCACTGTCCTTCCAGGTCCCTGGAAACAAGGACTTGCAGAGTGAAATAAACTGACACTCTCCCTACCTACAGTTTTCTGTCCCTAGAATAAATGTTTTTTTTAAGCACAATATAGCACAAGGACAATTCACTCACTGTCCTTACAGGTCCCTGGAAACAAGGACTTGCAGAGTGAAAGAAAAAAAACACTCTCCCTACCTACAGTTTTCTGTCCCTAGAAAAAATGTTTTTTTTAATCACAATATAGCACAAGGACAATTCACTCACTGTCCTTACAGGTCCCTGGAAACAAGGACTTGCAGAGTGAAATAAACTGACACTCTCCCTACCTACAGTTTTCTGTCCCTAGAATAAATGTTTTTTTTAAGCACAATATAGCACAAGGAGAATTCACTCACTGTCCTTCCAGGTCCCTGGAAACAAGGACTTGCAGAGTGAAAGAAAAAAAACACTCTCCCTACCTACAGTTTTCTGTCCCTAGAAAAAATGTTTTTTTTAATCACAATATAGCACAAGGACAATTCACTCACTGTCCTTCCAGGTCCCTGGAAACAAGGACTTGCAGAGTGAAATAAACTGACACTCTCCCTACCTACAGTTTTCTGTCCCTAGAATAAATGTTTTTTTTAAGCACAATATAGCACAAGGACAATTCACTCACTGTCCTTACAGGTCCCTGGAAACAAGGACTTGCAGAGTGAAAGAAAAAAAACACTCTCCCTACCTACAGTTTTCTGTCCCTAGAAAAAATGTTTTTTTTAATCACAATATAGCACAAGGACAATTCACTCACTGTCCTTACAGGTCCCTGGAAACAAGGACTTGCAGAGTGAAAGAAAAAAAACACTCTCCCTACCTACAGTTTTCTGTCCCTAGAAAAAATGTTTTTTTTAATCACAATATAACACAAGGACAATTCACTCACTGTCCTTCCAGGTCCCTGGAAACAAGGACTTGCAGAGTGAAATAAACTGACACTCTCCCTACCTACAGTTTTCTGTCCCTAGAATAAATGTTTTTTTAAGCACAATATAGCACAAGGACAATTCACTCACTGTCCTTACAGGTCCCTGGAAACAAGGACTTGCAGAGTGAAAGAAAAAAAACACTCTCCCTACCTACAGTTTTCTGTCCCTAGAAAAAATGTTTTTTTTAATCACAATATAGCACAAGGACAATTCACTCACTGTCCTTACAGGTCCCTGGAAACAAGGACTTGCAGAGTGAAATAAACTGACACTCTCCCTACCTACAGTTTTCTGTCCCTAGAATAAATGTTTTTTTTAATCACAATATAGCACAAGGACAATTCACTCACTGTCCTTCCAGGTCCCTGGAAACAAGGACTTGCAGAGTGAAATAAACTGACACTCTCCCTACCTACAGTTTTCTGTCCCTAGAATAAATGTTTTTTTTAAGCACAATATAGCACAAGGAGAATTCACTCACTGTCCTTCCAGGTCCCTGGAAACAAGGACTTGCAGAGTGAAAGAAAAAAAACACTCTCCCTACCTACAGTTTTCTGTCCCTAGAAAAAATGTTTTTTTTTATCACAATATAGCACAAGGACAATTCACTCACTGTCCTTCCAGGTCCCTGGAAACAAGGACTTGCAGAGTGAAATAAACTGACACTCTCCCTACCTACAGTTTTCTGTCCCTAGAATAAATGTTTTTTTTAAGCACAATATAGCACAAGGACAATTCACTCACTGTCCTTACAGGTCCCTGGAAACAAGGACTTGCAGAGTGAAAGAAAAAAAACACTCTCCCTACCTACAGTTTTCTGTCCCTAGAAAAAATGTTTTTTTTAATCACAATATAGCACAAGGACAATTCACTCACTGTCCTTACAGGTCCCTGGAAACAAGGACTTGCAGAGTGAAAGAAAAAAAACACTCTCCCTACCTACAGTTTTCTGTCCCTAGAAAAAATGTTTTTTTTAATCACAATATAGCACAAGGACAATTCACTCACTGTCCTTCCAGGTCCCTGGAAACAAGGACTTGCAGAGTGAAATAAACTGACACTCTCCCTACCTACAGTTTTCTGTCCCTAGAATAAATGTTTTTTTTAATCACAATATAGCACAAGGACAATTCACTCACTGTCCTTCCAGGTCCCTGGAAACAAGGACTTGCAGAGTGAAATAAACTGACACTCTCCCTACCTACAGTTTTCTGTCCCTAGAAAAAATGTTTTTTTTAATCACAATATAGCACAAGGACAATTCACTCACTGTCCTTACAGGTCCCTGGAAACAAGGACTTGCAGAGTGAAATAAACTGACACTCTCCCTACCTACAGTTTTCTGTCCCTAGAATAAATGTTTTTTTTAAGCACAATATAGCACAAGGAGAATTCACTCACTGTCCTTCCAGGTCCCTGGAAACAAGGACTTGCAGAGTGAAAGAAAAAAAACACTCTCCCTACCTACAGTTTTCTGTCCCTAGAAAAAATGTTTTTTTTAATCACAATATAGCACAAGGACAATTCACTCACTGTCCTTCCAGGTCCCTGGAAACAAGGACTTGCAGAGTGAAATAAACTGACACTCTCCCTACCTACAGTTTTCTGTCCCTAGAATAAATGTTTTTTTTAAGCACAATATAGCACAAGGACAATTCACTCACTGTCCTTACAGGTCCCTGGAAACAAGGACTTGCAGAGTGAAAGAAAAAAAACACTCTCCCTACCTACAGTTTTCTGTCCCTAGAAAAAATGTTTTTTTTAATCACAATATAGCACAAGGACAATTCACTCACTGTCCTTACAGGTCCCTGGAAACAAGGACTTGCAGAGTGAAAGAAAAAAAACACTCTCCCTACCTACAGTTTTCTGTCCCTAGAAAAAATGTTTTTTTTAATCACAATATAACACAAGGACAATTCACTCACTGTCCTTCCAGGTCCCTGGAAACAAGGACTTGCAGAGTGAAATAAACTGACACTCTCCCTACCTACAGTTTTCTGTCCCTAGAATAAATGTTTTTTTTAAGCACAATATAGCACAAGGACAATTCACTCACTGTCCTTACAGGTCCCTGGAAACAAGGACTTGCAGAGTGAAAGAAAAAAAACACTCTCCCTACCTACAGTTTTCTGTCCCTAGAAAAAATGTTTTTTTTAATCACAATATAGCACAAGGACAATTCACTCACTGTCCTTACAGGTCCCTGGAAACAAGGACTTGCAGAGTGAAATAAACTGACACTCTCCCTACCTACAGTTTTCTGTCCCTAGAATAAATGTTTTTTTTAATCACAATATAGCACTAGGACAATTCACTCACTGTCCTTCCAGGTCCCTGGAAACAAGGACTTGCAGAGTGAAATAAACTGACACTCTCCCTACCTACAGTTTTCTGTCCCTAGAATAAATGTTTTTTTTAAGCACAATATAGCACAAGGAGAATTCACTCACTGTCCTTCCAGGTCCCTGGAAACAAGGACTTGCAGAGTGAAAGAAAAAAAACACTCTCCCTACCTACAGTTTTCTGTCCCTAGAAAAAATGTTTTTTTTAATCACAATATAGCACAAGGACAATTCACTCACTGTCCTTCCAGGTCCCTGGAAACAAGGACTTGCAGAGTGAAATAAACTGACACTCTCCCTACCTACAGTTTTCTGTCCCTAGAATAAATGTTTTTTTTAAGCACAATATAGCACAAGGACAATTCACTCACTGTCCTTACAGGTCCCTGGAAACAAGGACTTGCAGAGTGAAAGAAAAAAAACACTCTCCCTACCTACAGTTTTCTGTCCCTAGAAAAAATGTTTTTTTTAATCACAATATAGCACAAGGACAATTCACTCACTGTCCTTACAGGTCCCTGGAAACAAGGACTTGCAGAGTGAAATAAACTGACACTCTCCCTACCTACAGTTTTCTGTCCCTAGAATAAATGTTTTTTTTAAGCACAATATAGCACAAGGAGAATTCACTCACTGTCCTTCCAGGTCCCTGGAAACAAGGACTTGCAGAGTGAAAGAAAAAAAACACTCTCCCTACCTACAGTTTTCTGTCCCTAGAAAAAATGTTTTTTTTAATCACAATATAGCACAAGGACAATTCACTCACTGTCCTTCCAGGTCCCTGGAAACAAGGACTTGCAGAGTGAAATAAACTGACACTCTCCCTACCTACAGTTTTCTGTCCCTAGAAT
The DNA here is from genome assembly GCA_029206835.1 of Rana muscosa. Taxonomy (NCBI): domain Eukaryota; kingdom Metazoa; phylum Chordata; class Amphibia; order Anura; family Ranidae; genus Rana; species Rana muscosa. Next base: position 210,621,091 of record CM055121.1, on the reverse strand, counting down.
AAATGTTTTTTTTAAGCACAATATAGCACAAGGACAATTCACTCACTGTCCTTACAGGTCCCTGGAAACAAGGACTTGCAGAGTGAAAGAAAAAAAACACTCTCCCTACCTACAGTTTTCTGTCCCTAGAAAAAATGTTTTTTTTAATCACAATATAGCACAAGGACAATTCACTCACTGTCCTTACAGGTCCCTGGAAACAAGGACTTGCAGAGTGAAAGAAAAAAAACACTCTCCCTACCTACAGTTTTCTGTCCCTAGAAAAAATGTTTTTTTTAATCACAATATAACACAAGGACAATTCACTCACTGTCCTTCCAGGTCCCTGGAAACAAGGACTTGCAGAGTGAAATAAACTGACACTCTCCCTACCTACAGTTTTCTGTCCCTAGAATAAATGTTTTTTTAAGCACAATATAGCACAAGGACAATTCACTCACTGTCCTTACAGGTCCCTGGAAACAAGGACTTGCAGAGTGAAAGAAAAAAAACACTCTCCCTACCTACAGTTTTCTGTCCCTAGAAAAAATGTTTTTTTTAATCACAATATAGCACAAGGACAATTCACTCACTGTCCTTACAGGTCCCTGGAAACAAGGACTTGCAGAGTGAAATAAACTGACACTCTCCCTACCTACAGTTTTCTGTCCCTAGAATAAATGTTTTTTTTAATCACAATATAGCACAAGGACAATTCACTCACTGTCCTTCCAGGTCCCTGGAAACAAGGACTTGCAGAGTGAAATAAACTGACACTCTCCCTACCTACAGTTTTCTGTCCCTAGAATAAATGTTTTTTTTAAGCACAATATAGCACAAGGAGAATTCACTCACTGTCCTTCCAGGTCCCTGGAAACAAGGACTTGCAGAGTGAAAGAAAAAAAACACTCTCCCTACCTACAGTTTTCTGTCCCTAGAAAAAATGTTTTTTTTTATCACAATATAGCACAAGGACAATTCACTCACTGTCCTTCCAGGTCCCTGGAAACAAGGACTTGCAGAGTGAAATAAACTGACACTCTCCCTACCTACAGTTTTCTGTCCCTAGAATAAATGTTTTTTTTAAGCACAATATAGCACAAGGACAATTCACTCACTGTCCTTACAGGTCCCTGGAAACAAGGACTTGCAGAGTGAAAGAAAAAAAACACTCTCCCTACCTACAGTTTTCTGTCCCTAGAAAAAATGTTTTTTTTAATCACAATATAGCACAAGGACAATTCACTCACTGTCCTTACAGGTCCCTGGAAACAAGGACTTGCAGAGTGAAAGAAAAAAAACACTCTCCCTACCTACAGTTTTCTGTCCCTAGAAAAAAAGTTTTTTTTAATCACAATATAGCACAAGGACAATTCACTCACTGTCCTTCCAGGTCCCTGGAAACAAGGACTTGCAGAGTGAAATAAACTGACACTCTCCCTACCTACAGTTTTCTGTCCCTAGAATAAATGTTTTTTTTAATCACAATATAGCACAAGGACAATTCACTCACTGTCCTTCCAGGTCCCTGGAAACAAGGACTTGCAGAGTGAAATAAACTGACACTCTCCCTACCTACAGTTTTCTGTCCCTAGAATAAATGTTTTTTTTAAGCACAATATAGCACAAGGACAATTCACTCACTGTCCTTACAGGTCCCTGGAAACAAGGACTTGCAGAGTGAAAGAAAAAAAACACTCTCCCTACCTACAGTTTTCTGTCCCTAGAAAAAATGTTTTTTTTAAGCACAATATAGCACAAGGACAATTCACTCACTGTCCTTACAGGTCCCTGGAAACAAGGACTTGCAGAGTGAAAGAAAAAAAACACTCTCCCTACCTACAGTTTTCTGTCCCTAGAAAAAATGTTTTTTTTAATCACAATATAGCACAAGGACAATATACTCACTGTCCTTACAGGTCCCTGGAAACAAGGACTTGCAGAGTGAAAGAAACTGACACTGTCCCTACCTACAGTTTTCTGTCCCTAGAATAAATGTTTTTTTTAAGCACAATATAGCACAAGGAGAATTCACTCACTGTCCTTCCAGGTCCCTGGAAACAAGGACTTGCAGAGTGAAAGAAAAAAAACACTCTCCCTACCTACAGTTTTCTGTCCCTAGAAAAAATGTTTTTTTTTATCACAATATAGCACAAGGACAATTCACTCACTGTCCTTCCAGGTCCCTGGAAACAAGGACTTGCAGAGTGAAATAAACTGACACTCTCCCTACCTACAGTTTTCTGTCCCTAGAATAAATGTTTTTTTTAAGCACAATATAGCACAAGGACAATTCACTCACTGTCCTTCCAGGTCCCTGGAAACAAGGACTTGCAGAGTGAAATAAACTGACACTCTCCCTACCTACAGTTTTCTGTCCCTAGAATAAATGTTTTTTTTAATCACAATATAGCACAAGGACAATTCACTCACTGTCCTTCCAGGTCCCTGGAAACAAGGACTTGCAGAGTGAAATAAACTGACACTCTCCCTACCTACAGTTTTCTGTCCCTAGAATAAATGTTTTTTTTAAGCACAATATAGCACAAGGACAATTCACTCACTGTCCTTACAGGTCCCTGGAAACAAGGACTTGCAGAGTGAAAGAAAAAAAACACTCTCCCTACCTACAGTTTTCTGTCCCTAGAAAAAATGTTTTTTTTAAGCACAATATAGCACAAGGACAATTCACTCACTGTCCTTACAGGTCCCTGGAAACAAGGACTTGCAGAGTGAAAGAAAAAAAACACTCTCCCTACCTACAGTTTTCTGTCCCTAGAAAAAATGTTTTTTTTAATCACAATATAGCACAAGGACAATATACTCACTGTCCTTACAGGTCCCTGGAAACAAGGACTTGCAGAGTGAAAGAAACTGACACTGTCCCTACCTACAGTTTTCTGTCCCTAGAATAAATGTTTTTTTTAAGCACAATATAGCACAAGGAGAATTCACTCACTGTCCTTCCAGGTCCCTGGAAACAAGGACTTGCAGAGTGAAATAAACTGACACTCTCCCTACCTACAGTTTTCTGTCCCTAGAATAAATGTTTTTTTTAAGCACAATATAGCACAAGGACAATTCACTCACTGTCCTTACAGGTCCCTGGAAACAAGGACTTGCAGAGTGAAAGAAACTGACACTCTCCCTACCTACAGTTTTCTGTCCCTAGAATAAATGTTTTTTTAAGCACAATATAGCACAAGGACAATTCACTCACTGTCCTTCCAGGTCCCTGGAAACAAGGACTTGCAGAGTGAAAGAAACTGACACTGTCCCTACCTACAGTTTTCTGTCCCTAGAATAAATGTTTTTTTTAAGCACACTATAGCACAAGCACAAAACACACTGACACTCTCCCTACCTATCCTTCTCTTTCCCTAAACTAAAGGAATCCAGGTTAAGCAAGAAAGAAATAACAGTCACTGTCCCTGCCTATGCTGCTCTATCCCTGCTCCGGAACACACTACACTAGGCCGCCGTGCTGGCGGCCTTTTATAGTGTGGGGCGTGTACTAAACACCCTCAGCAATAATTGGCCACAGGCATCCTGCCTGTGGCCAATCATTGCTCTCCTCGCTGCCGGCGCTGTGATTGGCCAAGCATGCGGGGTCACAGTGCATGCTTGGCCAATCACAGCGCCTGGATGACACTGCGATGGCGTAGTGCATTGTGGGCCGTTCGCGTCACTCGAATTTGGCGCGAACGGCCCAAATCGTTCGATCTTCGTCGAACGATCGAACAGCCGATGTTCGAGTCGAACGTATGTTCGACTCGAACACGAAGCTCATCCCTATCAAGGATGTTGGTCCGCTCTGTGTGGAAGCAGTGGTTTCTCTTCAGCAGTCCTGAGACAGACCTGAACGCTCATGTTCTCTGCTGATTGGAGAGCTTTAGCTTTGACCCAACAGGGGGTGTGTCAGACCTCTACAGGAAGATCGCTGTTCCTCCACACTGAGAGCAAGAGTCTTTCTCTACAGCATGTTAGCAGGGGACAGGATTTTCTACTCAGGCCATGCCTCGTTTCTAAAGAAAATGTACTGTAAAACTTTGAACACCTTTTGTCGTGATAAACCTGGAACTTATGTAGCTGGTTTAAACCAAAGGTTCACTTGGGCTTTACCCAAAAGTTAAACAGTAAAAGACTCAGTTTTGTGTTCTTGCTGGTTATTTCAGACATAGTCACAGCCCTATGTATTTTAAGACCTAGACCCATTAAATCTGCAATGAATCAACCCAGATGTGCTATATGTCATCCCAAGGGGCCATTCATTACATCTGAATGAACTATTGCATTCCAGGGCTTAAAGCTATATGGACAAAATACAGTGACCTGTCTCCCACCACACCGACTCTATCTCACTCTAAAGCAGCAAGCCTGTGAAACTGACCTTCACTTCATCCTTTATGACATCACCCCGTGACACATTGCAATCAGACAAAATTATGCTCACAAAAGCCAATTCATTATGGAATTATTAAATGATTTAACCCTAGAGCCCCAACTTCCTTTCTGAGAGCTCTTTCATACTCAGAGAGAAGTTAAGTAAACTGATTTGTGAATCGTGTTTGCCTACGGAAATGTAATTTCAAGTAATTTTCGAGTGAGCTGATGGGCGCGCATGTGGAAGTAACTGAGAAAATTATTTAGTTTGAGGATTTGCTGTTTGCTATAAACGGAGATGGATTATTGAAAGGGTCTCTAATCCTATATAAATCACATAAATGGAGCTATTATTTTCTGAGTTCAAAAAACAAGCCGTGGAATATGCTTCGGGAGTTTGATCAGAATAATAAAAACGAAGGAGACATTAGATATTTTTTTAAAACACAGTGCTTTACGTAATTAACTCTGATCATCTATGGTCTGGCCATATTTTGAATTGCTATTTCTATTATCATGCCGGTCATTTTAGATTTAATTTAAATTTTGAAGGTACATCTCAGAGTTACAGGGTTTTATACTTAAAATAAACCCATTAACTAAAATCTCATCTAAACTTTAACTTTTATTATTATTATTATTATACAGGAGCTTTACAATATAAAGGGAGGTAGTACAATTACAATACATTTCAATACAGAAGGAATAGGAGGGCCCTGCTCAGAGGCAGCTCTAGGCTTTGTGAGGCCTTAGGCAAAATTCAGACATGAGGCCCCACTCACATCCCCAATATGGGAAAAAAAATTCAAGCAAGAAAAATGGCTGCAGAAAGATGCACGGATCTAGGACACAGGTGATCAGTACCCTCCTCACCCATCAGATATATGCAGCCAATATAACATCTGGGACCCAGCAAGGTGACAGCAGGGAACAGAAAACACAGGGCAGCGCCGGAGGTGGTGGCAATACATCCTGGTGATTAATCACAGGCAAATTAGACGGCCGCGAGCCCCCTGTGAGTGCGAGGCCTTAGGCGACCGCCTAATTTGCCTAATTAAAGAGCCGCCTCTGGCCCTGCTCATAGAGCTTACAATCTAACAAGAGGGGGAGGTGGTAAAAAGGTAGTAGCTGCGGGGGATGATCTGATGAAGGTGGTCCAAATACAGTTATTAGGTGGATGTGGGGTAGGCGTCCCTAAATAAATTAGTTTTTAAGGCTTGCCTAAAAGCGGACAGGGTAGGAGCTAACCAGACATACTGGAGTAGTGAGTTCCAGATGATGGGAAACATTCTCGATCAGTCCTGCAGGCAAGCATGGGAGGAGGCAACACGGGAGCTAGACAGCAAGATATCTTGGGAGGAGTGGGGTGGACGGTTTCGGCACTTTTTCATGATTTCCCTTTAAGTCACTCCTCTCGTCTACCTCTCCCCTTCCCTAGCATCCCTCAAAAGCCTTATGTTCACCTACCCATGCTCCTGTAAAATTCCTGCTGGGTGGCTTCTATTTGCCATTTCAAAATTGTTTAGACCCACAGGGAACGACACAGCTCCAACTTTCTGCTTGATCCCTCATTTCTAAGCACGAGTGGAAAAACTCATTCTTTCCCATGAGGAGGCTGTCCATTCTTAGGACACATACTAGATGGCCTCTCTGTAGAAATATTTTTTTTCCCCCCACAAATATGGAGCAGAAGTGAGGTGCTAACAGAAGAGATTGCGGTGTTAGCCATGCAGTTACTCATTTTATGATGTGGATCTGGCAGGGCTTCAAAAGGTGAGAATACGACTTTTGGTAGGTGCTTGGAATGGGGTTAACCTAAAGGGGAACATTGTAAAAGTATATTTATCCCTTAAACCCCATTCTTACATTTACCCTAACCCTATATAAAGTATATTTAAACCCTTAAAATAAACTTCTCTTATTTGGTCTTGTAAATATCCCATTGAAAGTGTTTTGCTATATCTGTTACACAAGTGCACAGCTGATAACTTCCTAGGTTCTCTGCCTCTGCTGACTGTTATCAGTTTTACTGTTCCCAGTTCTCCCTAAGGAATACAGAAACCTGCACCTCTAATTTTTGGAGAAGAAGTGAGGGGGAGATTGCTATGGTCCCGTCCTGTGTCTGTTGTCCTGATACAGTAGTATAACTGAGTGTTAGGGCCTAGTACACACGACCGAAAATCTCGTAAAAAAACCTGTCGATTTTCTCAACGAGATTCTTGTCAAGCTTTCCTTGCATACACACTGTCAATTCCAGATCTCGTCGTTGTAAAGCGTGGTGACGTACAACACGTACAACGGCAGTATAAAGGGGAAGTTCGATTCCAATGGCGCCACCCCTTGGGCTGCTTTTGCTGATCTCGTGTTACCGCGTGTTAGTAAAAGTTTGGGGAGAGACGATTCGCGCTTTTCAGTCTTCATGCTTTTCAGTCCATTACAGCGTGACGAATGTGCTATCTCCATTACGAACGCTAGTTTTGCCAGAAGGAGCGCTCCCGTCTCATACTTGATTCTGAGCATGCGCGATTTTTTAAGACTCAGAAAAGCATACACACGACCGGTTTTCTCGTCGGGAAACAGGCCGACGAGAATTCCGACGAGAAAAACGAGAATCCTGACGGGAAACTAGAGAGCAGGTTCTCTATTTTTCTCGTTGAGATTCCCGGCAGTTTTCTCGCCGAAAAACCTTACAAGCGAACGGTTTTCTCGGCAAGAAAGCTCTCCCAGCAGTTTTCTTGTCGTTTCTTGATGAGAAAACCGGTCGTGTGTACGAGGCTTTATCAGCCTAGAACAGGATTAATGCAGTGACATTTAGGGACCAATAATTTTTATTTTTGGGCTCAGGTATGCTTTAATACAGTTAAAGTGTATTTAAAGCCAGAAAACAAATATGTAATATATTGCAGATTACAAGTCCTTAGATGTGGCGATTGCATAAGTATTTTCTCAAACCTGCCATTAGCATAAATAAAGACATTTATTTTGAGTCAGTCCTTAGGAAGGCAAAACAACTGATGGTAGATAGCAGTCCATAGAGTAAGCTATAGGCAGGGCCGTTTGAGGGAATTTGGGGGCCCCAAGCAACAATTAAATTTTAAAGTTGAGAATGGGGGGGGGGTGCTGCCGCGGGACATTTCCATTCTTTTTCACAGACACCAGGACACTTGTTGAGCGGGGCTTGGGGGCCGTTTGCGGGAGGGGGGCCCGTTCGCGGGAGGAGGGGCGATCGCATAGTATTACAGTGGAAATGCGGGGGAGGGTGTCTTCCCTTCGCCACCCGTGCTGTCTCCTCGAGTCCTCTAGCTGTGCTGCCCTCTGCTGCCAGCTGCTTGGTTTGCCTGTCCTGTTCCGACGGCCCTGCCTATAGGTGTCAATATAGCATAAAAAGCAAGGAATCACATATGCTGTAAACATCCAAACAGTCCAGTAGAGTAACACCACAGTGCTTGAAAAACAGGAGTGACCACCACCATAAGTAAAAATGGCTGCTTACCAGAAGCAAGCCAAAGAGCGCATTCGGCTATAACCTAGCCGCGGCCTTTAGCTTGCGTAAAGTAGGTAGATGGAACTCGGACACAGTCTGGACACCCAGAACACTCCTCCGGTATACCGTATAGAGAGATGATAGGCACCACCCAACAAGTTTAAACGCTACACGTGATATTTGACTCAAACAGGTCCCTGCTTGAGTTAACTGACATACGTATACACAACAGTTCTAGGTCTTCACTATAAGATAGGAGACCCAATTTACTTAACTTTGGGTTAGACCTGAAGAAGTGCACGGTGGAGAAATCTCCCACTGCAATGGTATCCGCAGTGGGGTACCTCTCCACCAAGTCTAACCCAGCTCACTGATATAGCACAACAACAGTAAAATAAATGCAAACATTTAGCTTACACATATGAGTTCAATCAACTGTCCGGTTCCCCTAGTGGGCAGCCCAACTGGTGCGCGTCCCGTTGTATAAACCTAAGCAAGGAACTGAACTGAGGATTGTTCCTTAAAAAGTTCCGGTAATCTTTGGCTAGCTTTTGTTGGTGCACTTGGGTATTTGTAATCCAACAAACAAGGTAAAGCAAGAATGAATGTTTAAGATGTATAGTATAAGAGGCAAGTGAACGCTGATCCTCCCAAAGCGCTATATCACTCTCGGGTGTAACGTATCTCCACTTAAGGCCCATGCAGTGGTTAGCAAGTAACAATGAAAACTATGGCAGTCACTTTCCTGCAACCCAGTTAGTTATCTTTGTGGGCAGGTGCCCTGTCACCACATGAAGCCTTGCCTCGCCGGTGTGCTCCGTCCGAAGCCTCTTAGTTCTCGGCTCCTGGGCAAGTCGCAGTCCCTGGTCCTCCGTCCAGCTGCTCATGAGGTGTGAAAGGTGACTCTGGATGCCTTGGAATGTAGAGCGGTCCCTCTCCCTGGTCCGATCAGTAGGGCCGTGGCAGGAATCACTCCGACTGGCGATCCAGTTTCCATCACTTTAGGCCCAGGCTTCTCTGGCCTAAGCACACTCACTGCAGGCCTCTTGCCTGGTTGAAGATGGCATCCCAAGAGACCGCCCAAGAGCCCCGCCTTGCATTAAATAAGTTCTCCCAGCAGGCTGTGTGTGGCGCCAAAAGCTTTGGTGGCATGGCAGTCTTGTGGGTAATGTAGTTTCATTTCTATCCACGACAATAGAGTCTCTGTCCATGATTCCACATTACCCATAATGCTTTATCCATGAATAACTGAACCAAACAACTTTTAATAGTCTAGCCCAAACGGACACCAGAGTGAGCTAAGTTCTTCATAGGCACAAACTGTAGTCCATAAGCTACGTGCAAAAGTGACACCTTGCTACATGTGCAATACATGTAGTGCTCAGTATCTAAGGAGGTGTGAGAAGAGACTGCCGTTTTCCATATGTAGCTAGGCCAAGAGGACCAGGTCTGTCACCTGGAGGTGTGTCTGAGTGATCATTCACTTACTGTATACAGAAATGCATATATTGTGAGTTTTAATGCTCTCCGGTTGACTTCTAGGGACCCCATGATGCACATCGATGGATACAAAGATTTACCTGAACTATTTTCCTTGACAGATTGCAATGCAAAACATACACCAATCAGCCATAACATTATTTCCACTGACAGGAAAAGTGAATAATATTAATTATCTCATTACAATGACAATTTAAAGGGGGTGGGATATATTAGACAGCAAGTGAATGTGTTGTCCCAGAAGTTGATGTGTTGATAGCTGAAAAAAAGGGCAAGCAAAAGGAATTTAGAGACTTTGACAAAGGCCAAATTGTACTGACTAGACAACTGGGTCAGAGCAACTTCAAAAATGCAGCTCTTGTGGGATGTTCCCAGTCTGCAGTGGTTAGGACTAGGGCCGTCTTAATTGCATCATGGGCCCCTGGGCAAAGTAATGCACTGGGCCCCTACCAGCCTTCCCCAATTTACGCACCTATTCTCAAGAATTAAAATATAAATCGTTGATAGGATTAAACATATATTTATTAGTACTTTCAATAAAATACATTTTAAACAATATAAAAAGCATTCCATGAATCAAAGACTAATCAACACAAAGGGAACAGTACAGGGTGGAGGCAGAAGGGCACAGTACAGGGAGGTCAGGAAGGCACAATACTGGGATCAGGAGGACAGAGTACAGGTCCCAGGACGCTGTTTAGGACACGGCTTTGCTGGGACAGCTTAGTAAAAAGTGTGACTGGCCAGGTAAATCCTGGACAGTTGGCAAGTATGATGTAATGCAAGACAATCACGGGCCCCCTTGCACCTGGGGCCCCTGGGCAGTGCCCAGGGGTGCCCATGCATTAAGACAGCCCTGGTTAGGACCTACCAAAAGTGGTCCAAGCAGGAGATGTAGACGGATTTGTGTCAATTTACACCCACCTATCTCCAATCCGATCCGCTTAAAAAAACAGAAGGGGATCTGTCCTTTTCTGTCTGGGCGGATTGGAAGGCCCATTGAGTAGAGCAGGCTGTGTCCGTGTTTGCTCTGCATATGCAGAGTGGACACAGACCTGTCATCTGTCCGCTCCGCTCATTGTGGCCCGAGACCGGTTACCAGGTCGCTAAAGTGGCCCTCGCTCCTCAAAAGTTTAGGCACCCCTGGCGTAAAGAAAGATGCTGACTGCACATAAACATATCGGATTTGTTTACTAACTTTTTCCTCTTGCTTTGACGCCTGCACTTCTCTTCCCATGATTAGGCTTGTGCAAACCGCATTTATCACTCTCATAATGATGTACATAAAGATGTGTCTAGCATGAAGGCTGAACAGACTTTCACCTTCATATGACTGAGATGTCACAGGACAGAACATAATTCACATGAAAAAGAACATGGAACTAACAGAGACACACAGACGGCCCCGGTGTTTAAACCCGGCCTGACAGATGCAACTTTCAGACCAAACAGAAGTTATTATGACTTGGGCCTTATCATAAGCCGTTTCTTTCTACATTTGTACCTGGAGCAGAGCCAGATGAAATGTCTTTATTCCTACGTCTCTGGCGGCTATTGCTCTGCGGAGTGTCTGCAAGTTAATAAGAATACACATGAGTTTACATTAGGGAACAAGGTCCTGCAGAAATCGTCCATTTGTCAGAGATAACTCGAAGATGAAACCGCTTCCTCTTTATGACGGCTATAAAAATAAAATATGCACGCTGATAAATCTCTGGTATGAGCTGTATTAAAAAGATATCATTGCTATCTCTGTAGAATTGATGGGAATCTTGATGAGTAAGGGAGATGGCAGGCAAACAAGGGTGAGAATCTCAGAACAGAGACAAAAGAGAATCTAAACCATTGCTGGGACTATATTTATTAAAAGACAGTTGTGGGCCCCCACCTAGTGCAAAAGGGTAAGAAGGGGGCAGGAGTAAACCACAAAACAAATACATGGCGGTTTCTTATCTATCCATTTCACCATCTCTTGAAAAAGGGGACTCGGGAGGGGGGGGTGGTAACAACAACAAAGCACAGTTTTGGATATAGTGGTGGTGGGGATTGTGCTGGGGGGTTAAAACCCCTGTCTGTACCCCTGATTCTTTGAGACTTCAGTCACTAGCAAAGGAAATTGGAGAAAATATCCCCAGCAATCACACAAACAGCAATAAAAAACTAAAATTGAAGTAGACTGAAAGCTACACTAAAACTGGCCATTTCCCCCCTTTCACTAAGAATCACAGAAGCATACAGCTCCGCATGCAGATATAACATAATCTTACATTCATTGGTTAAACAAGCATTGTTTGCTTTTACTTACAAATACTGTTTTTCCACTTCCTGGTTTCTTTAAAGGGGTTGTAAAGTCTCAGGGTTTTTCACCTTAATGCATTCTATGCATTAAAGTGAAAAACATTCTGTGCTGCAGCTGCCCCCCATAGCCCCCCTTTTTCTTACCTGAACCCGATCATTCCAGCGATGAGCATGAGCCCAGCAGCTCCAGTCGCATGTCTCGGGTCCGCATTGGATATATTGATAGCAGCAGGAGCCATTGACTCCTGCTGCTGTCAATCAAATCCAGTGACATCGGGGGGGGGGGGGGCGGGACCGTGTCCTGCTGTCTGTATCAATGGATGCAGCAACAGGACTCGGAAGCGCGCCCGCATGGGTGACCCTAGGGAAATTGGCTCTCTGTGGGGGCACCCGATAAAGAGGAGGGCCCAGGAACGCTACCGGGTGACCCCAGAAAAGGAGGATAAGGGCCGCTCTGTGCAAAACCCTTGCACAGAGCAGGTAAGTATGACATGTTTGTTATTTAACCACTTTAAATAGGAAGTAAACCCTCCTCAACATTTTGAGATAAGCATACGCCCTGCAAGAGAAAGGCATAATGAGCTAGTATGCATAGCATACTAGCTCATTATGTGGCACTTACCTCAGATCGAAGCCTCCGAAGCGCTCCTCGTCCCCCTCCGCCGCCGCCGCCATGTCAGCTCTGACTGTCTTCCTGTTATCGCCGCTCCGGCGCTGTGATTGGCCCCGCATGCGTGCGGGGCCGGCTTTTTCCATTGAGACAACCGGCAGTCTCCATTGAGAAAACCGGCAACTCGCAGTTCGCCTGCGCGTGACGTCATAGGCGCGGTTTTTAAAAGCAAATATCTCCTTAAGCGTGTAGGTTAAGGAGATATTTCTTGCACCTACAGGTAAGCCTTAATCTAGGCTTACCTGTAGGTGCAAGTGTAAGGAGGAGTTTACAACCACTTTAAGACCGGGCCTGTTTTTCAGACTCGGTGTTTACAAGTTAAAAAAAAGTTTTTTTGCTAGAAAATTACTTAGAACAACCAAACATTATAATTTTTTTTTCTTTCTAACATCCTAGAGAATAAAATAGCGGTCATTGCAATACTTTTTGTCGCAACGTATTTGCGCAGCGGTCTTACAAGTGCACTTTTTTTGGAAAAAATTCACTTTTTTTTTATTAAAAAACAAGACAACAGTAAAGTTAGCCCAATTTTTTTCATATTGTGAAAGATAATGTTACGCTGAGTAAATTGACACCCAACGTGTTACGCTTCAAAATTGCGCCTGCTCGTGGAATGGCGTCAAACTTTTAACCTTAAAAATCTCCATGGGCGACGTTTAAAAAATTCTACAGGTTGCATGTTTTGAGTTACAGAGGATTTCTAGGAATATAATTACTGCTCTTGCTCTGACGATCGCGGCGATACCTCACATGTGTGGTTTGAACACCATTTTCATATGTGGGCGCTGCTCACGTATGCGTTTGCTTCTGCGCGTGAGCTCTTCGGGACGGGGCACTTTAAAAAAAAAAAAATCTTACTTATTTTACTTTATTTTATTGATTTGAAAACTGTTTTTTTTTTTTTAAAAATTGGGACACTTTTATTCCTATTACAAGGAATGTAAACATCCATTGTAATAGAAAAAAAACATGACAGGTCCTCTTAAATATGAGATCTGGGGTCAAAAAGACCTCAGATCTCATATTTGGACTTAAATGCAATAAGAAAAATAAATAAATAAATGTTGTCATTTGAAAAAATGACAACGAAAAAATGTCCCTTTAAGTAGGATGACCAGACATCCCTGGTTTCCGGGGACAGTCCCCGGATTGAGTACACTGTGTCCCCGGGCCAAGTCTGTCCCCGGTTTTGTCCCCGGATTGGATTTGAACAGGGGCTGGGGCAATTTCGAAGACAGTCAGTGAAAATCTGAATTACACCCCCCTGCTCCGCCGCTCCTACTAGTTTAGGGGTGTATTTTTTTTCATTATCTGTGCCCCTTTCTGATGATCATGTGCTGGTCGGAGCGGAGGGAATATTTCTTCAGTTTTGGGTGCATGCCCATTTAGCTCCGCTCACATGTTCTTCTGCCTTGCCTCAAGTCCCGGCCAGCCGCCTGCCTGCTTATCTCCTTGCTTTCCCTGGCGGAGTGATCTTCCTCCGCTCCCCACCCAGTAGTACCTGGGGACTGGAGAGTAAGACTTGACAGGCTGTGAGGCGGGTGGCGGCGGCAATGGGCAGAGAGTTGCTGATTGCTGCCATTACTAATAAAAAAAAGAATATGTCCCCGGATTTCATTTTAAAAATCTGGTCACCTTACCTTTAAGACGTATGGGCGGAAGTGACATTTTGACATCGCTTCCGCCCTGCAGTGATATGGAGACTGGTGTGGGCCATCTTACTCTAACTCGTCTCCATACACAGCAAGGGAGCAGACCCGATTGCCTCCGCTGCTACTGACGGCTCCGGTAAGCGGTGGAGAGCACCGGAGAGCGGCGGGAGGGGGGGCCCTCTCCCGCCACCGATAAAAGTGATCTTGCGGCGTATCCGCCGCAGAGACCACTTTTATCTTGTAGCGGACCGCCCGCTGAAGAAGAGGATACCGGGGTATGGTAGCTAGCTGCTACCATAACAACGGTATTCCTCTTTAAACAGAGGACGTAAAACTGCGGCAGGCGGTCCGGAAGTGGTTAAAAAAAAAAAAAAAACTTTACAATCACTTTAAGGCACTGGTGATGTGACCCTGGCCTCACAGCTGCATCCTGGAAACTTCCTGTCACATGTCCCAGGAGGCAGACCCAGGGTTCTATCCAGCGTTCCGGGAAGTAAAGGGAGATAGATTCATCTGCCCTTAGTAAAAATGGCCACCGTGAGAATAATGGGGAGGAAAAGAAAAATGAGAAATGCAAAGAATAAAAAGCCTGCACTTATTTAAAAGTATATATCTGTAGATTTTCATTACTAAATATTTTTAAAGGTGCCTCTATTGTAGTTTGCATGTTAAGGGGAAATTTCCTTTTGTTTGGTTCAAACCGCATCACATCTACACAAAAATGGTACAGGACCCTTTTTTTCTGCACCTGAATCACATTGCATGGTTGTTCACACCCATGGATGTGATTCTGGCAATGGCACTGTGGTGGTGTTTCGTGGTGTCTTTAATCTACCATTGTCACCAGCAGCAGATCGCATGGACGCTGTGCGATTGCTATGCAGTGCGATGTGGAGAAACGCAGCAAATCTTGCGTTTCCCACAACGTATCAGTGTGAATCAGGGCTAAAACTGGTGGAGGCTTGAAGTTTTGGTCTTGGGTTAAAGTTATCTAATGAGGTCAGGTGTGCACGGCTGAGATCTAAGCTGCAGTGCTGTGTAATGACCAGCAGATGGCAAAAGTTTAATTGTGATCATTTACAATCACCAACAGTTTAGACTAGGTGCGAAGTTCACAAAATTTAACTGTACTATTTTTTTACAGCAAGCGACATAAGTCATAAATTGTTGGTACACTTACCAATATTTGTTGACAATCACAGGTGGCACAGACAGCAATAGAAACCTAGAAAAATTGGGGGAAATCGCGCTAACCCGTGACCAATCACTATAACAGTAATGGGGTGAATGAAAATTAACCAATGAAAAACACAAAATCTATTAAAACTAATGAGTGAAATCAAAAGTATGTATACAAAGAATAAACTATAAATATATGGTGTACTGTGATCTACATCAATTATAAATAATAGTCCATCAAAAAAATCCTTGAATGAAATCCAAATAAATAACACCAGTGCTTCATGTGAAAATCATATAAAGTATTGTGTCCACATTCATCTGTGACGTTCCACCACCAAATAGCAGGATTTCTCCTTACCAGCTGTGCACGACCCCCCGTGACAGAGGGTCAATATATGCAGAAATCAAGTAGTTTCTCCCACGAATCACCGCAGCACACAGCACATAAGATTCCTAAAGCACCGACCACCGGTTTTCATCAATAGGCACATATGTATGAAAAGAATGGAACACACTCCACATAGTGCATTAAACCTTTAAAAATGTATTCCATTAAAATTAAGTTGCACTTACACTTATGCAGTTTAAAATCGCCTGTTTACGTCTGGTGTGCCGGCCGTAGCACATTCAACAGACCCCCTGTCCGTGTCGGAAGTGTTAGAGGTGACGTCAGCGCGCCGCTCCGCCTTACGTTCGTTTCGTAAAAAACGTACTTCTTCCAGGGCCCCTGTGTAAAAAACACACAAATAGTTCACCAGTTCATGCGCTAGTCACAATAACTCCCAAGTCCAGCTGGTAATTCTGATCAAAGGAAACTCATCTTCTATTACTAAAGACGCTGCAGTTTTCTTTTAGTCAACTGGGTGGTGGACATGGACCTATACAAACAAACAAAGGGACAAGAGCGCACAGCCGTCCTAGTGTAATACTGTTTATTAAACAATTAATAAGAAGTTTTTCATAAATTGCAGCTGTCAGACCGAGAAAGGAGAGAGGCGGCCGGTCATGTGAGCGCCGAGCGGCACTCTGAAATAAGGTATATAGCTGCATTTTTTTTACAAAGCACAGACACTGGGGCACCTTACATTATTAAACAGAGAGAACTGTATGAATTTAAAATAGTGGCTTAACAACCACTTTAACTAACCTTGATCACATGTCACATGAGAATTTCTGGTGTTTTTTTCAGTATGGGAGAACAGCGATTGCATCTAGACCACATGTGTCAAACACAAGGTCCGCGGGCCAAATCAGGCCTGCCACACCATTTCATGTGGCCTCGCACCCAGGGCTTTTTTTTTAGCTGGAATATGGCAGAACTCCATTCCAGTTCTTCTGGCTCTCACTATTAGTTCACCTTCTGTGTTTACAAGAACAGCTTTCCTCTCCATTTCTCTCACAGATCCCTGCCTGCTGTACATTCATGGCAGGAACAAAAAAGATGTAGGTGCAGTGTGGGATGTGGCATCACAAGGTAAGATGCACTGTGAATGGGTGCACAGATGGTGACCAATGAATTCCCTACAAGTGAGAGAGAGAGGCACAGCCTACACTGCCAGGGGGTACTAGAGCTGAGCTGGGTAGGTGAGATGTGAGGAAGCTTCTGGGGGGGGGGGGGAGATGTGGGCTTTGGATGGAGATGTGTGCAGAGGTGGGGGATGGTGGGAGAGTGATGCAGAGGTCAGAGCTGAGGAGGGGTGGAAGTGAGATGTGGACAGCCGGTATAAGAGAAAACAGGTGCCAAGGCACTCCAACCTCCCCACATAACAGCTCCGCCCTGTGCTCAGACATTGAGGCTGCCGACTCCTTTAACGTACCAGAATAAGGAAAGGGATGGTTCGCACTCAGGATGACATCCAAAAATATTATTCCTTTATTGAAAAGACATGTACAACGCTGTAAAAACAGCCTACTAGTTTTGGATGTTAGTCCTTAGTCCAAAATGCGTAGAACACTCCTAAAACTGCATTCTGCACATAGCACCCCCCGAATTCTACACTCTGTACATCACTTAATGCCACACATAATGCACTCCTGGTATTTACTGCCTCCTGCCACTGCTAGTGAGCCACACCCACTGTTCAATGCGGTTCAGCAGAGGGGGAGGGCGTGGTTGAGCTCCTACACCAAAGCTTCAGGTCCTGGTCTTACATTTCACAGAGATTTTAGGTAAGACATAAGGGGTTGCAGGAAAGAAATTTGCACGATTCCCCCATCAACAAAGACAGTGTTGACAGGGGAATCCCTCCTGCCGAGCAATTGTCTGCTCTCCGCCGGGAGAAGAAGTGATTATCACTAGCGGCTATAGCAGCTGCTAGTGATAATCGCAAGAGAATACGGAAGGCTAGGTGTACCCAAGTTGACCTATCGATCAACTTGGTACATTCAGCCTGCCCATTAACGGTTCGAATCTCGACTGGTTCCTGCTGAAGCGGCCAAGTTTCGAAATGTGTATACCCAAAGGGTATTAGGGTATTACTCTGTCTTGACGCATACTATTGACAGAGGATTGTTGGTTGTGTAACCATTGTGTACTATTATTGTAGCCGCATCCAATGTACTGTTTTTACTTTGCATTTGTATTTTCTACTCTTAACATTTATAAATAAAAACTTTTGCTCTTTTATACACTACTATTCAACCTTTTTTTTGGAGTCTATGCCATTCAAAGTCCCACTAGAGGGTTTTTTCTTAGTAAATTGTACAAATTAGGGATGTGGGCATTCCCTCCTATTTCCCTAACACAGTAAATAGCATATCATATGTAGCGATACCTTCACTTAAGAAGGCCGCAAGTTTAGTTTGGGCCCTGAAAACAGCTCCGCCAACCCCCAGCAATGTACTCGACCCCCTACTGGCACAGTTAGTATTGGCAGCAATATATATTTTCTTATACTGTATGAGTAAACCCAGACACCAAGACAATAATGAAAAAGGTATAAGATTTACTTAAGCTTTTGATAAGAAAGGTTAACAGTGGTAACAGTTCACAGATAATAAATTGAAGAGCCCTGCAGCAATAACACACTATGCATTAGAATGAACAGTAAAGGTGCGCCGCGCGGGCGACCGTTAACTAGGCGTCCTGTGACGCAGTAACCAAATGAACTAACTAGCTGGCCAGGCCTAGCTCAGATATCTACAACTCAGTCTATAGGGGATGATGGTTTTCTTCACCGGCAGGTCTTTAAAGGTGGTGCACATTAACAGAATACCATTTGTAATCCAATGAGGAGGTAGAGATGAAATAAGCACTTTGCTATGTAAACTCCGAGTTCAGCTCTGATAAGGTTCTCTAATGAGAGTATCAGAAATAACTTGTGGGCCACGGCAGTCTATAGGCCCATTAGCAACAACAGTATATAGTCTGGGCATATGCCCTCTCACCCATCCGGACGCGGTCCCAGTCCGGGGAACTTCCACCGACTGTGTCACACACACACACAGTGTCTCCAGCGATCGGGTCCCCGATCCGGTCAAGGCTGTAGACAAGCGAAGTCAGATGCCACCCAGGCTCGCAGTGGGGTGGAAGGCTCTTTGGTGCTGCGCAAGGTCTCAGGCTTCAGGCCTTGCACTCCGACACATCCGCACAGGAGGATCAGTCCCTGAAGTCTCGTGTCCCAAAGAGGCCGAGCGCAGCCGCGCCTCCTCCTTATATAACCCCTCCCATGAGTCTCTGGGGTGGAAACATTGCCGAATGGGGTTCTGGGTAATGTAGTCTCTCTGCATTAAAGGGGAACACCCCGCTACACATATTTATGAGATACAGTGGGGAGAACAAGTATTTGATACACTGACGATTTTGCAGGTTTTCCTACTTGCAAAGCATGTAGAGGTCTGTAATTTTTATCATAGGTACTCTTCAACTGTGAGAGACGGAATCTAAAACAAAAATCCAGAAAATCACATTGTACAGTAGGTGCCGCCGATATTGTGTCAATCTCGCCACTTCTAGCGGCGAGATTGACACCCTACGACCTCCGTTGCGAGAGCCAGCGCGTCTCGTCATCGGGAAAGGAAAAATTTTGTTTTTCCTTTTACAATGAGCGACACGCATTGCTGAAGATCCGACATGGATTCCCGCCAATACCAGGCACTGTGTTTGGTATGAATCCTGAGCGGTAACTCCACGCCAATTTTTAAAGAAAAAACCGGCATGGGTTCCCCCTCCAGGAGCATACCAGGCCCTTGGGTCTGGTATGGATTTGAAGGGGACTCCCCTAAGCCGAAAAATCGGCGTGGGGGTCCCCCTCAAGGTCCAAACTAGACCCTTATCCGAGCACGCAACCTGGCAGGCCGCAGGGGAAGAGGGGGGCCCGGGAGAGCGGCCCCCCTCCCTCCTGAACCGTACCAGGCCGCATGCCCTCAACATGGGGGGTTTGGTGCTCTGGGGCAGGGGGGCGACCTGCGGCCCCCCCACCCCAAAGCACCCTGTCCCCATGTTGATGAGGACAGGGCCTCTTCCCGACAACCCTGCCTGTTGGTTGTCGGGGTCTGCGGGCGGGGGCTGATCGGAATACGGGAGCCCCCTTTAATAAGGGGACCCCCATATGCCGGCCCACCACCCTATGTAAATGAGTATGGGGTACATCGCACCCCTCACATTCACCTGGTGGAAAAAAATGGCAATAAAAAACACACACACAGCTTTTTAAAGTAATTTATTGCACAGCTCCGGGGGTCTTCTTCCGACTTCGGGGGTCTCCAGGGTCGTCGCCGCGCTCTCCTGTTCTTTCTTCCTTCTGCCGGCTCTTTTGCTAGCGGGGGCTGGTCTTCTCCGTCGCCTTCTTCCCTCTTCTCCTCTCCGGTTCTTTCTTCCTTCTGCCGAGCCTCAGTTATCTTCTTCCAGCTCTTTTGCTAGCGGAGGCCCGGTCTTCCCCGTCGTCTCGTCCGGCTCTCCGTTGTCCTTCTGCCGGCCCCTCCACTATCTTCTTCCAGCTCTTTTGCTAGTGGAGGGGCCGGTCTTCCCGTTGTCGCCGTCGGCGTCTTCTTCCCTCTTCTCCTCCTCGATGTTGACTCGTCGCTTCCTCTCGCTGTAATGCTAAATCTTCGGGCCGCAGCGATTTATATAGGCTTCTCATGACGTCACAGTCACATGTTCCCATGGGCCACCCGGAGCATTTGACTGTGACGTCATGAGAAGCCTCTATAAATCGTTGCGGCCCGAAGATTTAGCATCACAGCGAGAGGAAGCGACGAGTCAACATCGAGGAGGAGAAGAGGGAAGAAGACGCTGACGGCAACAACGGGAAGACCGGCCCCTCCACTAGCAAAAGAGCTGGAAGAAGATAGCGGAGGCCCGGCAGAAGGAAAAAAGAACCGGAGAGGAGAAGAGGGAAGAAGGCGACGGAGAAGACCGGGCCCCGCTAGCAAAAGAGCTGGAAGAAGATAGCGGAGGCCCGGCAGAAGGAAGAAAGAACCGGAGAGCGCGGCGACGACACCGGAGACCCCCGAAGTCGGAAGAAGACCCCCGGAGCTGTGCAATAAATTACTTTAAAAAGCTGTGTGTGTTTTTTTTATTGCCATTTTTTTCCACCAGGTGAATGGGTAGGGGTACGATGTACCCCATACTCATTCACATAGGGTGGTGGGCTGGCATCTGGGGGTCCCCTTATTAAAAGGGGCTCCTGGATTCCGATCAGCCCCCGCCCGCAGATCCCGACAACCAACGGCCAGGGTTGTCGGGAAGAGGCCCTGTCCTCATCAACATGAGGACAGGGTGCTTTGGGGTGGGCGGGCCACAGGTAGCCCCAGAGCACCAAACCCCCCATGTTGAGGGCATGCGGCCTGGTACGGTTCAGGAGGGAGGGGGGCCGCTCTCCCGTCCCCCCCTCTTCCCCTGCGGCCTGACAGGTTGCGTGCTCGGATAAGGGTCTGCTATGGGCCTTGAGGGGGACCCCCACGCCGATTTTTCGGCTTAGAGGAGTCCCCTTCAAATCCATACCAGACCCAAGGGCCTGGTATGCTCCTGGAGGGGGAACCCATGCTGTTTTTTTCTTTAAAAATTGGCGTGGAGTTCCCGCTCAGGATTCATACCAAACACAGTACCTGGTATTGGCGGGAATCCACGTCAGATCCCGTTCAATACAGTGCCGCGTCTCCTCGCTATTGCAGTGAGCGCGAGATGTGTCGCCACCCTATCGCCGAGATGTCGGCACCCCTGTCGCCGAGAATCTCCGTGATAGGATCGCGATGAATATACAATGTCGGCGGCACCTACTGTATGATTTTTAAGTAATTAATTTGCATTTTATTGAATGACATAAGTATTTGATACATCAGAAAAGCAGAACTTAATATTTGGTACAGAAACCTTTTTTTGCAATTACAGAGATCATACGTTTCCTGTAGTTCTTGACCAGGTTTGCACACACTGCAGCAGGGCTTTTGGCCCATTCCTCCATACAGAGCTTAGCCCCGAAACCTGAAGGATCTGGACGTCGTTGGGCAAAACGGACTTTCAACTCCCTCCAAAGATTTTCTATTGGGTTCAGGTCTGAAGACTCGCTAGGCCACTCCAGGACCTTGAGATGCTTCTTACGGAGCCACTCCTTAGTTGCCATGGCTGTGTGTTTCGGGTCATTGACATGCTGGAAGACCCAGTCACGACCCATCTTCAATGCTCTTACTGAGGGAAGGAGGTTGTTGGCCAAGATCTCGCGATACATGCCCCCATCCATCCTCCCCTCAATACGGTGCAGTCATCCTGTCCCCTTTGCAGAAAAGCATCCCCAAAGAATGATGTTTCCACCTCCATGCTTCACGTTTGGGATGGTGTTCTTGGGGTTGTACTTTCTTCCTCCAAACACGGCGAGTGGAGTTTAGACCAAAAAGCTCTATTTTTGTCTCATTCCTCCTCTGGATCATCCAGATGGTCATTGGCAAACTTCAGATGGGCCTGGACATGCGCTGGCTTGAGCAGGGGGACCCTGCGTGCGCTGCAGGATTTTAATCCATGATGGCGTAGTGTGTTACTAATGGTTTTCTTTGGGACTTTGGTCCCAGCTCTCTTCAGGTCATTGACCAGGTCCTGCCGTGTAGTTCTGGGCTAATCCCTCACCTTCCTTATGATCATTGATGCCCCACGAGGTGAGATCTTGCATGAAGCCCCAGACCAAGGGAGATTGACCGTCATCTTGAACTTCTTCTATTTTCTAATAATTGCGCCAACAGTTGTTGCCTTCTCACCAAGCTGTTTGCCTATTGTCCTGTAGCCCACCCCAGCCTTGTGCAGGTCTACAATTTTATCCCTGATGTCCTTACACAACTCTCTGGTCTTGGCTATTGTGGAAAGGTTGGAGTCTGTTTGATTGAGTGTGTGGACAGGTGTCTTTTATACAGGTAACAAGATCAAACAGGTGCAGTTATTACAGGTAATAAGTGGAGAACAGGAGGGCTTCTTACAGAAAAAATAACAGGTCTGTGAGAGACGGAATTCTTACTGGTTGGTAGGTGATCAAATACTTATGTCATGCAATAAAATGCTAATTAATTACCGTATTTATCGGCGTATAACACGCACTTTTTTCCCCTTAAAATCAGGGGAAAATCGTGGGTGCGTGTTATACGCCGATACTCCGTCGAATTCCCCTGCTGAAAACGAGCGAGAGGAGCGAGCGGAGCCGAAGCCGAAGTACAATCGGCTTTACTCGGCTCCTCTCGCAGTCCCGCCCATCTCTGACTGCGCCGCTGACATAGAGAAAGCCGAGTGTACTTCGGCTAGTCTCGGCTCCTCTCGCAGTCCTGCCTGTGACTGTGAGCAGAGCCGAGTCTAGCCGAAGTACACTCGGCTTTCTCCGTCAGCGGCGCAGTCAGTGGAGATGGGCGGAACTGCGAGAGGAGCCGAGTCTAGCCGAAGTACACTCGGCCCGCTCACTCCTCTCCACAGAAATCGGCGCCAAATTTTAAAAACCGCCGGGACTGACACGATCGCAAAGGCACTGGGCAAGGCTGCAGATGGACAGATGGACACTGGGCACGGCTGCAGATGGACAGATGGACACTGGGCACGGCTGCAGATGGACAGATGGACACTGGGCACGGCTGCAGATGGACAGATGGACACTGGGCACGGCTGCAGATGGACAGATGGACACTGGGCAAGGCTGCAGATGGACAGATGGACACTGGGCAAGGCTGCAGATGGACAGATGGACACTGGGCACGGCTGCAGATGGACAGATGGACACTGGGCAAGGCTGCAGATGGACACTGGGCAAGGCTGCATGCTGCATTTAAATGTAAGTTTTTTTTCCTTGAATTTCCCTCCTAAAAGTTTTTTTCCTTAAAATTCACTCCTAAACTTGGGGTGCGTGTTATACGCCGGTGCGTGTTATACGCCGATAAATACGGTATTTAAAAATCATTCAATGTGATTTTCTGAATTTTTGTTTTAGATTCAGTCTCTCACAGTTGAAGAGTGCCTATGATAAAAATTACAAAATCAGCAGTGTATCAAATACTTGTTCTCCCCACTGTAACTGTATTATTGCTGATGATGGGAAAATACGTGGCTGATAAGATTTAGGAAAAGTCATCTTTTTGCTTTTGCTTTCTATGGAAACAAACCTACTGTGCCCAATAGTAAATCCAACCCTGATGTTTAAACAACAGGCCTAACCTTAAAGTATATCTAAAGGCAAATTTATTTTTATTTTGGGTAGAGTAGAGAATGGTTAACACCCATCCAGACTTGGAAATGTAGAGACCCGTCAGACTTTCATGTACTGTGTTGATAATCTCCTAATAATATATTCAAAGAACAGTGCAAAAACAGAGGTAGTTGTGCATTATCCTTTACAGCACCCAAAAAGACAGAAACATTGTCATTAAAAAATATATTAATTTATACAAAAAGTAGATAAAAACTATGAGTTATCATACTAATACATTCATGAAAAACTTGGCATATGCATGTGACATAATATGGCCCAGAGTGTGGCCAAAGCAAGCCTCAAACCTAGGCCATACTGCTGAAAATATAAAGATCCATAAAGGGTAATTTGAACTATTGCAATCAAGGTGTTTAGGCTGATATACCGTACATAAAACCAAAGTTCTGTCTGTTGTCACACTTCCTGGGTAAATCCCACTTCTTCAGGAGGAAGGAACTTGAGTAGATAATTACCGTATGTTTTTTACAAATCGTTGTGGTATAATGTTACCAATAGCATATAAGAAATCTATTACGGAAAACACAATAAGTGAACAGTCCCAGAAAAATATATTAAAACAACTATTAACCATATACAACCATAATAATTTACATAAAAACATATTTATATATTGTACATAACAAAAAAAGCAAAATGATATATGCAAGCAGACATGTGCTTGTACAACCAACCCATCTCGTCAAAGTGCAGGGTGCCTATAAAGGTGAATGAAAAGTGTCAAATATAGGTCCTATAAGCAAACCCAGGAGAAAAAAAAAACAGTCCGGATTTTTTTTGCCAACTGTATCTCACTAGCGAGATTTTTTTTAATTTCCTGTTCTGGAGACACAACAGAAATTTAGAAGAG
Organism: Rana muscosa; assembly: GCA_029206835.1. Taxonomy (NCBI): domain Eukaryota; kingdom Metazoa; phylum Chordata; class Amphibia; order Anura; family Ranidae; genus Rana; species Rana muscosa. Next base: position 210,596,421 of record CM055121.1, on the reverse strand, counting down.
ACATTCCATCCTAGACTGTTGGCACCATGTATGAAATATGGAACAATAAGCGCAAACACAATTAAATCAGGAAAGTTGCAAGCTGAACACTTTAGGTTGATCATATTACCTCACAGAATATACAAAATAAAAGTAAGTGCAGCACAATAATAAATGTCCATAAATACAATGCTCACAAAGGAACTAAAAGTCCCAGGTAAAAGTAGATGAAGAAACCTCATGATGAATATCAGATTTTAGCGCAAAACACCACCTTCACCAGCTGATAAAAATTGGGCGCCTACCAGATCCGATGGACCTCTGAACTAACAGAAGGTCACACGAGCTTGTATCCACAGCAGGATGGAGGTAACCAGCACTCCAATGGACCAGCACTCTGGTCTGGTCCATTGGAGTGCTGGTTACCTCCATCCCGCTGTGGATACAAGCTCGTTTGACCTTCTGTTAGTTCAGAGGTCCATCGGATCTGGTAAGCTCCCAATTTTTATCAGCTGGTGAAGGTGGTGTCGCACTGAAACCTGATATTCATCACAAGGTTTCTTAATCTACTTTTACCTGGGACTTTTAGTTTCTTTGTGAACATTGTATTTACGGACATTTATTATTGCACTGCACTTACTCCTATTTTGTATGTTGGCACCATGAACACACTTATCCATTGGAATATTTTTTCTCTTTTTATATTCCAGTGACAACTCAAATTTTTATTCTTTATAGCAATAAAACATTACAGTAATTCTAACACACTCTATACAAAACTAAAAAGAAAAAAAAAGGTTTAAGCTTTAGATACACTTTAAAGTATTTTCAAGTATAATTAAAGGCTGAAAGGGGTTCAGTTTTGGCAAACGGAGAGGGATTACCATGTCATGTTTACCATTATAACTAAAAAGTGAAAGAAAATACCATATTTTAGGTTGCCCCCAGTACAGTAATAAGGGGGGGGGGGAGGCATTCCAATGGGGACACTAGTTCTGGTGACTCTGGTGACAACCAGGAATTTTCTTACTTTGGAGTGATTTCCTCCACTTCCTGTTTGGTTATGTGACAGAAAGTAAAAGTAAATCTCCCCAAAGGGATCCAGATGGCAAAAAAACCTGACATGGGTTTTAACTCTCCCTTAAGCCCTGTTCACATGATCGGATTTCCTATGTATTCTAATCCGATGGATTTTTCTATCGAAAATCCAATGAAGCTGGCTTCCATCAGTCTTGCCTACACACCATCAGTCAAAAATCTGACCGTCCCAAACGCCGTGACGTAAAACACTCAGACAAGCCGAGAAAAATGAAGTTCAATGCTTCTGAGCATGCGTCGACTTGATTCTGAGCATGCATGGGTTTTTTGTCTGATGGAGTTCCACACAGACGATCGGAATTTGCTATAGTTTTTTTTCCCATCGGATAAATTTAAAACATGTTCTATTTTTTCTCACCGATGGAAAAAAGACCGATGGGGCCCATACACGATCGGTTTTTCCGATGAGAAAAGTCCAGTTAAAAAAAAAAAAAAACTACTTTTAGTTCTACTTTAAGTAGTAGCTCATGAATATTTTTAACCTGGCAGTGGACATCTTTGACTTCTTGTTCTTCTTGCATCTTTTTTAAATTAGTTTTATTATACAGAAACTGTAGCAGGTACATTGAGTCTCTCTTTGCTTGCCTCTGCAGTGGCTGCAGAAACTAGAAGAGCAGTACAGGACATCTGGATAGGAAGTCTTCTGAGAAATAGAACAAACCAGAAGGAATCCCCTCCAGAATCAACCCATAACAAAAAATATCTGCTTAGAGTAGACTTAGCCCTATAGTTTTCTAAATTGTATCAAATTTGTTACCTATAAGAAAATAAAAATGACCCATTTCACATCTCCAAGGTAGACTGCAAAATCAATCACCAGAAGCGAGTTGCATCATGTGTCCGGGATGGCAATAAACTTGTCTTTTCCACTAATCTTTCTTCTTTAACATATGAGGTAAAGGAAATACTTGACTGATGTCCCCTCGGTGCTTCCTGCAAAGTTCCAATATCGCCATTAAAAAATAATTTATAACATCTGTTAGACAGCGTATGTGCAACTGCAGAAGCATATTGTGTAGAGGTTTTTTTTCTATATATACACAACGCTGACAAATAATCGAGCAGTTATTTCTGCCTGCTGAGAGGTCTCTCCGAACATGGTATGTATTTTATAATCTGGGAAAACATTCCTGTACTGTATAGGGAGAAATGCAGTCACATTAGCAATTAAGAAGGCCATCCTCCTGTTGACCCATTATGCATGGAGAGACCCTTATCATTCCATAACCTTTCTAGGAAAAATTGGAGCTAGCTTGACTTAAGAGCGTGCACACTTGTCTCCAACTATCATTCAACATGTGCTTCTACTTAAGAGCATCATTAATAACCATGTTTTAAAACACATGGCAGGGGCTCTTTAATTAGGGATCAGGATTGCTCAAAAGGTGGAGATATTTTCAGTCGCCCGTGGAAATTCTTGGAGTCTTGCTATGGATGGAAAACATTCCACATGACGTTCTCTGCAGGTCATAAATGAATAAATGATTTATTTCTTAATCAGAAAAAGAAATAAGAAAAATATGTAATTAAGGACTGGCCTAGTTTAGTCTGTGGGAAAATAATTTGTTTGATTGAGTTTTCCTCCTAAGAGTCCCAGAAGTTTTTTGTCCGTTGTCATGAACAGCTTGCTCTTTCCTGTCTCCCGGATGGACGAGAGATCTCTCGAGAAAATTCAGATTTCCAGCTCAAACCAACATCTTGAATTTCACTCTCCATCTGTCTTCTACCTGCACTTAGGATTTTTGATTTGCTTGTTAACTCCCTAGGCGCTCGCGCAGGCATACCAGCGAGCGTGACACTGTCGTAGAGGAAAATGAGGAGGACATCTTAATCCTGGATTCAGCTGCAGTGACAAGAGCAGAGCTGACACGGTTTTTAAAGGCAGACCTTTCAATTAATGAGTTGGGAATTCAGGTATTTTGAGGCTAATGAATTGGCCATTTCTAAACTCGTTGGTCAATACACGATTGTGACCTCCTTCCTAATCTTGATTGCTGTAAGCTTTCATGAATGTACTGTGGATTATAGATGTAATTTGAACACCAAGTTCTATTTTCGTCTGCATTCACCCCTATGATGGTCTATGTACTATATCTCTGCTTGTCATGCTCATACTGTACTTCTTGGATATTTTTTTTATGCCTTTTGTATTTTCTAAGGAATATACTAAGTATGTGAAAGAAAAAAGCCCATATTTATAAGAGTGTCTTAAGGGAAAACTCCACCCAAACAGCTAAACACAGCTGAAACATATATAGGAACTGTTTCACTTGCCAAACAATTTGTTAAGTGATACATGTACTCTAGTAATACACCCATCCCTGCTGGGCTACAAGACTGCGTAGCATAGGATGGCAATACATGTTACAACCTGCAGTTCTGCAGACTACATCTCACTGCCCTGTCCTGCCTTCCTTCTGCAATACTAGAGAGCTCTGCCCTCCTGGTAGCCCATCTAAGTCCATCACCTTCCTGCACCATCGGATTACAGTTCATTAAAAGCATTATTTCAACTTTAATTATTCATTACAGGTATTTATAGATCTGACAATTTGTGCAGCTCTTTACATATAGTAAAGAGCAGTGTAAATTGACGGCACTGTGAGGTTGATTTACTAAAACTGGAGTGTGCAAAATCTGGTGCAGCTCTGCAAAGAAACCAATCAGCTTCCAGGTAAAAGCTTAATTGAACAAGCTGACGTTGGAAGCTGATTGGCTGTCATGCACAGCTGCGCCAGATTGTGAGCCCTCCAGTTTTAGTAAATAAACCCCTCTGTACGTACCTGTAATAAATAAATAAATAAATAAATAAATAACGATTCCCAAAAGTAGTTTCTGTACTACTTTTGCCGATTTCGGGGTGCGATTTCAATTGACATCTATGCAGAAACCCCAACAGATGTCTCTGAAATCGCCCCCGAAGTCGGGACTGATATGTGGGAATGCATTCATGTGAGTTCAGCTAAACTCACACGATTTCATTCCCACAGTCAGTGTGAACCTAGGCTAAATGGAATACACAAGCAAACTAATTGCCTGTGTTAATGAGCTTTTTGTAGCTTCAAGTGGATTTTGCATTCTCATGCATGTTTAAGGGACTGCAAACCCTGCTTGCTATTATGTTGTATTTAGAGATGTATTTAGAGATGAATTGGAGTCATTGTATTTTAACAAGCATCAAAATTACTTATTTCACCAAAGATGTTTTTTTGTGGCTAAACTTCCTTAGTTACATGGTTATTCTGGTTGAAAATAGACCCAAGTCCATCCAGTTCAACCAACAAAGAAAAAAAAAGAAAACCTACACACCCACAGCTGATCCAAAGAAAGTAAAAAAAAAACGAATAACGCATGATCCAATTTGCTCCAGCAGGGGGGGGGGGGAATCCCTTCCTGATCCCCCAAGAGGCAATTAGATATTCACTGGATCAACTTTACCTATAAATATTAGTATCCAGTTATATGATGTGCATTTAGCAAAGAATGCAGGCATTTCTTAAAAAATCTACTGAGTTGGACAAAACCAACTCTTGAGGGAGTCTATTTCAGAGTTTCACAGCTCTTACTGTAAAGAAGCCTTTCCATATTTGGAGAATAAACCTCTTTTCCTCTAGACGTAAAGAGTGCCTCCTCGTCTTCTTGAAATTAAATTTCTGTTGCAGAGGATGTCTAAAAATTGACTTGTATCTTAGTGCAGACTATTGGAAAAGTCAATCAGCTAATTAAACAAGCAGGCAATTACCAGGGTTGTACATTAGACCAATCTGTTAACATGCTATGAGGAAGTGAACTGTCATATTGATTGAGGAAGGCCTGTGGATATGGTGTATCTGGATTTTGGCAATGCATTCAATACTAATACAACAAAAATTGGCGCTTCGCAAAAAATATATATGGTGATAGTGGTTGAGCTGCAGCAGCTGCACCAAAAAGTGCTAGTACTTCAAACGTGAAAAAAAATATAATTATAAGCAGCGCTAGCAGTGAAACAAAGGTAGATTTAGGAACAAGTCTTATATAAGAAAAAATGTGCAGGTGACACAACTTGCTAGAAAATAGTTCATGAAATAAAAAATAATAAAAAATATAAAATTACTGACAGTGCTGAGCAAATATAAATTTGATGCGAGGACTATTTAAATTTTCTGTTCAACAAGTGGGTTTTGTTTTTCTTGTCACTATATTATTTGTGGACACGCATCATTCTTGACTGGAGTCTCCGAAAGGGGATCCACTCATTGCAATTTATCAAATTTATATTTGCTCAGCACTGTCAGCAATTTTATATTTTTTATTATTTTTTATTTGATTAACTATTTTCTAGCAAGTTGTGTCACCTGCACATTTTTTCTTATATAGGACTTGTTCCTAAATCTACCTTTGTTTCACTGCTAGCGCTGCTTATAATTATATATTTTTTTCAATGCATTCAATACAGTTCCCCATAAACGCTTAATTTCCAAATTGAGGTCTATCGGCGTGAACAATGGTGTATGTACCTGGATAGAAAACTGGCTACAGGTTTACGTTCAAAGTATGGCGATAAATAGCGTGCACTCAGAATGGTCTGGAATTGTGAGGGGGGTACCAATTCTGTTTAATTTATTCATAAATGATAAAGAAGTTGGTAGAAATAGTTCAGTCTCTAATGTTTGCTGATGATACAAAGCTAAGCAGTGCATAGCAGGATATAGAAACTTTACAAGAAGACCTCAATAAAATAAAGGGTGGACAAGTACATGGCAAATAAGGTTAAATGTTGAAAAATATAAAGTAACGCACCTTGGGGCTAAAAATATAAACGCATACTTACCTGCCAGGGGATACACCATGATCACGAAGGTGGTCCTCCCAGGGCGAGGCTCGGCCATTGCACTCTGGCTGTGCTGACCCCTGCGATTTCCCCAAATGCGGGAAACTCAACTGCATAATTTGTGGTAGTGGGGGACTGCGTTCGCGGAAAAAAAACCCGCAAGTTACTCGCTCGGGGGAGAACCTTTGCGGGAATCCAGGATGGAAAAAAGATCTGGGGGTCCTAGTAGATCACAGGCTCAGCAACAGCATGCAATGCCAAGCTGAAGCAAGCAAGGCTAGCAGACTATTAATGCATGCATTAAAAAGGGACTATGAATCTGTGTCTGCACAACGCTGATTGGTGCTGTGCCAGTCACATGACACAAAAAATAAATGCTTTCAGGATAGAGAACCAAATTAAATAATTAATAGCAGCAAAATCTATATTTCAAAGCATTTTTTTTTTTTAGAATAATATGGTGTAGGTGGAATTTAAGTTGACTGACAATACCTTTCACTTTGTTCACACTGTAATAAAATCTGGAGGAGGTTCTGCTAATCACAGTCATGCCCCTCCAGCATGTGTCTATGAAGCGTATGTGCTGGGACTAACAGGGAGGTGAAGCTTCAATCAATCACCATCTTATATCTCACCCCCATAGTGTTTAGTAGACATGTGCACACTGAAATATTTCGTTTCGGAATTTCGTTTTCGTCCAAAAAATAAATTTATTTAGTTACTCCCGAAATTCGTTTTTATTTATTTCGTTTTTCGTTAAAAATAGCATTCGTCCAAAAATCTGAATTAATTAAGGTCGAATCTGTCATTGAAGGCTTATGGTGTCTGTCGAATGTTCAAAGAAGATTCGACGGAGCAGCAAAACTGTACGACTCTGCAATCATACATTTCCGGTCAAATGTTCTGCCTACAAGCAGTGATCTTTTCTTTCTATGTCGAATCTTTTCTCTCTATAATGTCGAATCTTTTCTCTCCTATGTCGAATCTTTTCTCTCTATAATGTCAAATCTTTTCTCTCCTATGTCGAATCTTTTCTCTCTATAATGTCAAATCTTTTCTCTCTTATGTCGAATCTTTCCTCTCCTATGTCGAATCTTTCCTCTCCTATGTCGAATCTTTTCTCTCCTATGTCGAATCTTTTCTCTCCTATGTCGAATCTTTTCTCTCCTATGTCGAATCTTTCCTCTCCTATGTCGAATCTTTCCTCTCCTGTGTCGAATCTTTTCTCTCCTATGTCGAATCTTTTCTCTCCTATGTCGAATCTTTTCTCTCCTATGTCGAATCTTTCCTCTCCTATGTCGAATCTTTCCTCTCCTATGTCGAATCTTTTCTCTCCTATGTCGAATCTTTCCTCTCCTATGTCGAATCTTTCCTCTCCTATGTCGAATCTTTTCTCTCCTATGTCGAATCTTTCCTCTCCTATGTCGAATCTTTTCTCTCCTATGTCAAATCTTTTCTCTCCTATGTCGAATCTTTCCTCTCCTATGTCGAATCTTTCCTCTCCTATGTCGAATCTTTCTCTCCTATGTCGAATCTTTTCTCTCTATAATGTCGAATCTTTTCTCTCCTATGTAGAATAATCTTGGACTAATAGAGTTAAGGTTAGGCACATTCGACCACAGGTTCGATAGACACAGATTGTTATTGTCAGCGTCACGTCGAATCTCCTATCTATATCGAACTGTTGTAGCAACGAAAACGAAAATAAAGCATTTGTTTATGTCGAATCTTTCGGTTTTCGGATTCTGTGCTTTCGTTTTCGTTTGTTAAAACGATAACGAAAATAGCTGAAATTCGGACGAAAATGCATTCGGACGAAAACGAATGCACATGTCTAGTGTTTAGCAGAACAACGACATAAAGGAGGATGTAGGGAGTGGGCTGTAATTTATTTAAAGTGTATACATCAACAAGTTTGACTCACATGTAGGTCATGTGGGCTGCACAGATAAGAAAAGGAGGAAATGAAGAGCATAGAAGAGAACTGAAACTGGAGCATGTTCAGTAGATGTGGCAATGGCTGGTCTACACAATCTTACACTGCAGAGGGGACACAGACAAGGAGGGAGGGACAGTAGCAGTGGAGCAGCATCCACTGACAAGCGGGACAGATATACACTCAGAGAAAAGATATACCTTTGCTCAAATCTCAATAGCTTGTATTTAAACTATCAGGGGCTAAAGGGGTGTGACCACATGTTAACACTACAAATTCTGGACGGACCCTCTGCACACTGCTATACACCCTCTCCAGAAATCTATGCAATGAAAAACAGGGATTTTTAGTTCACACATATTGCAATACATGCTTAAGCTAGCCAACTGCATCAAAGTAATCCCTCTTATGGCCAGTCCTACACTGCTTTGCCACTGCAAATGCTACAGTGGACACCATGCTTAAGCATGTATTGCAATATGTGTGAACTAAAAATCCCTGTTTTTCATTGCATAGTTTGCTGGAAAGGGTGCATAGCAGTGTGCAGAGGGTCCATCCAGAATTTGTAGTGTTAATATGTGGTCACACCCTTTAGCACCTGATAGTTTAAATACATGTACAAGCTATTGGGATTTGAACACAAGTATATCTTTTCTCTGTTGTAATGCAGGTCAGTGACCAGACCTTAACCTAGTGGCTCTCCCCCACCTTGTGTCTTGATGCCCAATGTTGGCATGGTCGCCACCATAGCATTTGCAGTGGCATAGCAGTGTAGGACTGGCCATAAGAGGGATTACTGTGACTCAGCTGGCCAGCTTAAGCATGTATTGCATTATGTGTGAACTAAAAATCATTGTTTTTCATTGCATAGTTTGCTGGAAAGGGTGTATAGCAGTGTGCAGAGGGTCCATCCACAATTTGTAGTTATACACTCAAGTCACCCTGGCTGATGACACAGGTTCATCTGAGGTGCGGAGTCTATGTACTAACTGATACTCACCAGAGCTCCTGATGGTGGAAATGGGCTTTTCTGAGTGTTAGTATCAGGTTGTGGTCCTCAGGATTGCCCCACCAGGAGGTGAGCAAGAAGGGGTCCAGTAGCAGATATAGCAGTTAGGGATCAAGCAGAAGCAGCATAGTTGAGGAACAAGCCAAAGGTCAGTAATGGACAGTTGCAGTTTGGGATTATACAGAAGCGTAGTCAAGGAACAAGCCAAAGGTCGGTAACGAATGCTAGCGAAGATACAAACAGCAACAGGAGAGACAAAGGATATTGGCTGGAGAGGGCACAATAATCTGGCAAACAGGAAGTTCAAGTTTCAAGACAAACAAAATTCAAGGCAGGATCATTCAAGGAATTGTTCAGGAAACTGTCCAGTATTCCAGGTGGCTCAGCAAGCAGAGTCATTGCTAGACACTGCAGTGGCCCCAGGCTCGGACAGACAGTGAAAAGAAGGATCAGCCAGGTTTTTTGCAATTTACAGAAAACAAAATATTTATGAACACAATGTAATATCGCAATGTAATATCGCATGTATTGACAATTTATAACAATTTATAATGATTTGAGTTTAATGACACTTTAAGCCAATTCAATGAGGTGAGATAGACAGACTGGTAGAAAGATTAAATACAGGCAGACAGAAAGGGAGGAATGAAAGATGTTTACAACTTCTACAGTTGGAGTTTTCATCAGGTCCGAACCCAGGGGGTCTTTTCTTTCCCCGGGTTGTAAGCCTGATACCTTACAGACATGCCCTGGATGTTTAACCAGCATTAAAGCCTTCCCAACTCTTTTCTCCACTACTTTACGAAGGTAATTTTGACCTCTTACAACTTTCAAATGTATCTAGCTCAGTTTGCAGTGTGATAAACAGTATGTTAATTATCTGAGGCAGATACGTGTGAAACCTAATGAATACTCATTAAAGTATACATTCACACAATGAATACTCATTAAATTTATGTCCTAGAACTCAAGGGTACAACACTGTCCACAGCATGCCACTGGTCTTTACTGAATCTGCAACCAAGTTAATTGTTTGCTCAGGTTAATATTTGCTAATTGCTAATTTGATTGTGCCTATTCTTACTAAGGCATTTTTTTCTGTGATATGTCTGGTAGATCTTTATGCACATTTCTGTAAATAACATCCTGTATGTGTGTTCATATCTACAGTATATAGAGGATAATGCACCCCATACACCAAAATGGGCAGAAACAGTGTCCAGTTGGTATAAATAGCACATAGATGACTAATAATTATAATTATGTTACTAATGGCAGGCAATGGCATAAGATAGATAGAAGATAGACAGCTGATAGAAAGATACTGTAGCGGGGTCTCTAAATTTAGGTAGGACACTCAGGTGTGTAAGTATGGGAATAATGGACCATTTGTGTTCGTGGAGGATTGGACGGTGTAATAATCTCCTTGGCCTCTGGGTGGCGGGGTACCTGGAGGCTCAAGGTAGATTGGCCGTCACAGTGCTACCTTTTTGTCCCTTTCCGGAGATGGTACGGCGAGGGCGGGGAACCTGCCTTGGTGTCGATGGGAGGAGATAAAAGGGGGAGACGCCCTAACCACAAGGTCTTCCGGAGGATCTTCTTCACGCGCCCAGGCTCCTTAGGCCTGGGTGCGGGCGGTTCCGGATTCCGGCCGAGGCGCCCTAGGCCTGACCGGAATGGAGTTGGAGTCCATCCCAGGCACCTTCAGCCTGGGGTGAGGTACTAGACCAGGAGGCCTGGGGCCCAGTGACTTCGACTGGGTCCCGCGAGGGTGGAGAAGTCCGAGGGTCCCTGAAGTGGATGGGGCCCATGTCTGAGGTGAGGAGGCCGGGGAGGTTACCCATTCGGAGAGTCTGGAGCAGCATCAACCCAGTGACGGATGGGCCTCTGGTAACTCCCTTGGAGGGACATTTTCCCCTGACAGGGGCCGCAGCGCAGCAAAGGTACTCCTATCTATGTTCTCTTGAGTCGCTGGTAGAGACTCTCAAGTTCTAAGTCCTTCCTAGCTAATGCTATAGTAACCGCTGGCGAGATCGCAGTGGTTTAGTTGACAACCAGGATAGTGCCTCGACCTGCTCATTCCCCGTATCAAAATGTTATCAAGTCGCAACCAGTTGGCTACTGAAGCACTGTTTATTGTGAGATATGCAATAAAACAAGAGTTGGACTGTGATCGGTGTGTGGAACTCTGGTTAATGGGAGCAGAGGGAAGTGTTGGCACAGCAGGACTTGATTCTAGACAAAAGCACATAGGCCCAAGGAAATATCTGGTACTGGCCTTCACCTCACCCACAACTATGGGGAGGACATGGGCCGTGGCGCATCTCACCCTGTCGTATGACATACCCCTAGACAAAGGAGATGGGGTGAGGCCGCTACACGTGGGGGCTCGTGAGTCCGGGATGATATGTGTTTTGACTTTGGAAGAAAGAATGGCTGTGTCTGGACTTTGCTGCCCAGAGGAGTTCCGAGGAGGTCGGCCATGTGATTGGCCAAAGTGCATCCCTGCTCAAAGTCGTGGAAATGACCCTAAGACGGGAAAGGCCCATGCAGAGGAGTGAGAAGAGGGAGAAGTCCAGCCGTGTGATGTACTACATGTGGGGGCTTTTACTGCACTGCGCCATGAGGCACCCCGTGACTACACAGTTCGTGGGCGGAGCTTGATGGAAGCCCGCGAAAGCGTGCAAGTCGTGGGAGGAGTCTGGCCATGTGGAGGAACTCACGTGGAGACTTCGGCGCGTGGTCAGTGCGTGATGGATCAGCAGACAGACGGGATGGCCTCAAGCTCCCCGTGGATTCCGGTTCCCTACCCCACGAGGATGACTACGTTCGCTGCTCCCCTTACAGACACGGGGATAAGACTCAGGCCCCGAGGACAGTTGGCTTTGTACTCATGCAGAGACACGGAGGCCCTCGGCGTGATCTGTCCCGGATGCTCGGGACTGGTGATCCACCTGAAGCCATTTGGGCGTTGCGAAGTATGCAAAGAGTTCTTGTTCGAGGTGGAGCCATCCACAGTAAGGCCCTGGGCCCTTCGCCTCAACAGCCTCACAGGTACCGCTACTCCGTAAGGGGAGATCCAGGCCTTTGCGGAGGTTCCCGTACGCACTGACCAGGGCGATGTGACTGCCCAATCAGAGACTGAGAGAGAAAAATCAGAGGATGCTGCTTCGGTCACCACAGATTCTCTGCTCCCACCTCCGAAGAGGAAAGTTGGCTTGGTGCAGGCCTCCTGTGGTCGTGGAAGAGCTTCACCCCGTCGCTTGCCTGGCCTGGATGGATCCGGTTGGAAGAGTCCTGGACATCCCAGTTCTACAAAAGGTCAAGGTGAGCCAGGGGCTGGGACTGTGGTGGTGGTTGGAGGTGTCGGGGGTCCACAGTCGGTGGAGCCCGCAAGGGAGAGTAGTACCACGTCTACCAGAGACTACTTTCCCGCCGAGATGTATGACACTTCCGACCTAGAGTCACTGTTGGATTGTGGAGATGACGGTGAGATTGATGAACTGTTTCACCAGAAGGGCTGGGATAAACGCCCGTTATCTATGTTACGTGCACCGCAGGATTCCCCTATGTCAATAGGAGACAGCACGCCCCAGGTACAAGCCCCGGAGTCCACGAGGAAGTCTAGTCTTCAAATTACCTTTCCACAATCTACAACATCGCCCGTCTTGGTGGCAAGAACGCGCATCACTACGAGCACCTAGAGAAAAGCCATCAGAGGTAGTGAAAGTACCTCGGCACCCGGAGGCCATCGTTCAACCCGGAGAAGGTGAGCGGGATGCCATGCCTCCTTTGGCCAGATTGCAACGACTTTTCTCACAGAGAGTCGCCAGTGAGTATGGCTGGGAATATCCCTACTTGCCTCGGGACTTACTTTTTGAAGTTGAAGTCATACGCCAGAGATGGTATGACAGATTTGTTTGGGAGAAACTCAAAGTACCCCATGCACGAAGATATTTGTCCTGTTCGCCACCCGTGTCGAAAAAGTTTAGGGACTGCAGAGCAGACTGGATGTGGGGCCGCCATATCCACGCAGACACGGTGCGCATCTGCAGGAAAGATGGAGAGGACGCTGACTATTCGATTGAGGTTTTCGATAAGCATCTGAAGCCTTTGTTCTTGCCTGACCCGAAGTTCTATTTGTGAGAAGAGACTCACTTGTTTGTTTTCTTTCCTACAACCGTCTAGAAGTGTTCCTGCCGGAGCATCCGAACTGTGCCCTAGTTTTTTAGTTGGGCTTTTGTTTTCTACTCTTTGGAGGAATGAGAGCAGTTTTTGTTTGTTCTCTCTTCCTCACAGTTCAAAGACAGACTTTGGGGGTAGAATCAGAGTAGGAAAGCAGGAAGATTGAAGATTGCACCAAGTGTCATTACCGCGGCACTGTCACCAGGTGGCAGTGTTGTGCAACGGCTGTTTTTTTTTTTTTACACGCGCATCACTTTACTCATTGGAGCGAATGGGTCTATTGGCTGATGGGCCTATTCATTCCAAATTAACACAGAATGTCAGGATGTGGCTTTTCTTGTGTGTTGTTTTTTTTTCCCTTCTGCAGGAGATTCGTCTGTCAAGACTACTGAGTATGGGGTGGTTCTTAGACAGTGAAGGGAGGGATTGTATATGTGTACATGATAGATGGTTTTAGGGAAAAGTTTTATTGTTTTATGTTCCCTTTCCCCTTTGAGCAGGTCTTGGCATGGTTGAGGTTTAAAATTTTAGGGATAGCCTCTGGGGCTAGGCTTATGTCATCACTCCATGGGAGACATGGGTTTGCACCAGATACTGGGGACCAGTGTCAATTTACAGGGGGGAGTATGTAGCGGGGTCACTAAATTTAGGTAGGACACTCAGGTGTGTAAGTATGGGAATAATGGACCATTTGTGTTTGTGGAGGATTGGACGGTGTAATAATCTCCTTGGCCTCTGGGTGGCGGGGTACCTGGAGGCTCAAGGTAGATTGGCCCTCACAGTGCTACCCTTTTTGTCCCTTTCTGGAGATGGTACGGCGAGGGCGGGGAACCTGCCGTGGTGTCGATGGGAGGAGATAAAAGGGGGAGACGCCCTAACCACGAGGTCTTCCGGAGGATCTTCTTCACGCGCCCAGGCACCTTAGGCCTGGGTGGGGGCGGTTCCGGATTCCGGCCCAGGCGCCCTAGGCCTGACCGGAATGGAGTTGGAGTCCATCCCATGCACCTTCAGCCTGGGGTGAGGTACTAAACCAGGAGGCCTGGGGCCCAGTGACTTTGACTGGGTCCCGCGAGGGTGGAGAAGTCCGAGGGTCCCTGAAGTGGATGGGGCCCATGTCTGAGGTGAGGAGGCCGGGGAGGTTACCCATTCGGAGAGTCTGGAGCAGCATCAACCCAGTGACGGATGGGCCTCTGGTAACTCCCTTGGAGGGACATCTTCCCCTGACAGGGGCCGCAGCGCAGCGAAGGTACTCCTATCTATGTTCTCTTGAGTCGCTGGTAGAGACTCTCAAGTTCTAAGTCCTTCCTAGCTAATGCTATAGTAACCGCTGGCGAGATCGCAGTGGTTTAGTTGACAACCAGGATAGTGCCTCGACCTGCTCATTCCCCGTATCAAAATGTTATCAAGTTGCAACCAGTTGGCTACTGAAGTACTGTTTATTGTGAGATATGCAATAAAACAAGAGTTGGACTGTGATCGGTGTGTGGAACTCTGGTTAATGGGAGCAGAGGGAAGTGTTGACACAGCAGGACTTGATTCTAGACAAAAGCACATAGGCCCGAGGAAATATCTGGTACTGGCCTTCACCTCACCCACAACTATGGGGAGGACATGGGCCGTGGCACATCTCACCCTGTCGTATGACATACCCCTAGACAAAGGAGATGGGGTGAGGCCGCTACAATACATTAATAGAAAAACTATCACTTTAATTATGGTTACTGCAATAGCATACAAAGACATTATAGACAATTCTCTGCTTTCAACTTTATGGTAACAGTTTGGGGTAGGACCTTTTCCACCATGACTGTGCCCCTCTGCACAAACCCAACCCCATAAAGACATGGTTTGCTGAGTTTGACGTGGAGGCATTTGAGTGGCCTGCACTGTTGCACAGAGCCCTGACATCAACCTTACTGAACACATTTAGGATGATTTGAAACACCAGATCTTCACCTTCAACATCAGTTTGTGACCTCACAAATCTTCTTTTGGCTGTGTAGTGCTACCCCCTAAGGAGCCACTAAGTTTTGGGTCCCCCTATAGTCTGCACAGCCAGGCAACACGCGTTTTTCCAACTTGCATCCAAAGTCAGTAACCGGTCCATGGGCTTGTTTTAAGTTGTTGTATTTGGGGTAAACAACTTGGATAAGCTCTAGGGGTACATGGGATGACCAACTTGACTTGAAACAAAACTTGGAGGAAAAAACTTTCTATTTCTGTACAAAAATACACAAAGATGGATCCTGGACTTTCTACTTTTTCCAGAGTGGCTCTTAATGGGTCAGTAACACAGTCAATGTAAGGAGCACTTGGTCCCCTTTAAATTTTCCTCTTCAGACCCCAGCTGGAGACTACCAGCCCACCTCGCTGCCTTGAAGAGTATACCAGAGCAAGGGATTCCAGAACAGACTTGAAGCACTGTCCCAGGGAGAACTTGTAGGTCCTGGGGGTGTAGAGGTACTCACACTGTCCTTGCCCTGCACCTGTAGGTGAAACAGTTTTCAGGCTTTTCGCTGGGCTAGTTTCTTTCCTGGCTAACAGGCTGTCCTTCCTGGTGGACTAAAGGGCAATAGAAATCCCTCTTTCAACTTCCTTCCTTCTTCCAGCCTCCAGCCCGGAGGCAGGACCCCCTTCCTTCGGGGGCCCCCTTCCAGGCTACATACAGAAGCACTTCAACACTCCATATTTCCCATGACTCCCCTGCTGGCCAGTCTACACAATATTTATGGGCTGGTTCAGCCACCTTGCCAGGCCTCCTGCCTGGGGATTAGCCAGATTTCCATAAATATCAGATCCCTATACCCCCACCTACTAACGTCTAGAAGTTTCCATGAAAACTTCAGAACCAAGGGGAGGTGATAGAGGACTGGTCTGCAGAGCCTTCCAGCCTAACCTGAATCTGAACCCTGACCCATATAAATGAAAGTGGTAAATGATCAGTTTTTTGTAAATAGATAGAAAACTGGCTAAAAAAACGAATTCAGAGATTAGTGGTTAATGATTCTTACTCTGAATGGTCTAAGGTTATCAGTGGTGTACCCCAAGGTTCAGTCTTGAGACCCTTATTTTTTTATATATTTATAAATGATATAGGGTTATGCACTTGGGGGCTAAGAATATGCATGCATCATACATACATACTAGGGGGAGTACAACTGGGGTTATCCATAGTGGAGAAGGATCTGGGCATTTTGGTAAATCATAAGCTTAATAGAATGCAATGCCAAGCTGAGGTTTCCAAAGTGAGTAAAGTCCTTTCTTGTATTAAGAGAGGTATGGACTCCAGAGAGAGAGATATCATGTTGCCCCTTACTAATCATTGGAAAGACCTCACCTGGAATATGCAGTTCAGTTTTGGGCACCAGTTCACAAAAAGGATATTGGGGAACTGGAGAAAGTGCAGAGAAGGGCAACCAAACTGATAAGAGGCATGGAGGAGCTCAGCTATAAGGAAAGATTAGAGGAACTGGATGTATTCTCTCTTGAGAAGAGGAGATTAGGGGGGTATATGACCAACATGTATAAATACATAAGTGGTCCATATAGTGAACCTGGTGCTGAGTTATTATCTTTAAGGTCCTCACAGAGGAAAAGGGGGCACTCTTTACATCTAGAGGAAAATAGATTTCATCTCCAAATACGGAAAGGTTTCTTCACAGTGAGAGCTGTGAAAATGTGGAATAGACTCCCTCCAGAGGTGGTTCTGGCCAGCTCAGTAGATTGCTTAGGGTTAGGGTAAAATTGGATCATGCTTTGCTGGGGTTTTTCGCCTTCCTCTGGATCACCTGTGGGTGAAGGATTGTGTACATGGGATTGTATGATTTTTTTTTCTTTTTTAACCATTTAAACCATTTTTTTTTTTAAAGTCAGCAGCTACAAACACTGTAGCTGCTGACTTTTAATAAGGACACCTACCTGTCCTAGGCGCCCGCGATTTCGGCCCCCCCGAGGCCGGTCCCTCAATCGTGGTAGGTCCCGGCGCCTCCATCCTCACAAAGGGAAACAGGCAGTGGAGCCTTGCGGCTTCACTGCCCATTTCCTACTGCGCATGCGTGAGTCGCGTGGCGTTTTCTGAATGGGCGGCTGTTCTCTGGGATACACACAGTTCCCAGAAGACACTGCGCCCCATTTCCCAGCAGACAATGTGAGGAGGACAAGGAAGAAGACCAGCCGCGGACTAGGAAGAGGCAGATTAGGAAGATCTGCCTAGCAACCACAATTTCTGGTATGTAAAAAAATGTATTTTTGAATTTTTTTGGAGCATTTTTATTTATGTAATTTTTTTTTTTTTTTAAGGTGGACCTCCACTTTAAGCCCCGGACCATTTGGCTGGCCAAAGACCAGGCCACTTTTTGCGATTCTGCACTGCGTCGCTTTAACTGACAATTGCGCGGTCGTGCGACGTGGCTCCCAAACAAAATTGACGTCCTTTTTTTCCCACAAATAGAGCTTTCTTTTGGTGGTATTTGATCACTTTTTTTTTTTTGCGCTATAAACAAAAATAGACCAAAAATTTTGAAAAAAATGTAATATTTTTTACTTTTTGCTATAATAAATATCCCCCAAAAATATATAAAAAAAAAATTTTTTTCCTCAGTTTAGGCCGATACGTATTCTTCTACATATTTTTGGTAAAAAAAAAATCGCAATAAGCGTTTATTGATTGGTTTGTGCAAAAGTTATAGCGTCTACAAAATAGGGGATAGTTTTATGGCATTTTTATTAATAATTTTTTTTTTACTAGTAATGGCGGCGATCAGCGATTTTTATTGTGACTATGACATTATGGCGGACCCATTGAACACTTTTGACACCATTTTGGGACCATTGTCATTTTTACAGCGATCAGTGCTATAAAAATGCACTGATTACTATAAAAATGACACTGGCAGTGAAGGGGTTAACTTGTAGGGGGCGCTGAAGGGGTTAAGTGTGTCCTAGGGAGTGATTCTAACTGTTAGGGGGTGTGGCTACGAGTGACACGTCACTGATCACTGTTCCCGATGAGAGGGAACAGACGATCAGTGACATGTCACTAGGAAGAACGGGGAGATGTTGTGTTTACACTGACATCTCCCCGTTCTTCAGCTCCGTGAAACGATCGCGGGACACTGGCAGACATTGAGTCCGCGGGTCCCGCGGGCATGGTCACGGAGCTCACGGCAGGGTAGTGAGCGGGCCGCAGGCGGCGTGCGCGTGACCACACAGCGTCAATTTAAAGGGGACGTATATATACGCCCATTTGCGCAGCCGTGCCATTCTGTCGACGTAAAAAGTCGTGCGGCGGTCGGCAAGCGGTTAATTGGTTGAACTAGATGGTAATGTGTCTTTTTTCAACCTGACCAAATATTCCCAAAATCCAAAAATTTTATATATTGCAACCTACCAATCATTAGATGTGGTGGCTGTATTAGTTCTAGGCTTTTTTCCCTTTGTTTTCAGCCCTGTAACACACCTTCTTAAAGCGGAGGTCCACCTAAAAAAAAAATATTAAGAGCCAGCAGCTACAAATACTGCAGCTGCTGACTTTTAATAAATTGACACTTACCTGTCCAGGATGCCAGCGATGTCGGCAGCAGAAGACGAGCAATCGCTCGTCTCTCGGCTGCCCCCACCGCCATCTTCGGTGGGGGAATCAGAAAGGGAAGCATTGCGGCTTCACTGCCCGGTTCCCTACTGCGCATGCGCGAGTCACACTGCGTTACCTCACTGGTCCCCACTGTGTTCTGGGAACTGTGTGTTTCCCAGAAGACAGCGGGGGGGCAGGAAGGGGCATGACTCCCGCGGGAGTCTATGCCCGGAAGTGGGTGCAAATACCTGTATTATACAGGTATCTGCACCCCCCTCTCCCCTGAAATATGGCAAATGTGACACCGGAGGGGGGGAGGGTTCCGAAACGCGGAGGTTCACTTTTTGTGTGGACCTCCGCTTAACGTATGCTTATTCTGGAAGAAAGAGCACAGGGGGCACATTTGAACTGTAGCATTGTCATTCTGGGACGAGGGGAGTGTTAGATGTACTAGCAGATTTAAATACACGTATAAAATCCAGCTAAAATCCAGCTAACACCTTTTAATCAGCTCCAGCAAACAGTTTTTTTCTCATTTTCGAAAAAAGTTATTACATAAATAAATCTGATCATAGTAAGCACCCCTGTCAGTGTTGAACTATTAGTCTTATTCCTGTAGCTAATACAGCTGTTGTTCTTTTGTTGTTGTTCTTTTGAAAAACAGACTTAGGCCCGGTTCTCACAGGGGTGGCACGACTTTGGGGGCGACTCGGCAACGCGATCTCAAGACGACTTGAGAGGCCCGGTTCAGCCGATTTGCATAATGACTTCTGTATAGAAGTCAATGCAAGTCGTCCCGAGTCGCCCCCAAAATTAGTACAGGAACCTTTTTCTAAGTCGGAGCGACCTGAGTCGCTCCTATTAGAACGGTTCCATTCAACAAGGCGGGACGTGACTCTCCAGGCGACCGAGTCGCCTGATGAGTCGCCCCTATGTGAATCGGGCCTTTCTGGCCAGATCCCCAGATGAAAATAGAGAAAGGAACTCAAAAAAGAAAACAAATGCAGCCGTCTCATCTGGGAATTGGTAAGCTGCTATTTAATAAATGTTTGCTTTTGGGTTTAATACCACTTTAAAATATGAATAATGTCCAAGCATAATTCTACTCTTTGGATGTGTAGTACGCATGTATGCCACCACTTTCCATCACCTTGGTTGTGCTATGCGCAAGAAAAACATAAAAAATAAAATATGGAAAATTTTCATCATTCAGGGATGGTTTTAAGATACTTAAACCTGTCAGAGGTATTGAAAGGTAGTGAAAATCACATTTACAGCTATTAAATCATTGTCATTGAGTCACTGAGATGTTATGCAGGATATATGTGTCTTGGTCATAGAAAAGCTTACATTTTATGCAAGAAAATATCAAGCATTAGGGCTTCAGTGACGGCCGCTTAGCACAGGTGTATCTTAATGATCAGCATATTTAATAAAAAAGCTAAGAATGAATGGAAAGAATTTAAACCCAAAAAAGCAAAAAAAGATACATCCTTCAAAATTAGAAACAGCCCCAGATGTCCTTGTCCAAACAGTCCCAAATTAACTTAGCACAAGTGCTTTCTATAAAGTCGTTCTTGTTTTATGACATGAGTTGTCAGACAAATCCTGTGTCTAAATTTGGCCGTTCTTGTATTTTTTTTTCTTTTATTATTAATTACATATTATTTTTATTTTAAACAAACACATTTCGGCGTTCCAACTTCAGATAAATGATCTTTGCCACAAGGCGCTGCACTTATGGTGGGTGATATTTTTGGGGGTGAAAGATACGTCAATTCTCTAAGCAAAGAGACAATTGTTTAAGAGTCTGGTAAATAGAGGATTGTGCTAGAATATGAGTGTTTTGGTTCTGTGTTAACATTCCTGGCCGTGGCCTAATAATTTTTGAATCAGAGCAAAAAGTACACCGCAGAGCCATAAAAAGGCACATTTACCACTCGTAGTAAAGGACAGCTGTGTCCTGCCACCTACGCAATGCGGAGGAAGATCGTTTTTATTGACCCTAGGGAAAAAACATCTCAAAGCGTTAATGTGGTCCTGGTAATGTGGTCTTAACCGCTTATAAATGCTTTGTGATGGCTTTAATCAGCAAATTTCACAATGTATTTCACAAAAAATATGCAAATTTAGCTGTTATTATTATATATTATTGCAGATATTTTTACTAAGATCATATTTTTTTTAAGCATGTACTGTATAGTGTACACTATATGGCCAAAGGTTTGTAAACACCAAACCATTACACCCTGTATACATAGGGGTGCGCACAGGGTGCGCCAGGTGTTCCTGGGCACACCCTAATCACCCCGTCCAGGTCTGATTCCCCCTGCTTACCCCTGCAGTGTTACCAGCTTTCCATCCTCACTTCTCCAGCCGGCTGCTGCAGGGAATATTTCAGGATGGAGAACGGGGGAAGGGGCCAGAAAATAATTAATTTCCTGGCCCTTTCCTTTTCTGAACACATTGAGTGATCTGTACTGATCGTTCCTGTGTTCATTCTTAACCCCCTTAGCGGTATTCCCGAGTCTGGCTCGGGATGAGTTTTTCATGCTAAGAGCGGTAACCCTGAGCCAGACTCGGGCTGCCTCACAGTATCCATGGGAAGTTACTTACCTTGTTCCCTGGATCCTGCGATGTCTCCCCGCAGTGTGTGCGAGCCATGTCTCGCTCGATTCACACTGCTGAGTGCCGAGCTCCTTTCCCTGCGACGTTGCGACGCACGGGGGCGGAGTTCGGCTCCAAATTCAAAAAGTGAAAAACACAGTATAGATACAGTATACTGTAATCTTATGGATTACAGTACTGTATCAAATAATAACACATCCCCTTTGTCCCTAGTGGTTTGTCCAGTGCCCTACATGCAGTTTTATATTATAAAAACTGTTCTTTCTGCCTGGAAACTGGAGATTGTCCATAGCAACCAAAAAGTGTCCCTTTATGTCAAGAGTGGTTTTAGACCAGCTAGAAAACAGCGATAATAAATTAGAATCACTCGCAGAATTGAGCGATAGCGATTTGTAGGGAAATTTGTCATCAAACACTAAATCTAATGACAGCGACAATTCTGCAACTGAGCAAATTTCAGTGTTTTTGATTTGATTACATTATTGAATCATTTTTATTATAATTACATTACTATTTGTTATAATTATTTATTATATTATAATTTATGATTTTGTGTTTCAAACTTTATAATACCCGGGATGTCTACTAGACTCTTGTTTGGTCAGGTTTAAGTAAGTAATTACTAAGAATTGCAGGCCTACAATACAGAACACCAAATTTCCATGCAAAATAATTGTACTGCTTTTGGTACATAATTCCAGACAGAATCAGGTCTGAGACCCATTTTCCGATTGGCCGAAAAGAGAAGACTCCCGATTGGCCACCGAGGTGGAGGGAGGAAACGGAAGGCGCCGATGACTGTGGAGAGCAGTGGAAGGGAAAGCTATCACCGCCAACGAGCAAGGGAAGCCGCCTTTGAAGCGCTGCATAGATGGGGTAAGTGCACCAGACCCTCCCCCCCCAGCCGACTGACCGACCGACCCCGGGGGGGTGTTACTGTTTGCCGCCCCCCCCCCCCACAAAAAAATTACCACCGGCTGCCACTGGATGACAGCTATATAATAGGATAAATAAATTCCTTACACTACAGATCCCAATAGGCACGTAGGAAGAGTGGAGAGAATTTTTTTTAACTGCCCAGGAAAGTGCTTCCTCTTGGCACTGAGGAACTTAAAGAAAGAGCACCTCTGTCTGGATATTCGCCTGCCAGCTGGAGACCATACCAGCAGAGATCCGAACCTGAGACTGGGAGTAATGACACCCAGTGCGCAGCACTGCCCACAACACAGCATCTGCACCACTGCTGCAGGGAGACTGGAGTGTCCACTCACCCTCTGCTTCCCACCACTGATCACTGGAGACATTCCTGGGAATTGGTGAGAAGGCTATTCACCCATTGCTTATACTATTAGCAGGGACTGAGCCACTGAGCACCCATACTGCACTCTTTACGGCACTTACTCTAAACCTAGACTGCACCTATACCAACATACGTATACCGCATTATATTTAACCTTTACTGCATCTGAACCACATCTACCTTGCACCTGTGCTGAGACTATACTGTACCTATGCTGTACCTACGGTATACTGCATGCAGGTTAACTGTGACTGTTGTTAAGTGCACCGATGCTGTTAAAGGGCCTCAACGATAGCCATTAGAAGATTATCTCAAAGCACTGTCCCTCTCATAATAACTATTTTGCAACCCCCCCTTTGTTCCCCTGCCCCCCCTGCTACCATTCTTTTCTTTTGGACAGAGCATACCCAGTCAGTCTAGGACTAGAATCGCCTCTATAACTGTGCTCCTGCAGTATAGTTCCTGCACTCGGTAGATTAAACTTTACTTCTGCTCACTGCTGCACTTGAAGTAGCCTTGCTGTTGTTTATTCTGATCTGGACACCAAATGTCATATTATGCCTAGTCCTTACTGTTAATCACTTTGTATGCTAAACTGCATTATTACCAATGTTAAGCCATTTTATGCTTGCCTAGTTACCAACCATAGTGGTTGACAATATATTAAGTTTGCCTTTACTACCTGGTTTGCTGCCTGTTTTCTTTGATATAGCACTACTATTGGGTACTAAGTATTACTTTCAATGAATTCCTGTGATATTGTATGTTTGTACACTCAACCTGGTGTGTCAGAGGGGCTGAGGTTCTTGAGATGGTAGAGACAAAGAACTGATGAACCATCCTATTCAGCCAAACAGGCTCTCTGAATACGTCAGCTCCCAGTCCTACCTGTTAACTTTTGACAAACTTTAGGTTGCACATATTGAGAAAGTAGGAAGATACCAATAGTTTTACATGCATGAGGAATATAAATAATAGTCCCATGGCTCTTTATATTTTTTATAGACTAGAAGGGCTCAGACCAAAAGACAAGAGACAAAAAAAAGTGAAGGGCCGATCTGCAGGGAGGAGCATGGCAGAGTCGTTCTCAGCTTGACCAGCATCTGTAAAACTTACCACCCTCCCACCTTGTAGTTTGTTAATTTTACTATTTATTTTGTTTTTACTGTCATGGCAGCAGATTTGCAGTTTTGAGGGTGTTTGAAGGAGATTATTTGTATAAAAGTGGGTGGGGACCCGTCTAAGGTATGGCATCTTGCATTAGTGTGGTTCAGTTGTTGCAACCCTGGATTGATGTACAGATTAGTTTCCTGTGGCTGGTTTCTGTTATCCCCCGAAGCAGTATAGTATGGCTGGAGGATTGGAAAGTAATAGATTTTGGGCCGCAGATACATTGTTTTGATTGGATGTTTTTCTTTCTAGTGCATTTCATGACCATCAATCAATTTGTTTTTATTCATTATTTTTTTGTTAGTTACTGTTTTTTATTGGTGGAATTTTGTAATAAAGGGATGCTATGACCATTAAATCTGATTCATGAGTAATGGCCACACTCCCCATAACAAATGTCTTTGTTTGCACTTGTAGTACTGAAGAAAAGAGGGGACATGTCTGACCAGGTCTGCTAGAAAATGAAATACAATTGGCATTGTGGTCAGACTCTGGTGCCTGTTGTATGCCTAGTTATATGTTGGCACAGTGTGCAACTGCTGGAGCAGGATAGTGAAGGTAAGGCTATAACAATGAAGGTTGTTAGTACAATATCTATCTAAATAAATTAAAGGTAATTTCAACCATTGTCAACCAGCTTTCATTTACAAAATAGAATGGAAATGTAATTTTGTAATAAAGGGTGCTATGGC
Organism: Rana muscosa; assembly: GCA_029206835.1. Lineage (NCBI taxonomy): Eukaryota > Metazoa > Chordata > Amphibia > Anura > Ranidae > Rana > Rana muscosa. The sequence continues at coordinate 210,572,039 of CM055121.1, read as the reverse complement.
AATGAAATTCGAACAGATCAAATCATCCCACAACATTTTTATCGAAACCATGAAACAATCCAAATTGCTAGCGTGAGGTTGCCTTGATCTCTTTTGGAATTGTAAACTGGTAATATGTATTGGATGCAATAAGCAGAAACTTAGCTCCAGTTTTCATAACTTGCACCCGCAATGTGATGAGATGTTTATTGCTGACCTCTCCAGTCCTGAGTAGCTGGTCTTGTTGATCCATCCAGCTTCCTGCAGTGTGGACACACATCATTCACCCTGTAATGTAAACCTTCTCTGCCACTGCTTCTGCCCTCCTCTTCTTACACAGATATAGGTTTCTCTGCTGCGATGACAGATAGTTTCTGCATGTCCTTGTTAAACAAGTGTGCAAGAAGCTGGGCGCTGGAGGGGCGAACAGGCAGATGTTATTAGCCATGGTGGCATGTTTGACATGTTACTGCCCCACACAGTCATTTTTCTATCTTGTTTTGAGTTGCGAAACCACTTGTAATTGAATGTTAATTATTATTATTATTATTATACAAGATTTATATAGCACCAACAGTTTACGCAGTGCTTTACAATATAAAAGGGAGACAATACAGTTACAATACAATAAAATACAAGAGGATTAAGAGGGCCCTGCTCAGAAGAGCTCACAATCTAATAGGGTGGGGCAGGTGGTACAAAGGGTTTTAACTGTGGGGAATGAGCTGATGAAAGTGGTAAAAGATTAGTTGGAGACGTGATGGGCTTCCCTGAAGAGATGAGTTTTCAGGGATCGCCTGAAGGTAGCAAGAGTAGGGGATAGCCGGACAGGTTGAGGTCGTGAATTCCAGAGGATGGGAGAGGCTCTGGAGAAATCTTGGAGACGAGCACGGGAGGAGGAGATGAGAGCTTGACAGTAGGAGGTCTTGAGAAGAGCGGAGAGGACGGTTTGGGATATGTTTGGAGACAAGATTGGTGATGTAGCTCGGGGCAGAGTTGTGGATGGCTTTGTAGGTTGTGGTTAGTAGGGATGAGCTTCGTGTTCGAGTCGAACATACGTTCGACTCGAACATCGGCTGTTCGATCGTTCGACGAAGATCGAACGATTTGGGCCGTTCGCGCCAAATTCGAGTGACGCGAACGGCCCACAATGCACTACGCCATCGCAGTGTCATCCAGGCGCTGTGATTGGCCAAGCATGCACTGTGACCCCGCATGCTTGGCCAATCACAGCGCCGGCAGCGAGGAGAGCAATGATTGGCCACAGGCAGGATGCCTGTGGCCAATTATTGCTGAGGGTGTTTAGTACACGCCCCACACTATAAAAGGCCGCCAGCACGGCGGCCTAGTGTAGTGTGTTCCGGAGCAGGGATAGAGCAGCATAGGCAGGGACAGTGACTGTTATTTCTTTCTTGCTTAACCTGGATTCCTTTAGTTTAGGGAAAGAGAAGGATAGGTAGGGAGAGTGTCAGTGTGTTTTGTGCTTGTGCTATAGTGTGCTTAAAAAAAACATTTATTCTAGGGACAGAAAACTGTAGGTAGGGACAGTGTCAGTTTCTTTCACTCTGCAAGTCCTTGTTTCCAGGGACCTGGAAGGACAGTGAGTGAATTGTCCTTGTGCTATATTGTGCTTAAAAAAACATTTATTCTAGGGACAGAAAACTGTAGGTAGGGAGAGTGTCAGTTTCTTTCACTCTGCAAGTCCTTGTTTCCAGGGACCTGTAAGGACAGTGAGTGAATTGTCCTTGTGCTATATTGTGATTAAAAAAAACATTTTTTCTAGGGACAGAAAACTGTAGGTAGGGAGAGTGTTTTTTTTCTTTCACTCTGCAAGTCCTTGTTTCCAGGGACCTGGAAGGACAGTGAGTGAATTGTCCTTGTGCTATATTGTGCTTAAAAAAAACATTTATTCTAGGGACAGAAAACTGTAGGTAGGGAGAGTGTCAGTTTATTTCACTCTGCAAGTCCTTGTTTCCAGGGACCTGTAAGGACAGTGAGTGAATTGTCCTTGTGCTATATTGTGCTTAAAAAAAACATTTATTCTAGGGACAGAAAACTGTAGGTAGGGAGAGTGTCAGTTTATTTCACTCTGCAAGTCCTTGTTTCCAGGGACCTGTAAGGACAGTGAGTGAATTGTCCTTGTGCTATATTGTGATTAAAAAAAACATTTTTTCTAGGGACAGAAAACTGTAGGTAGGGAGAGTGTTTTTTTTCTTTCACTCTGCAAGTCCTTGTTTCCAGGGACCTGTAAGGACAGTGAGTGAATTGTCCTTGTGCTATATTGTGATTAAAAAAAACATTTTTTCTAGGGACAGAAAACTGTAGGTAGGGAGAGTGTTTTTTTTCTTTCACTCTGCAAGTCCTTGTTTCCAGGGACCTGGAAGGACAGTGAGTGAATTGTCCTTGTGCTATATTGTGCTTAAAAAAAACATTTATTCTAGGGACAGAAAACTGTAGGTAGGGAGAGTGTCAGTTTATTTCACTCTGCAAGTCCTTGTTTCCAGGGACCTGTAAGGACAGTGAGTGAATTGTCCTTGTGCTATATTGTGATTAAAAAAAACATTTTTTCTAGGGACAGAAAACTGTAGGTAGGGAGAGTGTTTTTTTTCTTTCACTCTGCAAGTCCTTGTTTCCAGGGACCTGGAAGGACAGTGAGTGAATTCTCCTTGTGCTATATTGTGCTTAAAAAAAACATTAATTCTAGGGACAGAAAACTGTAGGTAGGGAGAGTGTCAGTTTATTTCACTCTGCAAGTCCTTGTTTCCAGGGACCTGTAAGGACAGTGAGTGAATTGTCCTTGTGCTATATTGTGCTTAAAAAAAACATTTATTCTAGGGACAGAAAACTGTAGGTAGGGAGAGTGTTTATTTTCTTTCACTCTGCAAGTCCTTGTTTCCAGGGACCTGTAAGGACAGTGAGTGAATTGTCCTTGTGCTATATTGTGCTTAAAAAAAACATTTATTCTAGGGACAGAAAACTGTAGGTAGGGAGAGTGTCAGTTTATTTCACTCTGCAAGTCCTTGTTTCCAGGGACCTGTAAGGACAGTGAGTGAATTGTCCTTGTGCTATATTGTGATTAAAAAAAACATTTTTTCTAGGGACAGAAAACTGTAGGTAGGGAGAGTGTTTTTTTTCTTTCACTCTGCAAGTCCTTGTTTCCAGGGACCTGTAAGGACAGTGAGTGAATTGTCCTTGTGCTATATTGTGATTAAAAAAAACATTTTTTCTAGGGACAGAAAACTGTAGGTAGGGAGAGTGTTTTTTTTCTTTCACTCTGCAAGTCCTTGTTTCCAGGGACCTGTAAGGACAGTGAGTGAATTGTCCTTGTGCTATATTGTGATTAAAAAAAACATTTTTTCTAGGGACAGAAAACTGTAGGTAGGGAGAGTGTTTTTTTTCTTTCACTCTGCAAGTCCTTGTTTCCAGGGACCTGTAAGGACAGTGAGTGAATTGTCCTTGTGCTATATTGTGATTAAAAAAAACATTTTTTCTAGGGACAGAAAACTGTAGGTAGGGAGAGTGTTTTTTTTCTTTCACTCTGCAAGTCCTTGTTTCCAGGGACCTGGAAGGACAGTGAGTGAATTGTCCTTGTGCTATATTGTGCTTAAAAAAAACATTTATTCTAGGGACAGAAAACTGTAGGTAGGGAGAGTGTCAGTTTATTTCACTCTGCAAGTCCTTGTTTCCAGGGACCTGTAAGGACAGTGAGTGAATTGTCCTTGTGCTATATTGTGATTAAAAAAAACATTTTTTCTAGGGACAGAAAACTGTAGGTAGGGAGAGTGTTTTTTTTCTTTCACTCTGCAAGTCCTTGTTTCCAGGGACCTGTAAGGACAGTGAGTGAATTGTCCTTGTGCTATATTGTGCTTAAAAAAAACATTTATTCTAGGGACAGAAAACTGTAGGTAGGGAGAGTGTCAGTTTATTTCACTCTGCAAGTCCTTGTTTCCAGGGACCTGTAAGGACAGTGAGTGAATTGTCCTTGTGCTATATTGTGCTTAAAAAAAACATTTATTCTAGGGACAGAAAACTGTAGGTAGGGAGAGTGTCAGTTTATTTCACTCTGCAAGTCCTTGTTTCCAGGGACCTGTAAGGACAGTGAGTGAATTGTCCTTGTGCTATATTGTGATTAAAAAAAACATTTTTTCTAGGGACAGAAAACTGTAGGTAGGGAGAGTGTTTTTTTTCTTTCACTCTGCAAGTCCTTGTTTCCAGGGACCTGTAAGGACAGTGAGTGAATTGTCCTTGTGCTATATTGTGATTAAAAAAAACATTTTTTCTAGGGACAGAAAACTGTAGGTAGGGAGAGTGTTTTTTTTCTTTCACTCTGCAAGTCCTTGTTTCCAGGGACCTGGAAGGACAGTGAGTGAATTCTCCTTGTGCTATATTGTGCTTAAAAAAAACATTAATTCTAGGGACAGAAAACTGTAGGTAGGGAGAGTGTCAGTTTATTTCACTCTGCAAGTCCTTGTTTCCAGGGACCTGTAAGGACAGTGAGTGAATTGTTCTTGTGCTATATTGTGATTAAAAAAAACATTTTTTCTAGGGACAGAAAACTGTAGGTAGGGAGAGTGTTTTTTTTCTTTCACTCTGCAAGTCCTTGTTTCCAGGGACCTGTAAGGACAGTGAGTGAATTGTCCTTGTGCTATATTGTGCTTAAAAAAAACATTTATTCTAGGGACAGAAAACTGTAGGTAGGGAGAGTGTCAGTTTCTTTCACTGTGAAAGTCCTTGTTTCAAGGGACAGAGAAGGACACCTGAAGGTAGCCCTTATTGCTTTTTTCCCATCTCCCTGCAGGCCATCTATTAGAATGTCTGGAAGGCAAACAAGGAGAGGCAGACAGTCAGGAGGCAATAAAAGAGGGCAAGCAGGCTCTGTGTCTGGGGGCAACAGTGCTGGTCGTGGACGCGGTGCATTGTCATCAGCACATGGCCATGGGACACGCTTGTCCTTCTTTTCGGCAGCTGGACATGTTGAGCCACATCATGCCGAAGACTTGGTAGAGTGGATGACCAAGCCCTCCTCCTCCTCCTCATCCTCTCTCACCCAGGCTCAGGGTACTGGAAAAGCAGCTGCCAAAGCGTCGTCTTCCCTGGTATCAATGTCAGACAAATCATCAGTCACTCCTTCCCTAGACCCACCATGTCCTCCTCCTGAGGAGTCCCCCGAACTGTTTCAGCACAGTGTTGGGTACATGCTCCAGGAGGATGCCCAGCGTTTCGAAGGGTCTGATGATGAAACCCAGCTAGAGGAAGGCAGTAGCGTGAGAGCAGACAGAGGGGATGCTCAAGAAGGACACCAATCTGGCAGTCATGTTCCAGCAGCTGCAGCATACTGCCAGATTGGCTCCAGTGATGAGGAGGGAGGGGATGATGAGGTCACTGACTCCACGTGGGTGCCTAATAGGAGAGAGGAGGAGGAGGAGGATGAGGAGGAGGCACATCTCCAACGAGGCAGGATGCCCTTTGGTGGCCAGCGTAAGGGCAGTACACCGACGGAATCACACCGCAGAGCTCCGCCTGTGCAGGGCGCTGCCTCTGCCCGTCATTCAAAAAGTTCTTTGGTGTGGGCCTTTTTTGAGGCTAGTGCATCAGATCGCACAGCTGCTGTTTGCAACATATGTCTCAAGCGTATATCGCGTGGCCAAAACATCAGCCGCTTGGGTACCACATGCCTGACCAGACATATGTTGACCTGCCATGCAGCTCGTTGGCAAGCCTACCTCAAAGACCCACACCAAAGAACAAAGCGGACCTCTCCTTGCACCGCATCAGCTGGGATCTCCAACCCCACTATAACTTCAGTCCTCTCTGAAACATGCACTGAGAGGAATGAAGGTGTAGAATTAGGTGTGTCACAGCCAAGTACTTGCGGCCACTCTGCTAGCAGTACACCGACGTCCGATTCTAGCAGGCAAATTTCCCTGCCCCAGCTGCTGGACCGTCGAAAGAAGTTCACTCCCAGCCATCCACATGCCCAGCGGTTGAATGCTAGCTTGGCTAAATTGCTAGCGCTTCAACTGCTGCCTTTTCAGTTGGTAGACTCGGCCCCCTTCCGTGAGTTTGTGCAATGTGCGGTTCCTCAGTGGCAGGTTCCCAAACGCCACTTTTTCTCACGGAAGGCTATTCCGGCTCTCTACCGGCATGTGGAAGGCAATGTCTTGGCCTCGCTGGACAGGGCGGTCAGCGGTAAGGTGCATATTACCGCTGACTCATGGTCCAGCAGGCATGGACAGGGACGTTACCTTTCTTTCACGGCCCATTGGGTCACTCTTTTGGCAGCTGGGAAGGATGCAGGACAAGGTGCAGTAGTGTTGGAGGTTGTCCCACCGCCACGCCTCCAAAATGCTACTACTGGTTGTGACACACCTCTCTCCTCCACCCCTCCTCTTCTTCTTCCTCCATGGCCTCTTCCTGTGGTTTGTCCTATGAACCAGCGGTGCTCCGTAGCCGTTCACGGGGCTACGCAAGTACGCAGGCAAAAAGATGCCATGCCGTGCTTGCGCTGGTGTGTTTGGGGGACAGAAGCCACACTGGGGCAGAGGTCCTGTCTGCTCTGCAGGGCCAGGCCGAGAGGTGGTTGACGCCACGCCAGCTTAAGCCAGGAATGGTGGTTTGCGACAATGGCACCAACCTCCTCTCCGCCCTCCGACAGGGACAACTGACCCATGTGCCCTGTGTGGCTCACGTCCTTAACCTGGTGGTGCAGCGGTTCTTGGGCAGGTACCCGGGCTTACAGGATGTCCTGAGGCAGGCCAGGAAAGTCTGTGTGCATTTCCGCAGATCTTATAATGCCAGTGCTCGCCTGGCTGAGCTTCAAAAGGAGTTGAACCTGCCCAAGAACCGCCTTATATGTGACATGCCCACCAGGTGGAACTCAACGTTGGCCATGCTGCAGCGGCTGCACACGCAGCAGAGGGCCATCAATGAGTACCTGTGCGACTACGGCACCAGGACAGGGTCAGGGGAGCTTGGTTTTTTTTCTCCACGCCAGTGGGGCATGATCAGGGATGCATGCACTGTCCTGGCACCATTTGAGGAGGCCACGAGGATGGTGAGCAGTGACAGTGCATGCATCAGTGACACTGTACCTCTTGTCCACCTGTTGGAGCACACGCTGCGTGGAATAATGGACAGGGCACTTGAGGCAGAACAGAGGCAGGAAGAGGAGGACTTCCTTGCCTCTCAAGGCCCCCTTTACCCAGACAGTGTTCCTTCTGTCCCACCCATCGCACAGGAAGAGGAGGAGGAGGAGGAGGAGGAGGAGGAGGATTGTGTCAGCATGGAGGTGGAGGCTGGCACTCAGCATCATCAGCAGCAGTCTTTTAGGGATGATTTACAGTCCCAAGAAACCAGTGGACTTGTACGTGGCTGGGAGGAGGTGGCTGCGGATCATGTCGTCCTTAGTGACCCAGAGGACTCCGGAGCGAATGCCTCAGCAAACCTACGCTGCATGGCCTCCCTGATCCTGCAAAGTCTGCGGAAGGATCCTCGTATTCTTCGGATCAAGGAGAGGGACCATTACTGGCTGGCCACTCTCCTTGATCCACGGTACAAGGGTAAGGTTGCGGACCTTATGTTACCGTCGCAGAGGGAGCAGAGGATGAGACAACTCCGGGAGGCCTTGCAGAAAGGTCTGTGCAACGCGTTCCCAGAGACTGGGAGGTTACAAACTCCTGGTCCTGGACAACGAGTTGCTGAGGCTTCGGCCAGTCAAAGAAGGAGCGGTGGGGAAGGTGGCCGTCTGACCGATGCGTTCAGACAATTCTTTAGTCCGCAGCCCCAAAGTATGATCGGTTCCAGCAACCATCGCCAGCGTCTGATAAACATGGTGCAGGAATATCTAGGGGCAAGCTCAGACTTGGACACCTTTCCCACCGAAAATCCTCTGGCTTACTGGGTCTTGAGGATGGATCACTGGCCAGAGCTTGCACAGTATGCAATTGAGCTACTGGCCTGTCCTGCATCCAGCGTTCTTTCGGAACGCACATTCAGTGCTGCTGGAGGATTTGTCACGGATCACAGGGTGCGCCTGTCCACCGACTCGGTTGATCGACTGACTTTCATCAAGATGAACCAGTCTTGGATCACCACCAGCTACCACACACCTGATGCTGATATAACAGACTAATTGATTTTAACATGTCACATCCCTTCAAGACTGATGCTGATGCTGAGTGCCTGTGCTGTTATGTTGACTGGCTATCCTCCTCCTCCGAGTCCTCAATGATACGATTGATGATGATAGCTTGGAAGATCATTTTTGTTTATGGGTGCCGCCACCAGTGGCTAAGGCCCAATTTTTCAGCCCCTGTTTTACAGGGGCGTGTAATTACAATTTTTTTAGCAATAATTTGCCATAGGGCTCATTGCTGTGCTCCAAGTACAGTATCTGTGAGGGGTTGGAGTGTTGTGGCACCAGTGCCTAAGGCCCAATTTTTCAGCCCCTGTTTAACAGGGGCGTGTCATTACAATTTTTGAAGCAATACTTTGCAACAGGGCTCATTGCTGTGCTCCAAGTACAGTATCTGTGAGGGGTTGTAGTGTTGTGCCACCAGTGCCTAAGGCCCAATTTTTCAGCCCCTGTTCAACAGGGGCATGCAATTACAATTCTTGATCTAATAATTCACAGCAGGGTCCATTGCTGCACCCACCAAGAGTAACTCTGAGGGCTTACAGTCTTGTGGCAACGCCACCACCACCACCACCACGAAAGGCCCAATTTTTCAGCCCCTGTTCAAAAGGGGCATGTAATTACAATTCTTGATCTAATAATTCACAGCAGGGCCCATTGCTGCACCCACCAAGAGTAACTGTCAGGGCTTACAGTGTTGTGGCACCAGCACCACCATCAAAGCCCCAATTTTTACTACCACTGTTCAACAATTATATGTAATTAAAATTCCTGATATAATAGTTGACAGCAGGGCGTTCCAGCACCAACCAAGAGTAACTGAGTGCTTACAGTGTTGTGCCAACACCAACAACTAAGGGGCCTATTTCTGCAGAGTATATACGGCAGGTCCCTACTTTCAAACATCCAACTTACAAACGACTCCTACTTGCAAACGAAAGAAGACAACAGGAAGTGAGAGGAAATCTACCCCTAGAAAGGAAAATTCTCTCCTGTAAGAATAAATATGGGAGAAAGGGGTCTCATCTGTACTGATGCTTTATCAGCAATCCTTGTTTCAAGAAAAACACCACATTTCAAAAACAGTTGTCATTGGGACGGAAAGTGAGGTGAAATGTTCTGAACAGGGGCACAGACAGCAAAACAAATGTTACAGGGGTGATAACCCTTACCTATGTTTCCCAAAAAGTTTAAAAATAGATTTTTGGGCTGGAGCTACACTTCAACAATGTACCTGTTCAAAATTACAAACACATTCTACATAAGAACAAACCTACAGTCCCTGTCTTGTATGCACCGCCTGTATACGGCTGTTCAGAGTATATAGGGCCTTTTTTATTTTATGTGCGGGGTTCCCCTTAATATCCATACAAGACCCAAAGGGGCTGGTAATGGGCTGGGGTAGGGGGGGGGTCATGGGGTAGCTATGCCATTTTTCTTAAAGAATTTCATCCATATTACCGGGACCAGACATTACATTAAAGCCGCAAGCAGTTTTAAATGGCTTTTTTTTCCTTTAGAAGTGTCATTTTGTGCAGGGACAGTTCTAAACACGGGAAACACGTGGCACTTCACAGGCATACTTTAGACACCCCCCAGGTACGATATTTAAAGGAATATTTGACTTTTTTTTTTTTCACTTTATGCATCATTAAAATGACTGCTCCCGAAAAACGACCGTTTTTAAAACTTCTTTTTGCATTGATACATGTCCCCTGGTGCAGAAGCCGGGTTCCCAAACCCTTTTTAGGACAATAACATGCATAATAGTTGTTATAATTAGCACTTTAGAATTCGAACGTTCGCATCCATTGTATTTAATAGGGTTCTAATGTTCGTTCGAACTTTCGGTCCGTTCGCGGGTTCTGGTGCGAACCGAACCCGGGGGTGTTCGGCTCATCACTAGTGGTTAGTATTTTGAATTTAATTCGCTGGGTGATCGGGAGCCAGTGTAGGGATTGGAGGAGAGGTTTGGCAGACACTGAACGGTTGGTAAGGTGAATAAGTCTGGCAGCAGCATTCATGATAGTCTGAAGAGGGGATAGCCTATGGAGAGGCAGGCCAATAAGAAGGGAGTTGCAATAGTCAAGGCGAGAGATAACAAGGGAGTGAATGAGGAGTTTGGTAGTTTCATTAGTTAAAAAGGGGCGAATTTTAGAGATGTTACGGAGGTGAATTCTACAAACTTTTGGCAATGATTGGACTTGAGGCTGAAATGACAAGTCAGAGTCTAGGAGTACACCGATTACCCTGGCGTGAGGGGAGGGACTGATGGTTGCATTAAAGCAAAACTTCATTAAACATCCATCGTTACGAAGGAGACAGTTCTTTTTTTTTGCAGCAGCAGGGTAGAAACTGGGTTAGCCACAGTTACTGGAATGATGTCCTGCAAAACATTTGCTCTTGGTAAAGAACATGCAGGTAGTTTATGTCACAAGGCTCCAGCCAGGGACAGAATGCTGTGTCTGCCCCGTGTCACTAACGACTAAAGTGTCCTTTTAAAACCTCACTTACCTAACCTAAACCCTATAAAGATCACTTATCATTTACCACTTCAGCCCGGACCATTTTGCTGGTCAAAGACCAGGCCACTTTTTGCGATTCGGCACTGCTTCGCTTTAACTGACAATTGCGCGGTCGTGCGACGTGGCTCCCAAACAAAATTTACGTCCTTTTTTCCCCACAAATATAGCTTTCTTTTGGTGGTATTTGATCACCTCTGCGTTTTCTTTTTTTTGCGCTATAAACAAAAATAGAGCGTCAATTTTGAAAAAAATGCAATATTGTTTACTTTTTGTTATAATAAATATCCCCAAAAAATATATAAAAAATTTTTTTTTTTCCTCAGTTTAGGTTGATACGTATTCTTCTACATATTTTTGGTAAAAAAAAGCGCAATGAGCGTTTATTGATTAGTTTACGCAAAAGTTATAGCGTCTACAAAATAGGGGATAGTTTTAAGGCATTTTTATTAATATTTTTTTTTTTACTAGTAATGGCAGCGATCAACAAATTTTATCATGACTGCGACATTATGGCGGACACATCGGACACTTTTGACACCATTTTGGGACCATTGTAATTTTTACAGCGATCAGTGCTATAAAAATGCACTGATTACTGTAAAAATTACACTGGCAGTGAAGAGGTTAACCTGTAGGGGGCGCTGACGGGGTTAAGTGTGACCTAGGGAGTGATTCTAACTGTTAAGGGACGTGGCTTGGCGTGACTCATCACTGATCGCTGTTCCCGATGACAGGGAACAGACGATCACTGACTGTGTCACTAGGAAGAACGAGGAGATGTTTGTTTACACTTACCTCTCCCCGTTCTTCAGCTTTGTGACCCGATCGCAGGACACCAGCGGCGATCGGGTCCACGGGTCCCGCGGGCGTGGTCACGGCGTGGTCACGGAGCTCCCGACAGGGTCGCGAGCACGCCACGGCTCGCATCTTAAAGGGGATGTACCATATGCGCAGCCGTGCCATTCTGTCGAAGTATATCGTCGTGCGGTGGTCGGCAAGTGGTTAAGCTCATTGCCCATGCCTCTTTGTCCACGTGACCTCCTCCCCTGTGCAAGTGTTTGAGCTAGGGTACCACTTCATCCCTTTAAAACTGGACACATATTAATTAAACAGGTTCTGAGGCTAATTAAATTCAGATAAGGCACTTAGTGAGTTTAATTACTACCTTAATCAGCCACAGAACCTGTGTAATTAATATGAGGTGTCAACCCTAGCTTGGGCCTAGCTAGCAGCCAACCAATAGGTCGAGCACTGTTGCATGATCGGTAGTGATTTCACCATCCTCATTAGTCACCAACAATGCTACATAGAAGGAAGGAGCAGGGGGGAGCTCTGGCAAGGTCAGTATAAGGGGATCAAAAGGAGGACCCTTTGCAAGACACTATTCTTTTGCCTAACTCCCGAATATTTTTTAGGGAAAGGCTTGACATTTGTGCTGGATTAATACTTTTTTCTGTGACCCTATGGAAGAGATTTTTCCTCACTTCCCATTTCGGTCAAAAAATGGGGTTGGGGTTTGTCGGGAAAAATTAGTGAGACCGCAAGACAACAATAAAACATTTTCATAAGTTATAACCCTTCCTTATTCTCCTAGAATGTGTTTTTGTCTATGTCCCCAGTGGAGAGATTTCTCATCACTTCCTGTCCAGAAAACTAGAGAACATCTCCTTAATAGGCAAAAGCATATTTATAGTGATCTGTTCCTTAAAGCGTTTGTTACCCCAACACTTCATAGTCCTGATATGTGGCTGCTGTACCATTTACTTGTATGAGAAAGTATCCTGTTCTCTTTGTATTGCTTCCTTTATGTGAGATCCCTGGTGTTCCTGCCAGTCCCTCTGCTTTCCTATTAAAAACTGACCACACTAAGCAGAAGAGCTCACTGTGGTCAGTTCCCTAGCTATGCTGGGAACTCAGCCTGCTCTCAAATAATGATGTTATTTGGATGGTGAACTGTACTGGATTTCCGTCAGACATATCGTTTGGTGTTGAAGCCAAATAATTTAACTTTAGCTCATCTGACCAGAACACCTTTTTCCCTGTGGCCTCAGAATCTTCAAGGTGTGTTTAACCTCCTTAGCGGTAATCCCGAGTCTGGCTCGGGGTCAATTTTCATTACCAAAAGCGGTAACCCCGAGCCACAGCTCTTACTTACCTTGTCCCCTGGATCCTGCGATGCCTCCCCGCTGTGTCTGCGAGCCGTGTCTCTGCTCGATTCACAGTGCCGAGCTCCGTTCCCTGCGAGCGTTGTGACGCACGGGGACGGAGCTCAACGCCAAATTCAATAAGTGGAAAACACAGTATAGATACAGTACACTGTAATCTTACAGATTACAGTACTGTATCAAATAATTACACATCCCTTTTGTCCCTAGTGGTTTTTCAAGTGCCCTGCATGCAGTTTTATATTATAAATGTAGTTTTTTCTGCCTGGAAACTGGACATTGTCTATAGCAAACAAAAAGTGTCCATTTGCCCAGGTTCACACTGGGCTGCGGGAGTGAAGCCGTGCGAGTTCAGCTGAACTCGCACGATTTCACTCCCGCTGGCAGTCCCGATTTCAGCCGCGATTACAAAGACATCTGACACAGATGTCAATGTAAATCGTGGCCGAAATTGCAAAAAGTAGTACAGAAACGACTTTTTGAAATCGGTGCAGCGCCGCAGATGCCGCGTCGCACCGATTAGGACGGTGCCATTGCCGGCAATTTGCGGCAAATATCGCCGATTTGACATGCGATTTGGCATGTCAAATCGCACCAGTGTGAACCAGGGCTTAATGTCAAAAGTGCTTTTAGACCAGCTAGAAAACAGCCGATAGTAAATTAGAATCACTTGCAGAATTGAGCGATAGTGATTTGTGGGGAAATTCGTCATCAAACACTAAATCTAATGACAGCGACAATTCTGCAACTGAGCAAATTTCTGTGTTTTTGATTTGATTACATTATTGAATATTTTTTATTATAATTACATTACTATTTATTATATTATAATTTATGATTTCGTATTTCAAACTTTATCATACCCGGGATGTCTACTAGACTCTTGTTTGGACAGATTAAGTGAGTTATTTTTAAGAATTACAGGCCTACAATATAAAACGCCAAATTTCCATGCGAAACATTGTGCCGCTTTCAGCATCAAAAATCTGACATAATCAAAGCCAGTGAGGTTAAGGAGGTCAGATGAGACTAAACTTGAATTATTTGGCCTCAACACCAAACGATGTCTGGCGGAAATCCAATACAGCTCATCATCCAAATAGCACCATTCCTACAGTAAAGCATGGAGGGGGTAATATCCTGTTATGGGGATGTTTCTCTGCAGCAGGGACTGGAGCACTTTTCAGGATAGAAGGACAAATGGATGGGGAAAAATATGATCAAATTCTTGAGGAAATTTTGCTACCCTCTAACAGAATGGGAAGAAGGTTTACCTTCCAACATCACAATGACCCAAAGCACACAGCAAAAATGACCACACAGTCGTTGAGTCTGGGTTGCCCATATCTGTCTCACAGCAGAGTCCGGTGCGTCCTGGTTCACTGTTTCAGGTCCCATTTCAGCACAAATTTTGGGCTGAATTTGGATCTGAAGCGGACCAAAAGACGCAGTGTTTTTCTGCAAAACGCACCGGACCTGCTGTGGAGACCGACGGCATAGAGAGCCGGTCAAAATCACCTGCTATTAAGAATTGGATGCGGGGTACCCGCATCCAATTCGCAATGGTGTGAAACCAGCCTGAAGGAGAAAAAGGTGAATGTTCTTGAATGGGCTAGTCAGAGCCCAGACTTAAACCACATTGAAAATCTGAATGACTTGAACACTGCAGTCCACAAATGGTCACCATCATAGACGTGCACACAGGGTGTGCCATGTGTGCCCAGGCACACCCTAATCATTCCCTGCAGTGCAGATTCCCCCTGCTGCCCAGTGTCCCCTCCCACAGCATGGCTGGCTTCCCACCTCTCGCATTGGCTACTGCAGTGGGCACACATAGATGATATTTCAGGATGAGTGGGGGAAGGGGTAATGTCATTTACCAGCCCCTTCCCTTTCTGAATGAACACAGTGAGAGATCGGTACCGTGTTTTTGAGCTTTCAGGTGCACACCCTAATGCAACAGGCTGCGCACACCTATGGTCACCATCAAATATGACTGAACTTAATCAGTTCTGCAAAGAAGAGTGGACAAATATTGCAGTCTGGATGTGCAAAGTTAGTAGAGACTTATCCCAACAGACTAAAGGCTGTAATTAAAGCAAAAGGTGGCCCAACAAAGTACTGACATAAGGGGTGATCCTTTTTCCAACTCAGTGATTCTGTTTTTGATTTCTTTTTCTGACATGTTGGTGTTATATCTCTCACTTGGATGTTATAATTTGCACTAGTAAATACAGCTGGATAAAACAAAAACGGTGTCTGACTTCATTTCAGGCTTCAAAGAAACAAAATGTGATTCTTTAAAAGGAGGCTGATTATTTTCTATACCTACTGTATGTTCAGTGTATACGGCAGCTAGGCTCACTATGTAACCATGGGAAAGATTTGCTAAAACTGGTACAAATCTGTAGAATAGTAGAATCTGTGCATAGTAACCAATCAGCATCTAACTTCAGCTTGTACAATTAAGCTTTGGCAATAAAACCTAGAAGCTGATTGGTTACTATGCAGAGCTACGCCAGATTCTGTGTGCACCGGTTTTAGTAAATCTCCACCCATGTCAGTTTAAACCACTTCCTGTATTTAGCTCAATGTAACTATGTCCACTCCTATTTCTGAAATAAAACGCACGTCTTCTCTATTACTGGGCCAGATTCCTCAAACTCTAAAATTGGGAGGTAAGGTGTCCAAAGAACGTGTTTTATTTTTTATCATCTGGATTTGGAAGTATAAAACAGGGATTCTCATTGGTTTCTCTGGGTAAATCCTCTACTTCTTAGCCATTAGCTGGGGTGGTACTTGGAGGTCTGTGTCACCGCACGGCCTCTCCCTTATCTCCTTCAGGTGTTTTGCTTCCTCAGGCAATGAAAGATGGTGTCTACATGGCTAGTAAATGCCTGTGGAAGCCACAATAGGACAGGGGTCTCTACTTAGGGAAGGAAATTTCACTCACTTTACACCATGAAAGCAGCAATTATCTGCCTTTCATTTATCAACACCACCCTGATGAGAGCACCAAGAGAAGGCCTCATTTCCACTATGTGAGCACCATGCAGGGCAGCAAACAGATGACCTTAGTCCCTTAACCACCAAATGTGCAACTTAAATATCTATACCTAGGCTACAGTCGACAAGGTGAATCTTGTTTAGGGGCTACTTTACAAGTCTAGCATTACTAGGGTGACCAAATGTCCCGGATTGCCCGGGACAGTCCCGTATTTTGCAGGTCTGTCCCGGGTACCTTTATTCCAGGACAATACAGTGTCCGAGAATTAAACTGGCACAGCCACCCCCCAGGCCGATCTGATGGCCCCAAAAAAGGCTGCCACATCACCTCTTTACTCACTGACAGTACTTGTCCTGGCTAGGAATGCCTGGAGGAGAACAATCCCTGCACCCTGCTTGTGATTGGAGAAATCATAAATCCCGCCTCTTGTGTCCAATCACTGTGTTGTGATTCGTTACAGCACAAGCTGATTTTTGGGAAGGGGGGGGGTGTCCCTGAATGGTAGTTTGGAAATGTGGTCACCCTAAGCAATACCCAACACAGTCCCAATGCAAAAACAAGGCAATTTGCATTATGTTCTATGGCTTTGTGTGTGTGAGACTCTCATTTGGGGCACACTAATAAAGGAGCATTGGCATATACAGTATGTGCAATGTATACAGGAAGTAGGCTCACATCCTAATTACCGTGACAATTTAAGCCACCCCCAGTATTTAGTGCAATGTAGCTAAGTCTAGTTTAGGGTAGCATTGCCCAATGCAGTCCCAATGTGAGAACAAGGCAATTTGTCTTAAAGCTCCAGTTCACACCAATGTGCTGCGTTGGTTAAAAAAAAATTGACATGCAACGCTATTGTGTACTATTACGCCTTGGTTACATTTGTGTACTGTTTTTTCTAATGTGAAAACGAATAAACTATTATTTAAAAAAAATTTTTTTTGACATGTTGCATTTTTGCACAGCACATTCGGACATGCTGTAACAAATTACAATGGACTGCAGCATATAAAATTACATAGAAAGTTACAAAGAAGAAACCCAAGCATTGCAAATTTTTTAAGATATTGCAGCACATGGCAGTATACATTCACACCACAAAATGATGCATGCTGTGTGGTGCAAACAAGCCCTAATTTTTAACATTTAGTTGGGCACTAGATTTACATTTCCCTGTTTTGAAAATTATTAGAATTTGTTGCATTATTTGCTCTATATTTGTTTTATTGGTTTTATGTAATTATGTTGCATTTTGATGTTTAGCACTTTGATTTTAGTTTCGATAGTAAGGAAGAGTTAACATTTCTCATTGGTATTTTGGTATTATTTTCTATACAGTATGTGACCCCATTGAGTAGATTTTCTCTCAAGAAGGAATAGAGAAAAAAAAACACTAATAAATATAAATTTTTGTTCAGTGGAGAGATTTCTTATAAGGTTGCCAGTGTCACATTTTCCTATAATTTTTTTTTTTTACCACCCTCCCTAGGAACACCAGAAGCAAAAAAAATAAAAAAAAATTAAGGGGGTTTTACCTATCCTGCTCTAGTAACACTTTTTAAAAATTTTTGTCTGCGTCTCCGCTGAGGAGATTTCTGATCCTTCGTGTCATGACAAGTGAGGGAAAATCTTTTGTGTAAGGACACAAACAGCAATATAAATGTGACAGGCCTGTGCAGACGGTGACTTCGGAGGGGTCCTGATATAGGTGGTTGTTCTTCACTATTTTCTTTCTTCTTTCCTTTTTTCTCTACCTCTTTCTTGCTCCATTATATATTTTTTTATTTTTACCATTGTGCTCATTTTAGTGCCTTTTCCCACTTGGCTACATGCCATCAAAGAGGAAGTAAAGCCTCCGTAAAAAAAAAAAAAAAAAATACACCCTGCAAGACAAAGGCATAATTAGCTAGTATGACTATGCATAGCATACTTGCTCATTATGAAGTACTTACCTGAGATCGAAGCCCCCGCAGCCATCCTCGTTCGCCTCCTCTGTCGCCGCCATCTCTCCCGGAGTGACTTCCGGGTATCGTGGCTCCAGTGCTGTGACTGGCCGGAGCCACGATGACGTCACTCCCGTGCATGCGCGTGGGTGCCGCCACTAACGGCATGATCGCATGCACCGTAGACATCGGTGCATGTCTTTTGCAAATATCTCCTAAACCGTGTAGGTTTAGGAGATATTTCTTGCACCTACAGGTAAGCCTTAATCTAGGCTTACCTGTAGGTAAAAGTGGTCTGTAAGGGTTTACAACCACTTTAAGCGCTTGTGATGTTGTAGTATTATTGCTGCTTCAGTTGTAATCATTAGACCTGATATCATTGTATATTATCTCCATCTACAGTATCTACACGTGTTATTCAAGTTTTTCGAGTGATTGCAATGTCAGTGGGCACTTATTGGTTTCTGTCATGCATATTGTTTTGTACCTTTTTGTTTTTATTGTTGAAAATGAATAAAGTTTAAAAAAAAAATGTGATAGGGTCTCAAAAATGTAATTACCCAATGCAAAACAGAATAAACACTTTGGGGGTTATTTACGAAAGGCAAATTCACTTTGCACTACAAGTGCACTGAAAGTGCAGTCGCTGTAGATCTAAGGGGGACATGCAAGGAAAATAAAAAACAGCATTTTTGCTTGCACATGATTGGATGATAAAATCAGCAGAGCTTCCCCTAATTTCAGAGCTTCCCCTCAAATCTACAGCGTTCTACATCGACTGCATTTGCAAGTGCATATTCAAGTGCACTTGCACTGCACTTGTAGTGCAGAGTGGATTTCCCTTTAGTAAATATATATAGGCACAAACTGTGTGTGGTCCCACCAGACTGCTCCACTCCATGCACAGTGCTGTATACCATCCTGAACACTGCTCCCCTCTATACCTTGTGCTACACAGTATGTAATCCACACTCCTCCACCTTGTGCTGTGCACGATACCCCTTACAATATGCCACTCTCACTAAACTATACACTAGTGCACTCTGTACAATATAATATATACTCTACACTCTATTCTGTACACCAGGGGTAGTGAATTAAAATTCACGGGGTCCGGTCAGAAATTTTTTCTCCTGGCGGAGGTCCGAGTGTCATGTTGGTGCTATGACTCCACATGATATCCTCCACATTGCAGCCTCCTGTGCACGTCACAGGCCCCTCATCTCAGACCCTCATCACAGACTGGTGCCCCCCCATCACAGACTGGTCCCCCCTCATCACAGACTGGTGCCCCCCATCACAGACTGGTGCCCCCTCATCACAGACTGGTCCCCCATCACAGACTGGTCCCCCATCACAGACTGGTCCTCCCTCATCACAGACTGGTGCCCCCTCATCACAGACTGGTCCTCCCTCCTCACAGACTGGTCCTCCCTCATCACAGACTGGTCCCCCATCACAGACTGGTCCTCCCTCATCACAGACTGGTCCCCCATCACAGACTGGTCCCCCATCACAGACTGGCCCCCTCATAACAGACTGGTCCCACATAACAGACTTGTCCCACATAACAGACTGGCCCCCCTCATCACAGACTGGCCCCCTCATCACAGACTGGCCCCCCTCATCACAGACTGGCCCCCCCATCACAGACGGGTCCCCCCATCATCACAGACTGGCCCCCCTCATTACAGACTGCCCCCATCACAGACTGGCCCCACAATAACAGACTGGTCCCCCCATCACAGACCCCTGACTCCTGTCCTCATAACAGCACAGCACTTCCCCCTCCCCACAGAGCCCTACCTTATTCACACAAGACGTTCAGCGCAGCCGCTCTGGACAACGGGCGGGACTTTTCAAGTTAAAGGTGAGTGATTGATTGCTGGGACTGCCCCGCTGCGTAGCAACCAATCACCCGCTTCTTAACTTAAAAAGTCCCGCCCTTTGTCCAGAGCAGCTGCGCTTCTCGTCTTGTGTAAGTAAGACAGGCGGAGGGTGGAGACACTGCAGCGAACCACATGATATCCTCCACATTGCAGCCTCCTGTGCACGTCACAGGCCCCTCATCTCAGACCCTCATCACAGACTGGTGCCCCCCCATCACAGACTGGTCCCCCCTCATCACAGACTGGTTCCCCCCATCACAGACTGGTGCCCCCTCATCACAGACTGGTCCCCCATCACAGACTGGTCCCCCATCACAGACTGGTCCTCCCTCATCACAGACTGGTGCCCCCTCATCACAGACTGGTCCTCCCTCCTCACAGACTGGTCCTCCCTCATCACAGACTGGTCCCCCATCACAGACTGGTCCTCCCTCATCACAGACTGGTCCCCCATCACAGACTGGTCCCCCATCACAAACTGGCCCCCTCATAACAGACTGGTCCCACATAACAGACTTGTCCCACATAACAGACTGGCCCCCCTCATCACAGACTGGCCCCCCTCATCACAGACTGGCCCCTCTCATCACAGACTGGCCCCCCATCACAGACTGGTCCCCCCCATCATCACAGACTGGCCCCCCTCATTACAGACTGCCCCCATCACAGACTGGCCCCACAATAACAGACTGGTCCCCCCATCACAGACCCCTGACTCCTGTCCTCATAACAGCACAGCACTTCCCCCTCCCCACAGAGCCCTACCTTATTCACACAAGACGTTCAGCGCAGCCGCTCTGGACAACGGGCGGGACTTTTCAAGTTAAAGGTGAGTGATTGATTGCTGGGACCGCCCCGCTGCATAGCAACCAATCACCCGCTTCTTAACTTAAAAAGTCCCGCCCTTTGTCCAGAGCAGCTGCGCTTCTCGTCTTGTGTAAGTAAGACAGGCGGAGGGTGGAGACACTGCAGCGAAGCAGAAGGGACAGATCAACCCGTGCGTGGTGCGCCTGCCATGCTGTAAACAATGGCGTCCCTAGGGGGGACCAGAGGGGGCCCTGCCCCCCCCAACATTATGCTGTGCCCCACCATGTGCCCCCCCCCCCCCCCAAAAAAAAAAATTCTTTTTTTTTGCATTTTTTTTTTCCGCTCGGGCTGCTGCTGGGGTAACATAGTCTCTCCTGAGAGGGAGAGCGTCCCCAGTCAGCTCCTGCGGGGGATTCCTCCCCCCTCCCTCTGCTCGCTGACACTGCATAATGCGAGCGCTCACACAACCACAGCCGCCCGATCTGCTCCTTTCCCTGCATCCTCATTGGCACGGAGAAGAGCGAGTTGCAGGAAGGACTCCACGTGCACTGTGGGAGGGGTGGAGGGGGGCCCAAGCCTTCATCTCAGTTACTGAAAAAACAGACTGATTTCTCCCGTCCTTAGGACAGGAGAACCAGCCTGTAAATTCCGAGAATGGTGACTGCAAGCTGAGCCGAGTGTCAGTCTATGACACTCTTTCACAGCCCAGCGAGTCCAGCCACCCCCCCTCACTCTCCTCACATACGAGCAGGGAGGAATACAGCTCCTCCTCCTCCTTCCACTCCCGCCCACACTATCCCGGCGTGCTGTATCTGAAGAGAGGGGATGTGTGGGCGGGAAATATGAAAATCAGCAGCATTCCTGGCTGTGTGTGAATGATGCCTGAGATTCTAGCCTGGACCGTGGGTAAGTGTGTGCACTGCAGACTGCAGTACACTGTAATCACTGAACTGCATTATCTCCATCCCTTCTCTCCCCCATCTGTCTCCCTCCCCCTCTCCTGTTCTTTCAAGACATTCACAATTTACTTTCACTTTCAGTTAGGCAGGTAATATACGGTGCACATTTCTTTCCTGCATCCACAGATTGCAGGAAAGAAACTTGCATGATTCCCCCATCAACACAGACAGTGCTGACAGAGGAATATCCCTCCTGCCCAGCAATTGTATTCTCCCGACAAACAGTGATTATCACTAGTGGCTATAGCAACCACTAGTGATAATCATAAGAGAATCTGCTCATTAATGGTTCGAATCTCAGCCAGTTCCTGCTGAACCAGCTGAGATTTAAACTGTCTATGGCTGGTCTTAGCTCTTAGGCCCCTTTCACACTGACACGTTTTTCAGGCGGTTTAGCGCTAATAATAGCGCTGCTATACCGCCTGAAAAAATCGTGCCCTGCAGTCTTCAGTGTGAAAGCCCAAAGGCTTTCACACTGAAGCGGTGCGCTAGCAGGACTGCTCCAAAAGTCCTGCTAGCCACATCTTTACAGCGGTGAAGGAGCGGTGTGTTCACCGCTCCTTTACCGCTGCTGCCCATTGAAAGCAATGGGAGACCTCGGTATTAACCCCTTTTTCGGCCGCATACCGCGGTAAAAACGAAGGTATAGTGGCGCTAAAAATAGTGCCGCTATACCCACAGCGCACCTCCGGCCCCAGTGTAAAGGGGCCTTAGGCAGCACATACATTGATCACTTTTTTTCATTCACACAACTATTAGGTTGAATGAAAAAAAAAGGGAAATGATCCAATTCCCCCATCTACACATTATAGGTGGATGGGGGAATGTTCCCAGTGTGGACCAGTGCTGGAACAACCAGAGTTGCTGTCCTGTCCCGGCTATTTACAGCGCTGGTCTCTGTCTCTATGGTAGTGGTGGCAGCACATTGGAACCCAGTGCTGGTTACTTTATGGGGCTGATGTACAGGAGGGCCAGCACAATTTGTTGTTAAAGATGGGCTGGGCATGTTCAAAATTCCACATGCCAGAGCCTGCCAGGAAGCTCACACTGCACAGCGCTAATCACAGGCAGTGAGACATTTCCCGGTCCGCAGCTCCTCAGATCAGGAAATGTCTCACTGGCTATGATTAGCACTGTGGAGTGTCGGCTTCCTGGCGGGATCGGGCACGTGGGATTTCAAACACACCCGAGCCCATCTCTATTGGTTGTAGACAGTTGAGCTCCCTGCAGGTTGCTTAGCAGCAGTGGAGCCTTCTCTGGCATGCTGATCGTGATGCAATCCAGATGATGCTCCTAGTCAAATCCTAGTGTTAAATATCAGTGATTTTATTGATCAAAGCCCACACTTTACAAGTATAGAGCCCACATGGCTGCTGAACATACGGTTGATTAGATATATGTGGTTGTACTCTTGATGCTAATAAATACTGTGTTTATTAGATCTGACTGGGAGCATGACTAGGATCACATCCTGATCAGCATGTCAACAGAGAAGGTTATACAGCATTACTGCTGCTAGATGACCAGCTGGGAGCTTGGCTCTCTATAACCAATAGTGCCAGCCTTCCCCTACATGCACGCATAATGTCACCAGCACAAAGTCCTAATAGACTGCCGCCGGTGCCAAGGAGACAGATGCCAGACCAGTGCTGTCAATAGCAGGGACAGGACAGCTGGGGAAACCCACAGTGTCAGAACACCAGGGCCCGGTGGCAAGACAACCTTTGCAACCCTGATAGTTCTCCAACTGCTTTGGACCCTTATATTTTCTTGGTGTGCTGGTGACATATATCTCTTGTTTTCTGCCACCCTGGTGGGGCCCCAGTATAGTAGGAAGGGAGCTCACTACAGAACATGTGAAAGGGCCCATTGTGGGATCGTAGTAAAGGGCCCCAGGATATACATATATATATATATATATATATATATATATATATATATATATATAAAATTGCATTTTATAGTTGGTCCCCCTACTTTTGTCCCTGTCCCCCCATGTGCCCCCCCTAAATATGAAAGCTGGAGACGCCACTGGCTGTGAACATAGCGGCAGGCGGGCAGGCGGGCAAGCCGGCGGCGGGGGGAGGAGTGGGACACACAGGCAACTATTTGGCGAGGCTGTAGTCCGGTTAGTATGGCTACTGGGGCCGGAACCGGACCGCGGTCCGCCATTTAGTGATGCCTGCCGTACACTATGCTATACATTATATATGCCACACCACTCTGCTTCACTGTGTACACTTGCTGTTCACTACATACTTCATATCATTCCATTCCGTATACTGTACTGCACATTACATACTCCACACTGCTCCATTCTTTATCCTTGCTGTACATTATATTCTACACTGTGTTCCTGCCCTATTCTTACACTATACTATACAACAGTGTTCCTCAACCTTTTTTCAGTCAAGGCACCCTTTAATAATTATGGACAGTCTTAAAGGGGTTGTAAAGGTTTGTTTTTTATTTTCTAAATAGGTTCCTTTAAGCAAGTGCATTGTTGGTTCACTTACCTTTTCCTTAGATTTCCCTTCTAAATATTTTTTTTCTTTGTTTTCTTTGTCTGAATTTCTCACTTCCTGTTCCTCCTCAGTAAGCTGTTCAGTAAGCTGTTCTGGCTGACTCCACACCACTCGGATGATGGTGTGAAGTTTACTGAGGAGAAACAGGAAGTGAGAAATTCAGACAAAGAAAAAAAACATTTAGAAGATAAATCAAAGGAAAAGGTAAGTGAACCAACAATGCACTAGCTTAAAGGAACCTATTTAGAAAATAAATAACGGACCTTTACAACCCCTTTAAGGCACCCTATTCTAAAATATAAAAACCATTCTAATAGTTTTACATATTGCAGCAACATCAATACACGTAGGACACCCAACGTTAGAGGTGATTTATTCTTCCAAAGCAAATATACTTTTGCAAACTGGTACTGACTAAAATTCCTATATTTCTCTTCTGCCTCAGTTTTTCTCCATCACTTAGCTAATGAGACCCCAAAGCTGATGGAGAGATACAAGGAAGGGTCAAACAAGGATGATATGCAGGCAACTGACATCCTTCTTATCAACTGATGAAGTCATTGGTTGTTAGGAAGTTGGCAGCAAGAAGGTTGTAATGGTGTACAATAAAAACCTGAGGCTTTGTATAACTAAAAAGGCAATTTTCATCCACCCAACGGCTTGTATACAATTTTGGGGCAATTTTTAGGCACTTTGGCAAGGCACCATTGGTGGCTGGTGCTATGTTTTCTTTTTTGGGGGGAGGGCGGCAAACAATCCACCGCCCCCCCTCCGTCGGTCACCGCCAGCCCCGCACTTACCCCATCTAGGTCGTGGGCAGCGCTTCCTCCAGGCGTCTCCTCCTCCTCGGCTTCACGCCAGCTTCTCCTGCATCTCCTGCTCCTCTTCCTCTTCTCCTCCAATACAAGGGCTTCTCCTCTCGGCCAATCGGGTCTCAGGACCTGATTGGCCCTGGAGGAGAATCAGGACGACAATAGCGAATATGAATTTGCTATTGTCACACAACTGGGTGGGCTCGGGGCGCAGAGCCCACCCTTTTTTTAAGCCAATTAGAGCCTCAGGCTCTAAACATCTGCTTCTAAAAAAAAAAAACTATTGGTATCCATACATCCTCTGCCCTGCATGTAGATTAGGGGCCGGGCGCATGGATTAGGGGGGCGGTGCCCCTGTGCCCTGTATGAATGAGCCGCCACTGCAAGGCACCACTAAAGAAACCTCAAGGCACCTCAGCATGCCTGGGCACCCTGGTTGAAAAAGGCTGTTATACATTATACGTGTCCCTCTGCTCCACTCTGTACACTGTGCTGTACTTTATATACTCCAAACTGCTCTACTGTGTACATTTGCTGTTCATTACATCCCTCATACTGCTCTACTGTATACATTTTTGTTCATTACATCCCTCATACTGCTCTACTGTATACACTATGGTGTACATTATATACTCTACATCATATTGCTCCACTTTTTACACTGTGCTGTACATAATATACTCCACACAACTTCTCACTTTATGCTTGCTGTACATAATACACACTAACGGTCTAAAATACTATTTACTTCACACCTTTCCCCCTACTTTCTTAACACTGTATTGCACACAACACCACACCAAACCCCACTCCACTTTGTACATTGTGCTGTACATTATATACTCCACACTGATCCCTGCTGTGAATCCTGCCGTTGTATATTCCACATTGCTCCTACTTTATAATATATACACTGCCACTGTCACCCTCAGCTGATTGCATTTATTGTCACACACCCTTCTGTGCTTAAACAGGGTTACTTTTATTAGTCTTCATAATGAGCAGGATGTCTGTACACATTCTTACCTTCCTGAAGTATTGACAGATCCTTAGAGCAAAAATAAATGTTTGCGGTCTTTTGAAGTTTTTGGAAGTCGTCAGTGTTTATACAGATCCCATTTGCTGTGGTTAGCAACTTAGCAACTCAACTTCCTTCAAGTGTCCTCGTTTGGGGGCCAAATCTTAAAATCCTTCATCACCCCACAAATGTTCCTGTTTTATGTCTAAAAGATTTGCATAAACAAAAGTACACATATTAGTACATTAGTAAATTCATATTTAGCTATCAGTGTTGTGTTGATGTCTGCAATATAAATAATTGTGTTGCTTATTTTGAAACAAGAAATTAAAAAAGTACAAATAAGGGCCCATTTACAGGGGCACTGTGGCCTATAAAGCATGAATGAGCAGCTTGTTCATGCGGCTGGAGGTGCGTACAGGTGGGCAGCCTCTGTTTCTCTATGGGGAGCTGAAGCTGTATGGACACATCTGCTCGTCCTAACGTGACAGGCATGCAGGGGGGTGGCGAGCGCCCCCAAGTGCACATGGTCTGGGTTTGGGGCCACTCACCCATCACTGCATGCCTGTCACATGCTGTGTCCCCATAGAGAAATATAGGCTGCCTACAAGCAACTCCAGCCACATACAGTAAACAAGGCACTTATTCACGCTGTACAGGCTCATGTGAATGAGGCCGAAATCACATAGCTAATCATGAAATGGTTGATTTTATTCTTTAATGACGGAAGATCATAATGTGGCCCCTGATTCTATGGCAAGATGAGAAGATTCGGCTAATCAGGGAAACTCTTTTGGCCAATATGAAGTGCCTCTAACCCCTAGAAGTATTGGCGTTCACATAGAGCAGTGGTTCTCAACTCCAGTCCTCAGGACCCACTAACAGGCCAGGTTTGCAAGATAACTGAAATGCATCACAGGTGATATAATTTGCTGCTCATGGATTTCAGTATTCTAGTCTGCATCGACCCCAAGGTAATACTTAAAATCTGGCCTGTTAGTGGGTCCTGAGGACAGGAGTTGAGAACCACTGACATAGAGGGATTTCCATACTGTCTCTGGCACAGGTCCAATTTATCTTTTTTGTTGAGAAGAAGAAAGTGCTAGTTTTTCATTTTTAAAACAGCAGATTTTTGTTATCTAGGAAATTACACTATATTTTTAAATCCCCCACTGAAAAAGATGAATCAATATTCAGGCTTATAGATGCCAACTGCCCCAGATTTGCCATGACAGTCCTGCACCTTGGACCTCTGTAGGGTAGGGTGACCAGACATCCCCGGTTTCTGGGGACAGTCCCCGGATTGAGGGCACTGTCCCCGGACCAAGTCTGTCCCCAGTTTTGTCCCCGGATTGGATTTAAACAGAGGCTGGGGCAATTTCAAAGACAATCAGTGCAGATTAAAATAAAATAAATCTAAATGACATTTTTTTCCATGATCTGTGCCCCTTTCTGATGATTATATGCTGGTCAGAAAGGAGGGACCCTTTCTTCAGTTTCGGGTGTCCATTCAGCTCCGCTCGCATGTTCTTCTGCCTTGGCTCAAGTTCCGGCCAGCCGCCTGCCTGCTTATCTTCTTGCCTTCCCTGGTGGAGTGATCTTCCTCCGCTCCCCACCCAGTAGTAGCCGGGGCCTGGAGAGTAAGACTTGATAGGCTGTGAGGCAGACAATGGCGGCGACGGGCAGGGAGTCGCTGATTGCCGCCATTACTAGTAAAAAAAAAAAAAAATATGTCCCCGGATTTAAAAAATCTGGTCACCTTACTGTAGGGTCTGTGGACCTCTGTTCTGGAATGTGTCCCGGATCACAGCATCACCCATATTTGAGCATGCATATTACCTGATGAAAACGTTTAATAACTGAGAGGATCATGGCCAAGAGTGGGCAGTTCCCAAATATTTAGGAGTGGGTCTGTAGGTGGGGTGCAGCGTGGTGGGGAGACAATAACTCATGCAGGCAGATGCAAGGAAAACTTGTATTGAAGTAATGCAGTAACAGTTTACAACAAACCCGGTGTGAAGGCCACCCAGCCGGGTACACTCACAGATCCAGTAGCATGACTGGAGCAGATTTCAGCCAGACTGACAGCTTCTGTGTAGAGGGGCAGAATGTGTCCTGGTTGTCCAGCACCTAATCGGGAAGATGTTCAGAGGAGCAGAATCCCTACGCTTTATCTCCTCATCAGAAAACTTTTCCTTACGCTAATACTAATACCTTTCCCTACTCGGTCTACTTGCATAATGCGCGCTAAACCCCGGGAGCCAGGACCTTAAATAGGCTCTGCCTGACCCAAGATGGCCGCCTGGGCTCCCCCAATTACTCAGGAAACCATAGAGGAACCTTGTTCCGTTTGACTCCCTCTCCAACAATAGCACCGCTGCAGTGAGCTGCAGCAGATCTGTCTTGGAAAGTAGGAAAGTCTTGACATGACTGCTGATGGCCCTGACATTTATTTCACAGGGCACGTAACGTACCACCTACTGTTAGCTAGAAGTTAAGTGGATAATAAAAATTAGAGGATCCTTAAATTGTATCAGTAAAACACAAAATTTGGATCAAACCAAATATTTTCTGCTTTCGATGAAATCTCCCATTTTGTAGGCATTCTGCGATTGGCGGACAAAAAAAAGTTAGCCGCAGGAAAACAAACCTATTATTACCCCTTTCCTACATAACTGGTGCAGGATTTTAAATAAAAATTTCTAGTTAGGCTTTAATGTTGCGTTTCCCATTGACCCTATTAACAGATATAAGGCGACAACGATTTGTCCCTGCCTCCCATTTCTGCTTCTGTGTTGTCACCCTGTCACATGTACCCCTGATGTAGACTTAAAGTGGTCATACCAACACACATTAGGCATGGCCCACCACTGTCACTAGGAAATGGCTGGAGGCTGATCAGCAGAAAAGAGATGTGAGAAAGCATGAAAAAATGGTCTTATCGAGTCTAAATGCCCCGTACACACGATCTGACATTTTTCCGACCAAACTCCCATCGGAATTCCGATGGAATTCATCGGAACAGGTTCTATTTGAAAATTCCGATGGAATTCATCGGAATTTCTCCGATGGGGCCCACACACGGTCAGAATTTCCGATGAAAAAACTCAGATGGACTCCGTCTGACTTTTTTCATTGGAAATTCCTATCGTGTGTACACCGCATAACACTAGACTGTTGTGAACTGCTCTCCCATGCAGGAAAAATAAGTAAAAGTGTTAATTGGTTGTATTGAATTATTTGATTTAATTTTATAACCATACCTCGCGTTTCCATTTAGTTGGACTTTTTCTTGGAACACATGTTTGAAAAAGAGTTCATAAAAACGTGTATGGTTAGTGGGAGTTTATAAAATAATAATGTGAATAAAAAAAAATCTATTTTCCTCTTTTCCATTTCCTTTTTTAATTTCAATATTTTTTATAAGTCTAGTGCTCCGCTGTAAAATGTCCTGAAGACTCCATAAAGCTTGAATTGGAGACATTTTACAGAATTTCAAGTCAATATCCTTTTTTTTAAGTTTTACCAAGTAAGGCATGTGAGTTCAATGGCTGTGGAATATTTCTTCCAGTGAAACTGGACAGATGCAGAGATGTCTAAATCTTATTACATGTTAACCCCTTCCTGCCCAATCCCTTTGTTCTTTTAAGAAGGTCTTTGTGATCGAGGGGCAGGAAGGACTGGCCAATCATTACAAGAAACTGAGAGCTGTCTTTGACAAGTTTGGTTGCGGTGATGGGAGTATTTAGTGAGCGCACTCTCAGCACAGAAATAGATGTAACACATTGTGCAGCGGCAAAAAGGGAGAGCTTTAATGCTCATATGTTGCACATATACCTCAATGGGCAGCAAGAAGTTAAAGTGATTGTAAAGTCTTGTTTTTCTTCCTATTAAAATGACAAACATGTTATACTTACCTGCCCTGTTGCAGTGGATTTGCACAGAGCTGCCTGGAGCCTCCTCTTCTCAGGTCCCTCTTCTGTGATCCTGGCCCCTCCCTTCTGTTAAGTACCCCCAAAGCAAGCAAGCTGAGTCATAGCTCCCTGTGCCCATTCAGACACGAAGACCCAACTCTGCCCCCCCCCCCCTCTCCTGATTGGCTAGCTGACTTTGATTGACAGCAGCAGGAGCCAATGGCGCTGCTGCTGCATCTCAGCCAATCAGGAGGGAGAGTCTTAGATGGCTGAGACACTTGTGAACATCACTGGAAAGAGAGGGACCTCCTGTAAGTATTAGGGGGGCTGAGGGGGGCTGCTGCACACAGAAGTTTTTTTTATCTTAAAGTATTAAGATAAAAAAACATCTGCCTTTACAACCCTTTTAAGGTGTATATAAAGGAAAATGTTTTTTTTTTTTTTTTCAATAGAGTTGGAAACCCCCCCTCTGGCTTTTATTGTTGTCTGTGTCCCCATTGGGGAGATTCACCATCTCGATTTGTCTTGGTACCTACTACCACCAAGACAGAAATTGATGGAAAATGCTAAATCCTCCAACAGACACCTGGTGTTCCTATGGTCAAAATTCCCTCCATATTGCTTTTTCCAAGCAGTGATCACATGACCTCTGATCTTCTTACTGGGTGGAGTAAAGCAGTGAGCACACAGCAGTGCCATTTCTGCGATGCCAATCTCAGCAGATAGCTACACCTTCTGCTGTACAGGGGAGGTCTGGGCACTGACTTCCAGGTTGAGTGAGTCTGGGCATCAATCAAACTAGAAAAGGGACAACAGCTGTTTTTTTTATAACAGGGACTTATTAACAATTGGACACTGGTCGCTAATCAACCTAGAAGAGGACTGCCGCTGGATTGCACAGTGGTAAGTCTGTGGATGACAGCACTGGAGATGGGGTAAGGGTGGGTATTGCAGCAAGAGCAGGGCACTAATTAATAAAACAATTATAAAAAATGAAGATGGGAATTCCCGTACTTAAAAAATTAATCAACACAGACTCAGGGAAAGGTTTAATTTAAAAGTATACCCACATATTAATAATGGGAGACTGAGTGAGGTAGAACCCCCTTTGTATAAGAGGAAATGGGAAAGAGATGTAGGAGATATTTCTGTGTCACAGTGGAATAGAATCCTTGAACTGGCCCCAGTAGTCTCTTTGGATGTCACATCTGTTTTTACTGTACAGAACCTATTATACCCCCCTCAGACTTTTTCAATTTGGCCATCGGACAGACCCTAGCTGTCCTAGATGTGGGGAAATCGAGGGGGACCTACTACATATGCTTTGGAGATGTCCAAAGCTTTTCCAGTACTGGACGGAGGTGGGGAAAATGATTTACAGGGTCTGTGGAACATCCACCGAGATGGAACCAAAACATTGCCTTTTGGGATTAGTGGGGGAGTCGGGTAAATTGGGAAGTACCCAAGTAGCAGTTATGAGATGTTTATTTCAGGCAAGGATCTTAATTGCCTAAAGATGGCAGTCTGCATCACCACCGTCCAGTGAGGAATGGCGAAATAACATGAATGGGGTAATCCTTAAAGAGAAGTCAATATATATTAAGCAAGGTGTACCAATGAAATATGACATGATCTGGAAACCCTGGTGGGAAGCAAGAGGGATTCGTTTGTAAATCCCAGAAAAACAGTTAAAATATATGTAAGAGAGACAAGATTGTGAGAGTGGACGCTGTGGGAAGGAGTGAGAAGTATGAAGGTGTGAAAGAGAAGCATGTGGGGGAGAACCTTATTATCTAATGCAAATATACACAGATAACCCTAGGAGAGCCCCACCCTAGATACTGCCCCAATGACCATTCAGAATATATGGGGTTTATTAAATGTGAGAACAGGGCCGGAGGGTTGGGAGTCGGGACATCATGGGGAAGTCTGTTTTTTTATCGTTTTGTAAAACTGTGAACAAAAAACTTAATAAAGAAAATAAAGTGAAAATAAAAAAAATGAAGATGGGGTTGGGTTTGAGACCCCCCTCCATATAACCAGCATGTAATTTTTGAATTTTTTAGGAAATATACAATTTTTCTACATGTCTTCTGGTCAGAAATGTGATGAACAGATTCCTTTTCCACTTTTCTTTTTTACCACAGTGGGTGTCATCAATGCTGCAGAGACCATTGCTGATGCACTATGTATCCAGGATGATGTTATGGCACAATCTCTAGTGGTGTAACCATGTTAAATGCCAAATGGCACCATTCAACTCAGAAGGAGGGTGGTGCTGGAGGATGGAGGACATGGAGGGCAGCACTAAAGGATGGGGAAGCTGAGTATTGCTTTGCAACCTTTAAATACAGGGAGGGGAAGGGGCCATTTTTTTTTGTAAAACACAAAGCTTGAAACAGGCTTTAAAGCACATCTTCTTCCAAGCTGTTTATTTCACCTGAATCCACCCATACTTGATCTACCACAGCACCTCCTATAGGAATGACAACCGGTGATCCAGCGCTGCACCTCTGGCCCACCACCGACTGGTCCTGTTGCAGAGCCTCTTCAAAGGGCAGCCAGTGAGATGTGTCCCTATTACCAGGCAACAGCGTGGGCAGCTGAAGAAGGACAATCCCACTCTACAGTCTAGAAGAAAAAGGCTTAGGACTCCTGCTTGTCATGTGACCACGGATTTAGGTATTTGGAGCTTAAAGTGAATTTTTTTTTTTCAAATGTAATTGAGCAGTTAGCTAGAGGGGGAATGGGGTAAACTTTGTTGGGTGGGTTGCCCAGAAATTGGTTTTAAGTGTGTTGAGTTTGGATGATCTCTTAAATCTTTTCCATATTTATATCTGAATGGTATTAAAAACCCTTTTAGATAAATCAACCTGTAATTTATGTGTAGTGACCCTTTAAATCACAGCGTGACCTTCAGTGTGTTTAAATGGCAATATAATAAAAAGAAGCCACACAGTTATATTGGGCCTATTAAATATTTATGTTTTGTTACTCCGGGTTAGAGCTTTAGAGGGGAAGTTCTTGTGCTATGTAAATAATTACATCTATTTTCAGACACTTTACTCTTAATGTCTGCTCTTCAGAGCTGTTTAAACTGATGCTTTCATAGGAAAATATACACACACCTTTAATCATTTGCTTTGGAATGCGTCTGAAAATAGTCAGAATTAATGCTGAACTTTCCTTTGTTGTAAATTTGCAGTCATTTACAAAAGTGAAAAAAAGTTTGACTCGTAGTGTTAAAGTTTACGTTTTGTAGGAGGAGGATGTTTAAACAAGGACAAAGAGGTTTGTGGAAAAAGCGTTAGGAAGATGTTCCTTTTTTTTTTTTTTTTTTTTTTTTTTTATATGTGTGGGGGGTAAACATTTTTCTTCCTTAACTGAAAACTCACATTTAAGCCTGTATTCAGTAATTATTGTTCTACACTCTTCACTTTAGTTTACTAGCCGTGTCCACCTGAATATTATGGATCTTTAGAATTCACCTCCTTCTTCCTGTCTCCTAATGGAGAATACAAATCTTACAGAAGGGTCATCAGAAAAGGAAAGATAGGGGTTGGACAAAGTTTTGCAACCAACCTCACCATAAATTTTCCTGTTTTTTCACAGCTATCCCATATGGTGACAATAATATTTTGGTCCCCTGACCACTAACAGGGTCATAGTGATTCCTCACTAGTAACAAGGTTACTTTTTTAGTTCGTTTTTTACCAGCCATGACACTTCACTTCTCTGGTTTTAAAATGGCGAAGGTTGCCATTTTACACCTTCATGACCATTTCCGTTTTTGTTGCTGACGGCGATTTTGGCTTACTGGGGGATGTATCCTTCTGCGTCACTTCCGGTGTACCGTTTTGATGCACCGGCATCACTTCCGGTTTCTATACCACATGAATTAGGTCACTTCCGGTGCGACCTGGTCACCTTACAGACGCAACTGAAGCGTCCGCTCCTCCCCTATGTTTGGCGCCAAAACAGGCGCCCAATGGGAAGGTGGAGGTGGGTATAAATAGACACTGGTGGAGTATCTCAGAGTAAGGCCACCACGAGAGGGGAAGGATCACATTGTGAACTTGCTGCTCCAGGTAATTTGTTTTTATATTTCATTGGGGATTTTTTGAGCTTTTTTGTATCTGGATCTGTGACCTTTTAATTACTCTCATAGGTCTCGAGAGTTTTTATGGGGTTTCTTTGAATGGTAATTGCCCCCATTTGGGAGCTGTGGATAACCATTCATCGGAATTGAATCAACATCATTCAGCTCATTTTAGGTAGATTTTCCAATTGTTTGTCTATCTACTTCGAGAGTTGTGGAATATCTCCATAAACCCCGTTTTTTATTGGTCCCTCATTAAGCCACTTTCCATTCCCTTCTGTATACAGGTGGATTTTTTACCAAACCCCAGTATTTGAGTATGTCTCTCTTACATACCAGCCTCTATGGTACACCATATGATCCTTTCTTTGGGGTTTCCTCCTGACCTCTCGGCTTCATTTATATATATGTTTATTCTCAATCAGTCCATCTCTATACAGGTAATTGCTGCTCCTATTATAAGTTGGTCTTTATGACCTTAGCCAATTTGGGATTAGATACTAATTTTGTTTATCTTCTTATAAAATGTGTATAATTATATGTATTGTTTTCCTTTCTATTTTTCAGTAGACAGTGCTTGACAAATATAAATCTCCTGAGGAAGCTACTAACAGTGGTGAAACATGTAGAGAAATTTGTCATATCTGCCCACTCTGAAACTGTATTGTGTTTTTTGGATGGATTTTATTCTGTCAATTTTTTAACTTTTATAAATAAAAAAAATAATGTCGTAGTCACGATAAAAATCGCTGATCGCCCGCCATAACTAGTAAAAAAAAAAGAATTATTAATAAAAATGCCATAAATCTACCCCCTATTTTGTAGACGCAATAACTTTTGCGCAAACCAATCAATAAATGCTTATTGTGATTTTTTTTACCAAAAATATGTAGAAGAATACGTATCGGCCTAAACTGAGGGAAAAAAACGTTTTTTTATATATTTTTTGGGGATATTTATTATAGCAAAAAGTAAAAAAGATGTAATTTTTTTCAAAATTGTCACTCTATTTTTGTTTATAGCGCATAAAATAAAAACCACAGAGGTGATCAAACACCACCAAAAGAAAGCTCTCTTTGTGGGAAAAAAAGGACGTCAATTTTTTTTGGAAACCATGTCGCTCGACCGCGCACGTGTCAGTTAAAGCGACGCAGTACCGAAATGCTAAAAGTGGCCTGGTCTTTGACCAGCAAAATGGTCCGGGGCTGAAGTGGTTAATAAAAATTTCCACAACAATGCCTTAACAGAAACAGGGTCACAGAGATGTCCCGCGAGGAGTAGGTTCACAGATACACTTCATCAGAAACAGGTTCACAGAGACATACCACCAGAGGCAGGGTCACAGAAACACCTCATTAGGAACAGGGGCACAGAGACTTCTCATCAAGATCAGGGTCACAATGACACCTCACCGGGAACATGGTTACAGAGACGCCTCACCGGAAACAGGATCACAAAGAAGCCTCACCAGAAACCTGGTTACAGAGACTCAAGAACAGGGTCGCAAAAGACCCTTACCAGAAAAAATAAGTCACAAATATGTCTCAGCAGAAACAAGGTCACAGAGACATCGGACCAGGAAAATGGTCATGGAGACGTCTCACCAGAAGTAGTCACAGAGATGCTTCATCAGGAACAGGATCTCAGAGATGCCTCACCAGGAACAGGATCTCAGAGATGCCTCATCAGGAACAGGATCTCAGAGATGCCTCATCAGGAACAGGATCTCAGAGATGCCTCACCAGGAACAGGATCTCAGAGATGCCTCATCAGGAACAGGATCTCAGAGATGCCTCACCAGGAGCAGGATCTCAGAGATGCCTCATCAGGAACAGGATCTCAGAGATGTCTCATCAGGAACAGGATCTCAGAGATGCCTCATCAGGAACAGGATCTCAGAGATGTCTCATCAGGAACAGGATCTCAGAGATGCCTCATCAGGAACAGGATCTCAGAGATGCCTCATCAGGAACAGGGACCTGTAAGTGTGTTGGATGCAGAAGATATCAGAGATCAAAGCTCCAAGGCACATAGGTGGACAAGCAAGTATTAATAGTCATTAGTCACCTTTGGCAGGGACTATTTTTTCTTTTTAGGTGACAGTATTTATTAAGTGTTAATTGTTTAGGCGAGGGAGACTTAAGCATAATTGATTTTGTTCAGTGGAAGTTAAGTGGAACTGTAGGGCTCTGGAAGTTCTGTACCATTAAACTGTTATCACCACCATGAACTCCTGCCTGCGCTTTTAATTACTAGTAAACATTTACACACTGGTGACACCCACCCCAAGTTCTCTCACTCCTGTACCCCTTGTACATGCCTTCCTCTTCTATGCATCAGGTGACAGATCAAACACTTAGACCACTTTCACACTGAGGCGCTTTTCAGGCGCTTTCATGCTAAAAAAAGTGCCTGAAAAGCTTACGAAATTGTATTTCCATTAAAATCAACGAATGCTTTCACACTGGGGCAGTGCGCTGAAAAAATGCCCCTCTCCATTGAAATTAATTGAAAGCGCTTCAAAAGCGCCTGAAAAGCGCTTCAAAAGCGCTCAGTGTTTTACTGGCAGTTTTTCAAGCGCCTTAGTGTGAAAGAGGCCTTACAATTAAATTATAAATCAAAGTAAAAATAGCAACCACCACCATTAAAAGTAAGGTGTAACTTGGCAGGGCAGATTATATAAAAATACAAAAAGGTGCCCAAGCATGCTTGTTTGCTAGCCAGAACACTAGCAAAGTCTATGTGTATTAGAAGTGTGTATTAACGTCTGTGTTAGCCATTGATTGATGCAAAAAGATTTTCGTTGTTACCCTTTATTGGCTTAGTTACAGAAAACCTGTTACAAGCTTTTACAGGGCAAAAACAATCAAATTTTTTAATAGCTTTTTTTTTGCAGTGTTTTTTTTTTCTTCATAAATAGATTTTTTTACTTGCAATTTGCCTTTGAACGTGCTAGAAAATTTGGCTACGGCCTTCTCCCTTCTTGAGATTCATAGCCATCTTCTTCTTTGGAGAACGTCTAATTATTCTCTGTGCTAGTCCAGCTCCTCTACCCCTCGCTTCACCATCCTACATCACCCTACATCACTTTTTATGTAGCGTCAGTGGAAAAATTGAAGGAGAATACTAAAGAACTTCACTTGAGTGACAGTCAGCTGGGGCTGTTGACATCATATCCAAGATGGCAGTGCCCAGCAGCAGTCTTAGGACTTTTGGATGCTTACACAAGGGAGGCTTTTGTTGAAATTAGGGGTCTGGCAATAGGATCTCATCTAAGTTACAAAAGATTCCATTAGGTTGCTTTTTCAGATGCCTTTAGAATTGTATAAAGCCTGAAGAAGGGACCTAATGTGTCCCCAAAGCATGCATCCTAGATAACGTAAGTTTGTTACTAAAGGTTTTTATTTAAATTACAAATGTTCTACATTGCATACATTTGCAAATATACAGTATATGAAACCAAAAAGCCCCTGTGCAAAGTCTGGTCTCTAACTCAAAGCTCCCAACTAGGGACATACTGTATATATCAATAAAAGAATTAACAAGACAGACTACCTGAATTGAAACTAGTTTTCATGGCTTTTGAAGGAACATATGAGTGCGCTAAAGGGTGTTTTCTATATACCGGTACATGTCTCAAGTTATTTGGTGCTGATAAGTGGGACTGGGTGCAGCTGCTATGGAAAATGTTGTGGCTGTTAGCTATATATTCATCGTAGTCCCCAAACATTTCCCCAACTCTCATTCAGGCAAGCTGCTTAATAGATCCGTGCCTGCTAATACTTCTTCAGTGAATGAAAAGAAATATGTTTCATGAAACAAATACTAGATGGAGAGGAAGCATGAAGATTTATATGTGTTCCTAGTTTACGACAACCTCTGGCAAATCGACTCTGTGGATCTTCCATAAATCACAAAATTGCAAAACATCTCTCGTCATCTGAGGTTTTAGGGAAAGCAATTTCCCCTGCAAGTCATATTAGGCTTATTAAATCACATGTAAAAGCCGGTTTTGTTCGAAAGTGACCTGAATGTCTTCAGTCATTGATGCAAATGTTTGTTGCGTCAGTTACACAGAAGTACACCAAAAACTCGAACAAATTTGCTAAAGATGAAAAGAGGGAGTCAACAGCAGATCTTCCAGCAGAGACCTCTTGTAAATGTTGTGACTGCCAAACAGTGGGCTTTGAATAACGGTGTTTTGAACCATTTGGTGTTAAAGAGAACCGTAATGGGGTGACAGGTCCTCTTAGCAGTTAGATGAGTGGTGGGTGTTAGAAATGGATTGTCTGGCATTTGGGACTCTAGCATTGGTGACAATTGGTCTAAGAGGATCTTCAGGACATGAAAAAGCCTGAATCTGATGGGTGCAAAAGTAAGGTAGTACATGTTGTTGGCAACTAGAAGTGACTCAAGGTGGTAATTCATCTATGCTGGATCTGAAATATTTGTTTGCTGGGAAACTGGGAATCTCTGTTGCTTCACACAGACACTGCCACTTTGTCTTGAATAGGCAAGGTGATGGTGTTTCCTTAGGATTGATCATCAATGTTAGGATATGGGGGTTCATTTGAGGGTTATCTGCTACAGAATGTTAAAGATTAAAGTGAAATTATGGGAAAGATTACATATATAACTAGAAAATGCATTTCCTGCAGAAAATGCGTGGGAATGCTGAATAGCTGAATTGCTAAAGCTAACTGGATGAATAGCTTAAATCCGTAAGAAAAAGTTGAAGAAGTGAGAATAGTTGGAAAAGTAGGAATGGTTTTAAAATAAACATGAATTTCATTAAAAAAGTGAGAATAGTTGGAAAAGTAGGAATGGTTTTAAAATAAACATGAATTTCATTAAAAAAGTGAGAATAGTTGGAAAAGTAGGAATGGTTTTAAAATAAACATGAATTTCATTAAAAAAGTTTAACAACACCACTAATATATGAAAGACGTGGAATATTTAAAGGTTTTTTGAAAAGCTGATACTAAACTGAATTGTTGGCTTTAAACGTTTGCAAAGAATAAGCCCAATACACACTCTGTTTAACCACCTCGCGCCCGCCGTACGAGAATATACGGCCGCAAGGTGGTTGTCAAATGCCGGGAGGCCGTTATTATACGGCCTCCGCTATTTGGCCACTGGGGGGCGCGCGAGCGCCGGCGGCGGCGCACGCACGTGCCCGGCGCTTCACTGCAATGCCGATGCGCGTGCCTGGCGGCCGCGATGTCCGCCAGGCACCCACGATCGGCGGTTACAGAGACAAGGACATGGATCTCTGTGTGTAAACACAGAGATCCATGTCCTGTCAGGGAGAGGAGACCGATGCTGTGTCCCTTGTACATAGGGACACAGATCGGTCACCTCCCCCAGTCAGTCCCCTCCCCCCACAGTAACAATCACTTCCAGGGAACACATTTAACCCCTTCCTCGCCCCCTAGTGTTATCCCCTTCCCTGTCAGTCACATTTATACAGTAATCAGTACATATTTATAGCACTGTTCGCTGTATAAATGTGAATGGTCCCAAATTAGTGTCAAAAGTGTCCGATGTGTCCGCCATAATGTCGCAGTCACAAAAAAAATCACTGATCGCCGCCATTACTAATAAAAAAAAAATATATATATAAAAATGCCATAAAACTATCCCCCTATTTTGTAAACGCTATAACTTTTGCGCAAACCAATCAATAAACGCTGATTGCGATTTTTTTTACCAAAAATATGTAGAAGAATACGTATCGGCCTAAACTGAGGAAAAAAAAAAAAAAATTGGGATATTTATTATAGCAAAAATAAAATAGGATTTTTATAACAGCTTACCTGTAAAATCCTTTTCTTGGAGTACATCACGGGACACAGAGCGACATAGTCATTACTAATGGGTTATATAGTTACCGTCAGGTGCTGGCACTGGCAACTTCCAAAACCGGAAGTACCCTCCCCTATATAAGCCCCTCCCATCCGGGAGCACCTCAGTTTTGTAGCAAAGCAATAAGTGTCCCCAAAGAGGGGCGGGAGCTCTGTGTCCCGTGATGTACTCCAAGAAAAGGATTTTACAGGTAAGCTGTTATAAAAATCCTATTTTCTTTCTCGTACATCACGGGACACAGAGCGACATAGTCATTACTAATGGGATGTCCTAAAGCAATGCCAAATGAGGGGGGGGGATACACCATATAAGCTGAGCGCTATCAGACATGAGGATCTTTTGCGGCCTGCAACACACTGCGCCCAAAGGCGACATCCTCCTGACTTCTAACGTCCACCTGGTAGAACCTAGTAAACGTGTGTACTGAAGACCATGTTGCGGCCTTACAGACCTGAGCCAGGGAGGCCTGGTGATGCACTGCCCATGAAGTTCCAACTGCTCTCGTGGAGTGCGCCCTAACTTTGAACGGAGGCGGTCTACTTCTCAAGCTATAGGCTTGTATTATGACCTGTCGAATCCACTTGGCTAACGTAGATTTTGACGCTGCCTGACCCTTTCTGGGGCCTTCCGGCAGAATAAACAAAGTATCCGTTCTGCGAATCTGAGCAGTGGCTTTTAGATAAGCTTTAACTGCTCTTACTACATCCAAAGAATGCAATAACTTTTCCTCTACCGAAGTAGGCTTGGGGAAAAAAGAAGGAAGAACCACATCTTGGTTCAAATGAAAACTCGATACCACCTTAGGAAGAAAGGCTGGATGAGGACGTAACACTACTCTGTCCTTATGGATAACCAGATATGCCTCCTTACAGGACATAGCTGCTAATTCCGATACTCTTTTAGCCGAACAAATGGCTACTAGAAAAATCAATTTCCTGGTGAGAAGCACTAAGGAAATATGCTGTAATGGTTCAAATGGTTGTTTCTGTAGAACCGACAGAACCAAGTTTAGATCCCATGGACATATGGGAATATTAACCGGAGGACTAATACGCATCACTCCTTGTATAAAGGCTTTGACTAGTGAATGCGAAGCCAAGGGCCTTTGAAAAAATATTGACAAGGCCGAAATCTGACCTTTGATAGTACTCAAGGCAAGCTTCCTATCTACAGCCCATTGTAGGAAGTCCAGAATTCTACCTATTACGTATTTACGTGGATGCCATTTCTTGGCTTCACACCAGGCGATGTACGCCTTCCAGATTCTATAGTAGATCTGCCTGGATACCGGTTTCCTGGCATTGATCATGGTAGACACCACAGCATTAGAGAGCCCTCTCTTTTTTAGAATGTGGGCTTCAATAGCCAGGCCGTCAAACCTAGGGCTGGTAAGGAAGGGTGGTATATCGGTCCCTGCGAAAGCAGGTCCGGTCGATGTGGGAGGGTCCAAGGACTCCCCACAGACATTTTTACGATCTCCGCGTACCATGCTCTTCGGGGCCACGCTGGAGCCACCAGAATCACTGGTTTCTTTTCTACCCTGATTCTGCGGAGTAATCGAGGTAACAATTGTGGCGGTGGGAATGCATATATCAGCCTGAACTGATCCCAAGGGAACACTAGGGCATCCGAGCCGCATGCTAGGGGATCCCTTGACCAAGAGACAAACCTGTCCACTTTCGTGTTGAACCTGGATGCTAGCAGATCTACATCCGGTGTTCCCCACCGCTGACATATTGTCCGGAAAACCTCGGGATGAAGGGACCATTCCCCTGGGCATAATTGTTGGCGACTTAGAAAGTCCGCCTTCCAATTCTCCACCCCTGGAATGAATACCGCAGATATGGCTGGGACATATCTTTCTGCCCATCTCAGGATGTAATTCACTTCCCTTTGGGCTGCACGACTCCTGGTGCCCCCCTGACGATTGATATATGCCACTGCTGTGGCATTGTCTGACTGAACTCTGACAGGGGACCCTTGGAGTTTGGATGTCCATGCTACTAGGGCATACCGGGCTGCTCGTATCTCTAAGAGATTGATGGGCAGGGCCTTTTCCGCATCCGACCATCTGCCCTGGAGAGACCATTGCTCCAGTACTGCTCCCCAGCCTATAAGGCTGGCATCTGTAGTGACCACCTTCCAGGAAATCGGACTGAAGGATTTCCCTCTTTCCAGATTCTGGGGAACCAACCACCAGCGGAGGCTCCTGCGAACGGAAGGGGACAAGGACATTGGTAAGTCCAGAGCCTGAACTTTCTTGTTCCAGGCTGACAGTATGGCCCTTTGCAACTTCCTTGAATGGAATTGACCGTAGGGTACTGCTTCGAATGATGCCACCATTTTTCCCAGTAGCCTCATGCACAGGCGTATGGATGGCTGTCTTTTTGAACCCACTAAGTGGATCAAATCTCTCAAAGACGACCCCTTTTCTTGAGGCAAGAAAATCTTTCTCTGGTCTGAATCCAGCCTTAGCCCCAAGTATTCCAGACTTTTGACTGGTTTTAGGGCTGACTTGTCTCGGTTGATAATCCAACCGTGATATTCCAGATACTTGATTGTCTCGTGAACAACCACTTCTAGTTTTTCCACTGAGTGGTCTATCAGCAACAAGTCGTCTAGATATGCCATTATCGTTACACCTCGTGTTCTTAGATTGGCCAATAATGGGGCCAGAATTTTTGTGAACACTCTTGGTGCTGTGGCCAGACCGAAGGGTAAGGCTCTGAACTGAAAATGGCGCCCTTCTATCGCAAAGCGTAGAAATTTTTGGTGGGCTGGAAAGATGGGGATGTGCAAATACGCATCTTTGATGTCGATCGAGACTAACCATTCCTCCCCTTGTAGGGCAGTGGCTACCGATCGGATCGACTCCATCCGGAAAGTCCTGATATGCAGGAATTTGTTTAGCCCTTTTAGATTTAATATGGGCCTCACGTCCCCGTTTGGCTTCGGAACTGTAAAGAGGTTTGAGTAAAACCCGAACCCCCATTCTTCCAGGGGGACCTCTATAATTACTGCTTGAAGCAATAATTGTTCCAGTGCCAACAGGAGGGATCCTCTCTTCTGGGGATCCCTTGGCACGTTCGACCTTATAAAGCGGGAAGGAGGGGAGTTTTTTAACTCCAATTTGTATCCCAGATTTACTGCGGAGAGCACCCATCTGTCTCGGATCGTGTCCCGCCAGGTTTCTGTGAACAACTGAAGTCTTCCCCCCACCCGATTGGGTGGGGGCAACCCTTCATGCATTTGACTTTGGGGGAGGTTTTGTACCTCTCCTGCTCCAGGGCTTCTTGTTACCCTGCAACTGTCCCTGATTTTTACCTCCGGGATTTGACCGGG
This sequence comes from Rana muscosa, assembly GCA_029206835.1. Classification (NCBI taxonomy): domain Eukaryota; kingdom Metazoa; phylum Chordata; class Amphibia; order Anura; family Ranidae; genus Rana; species Rana muscosa. The sequence goes on along the minus strand of CM055121.1, from coordinate 210,529,059 downwards.
GAGGCCGTCGGAACTGTTTCACAGCCGATGTCCTAGGGACTGGAGAAGCCGGCCTCTTAAAAGAGGGACCTCTAACTCTATTTTTGACCGGCAAGAGTGTACTTTTACCGCTGGAAATTCTCTGGATATACTTGTCCAGGTCTTCCCCGAATAAACGCTCCCCATGAAATGGGAAGCTGACCAGCAATTTTTTACAGGGAGCTTCAGCAGACCAGTTTTTGAGCCATAGAAGCCTGCGCATATGTACTACAGACAGCGTAAGGCGGGAGGCCTGATGGATTGAATCCTTTATAGCGTCCACCGCAAAGCATAAGGCTCTAGGTAGATCAGCTAGAGCAAGAGCCTGCTGATCTGGCACGTCCCTTAAGACCTGTTTCAACTGATCCTTCACTGCTTGGCAGACCCCTATAGCTGCCACTGCTGGTTGTGTCACCAATCCTGCTGTAGAAAAAGCAGATTTCAATAAGGACTCCAATTTTTTATCTATTGGGTCCTTGAACATTTGGACATTTTCCACCGGACATGTCAGTGATTTATTCACACAAGAGATGGCTGCGTCCACTGTAGGGACCTTCCATTTTCTGACGAACTTATCCTCCATAGGATAGACCACCGGAAATCTCTTGGGGGGAGTAAATATTTTGTCAGGATGCTCCCAATCCTGGTAAATGAGCCCCTCCAATAAAGGATGGATCGGGAAAGAACAAACAGTCTGGGGAGCTTTTAGCGATCCCAACGAGGAGACAGAAGAGGAGGATGGCTCCGCAAGTGGCATTTTAAATGCTGATCGGACCATATTAGTCAGGGACTGCACCCATAACCTCTCAGCATGTGATGCTGAGAACGGCTCCTCCACTGTTGATTCCTCTACAACCGAATCAACCTCATCCTGATCCCCCTCAGGTAGGTCGACCTCTGTATGGGACTGTTGCTCTGTTAACAGGCACTCTGAGGGAGGAGACGGAGATCGAGCGCTTTTCTCCTGTGACAGGGAAGCAGCAATTAGTGCTGACAATCTCTCTTCCAGCCCTCCCAGAGCTGAGGAAAAAACCTCCTCTGTTACATACACAGGAGCAGGTGAACTGGGGACAGCCACAGTACCAGGTACTCCTGGGGGTGCCCTACGGTCACTAACCTCTGATTCTTCAGGGGAGACTGGTGCAGCCAAAGCATGCCCAAGATCCTCAGAGCCCGATGGAGACCCCCTATTCCTCCTGGAATTTCTAGTCCCGGAGTTTTTAGACGGCATATTCCTAAGCCACAAAGCTGAGGTATTCCAGCCGAAAATACACCAGTTACTGATAATAGTCTAGCATAAATGCTGCTATATAAACAGTTGGTGTCTACTAATGTGCCTTTCTAGGGGATGTCTGTATCAACCGCTTGCTGTATGCCTTTAAATGTTGTCAGCTCTGTCTCTGTACTTGATAGCCAGCTTACTGCAATAATGTGGCTTTTTAAAACCTGCTGGGACGCCCGCACATGCGCAGAAGCGCTGCGGCGCGCACAGAGCGTCATCCCCCAGGCCCCGCCCCTTTTTCCGGCCACCTCTATATATAGAGGCGCGTGCACGCGCACGCGCGCGGCCACGTGCGCCTCGGCGCTAATTTTCAAACATGGAAACCAGGGACAGGAGCCAGGGCCCCCTTTGCCGCAGGCCGGGGGATAGACGAACACTGCAACATGGCAGAGGAAACAGTTTCCTGTAGGAGAACTCACCAGCTGCCTGGACTTTGCTCTCTGAGAAGAAACTAGTCCATATGACAAGAAAAACATTCCACAGCGGCCTCTAGTGGACAAACACAGGTACCGCAGTTTAATATACTAAACATATATAAGAAAACATTCTTTTTTTTTTTTTTTTTTTTTCTTGACCACCATTAAAAATTATTACATTTTTTTAGTAGTTACAGGCATGCACAGATATTAGCGGGAATACCGTTAGGTAACAGACAGAAAGACAAATTAGGCTTGGGGGTCCCCCAATAGAACCAAGTTCCTGGGGGCCCCCACTTACCTGTTCCCCGCCGCAGGACTTTGTTTGGTCCACAAAAGCCCAAACTTCACCTATCACGGCAGGCATTGTAATCAAACCTTCAGGGACCGGGTTCCCAAGGATTCCACTCCCCTGGACCTGTATAGCACCCTGCACAGAAAACATCTTGGTCGTGGGTATGACCAGAGCTCTGGATCCCAGGGTCCAGCTCTCCTAAGAGAAGCATTACAGGCAGAACCTTGCTCTTCTCTGCAAGGCCCGGGTACCGACCGTTTAGCTATGAAGCTTTTTTGGTCGGATCCGGAATAGCTTACTGAGGCCCAAAAGAACCTGTACGCAAGCTCAGTGAAAAACACATGTTTCTTCTTGGCCAACACCTTAGACACTGGCAAAAAACTGAGGTGCTCCCGGATGGGAGGGGCTTATATAGGGGAGGGTACTTCCGGTTTTGGAAGTTGCCAGTGCCAGCACCTGACGGTAACTATATAACCCATTAGTAATGACTATGTCGCTCTGTGTCCCGTGATGTACGAGAAAGAAAAAAATATTGCTTTTTTTTCAAAATTGTCGCTCTATTTTTGTTTATAGCGCAAAAAATAAAAACCGCAGAGGTGATCAAATACCACCAAAAGAAAGCTCTATTTGTGCGAAAAAAAGGACATCAATTTTGTTTGGGAGCCACGTCGCACGACCGCGCAATTGTCATTCAAAGCGTGACAGTGCTGAAAGCTGAAATTTCGCCTGGGCAGGAAGGGGGTATATGTGCCCAGTAAGGAAGGGGTTAATCAATAAAATTTCCTAAAAAGATCACTAAACTTAAACAGCTTTTTCACAAAAACTGTAAAAGATATCAAACTGAAAAGATATAGCCGGATAGCTGAATATTTTGTAAACATTTTAAAGTTTGTTTGGCGTTTGTAGGTGAAAGTATGAAGGAGCTGAAACTTTTGGGAGCGGAAGAAGATTTTAAGGATTTAAAGCATGCTTTCATTCACTTCAATATTAAAAAAAAGTGTTAAAAAGCTTAGTATTTTAAAAAGTAGAAATAGTAGAAAAAAAATTGAAGAAGTCCCATCATTAGCTGAAGTTGGAGTTGAATGGTTGAATGGTTTTAATAGCTAATAGCTAAAAGTATGCAGAACCAAAAAACGTACGGAAATCAAAAAACAAATAACAATAGTGGTAGTGGGAATGCTGCTGAGCATTCCCACTAATGATATACAATGCAGTCTTTTAATAGTATTAACATGGTCATTTGTTTTTCTTAATCCTCCCTATTACATATTTTTCCCTGTTGATCCTGCCAGTAAATACATTATTTTTCCACTTCCTTTAAAAAGCCAAGCTGTCTATCAAAAGAAGCAGTTAGGGTTAATTTAGACTTGTGGTTGGTGGGCATTCAATACACATAGTTGAGGTGCATTTTTAGCACCCGCCCCCCCCCAACTGTACCCCCATAGGCTTTAAAGGTGGTGGACAGGGGTGTTCACATGCTGCGGTTGCGATGCTTTGCTTCAGGCCACTGCAAAAATTATTCGTCAGTCATGTACTGCCGCTGAACGCAACCCATGAAAACAAATGGGAACACACCACAAGTTCCGCACAAACACGAATTTAAGGGGATTAAAATAGGCAGCGAACCAAAGAACACTGCTTGAGTGCTTACAATAGACAGCCTTTATTCATGAGGTCATGTGGCTTTTTCAGCATGCTGCATGCTGCCTGCCACACGATTGTGGGTAGGTGCAGCGTGGTGCGGCGGCAGAAAAACACTCAAGAGTTAATTTGCAGAATATGGAACTGTATTATAATTGAAGTCCAGCAATACACAACAAGCCCAGCGGGAGGACACCTGGTCTGTCTCGAGGGGTGAACTGCGACCTGGCAGGTCCGTACCCAAGTGGGGAGGCTTCCAGGAAGGATGGCGTGACCCTGCACTTTCCCTACTCATGCAGAACCTCTCCCTGACTCTAAGCACTGTCCCTGTCAGACGGGTGACCATCCCTACTTGAGCCACATGTGGAATGCCCGGCAAACCTGGAAGCCAGGTTCTTAAGTAGACTCTGCCTGACCCAAGATGGCGACCAAAGTCACGTGGGGTTCCAGCATCTAATCAGATGCTGCCTTTCTGTGACCGAGGAAACCATAGAGGATCTAGGTTCCTCTCAACTTCCTCCTCTACCTGCACTGCTGCTGCGGATGAGTGCCACTTGCAGTGGAGAAAATAGACTGCACCTGCCTACAAACAAAGCAAATAAGGTGCAGCGGTCAGGACTGTATAACGTGCAACACAATGTAAAGAATGCAGTGGTCAGGACTATCCAACATATAGAGCAGGGATATGCAATTAGCGGACCTCCAGCTGTTGCAAAACTACAAATCCCATCATGCCTCTGCCTCTGGGTGTCATGCTCGTGGCTGGCAGAGTCTTGCTATGCCTCATGGGATTTGTAGTTCTGCAACAGCTGGAGGTCCGCTAATTGCATATCCACGATATAGAGCATAGCAGTCAGGACTATGTAACAAACAACATAAATTGGAGTGAGTGACCTGTACTATGTAATGTACAACATGGCGTTTATAATGCAACGGTCAGGACTTTGTAACGTATAAAATGTCATATAATGTCAGGTAAGCAAATACATTTCTATCATTTTTTTTTGCATGAATAAGAACACAGACTTTTATTTTATCACGGCAAAGGATAGGAGATTTAGTTTAGCATTAAAACGGTACTAAACTATATCATCTGTATAATTTTTAATATTCAAAGCAAACTCACCCATCTGTTCATGTCCCTATGCTTTATTTTGTTGGGAAATCACTTTGCAAAACACCCCCCCCCCCCCTAGCATTTCTAGCCTTGGTCATCTTCAGTAAGGGCAGATGAATCGTAGCCTTTACTCCCTGGAATCCATCTGCTCTTAGCTCAGGCATGCAGGCAAGAAGGTGTGGTTAGCTGAGAAAACCCCTCCTTCAAGTAAGTGAGCTGGGAATTTTTGCTTATTTTTGATGTGCGTTGCCCTTTCATGTGCTCCTTGCTGCAAAGGCTAGTTATAGGTTGGGGTGGTTTTCATTTGCTTGTACAGTTTGTGAATTGGTGCGGGGATACACTGGATACCTTCAGTGCCATTATGCCCTTGCTGGGTGTCCCGTGCATCCTTATACCTTTAAGGAGGGGTGGGATCCCTCCAGACAAATATATGAATATATGTGCTCCAATTTGGGAGACTCTCAAAATTATAGAGTTAGGACGGCAGCAACCTGGGGTGCCGTGACCTGGCCACTGGGGCTTACGCATATGTTTGCAAATGGGTGCGACTAAAACCCTTGTTTTTAATGTGAACTGTTAGATGGGGTCAATTTGGTTTTGTTGCAGGCTAGCTGGTAAGTGAGCTGGGAATTGTTGTTTGTTTTTGATGTGCGTTGCCCTCCCGTGTGCTCCTTTCTGCAAAGGCTAGTGATAGGTTGAGGAGGTTGCCATTTGTTTGTACATCATTTGCCTAGTCCAGAAACCAAGACATGTACATTTTTTTTTTTTAAACAAGTAAATATAATATAACTTCCTATCTATTTATTATTGCTAGCAGCAAAATTATTCAAATAGTAATGTTGATTGAGAGAGTTTAGTTCCACTTTAAAGTAGAACTATAGGCAAAACTTTTGTTTACACTTTGGATAGAGTAAGGGAGGGTTATAACTCCTGTCAAATTTTTTTCGCCATCTGTGCCCCATTGCAGAGATTTCTCTTAACCACTTAACGACCGCTCACTGTATATATACGTCGGCAGAATGGCACCGACAGGCACAATCACGTAGAGTGTACGTGATTGCCTTTGTACAGTTGGGGGGTCCAATCGGACCCCCCTTCTATACAGTGAGCGGTGGCTAAGTGTCCGGGAGCGTTCCGGGATGAGGGGGCAGCCATTAGTTTCTGGCCACCCCCTCGCGATCGCTCCCGGCGAATAGAAATGCCCCCTCTGTCTGTGTCAGACAGAGGGAGCAGGAGGAAGTGATGTCATCTCTGGTGCGGCGCTCACATATACCGAGCGCCGTACAAGAGAAGATATCAGGTCAGTGCACACAACACTACACTGACACCAGGACACATAGGGACATAAATCGCCCCCCCAGGCCCCCCCAGACACCCCAGATCACCCCCCTGATCACCCTCCCAGCCCCCAGTCACAGTGTCACTGATTGCAGTGACCATTTATTTAGTGATCACTGCAATCAGTGACATTTGTGACTGTAAAAGTGTCACCAAAGTTTAGTCTTAGGTCCAGTGTAGCCCCCTAACCCCCCCTAATAAAGGTTTAACCCCCTGATCACCCCCCAGATAACCCTTTCACCCCCTATCACCACTGTCGCTTAGCGATCATTTTTCTGATCGCTGTCTTAGCGTCAGTGATGCCGATCGGCAGCCAGTAATTTTTTTTAGGTTCGCCGCAGGTTTTTATAGCGTCAGGTACCCCAATATATTATCTAATAAAGGTTTAACCCCCTTGATCGCCCCCCAGGTAACCCTTTCACCCCCTATCACCACTATCACTAAGCGATCGTTTTTCTAAACGCTGTCTTAGTGTCTGTGATGCAGATCGGTAGCCGGTAATTTTTTTTAGGTTCGCCGCAGGTTTTTATAGCGTCAGGTACCCCAATATATTATCTAATAAAGGTTTAACCCCCTTGATCGCCCCCAGGTAACCCTTTCACCCCCTATCACCACTGTCGCTAAGCAATTGTTTTTCTAAACGCTGTCTTAGTGTCGGTGATGCAGATCGTAGCCAGTAATTTTTTTTAGGTTCGCCGCATGTTTTTATAGCGTCAGGTACCCCAATATATTATCTAATAAAGGTTTAACCCCCTTGATCGCCCCCCAGGTAACCCTTTCACCCCCTATCACCACTGTCACTAAGCAATCGTTTTTCTAAACGCTGTCTTAGTGTCTGTGATGCAGATCGGTAGCCGGTAATTTTTTTTAGGTTCGCCGCAGGTTTTTATAGCGTCAGGTACCCCAATATATTATCTAATAAAGGTTTAACCCCCTTGATCGCCCCCCAGGTAACCCTTTCACCCCCTATCACCACTGTCGCTAAGCAATTGTTTTTCTAAACGCTGTCTTAGTGTCGGTGATGCAGATCGTAGCCAGTATTTTTTTTTAGGTTCGCCGCAGGTTTTTATAGCGTCAGGTACCCCAATATATTATCTAATAAAGGTTTAACCCCCTTGATCGCCCCCCCAGGTAACCCTTTCACCCCCATCACCACTGTCGCTAAGCAATCGTTTTTCTAAACGCTGTCTTAGTGTCGGTGATGCAGATCGGTAGCTGGTAATTTTTTTTAGGTTCGCCGCAGGTTTTTATAGCGTCAGGTACCCCCATATATTATCTAATAAAGGTTTTAACCCCCTGATTGCACCTAGTTAACCCTTTCACCAGTGATCACCATATAAGTGTTACGGGTGACGCTGGTTAGTTAGTTTGCTTTTTATAGTGTCAGGGCACCCGCCGTGTATATAACCCAATAAAGGTTTAACCCCCTGATCGCCCGGCGGGTGATATCAATTAGGTTTTAGCGTCAGAGAGGGTCTGAGTCACACCCCAGGAAGCGTCAGGTTAGTGCCAGTAACGCTAACACCCACGCGTGAAGCATACACCCCCCTTAGTGGTATAGTATCTGAACAGATCAATATCTGATCTGATCAGATCTATACTAGCGTCCCCAGCAGTTTAGGGTTCCCAAAAACGCAGTGTTAGCGGGATCAGCCCAGATACCTGCTAGCACCTGCGTTTTGCCCCTCCGTCCAGCCCAGGCCACCCAAGTGCAGTATCGATCGATCACTGTCACTTACAAAACAAAAACACACATAACTGCAGCGTTCGCAGAGACAGGCCTGATCCCTGCGACTCCAGTGCTGTAAGAGGTGATTTCACCACCACAGTTAAAAAAAAAAAGCAAATATGCCGAAGCATTAGGGCAGCAGGGGCGAAGGAGCGATTTTGCTCCTAATGCCGTGTACAAACGGTCGAAATTCCGACGGAGGCTTGCCCGTGGAAAAGTCCGACCATGTGTGTGCGGCATAACTTTTTTGCGGGAGGATGCCCCCATGCTTCGGCATATATAAATGGTGCGTGTATGCCCATCATTGGAAGTGGGTGGATGAAGGGCGGTATTCTAATGGTGGGCATACCCACCGATCAATCTCTTTTTTTGTTCAGCCAACTGGCTGCATGAAAAAAAAAGATTACAATACATGTCCAACAAGGACCAGCAACGTACTGGTATGTTGCTGGACTTTGAATGTTTATACCAGAATGATGCCTGCGGGTTTAGGTATCATCTTGGTATCATTCTTTTCAGCCTGCGTCCGGTTTTCATGTAAAAGCAATCCTAGCGGCTAATTAGCCTCTGGACTGCTTTTACAAGCAGTGGGAGGGAATGCCCGCCCCCGGATATAAAAAGCGCCATTGGGAAATTGGGAAAGCATTTTATCACACCGATCTTGGTGTGGTCAGATGCTTTGAGGGCAGAGGAAAAATCAGTTTTTTCAAAAAAAGAGTACCTGTCACTACCTATTGCTATCATAGGGGATATTTACATTCCCTGAGATAACAATAAAAATGATAAAAAAAAAAAAAAAAATACTTGGAAGGAACAATTTAAAAATAAAATAAAAAAGCAAAATTAATAATAAAAAAAAAAAAAAAAAAAGCACCCCTGTCCTGCCCTGCTCTTGCCCAATGGCGAACGCAAGCGTCGGTCTGGCGTCATATGTAAACAGCAATTGCACCATGCATGTGAGGTATCACCGCGAAGGTCAGATCGAGGGCAATCATTTTAGCAGTAGACCTCCTCTGTAAATCTACTGGGGTAACCTGTAAAGGCTTTTAAAGGCTTTTAAAAATGTATGTAGTTTGTCGCCAATGCGCGTTTGTGCGAAATTTTAAAGCATGTCGTGTTTGGTATCTATGTACTCGGCCTAAGATCATCTTTTTTATTTCATCAAACATTTGGGCAATATAGTGTGTTTTAGTGCATTAAAATTAAAAAAAGTGTATTTTTTAACCCAAAAAATGCGTTTGAAAAATCGCTGCGCAAAATGTAGAAAAAAAAATGCAACACCCACCATTTTAATCTGTAGGGCCTTTGCTTTAAAAATATATATATAATGTTTGGGGGTTCAACATAATTTTCTTGCAAAAAAAAAAATGTTTTCATGTAAACAAAAAGTGTCAAAAAGGGCTTTGTCTTCAAGTGGTTAGAAGAGTGGATGTAAGCTTCCTAATGTTGTGTATAAAATGCCAGAACAGTTCAAAACCCCCCCAAATGACCCCATTTTGGAAAGTAGACACCCCAAGCTATATACTGAGAGGCATGTCGAGTCCATGGAATATTTTATATGTTGACACAAGTTGCGGAAAAACAACAATTTTTTTTTTTTTTTTTGCACAAAGTTGTCACTAAATGATATATTGCTCAAACATGCCATGGGCATATGTGGAATTACACCCCAAAATACATTCTGTTGCTTCTCCTGAGTACGGGGATACCACATGTGTGAGACTTTTTGGGAGCCTAGCCATGTACGGGACCCCAAAAACCAAGCACCGCCTTCAGGCTTTCTAAGGGTGTAAATTTTTGATTTCACTTCTCACTGCCTATCACAGTTTTGGAGGCCATGGAATGCCCAGATAGCACAAAACCCCCCCAAATGACCCCATTTTGGAAAGTAGACACCCCAAGCTATTTGCTGAGAGGTATTGTGAGTATTTTGCAGATCTCGCTTTTTGTCACAAAGTTTTGAAAATTGAAAAAAAAAAATATATATATATATATATATTTTCTTTCTTCATTTTCAAAAACAAATGAGAGCTGTAAAATACTCGCCATTCCTCTCAGCAAATAGCTTGGGGTGTCTATATTCCAAAATGGGGTCATTTGGGGGGGTTTTGTGCGATTTTGGCATTTTATGGCCTTCGAAACTGTGATAGGTAGTGAGGAGTGAAATCAAAAATTTGTGCCTAGAAATCCTGAAGGCGGTGCTTGGTTTTCGGGGTCGCGTACGCGGCTAGGCTCCTAAAAAGTCCCACACATGTGGTATCCCCGTACTCAGGAGAAGCAGAAAAATGTATTTTGGGGTGTAATTCCACATATAACCATGGCATGTGTGAGCAATATATCATTTAGTGACAACTTTTTGTAATTTTTTTTTTTTTTGTCATTATTCAATCACTTGGGACAAAAAAAATTATATTCAATGGGCTCAACAGGCCTCTCAGCAATTTCCTTGGGGTGTCTACTTTCTAAAATGGGGTCATTTGGGGGGGTTTTGTGCTATTTTGGCATTTTATGGCCTTCGAAACTGTGATAGGTAGTGAGGAGTGAAATCAAAAATTTGCGCCCTTAGAAATCCTGAAGGCGGTGCTTGGTTTCCGGGGTCCCGTACGCGGCTAGGCTCCCAAAAAGTCCCACACATGTGGTATCCCCATACTCAGGAGAAGCAGCAAAATGTATTTTGGGGTGAAATTCCACATATAACCATGGCATGTGTGAGCAATATATCATTTAGTGACAACTTTTTGTAATTTTTTTTTTTTTTTTTTAGTCATTATTCAATCACTTGGGACAAAAAAATAAAAAATTCAATGGGCTCAACATGCCTCTCAGCAATTTCCTTGGGGTGTCTACTTTCCAAAATGGGGTCATTTGGGGGGTTTTGTACTGCCCTGCCATTTTAGCACCTCAAGAAATGAGATAGGCAGTCATAAATTTAAAGCTGTGTAAATTTCAGAAAATGTACCCTAGTTTGTAAACTCTATAACTTTTGCGCAAACCAATAAATATACGCTTATTGACATTTTTTTTACTAAAAACATGTGGCTGAATACATTTGGCCTAAATGTATGACTACAATTGAGTTTATTCGATTTTTCTTATAACAAAAAGTAGAAAATATAATTTTTTTTCAAAATTTTCGGTCTTTTTCCGTTTATATCGCAAAAAATAAAAATCGCAGAGGCAATCAAATACCATTAAAAGAAAGCTCTATTTGTGGGAAGAAAAGGACGCAAATTTCGTTTGGGTACAACATTGCATGTCCGCACAATTTACAGTTAAAGCAGCGCAGTGCAAAATTCTGAATTCACCTCTGGTCCTCTAGCTACCAAATGGTCCGGGGCTTAAGTGGTTAATTTCCTGTCCCATAGCCAAATAGGAAGTGAGAGGAAATCCCTGCAAATTAAGGGAATTCCTTGGGGACTCTGAGGTCACCAGAACTAGTGTCCCCACTGTAAGATTTCCCCTCTATTACTTTTCTGGGGACAGCCCAAAATTTGGGTTTTTCTTTTACTTTCACTTTCAATGATAATGGTAAACAGGACAAATATAGAGGGCGAATCTCCCTAATTGGGAGACAGACAGCAATAAAAACTAACAGATGTTCTAATCCCTCTCCACTCTTTTTTTTAAAATAACAAACATGTAATACTTACCTGTTCTGTGTATTGGTTTTACACAGAGCAGCCCGATCTTTTCCATGTCGGGTCCCTCCTCGATGCTCCTCCCCCTTGACCAGTGCCACCAATAGCAAGCCGCTTTCTATGGGCGCATTGGTGCGTGCTTGCTCCCGAGCCCCGCTCTATGTGTCCATATGACACATAGGGGTTGATTTACTAAAGGCAAATAGATTGTTGCAAGTGCAGTTGTACCAGATCTTAGTAAGTGAGGTAAGGCTTCACTTTGCTAACAATACCCAATCACCTTACTGGTGATGACCTTAGCATAGTGAAAAAACTTCAGTGTAAGGGAATTTAAAAAGACACACGGTCATTCACTGAAATTGGAAAAGAAGCGATTCAACCTTAAACTGCATAGAGGGTTCTTTACTGACAGAGCGGTAAGGATGTGGAATTCTCTTCCACAAGCAATGATATCAGCAGGGAGCGTCGATAGTTTAAAAAACTATTAGATGGGCATTTTAACGATCACAACATACAGGGATATAAGGTTTACTATTGACATAAACACACAGACACCACAGGTTTAAATGGATGCACTGGTGTCTTTTTTCAACCTTTACCAAGTATGAACTATAAAACATGCAAGGAAAATGTAAAAAAAAAAACAGCATTTTTGCTTGCACCTGATTGGATGATGGAAGTCAGCAGAGCTTCTGCTCATTTACTAAGCTCTATAGCAACTGCTCTTGCAGAGTGCACAGTCTATTTGCCTTTAGTAAATCAACCCCATAGAGCCGCAGATCGGCCCTGCTTTCTGCTCTCTCCTCATTGGCTCACTGGCTGTGATTGACAGCAGTAAGAGCCAATGGCTCCGCTGCTGTGTCTCAGCCAATGAGGAGAGAGAGAGACCCGGGACAGCCAAGGCCTCCGTGCAATTTGCTGGATCGAGAGGGGGCTCAAGTATTTATTGGGGGGGAACAGCATACAGAAGGTGTTTTGAAAAAAAAAAAACTTCAGTCTTTACAACCACTTTGAGCTACACATCCATCAAAGGTCCTGGACACAGGATAACAACGCGGCTGTGTAATTTCACTGCAGAACAATCACCTTATTTTTGATTTGGGCCATATTTGCACAGCATTCAGATTAGTATTATGCCATGTACACATGATTGGAATTTCCGATGGAAAAAGTCAGACAGACTTTTTCCATCGGATATTCCGACCATGTGTATGCCCCATCAGACTTTTTCCATCGAAAATTCCGAGGAATTCCGTCAGAGTTTAGATAGAGAACATGTTCTCTTTTACTCCGATGGAATTCTGTCGGAATTCCGATGTGATTTTGGCCGGGCAAAAGTCTGACCGTGTGTACGGGGCATAAGTGTTAGGAATAGGTGTTACCTTGGAGGGCACATAAGATTACTGGATTTTTTTACCTTGAGAGAAGTCCTCCTTTAACCACTTAAGCCCCGGACCAATACGCAGCATAAAGACCAGGCCCCTTTTTTGCGATTCGGCACTGCGTCGCTTTAACTGACAATTGCGCGGTCGTGCGACGTGGCTCCCAAACAAAATTGACGTCCTTTTTTTCCCACAAATAGAGCTTTCTTTTGGTGGTATTTTATCACCTTTGCGGTTTTTATTTTTTGCGCTATAAACAAAAATAGAGCGACAATTTTGAAAAAAATTCAATATTTTTGACTTTTTGCTATAATAAATATCCCCAAAATATATATATATATATAAAAAAAATGTCCTCAGTTTAGGCCGATACGTATTCTTCTACATATTTTTGGTAAAAAAAATTGCAATCAGCGTTTATTGATTGGTTTGCGCAAAAGTTATAGCGTTTACAAAATAGGGGGTAGTTTTATGGCATTTTTATTAATTATTTTTTTTTTTTACTTGTAATCAGCGATTTTTTTCGTGACTGCGACATTATGGCGGACACATCGCACACTTTTGACACATTTTTGGGGCCATTGTCATTTTTACAGCGATCAGTTCAATGCTCTGGTTACTGTAAAAATGACACTGGCAGTGAAGGGGTTAACCACTAGGGGCGCTGAAGGGGTTAAGTGTGCCTAAGGGCGTGATTCTAACTGAGGGGGGCGTGGCTATGAGTGACATGTCACCGATCTGATTACACAGAGCGAGATTGGTGACAGTGTCAATAGGCAAGCGGGGAGATGTTGTGTTTACACTAAGATCTCTCCGCTCCATCCCTCCGTGAGACGATCGCGGGGATCCCCGTGGCGATCGAGTCCGCAGAACCCACGGTCCGACTCACGGGGATGACTGCAGGGTCGCGAGCGCGCCGCCGGCGGCACGCGCACGACCACACGGCAGGCAGTTAAAGGGGACGTACAGGTACGTGATTGTGCCTGTACGAGCCATTCTGCCGACGTATATATGCCGTGAGCGGTCGTTAAGCGGTTAAACTTTATTGCTCCGGGAATCTCAGCGGGAACTCAGAACGTCTTCCATCAGCCAAAAGGTAAAGGAGGTCAATACAGCCAAATAAATACAGCCAAACAAAACAAAGCACTGAAATTCTGGTTCTGTTAAATTCTGAATTTCAATTCCCACCGTATTGTAAACAAAACTCTTGGACCTGCCTATGTTTTATTTCACAACTTCTCCACCAAATTATGCGCATACCATCGAGAGCATCTTTGCCAACCAAATAAACGGTGAGCTGACAAGGAGACCGCAGCAGCAGTAAAATATCCGCCCATCGTTCAGCGCTAACAAAGCCTGTTTATGGCTTTGGGAAATATTTCTTCTATCGTAAATGATAATGCGGAATATCTCCTCGCTTTTTCTGCCGAGATATTAAGTGTTTTATTCTGTGTCAGTAATCCACTCTCACAAAAAGTTCATGGAGGACAAAGTGAAACTGTAGGCTAAAACCGACAGGGTAAAACACTGACGGTAATCCCAAAGTTCTGCTTGTCCTTGCGATGTGTTTGGCACGGCTCTTGTTTTGATGTCATTAAAGAAAAATGTAAAACAGCAGTAAAGCTTAAAAGTTGGATAGTGGAAAGTATCTTTTACTCCTATTAGTTATTATTGTAACAATTATCTGCAAGTCATTTCTGGTGTGATTTCACATTTTCGGTTCACTGCTATTCCATATTTTTCCATATCATGACTCATGTAGCGGTTTGCAGAAGCGCCCTCTAGTGGCAGTGACCTGACTATATTTGCAGTCATTCCAAACTAGTCATTTTTTGAGGCTGAATAAAAAAAAAAAAAGAAAAGAAAAAGCAAACAGATTTTTTTCCATCCACTTTAAACAGAGGGAATGGAGGAATCTCTCACAGACTACTATATTCTGACAGCCGGCTCTGGTTTAACCAATTGCCAACCGCCGCATGCCGATTTATATTGGCACAATGGCACGGCTGAGCAAGCCAGCTAGTGGGCGCGTGCACGCCGCCGGCGGCACGCGCTGTGGGATCGTGCCCGCGGGTCCCGTGGACTCGATGTCCACTGGTGGACCGCGATCGTGGCGAGGAGAGGCAGAATGGGGAAATGCCTATGTAAACAAGGCATTTCCCTGTTCTGCCTAGTGACATAACAGGGATCTACTGCTCCCAGTGATTGGGAGCAGTGATCTCTGTCATGTTCTACTGAGCCCATCCCCCTACAGTTAGAACTAACTGAGGGAACACACAGTTAACCCCTTGATCACCCACTAGTGTTAACCCCTTCCCTGTCAGTGACTTTTATACAGCAATCAGTGGCAATTTTTTAGCACTGATCCCTGTATAAATGTCAATGGTCTCAAAATGGTGTCAAAAGTATACGATCTGTCCGGGGGTTAACACTAGGGGGCGATCAAGGGGTTACCTGTGTGTTCCCTCAGTGTGTTCTAACTGTAGAGGGGATGGGGTCACTAGAACATGACAGAGATCACTACTCCCAATCACTGGGATCAGTAGCTCCCTGTCATGTCACTAGGCAGAACAGGGAAATCGCAGATCACCGCCATTACTAGTAAAAAACAATTAATAATAAAAATGCCATAAAACTATCCCCTATTTTGTAGGCGCTATAACTTTTGCGCAAACCAATCAATATGCGCTTATTGCGATTTTTTTTACAAAAAATATGTAGAAGAATATATATCGACCTAAACTGAAAAAGAAATTAGTTTTTTTTATATTTTTTGGACATATTCATTATAGCAAAAAGTAAAAACATGTTTAACATTTTTCCAAAATTGTCGGTCTTTTTTTTGGTTATAGCGCAAAAAAAAACTGCAGAGATGATCAAATACCACCAAAAGAAGGCTCTATTTGTGGGAGAAAAAGGACGTCAGTTTTGTTTGGGTTCAACGTCGCATGACTGCGCAATTGTCAGTTAAACCGACGCAGTGCCGTATCGCAAAAAATGCTCTGGTCATTAAGGGGGTGAAATCTTCCGGGACTGAAGTGGTTAATACATTTCTAGTATGTATTTTTAAAGTGGTTGTAAACCCACTTTTTTTTTTTACAACCTGTAAAAGAAAGGCATAATGAGCTATTATGACTAGCATAATAGCTCATTATGTTCCACTTACCTTAGATCGGGGCCCCCGAAGCCGTCCTCGTCCCTCTGTTCAGCCGCAGACATCACTGCGGCGATAGCCGGAATGTTACTTCCGGGTATCGCCGCACCAGCCAATCACAGCGCCGCTCTGGCGCTGTGATTGGCCGGAGCGGCGGAGACGTCACTCTGCGCATGCGCGCGGGAGGCGTCCCACTCGGCTACGCCCAGCGATTGCTGGGAAGTAGCCGAGTTTGTGAATGGGATTAACCCCATGAATGCGCTGTCATTTTAGTAAATATCTCCTAAACCGTGTAGGTTTAGGAGGTATTTCTTGCACCTACAGGTAAGCCTTAATCTAGGCTTACCTGTAGGTGCAAGTTGAAAAAGTGGGTTTACAACCACTTTAAGCTAAAGAAATACCTTATATTGCTGTCAGTCTCCTCCAAATCTCCAACTTCCTGTTAGAAGGTGACTACATTTGTTCTCCATGGTACCACTGTATGTAGGAATGTAGCCACCCTGTCTACTCACTCCAGAGATAAACCTTCGGATGTGAAGTGCGCACAGAGCTGTGCCCAATACCACAACTACTCATGCCAAGTTAATGGAAAAGAGGGGAAAACGGTGAGGTTCTGGAGCTCACAAAGGACATTACAAGTAGGCAGCAAAACATAGTAAAATTTTTTTTAATGAAAAATAGATTACAGGTAATGGATATGTATGGATTATTTTTGGAGAAAAGGCATATAACTTAGTGTTACTTTAAAGTGATTGTAAACCTAACAAACATGTTATACTTACCTGCTCTGTGTGGTGGTTTTGCACAGAGCAGTCTGGCCCCAGATCCTCCTCCTCTGGGTTCCTGGCTCCTCTCCCCTGCTGAGTGCACTCCATAGCAAGTGGCTTGCTATGGGGGCACTCTTGCGTGCGTGAGCCGAGAACTGTGTGTCCACTGACACAAGGAGCGCAGCTTGGCCCCCGCTCTCTGCTCTCCGACTGTGATTGACAACAGCAGGAGTCAATGGCTCCCACTGCTGCCTCTCTGTTCACTGAGAATAGAGAGAGCCTAGAAAGGCGAGAACGTTGTTTTTAATAACAAACATGTCATACAATACAATAGCAAGCCTCTTGCTTTGGCGCACTGGTGCGTGCTCGCTCCCGAGCCCCGCATTATGCATCCATAAGACACAGAGCCACAGCTTGGCCCTGCCCCTGCTCTCTACTCATTGGCAGTGATTGCCAATGAAGAGAGAGAGACCTGGGACAGCCAAGGCTCCTGTGCACACCACTGGATCGAGAGGGGGCTCAGATGAGTATTAGGGTGGGCTGTGGGGTGAGCAGCATAGAATGCAGAAAGGTAAAAAACCTTCAACCTTTACAACCACTTTCCTGTGAAGACCAGAAGTTCGGGGAAGTGGCACTGAAAGAGCAGGCGCCAGTAGCAGGTTGTAAACTGCAAATGCTAAGGTAAGAATTTTAACAAATAGTTTACTAGAGGGGTTAAAACTACTTCAACTTTTGCCTGTTTTTTTTTTTTTTTTCATCGAAACATAACAAATCGGCAATATTTTAGTCTAAAATAGTAGAAGGGTGTCATAAATGTTTTCATATTGGACGTGTTAATAGCTTGCTTATTTCGCATGTCTTACAATGGTGGCAGGCCCACAGCGGATTTGACAATACAAAGACAAAAAAGTGTCAATTGAATGTAATGTGATTTTCTGTTGTTTTTTTTTGCCTTCCTCTGGATCAACTGTGGCTATAGGATTGTGTATATACAGTAGGACTGTATGATTTTTTTATTTTTTTTCTTAGATTTTTAATTTTTTTCCACTTTTATTGGTTGAACTAGATGGACTTGTGTCTTTTTTCAACCAGACTAACTATGTAACTACATATATGAAAAGTGCTGCGTAAATTGATAGCGCTATTTAAGAACCTGTAATAAAGAAATAAAATAAACGAAAAAGCAATTGTTACAAAATGCAGGCAACAAATGAGCAATTATTTTGATACCCAGGCTACAGACAATTATTACAATACACAGGCGCCAGTTACAATATGCGGGCAACAAACAGGCTTTTAATAAGGATTTTATTATATGTGGGCAAGGACAATAACAGATTAGTCCTCCAAATTTCAAATTTTTACCATGAAAAAAAAAAACTAAAAAAACTCCAAGGCGTATGGGTGGCCAAAGCTGAAATGGAAGGTGTTAAGGGGGCAATTTATGTGACTGAATAATTAAAGATGCCTTTCTGGAGGCTAAACAAGCTTAATTGGATTTCTTTCCCAAATTTATTGAGGGCCTAAACCTGCCTGGTATTTGTCATGGTGGCAGCAGATAGACCACCTCATAGTGTCATTGGACCATTGCTAATTGCCACCGTCTATGAGTATCATTTATCAGATACAAGCCACCTAATCATGACCAGGTCCTCAGGGTTAAACCCCACAGAGCATTTACAGCTGTAAATAAACATTATTCCTTTATGGCACAAAGTCGGGTCTTCATTGTCAACACCAGATCAGTCAGGCATCATCCCTCCCTGCATAGAGACTTTCATTTGTTTCACTAAAGGCCTATGGACAGGCCAGTCATGGCCCCCTGTGTGCTTGTTGAAGTGCTTAAACAAATAAAGCTGTTTGATGAGTGCAAACAGGGCCTAATTAGAGGCCTATAAACTGATAGAGGGTGTTAGTAAAGGAGAATCGCTTGTTAATGAGTTCCATGTACCTTATACTGCAATAAAAGATGTCTCCTTAGATTAGGAATGTTGTTCTTCTGCGTTGTCACCCTGTCACACACTCTCCTTGTGGAGACTACAAGAGGCCATGCCAATGCAGAGTGCACAGGCATACTCCATTGTGGTAACTAGTGATGAGCTGGGGTTTGGTTTGAACCCAAGCTGGTGAAGAGCATGGAAAATTAGGTAACAAAATGTGTCTTGATGCACCCTGTAAGGCACCTCCATCCCTATTTAGCACAAAAATACAAAAGGTGCCTTTGGAAATTTAAAGGAGGTGTGACACACAACGTAGTAAAATGCAAGTTATCCAGATTTATTTGTACATACAATGCCAATAGATCAACACAAACAAATACCATATTGTCAAACAGATTTGTAGTGTAGAACATAATGTTTTTTCATCAACCATTACAAAATTCCATAGAACCATCTATAATAGTTATAAGAATGCATCATTGTAACCCAACGCGTTTTGTGCGCAGAGTTCACTTCCTCAGGGGTTGATGCACGAACAGTAACAAATCTGGTAATCATGGGATCACATGGTCATACTCCACTGAAGAACGCTATAGACGTCTGGCCCAGGAGCTGTGGGCATGGGGTCCACAAGGGCAAAAAGAGAAGGACGCAAGTCCAAACCAGCCTAAGGTGGCATCCACAGTGATGACTTGGTAAAGTGTTTGCCCTAGCACGAGGATGCACGTAGTATCATCGATCACTGTGGAGCAAGTGGAGGCTTGCCCTAGCACGAGGATGCACGTAGTATCATCGATCACTGTGGAGCAAGTGGAGGCTTGCCCTAGCACGAGGATGCACATAGTTTTATCGATCACTGTGGAGCAAGTGGAGGCTTGCCCTAGCACGAGGATGCACGTAGTATCAACGATCACTGAGGAGCAAGTGGAGGCTTTCCCTAGCACGAGGATGCAAGTAGTATCATCGATCACTGTGGAGCAAGTGGAGGCTTGCCCTAGCACAAGGATGCACGTAGTATCATTGATCACTGTGGAGCAAATGGGGGCTTGCCCTAGCACGAGGATGCACGTAGTATCATCGATCACTGTGGAGCAAGTAGAGGCTTGCCCTAGCACGAGGATGCACATAGTATCATCGATCACTGTGGAGCAAGTGGAGGCTTGCCCTAGCACGAGAATGCACGTAGTATCATCGATCACTGTGGAGCAAATGGAGGCCTGCCCTAGCACGAGGATGCACGTAGTATCATCGATCACTGTGGAGCAAGTGGAGGCTTGCCCTAGCACGAGGATGCACGTAGTATCATCGATCACTGTGGAGCAAGTGGAGGCTTGCCCTAGCACGAGGATGCACATAGTTTTATCGATCACTGTGGAGCAAGTGGAGGCTTGCCCTAGCACGAGGATGCACGTAGTATCAACGATCACTGAGGAGCAAGTGGAGGCTTTCCCTAGCACGAGGATGCAAGTAGTATCATCGATCACTGTGGAGCAAGTGGAGGCTTGCCCTAGCACAAGGATGCACGTAGTATCATTGATCACTGTGGAGCAAATGGGGGCTTGCCCTAGCACGAGGATGCACGCAGTATCATCGATCACTGTGGAGCAAGTAGAGGCTTGCCCTAGCACGAGGATGCACATAGTATCATCGATCACTGTGGAGCAAGTGGAGGCTTGCCCTAGCAGGAGGATGCACGTAGTATCATCGATCACTGTGGAGCAAATGGAGGCCTGCCCTAGCACGAGGATGCACGTAGTATCATCGATCACTGTGGAGCAAGTGGAGGCTTGCCCTAGCACGAGGATGCACGTAGTATCATCGATCACTGTGGAGCAAGTGGAGGCTTGCCCTAGCACGAGGATGCACATAGTTTTATCGATCACTGTGGAGCAAGTGGAGGCTTGCCCTAGCACGAGGATGCACGTAGTATCAACGATCACTGAGGAGCAAGTGGAGGCTTTCCCTAGCACGAGGATGCAAGTAGTATCATCGATCACTGTGGAGCAAGTGGAGGCTTGCCCTAGCACAAGGATGCACGTAGTATCATTGATCACTGTGGAGCAAATGGGGGCTTGCCCTAGCACGAGGATGCACGTAGTATCATCGATCACTGTGGAGCAAGTAGAGGCTTGCCCTAGCACGAGGATGCACATAGTATCATCGATCACTGTGGAGCAAGTGGAGGCTTGCCTTAGCACGAGGATGCACGTAGTATCATTGATCACTGTGGAGCAAGTGGAGGCTTGCCCTAGCACGAGGATGCACGTAGAATCATCGATCACTGTGGAGCAAGTGGAGGCTTGCCTTAGCACGAGGATGCACGTAGTATCATCGATCACTGTGGAGCAAGTGGAGGCTTGCCTTAGCACGAGGATGCACGTAGTATCATCGATCACTGTGGAGCAAGTGGAGGCTTGCCTTAGCACGAGGATGTACGTAGTATCATTGATCACTGTGGAGCAAGTGGAGGCTTGCCCTAGCACGAGGATGCACGTAGTATCATCGATCACTGTGGAGCAAGTGGAGGCTTGCCTTAGCACGAGGATGCACGTAGTATCATCGATCACTGTGGAGCAAGTGGAGGCTTGCCTTAGCACGAGGATGCATGTAGAATCATCGATCACTGTGGAGCAAGTGACCTATAAAAAAAAAGGTGAAAGCATGTCAATTCTTTATGATAGATAGGGCTTTAGAAAACTAAATGTCATCCAATTAAAGGAAGGTGGTTGCATTGAATATGAACTATATTGAGGTAAATACCAGTGCATCTTACCATACCAGTGAAGTAAAGAAGGGTTTCAAGTTCTGTCACTTTTTATAGCAGTCTGTGTACCCTCTGGGGAGATGTCACCTTATTTCCTCTTCTAGTGGCAACACTGTCATCCGTATAGAAAGTGAGAAGAAATTCCCCCTCAGCATTTTTCAGTGAGCCCAGGATGGTTTGATGACACCCCTAAGGGGATAGTCCTTGACACCCTGATTGTTCACACCACAATGTCCGTGTTCAAGATGCATCTCTGCATGTGCAATTTTGATGCATTCTGGTGCATTTTTAAAGTGTTCTGGTGCATTTTTTCCTTAATTTTTTTCCTGCATCTCAATTAAGGACATGTGGATTCCAGTGCATTTTTATGTATTTTTGATGCATTCCAGTACATTCTGGTGCATTTTTTATGCGTTTTGCTGTGTTCCATTCAACTTTTGTTGACTGCACTGGTGTTTTTCCATGCGTTTTTGATGCATTGAATAAAAATGCACTGGGCTGCATCTGCTGTGCATCTGCTTTGAACCAGCCCTCAGCCCATAAGAAGGGGGTAAATAATGGTGGGCTTTGGATAACATCAGGGCTGCTGTTAGAAATCACAGGGCCCTATACAGCCTACCTGACAGGGCCCCCTCTCCCCGGCTGAAAGGGGCTGACAAATTATCATTCCCTTTCTCTATAGCGTCAGCTGCACAGATAAATAAATAGGAAGCACTCTGAGGCTTCTTGCTCATCCACAAACTGAAACATAGTGAACACAGTTTACTGTGCTTAAGTGATGAATGGATACAGGAGTGATTAGTACTGATCGCTCACTGTGTTCATTCAGGAAAGGAAGGGGCCAGTAAATGACATATTTACCAGCCCCTTACCCTGCTTTCCATCCTGAAACATCCCCCTGTGTGCCCAAAGCAGAAGCCGGCAGTGCTGCGGGGGAAAGGGGCACATAGGGGTTCCTGAACAGCAGATGGAAGGGGCAGGTGCAAGAACCAATCCCCCTGCAGTGCAGCTGAAGGGAGGGAGAGGAGGAGAATCTGGCAGCGCTGCAGGGGGAGGCAGAAGGGGATCGTGTCAGCAATAAGACAATACAGCCGGCCCTCCTGTTCAGCAGATGCCTGAGCCCCCCTTTTGAACTGATGGGGCCCAGGCCCAGTACAGTTGGGCTGGTTGTACTGCCTTATCGGCAGCCCAGGATAAAATGCATGACATTTCTCCTTGAGAACCCAGGTTCTCCCTGGTAAAGTGCTCTTTAAAAACACCTACCAGGGTGTTTATTATTACATACTGTATATTTGTATAATATCATATATTCCTTGTCCATATCTATATCATTACTAATATTTAGCAGAGCTCTGATATAAAGAAGATATGTGGGTATATTTAATGTTTTTTTTTTTTTTAGGAGTTAATGGTGACTGTTTATGTATTTGATCATTTTGAATTTCTTTATTAATTTTTATCAAACAAGTAAATACATTGCATACATCTAAATACATACATACATACACAAAGTAATAAATACATATTTACAAATATAACAATTATTTGGTCTCAATTTAATCCTTTCCAGCATGTCCCTTCATGAGATTTATTAGTTTATATCTTAGGGGAGCCTCTTGTCCAAATGATATATGTCCTGTCTTATACCCCCTATGCTCTTTCTCCGTTAATTTGGAGAGTTAACAACAGTAGGATAGGAGTATGTAGAAAAGAGAGAAGGATACAGGGAAACAGGGGGAGGGAGGGGAGGGAGGGGAAGGGCAAAAGGAAGAAAGGGGAGGGGCAGTAGAAAGAGAGAGAGAAAAAAAAGGGGGAAAAGGACAGGAGGGGCAGGGAAAGTGTTAACTAAACTAATTAACTCATGTGATATAAGTTTAATACATAAAAAAAAAAAAAAAAAAAGGGGGAGAGGAGAAAGTACTGACAAACTTACTACCTCATGTGATATAGATTTAGTGTATTAAAAAATCAGGAGGGCTGAAACTTCCGGCCTAATCGTGGGTCCTCTAAGGGGAAGGGAAGAAAAAAAAAAGGGGGGGGAGTGAGGGAAAAGAGGAGAAAGTACTAACAAACTTACTACCTCATGTGATAAAAATTTAGTGTATAGAAAATCAAGAAGGCCGAAACTTCCGGCTTAATCGTGGGGCCTCTAAAGTAAGAAAAAAAAAAAAGGGGGGGGAAGCCCCCAAAGTGCTAATACTACTAAACGTGACCATTTCTAAATTTCAATGAATACATTAATACCTTTGGGGAAAAAAAAAGAAAAAAGAAAGAATTTACAATCCCTCTCCATCCTCCCGTCCCTCCCCATATACCTCCAATTCCCTAAACTCCCTCCATCCCCCTCCATATCCCATTTAATTTTTCCCTAGATCCATTATGATTAGACATCAACTCCTCCATCAGTCTAATTCTATCTATTTTTCTTATCCATTCTCCTATTGATGGGCAGGGATGAGCCGAACACCCCCCTGTTCGGTTCGCACCAGAACCTGCGAACAGACAAAATGTTCGTGTAAACTTTAGAACCCTATTAAATACAATGGACTCGAACGTTCGAAATCTAAAGTGTTAATTATAAAGGCTAATATGCAAGTTATTGTCCTAAAAAGTGTTTGGGGACCCGGGTCCTGCCCCAGGGGACATGTATCAATGCAAAAAGAAGTTTTAAAAACGGCCGTTTTATCGGGAGCAGTGATTTTAATAATGCTTAAAATGAAAAAATAAAAGTGAAATATTCCTTTAAATTTCGTACCTGGGGGGTGTGTATGATATGCATGTGAAGTGGCGCATGTTTCCCGTGCTTAGAACTGTCCCTGCAAAAAATGTCATTTTTGAAAGAAAAAAATGCATTTAAAACTGACTCGCGGCTATTAATGAATTGTCGGCTCCCAGCAATACATACAAAAGTCATTGATAAAAAAAAAAAAAAAAAGCGTGGGGGTTCCCCAGAATTCAATTACCAGGCCCTTTAGGTCTGGAATGGATATTAAGGGGAACCCCGCCGCAAATTAAAAAAAAAATTGACGTGGGGTTTCCCCAAATATCCATTCCAGGCCCTTCAGATCTGGCATGGATTTTAAGGGGAACTCCACCCCAAATTTAAAAAAAAAATGGCGTGGAGTCCCCCTAAAAATCCATACCAGACCCCTTATCCGAGCACGCAACCTGGCCGGCCGCAGGGGAAAAGGGGGGGACGAGAGAGCGGCCCCCCCTCCCTCCTGAACCATACCAAGCCACATGCCCTCAACATGGGGAGGATGTCCCCATGTTGATGGGGACAAGGGCCTCATCCCCACAACCCTTGCCCGGTGGTTGTGGGGGTCTGCGGGCGGGGGGCTTATCGGAATCTGGAAGACCCCTTTAACAAAGGGGACCCCCAGATCCCGCCCCCCCCCTATGTGAATTGGTAAGGGGTACATTGTACCCCTACCATTTCACGAAGAAAGCGTAAAAAAATGTTAAAAAACCACACAAACACCTTGAAAAAGTCCTTTATTTAAAAAAAAAAACATTCCACCGGTGAAATCCAGTGTCCCGCGGCGATCCCGATGTCCAGCGCTGTCCTTCATTGGTTGTGCCTGAGCGGACCTGATGGGGAACTCCCTCTCAGTATTTTAAATGTATAGACCCGCCCCTTCTAAAGTTCCCCATCAGGTCCGCTCAGCGGACGAGATGCGGAACATGAGAAGGGGCGGGTCTATACATGTATTACCAACGTGAGAGCAGTTCCCCATCAGGTCCGCCCACTCGGTATGTCGGACCCGCCTACGTCATTGGCTTGAGCGGGGAACTTCCTTCACTATGTAAATTTAAATTACACAGTGAAGGAAGTTCCCCGCTCAAGACAATGACGTAGGCGACATACTGAGGGGGGCGGACCTGATGGGGAACTGCTCTCACTTTGGTAATACATGTATAGACCCGCCCCTTCACATGTTCCGCATCTGGTCCGCTGAGCGGACCTGATGGGGAACTTTAGAAGGGGCGGGTCTATACATTTAAAATACTGAGAGGGAGTTCCCCATCAGGTCCGCTCAGGCACAACCAATGAAGGACAGCGCTGGACATCGGGATCGCCGCGGGACACTGGATTTCACCGCTGGAATGTTTTTTTTTTTTTTTAATAAAGGACATTTTCAAGGTGTTTGTGTGTTTTTTTAAACATTTTTTTACGCTTTCTTCGTGAAATGGTAGGGGTACAATGTACCCCTTACCAATTCACATGGGGGGGCCGGGATCTGGGGGTCCCCTTTGTTAAAGGGGTCTTCCAGATTCCGATAAGCCCCCCGCCCGCAGACCCCCACAACCACCGGGCAAGGGTTGTGGGGATGAGGCCCTTGTCCCCATCAACATGGGGACATCCTCCCCATGTTGAGGGCATGTGGCTTGGTACGGTTCAGGAGGGAGGGGGGCCGCTCTCTCGTCCCCCCCTTTTCCCCTGCGGCCGGCCAGGTTGCGTGCTCGGATAAGGGGTCTGGTATGGATTTTTAGGGGGACTCCACGCCATTTTTTTTTTAAATTTGGGGTGGAGTTCCCCTTAAAATCCATGCCAGATCTGAAGGGCCTGGAATGGATATTTGGGGGAACCCCACGTAAAAAAAATTTTAAATTTGCGGCGGGGTTCCCCTTAATATCCATTCCAGACCTGAAGGGCCTGGTAATTGAATTCTGGGGAACCCCCACGCTTTTTTTAAATTTTTTATCAATGACTTTTGTATGTATTGCCGGGAGCCGACAATTCATTAATAGCCGCGAGTCAGTTTTAAATGCATTTTTTTCTTTCAAAAATGATATTTTTTGCAGGGACAGTTCTAAGCACGGGAAACATGCGCCACTTCACATGCATATCATACACACCCCCCAGGAACGAAATTTAAAGGAATATTTCACTTTTATTTTTTCATTTTAAGCATTATTAAAATCACTGCTCCCGAAAAAACGGCCGTTTTTAAAACTTCTTTTTGCATTGATACATGTCCCCTGGGGCAGGACCCGGGTCCCCAAACACTTTTTAGGACAATAACTTGCAAATAAGCCTTTATAATTAGCACTTTAGATTTCTCCCATAGATTTTTCGAATTTGCCGCGAACACCCCAATTTGTTCGCTGTTCGGCGAACGGCCGAACAGGCAATGTTCGAGTCGAACATGAGTTCGTCTCGAACTCGAAGCTCATCCCTATTGATGGGGCTTCTTTTTTTTTCCATTTCCTAGGGATTACTGCTTTGGCCCCATTCAATAGGTATGGTATCAAGGTCGTTCTATACTTTTTCCTTGTTATCCCTGTGTTATGAAACAGGCAATAAATACCAAGGATCATATTTCCCCTCCAAACCACTAACCCTTAAATTTGATCATTTTGAATCAAATTATTTTTCTTTTGTTGTATATAGCAGTGCGCCCGTTTGTTTCTTGGGACTGACTTCTGGGGAGCATCCTGAACACGCCAGTGTGTACTGATCCCAATAGCAAATGCAGATTTTACAGTATAGGCTAAGGACGGGGAACTGTTGTTTGTACAGCGGCTGCCTGTGTCTTTTCTGATGGGAGAACAGTTGAGTCCCGGGCAGGACACTGTCTTTAAACACACTGTGTTGAATTCTCTTTTGCATCCAAGGCACTGTGAACAAGGCCAAATTATTCAATGTTCATAATCTGGTTTATGTAAAAGAAAGTTTCATATTCATTGATGAATATTTAAGAGGTATCTCATGCCAGTGTGTTCTGTCTGTGGTTTGTATACGCTACATAATACATAATTAACAACAGGAAAAATGTTGTTGGGGGCTCCATTCACATATGTGAGCTAGTGTGCAGTTTTACATGCTGTGTGTTAAGGTAATACATGTGGTAGTGTCAATGTCGTATGTGTAATGACACGCCAAGGCAGAAAAAATACATATTACCGGTAATCTATGATAATTTATTGAGGGGAAACGTCCAAAACTGGAGAAGCTGTGCATGGCAACTAATCAGCTTCTATCTTTCATTTTTAAAGCTTAAGGCTACTTTCACACTGGGGCGGGGGGGGGAGCGCTAGCGGTAAAGCGGCGCTAATTTTAGCAGCGCTTTACCGCTGTTATAGCGGCGCTTTTCGGCTGCTAGCGGAGTGCTTTTAACCCCGGCTACCAGCCGAATAAAGTGTTAAAAGCACCCGCAAAGCACCTTTGCAGGCGCTTTGGCAGCGGTGCTCATTGATTTCAATGGCAGGGCCGGTGGAGAAGCGGTGTATACAGCACTCCCGCACCGGCCGAAAGATGCTGCTTGCAGGACTTTTTCTAACACCAGTGTGAAAGCACTCAGGCTCTCACACTGGGGCTGCAGGGGAGGCATTTTTCAGGCGTGATTTTTAGCCCAAAAGCGCCAGAAAAATGCCCCAGTGTGAAAGGGGTCTAACTGAACAAGCTAAAAACAGAAGCTGATTGGTTGCCATGCACAGCTGCTCCAGTCCTGCTGTACAAGGGATGCCAAGAACCCCTAAAGCTGGCCTTACACCTGTAAAATTTATTTAGCAAGATGCCATTTTCAGAATGTTCATTCGATTATCCAAAGGGGACAACTCAACAAATGTTTTTGACCACAGCGAGCAAAAAAAAAAGAAAAAAAAGTTTTTTTTTCGAATCTAAAGGGAACTAACAAATTTCTAAACATTGAATTTGCTCCCGGTCAAGAAAAATCATAATTACTGGTAGTTTTATATGCATGGACTTGTCAAAGATAAGTAGATTGTAGAAAGTTCTATGTGACATAGACATGGTGCTCAAACAAAACGTTATTTGAAATTAGTCGAGACAATGAAGGCACCATTGAATGGTCGGATGAGTGATTATTATACTTTCTTGCCCAAACAAAATTCTTCAGGTGTAAGGCCAGCTCTACATAAGACATTGATAAAATAATTAACCCCACCAGCTGATGAAGAATATATATCTATGGTCCTGTGACAGACAGAGGCCCAGTCTTCACCAAATCAGCACTAATACGTCATTGCATGAAATGTAGTGTAGCGGGTACTTACTTTCCCGGGTGCATTTTTTGAATCTGGCTGTGACATCAGTGCTATGTTCCCTGTGGTCCACGAGGTGGCGCTGTCACTGTGACCGTAGGGACGAATATCACTGTGTGCCGAGGCCCTTTTTGTCCTCTCTCGGCAGCGGTATGGTGGGGCGGGGAACCCGCCGTGCTTTCTGGGGGAGGGTATAAAGGGGGCCGGCCATCTTGGTCACGGGGTCTTCGTCCCAAGCACCTTCAGCTTGCGGACATGGGTTCGTGCTCGTCCCCTAGGAGGCCTCGGCCTAGGGGACCAACGGAGATCGTGTTCCACCTCAGGCACCTTCAGTCCTGGGGTGAGGTACTTGCAAGAAGGTCCGGAGCTCAGTGCCCAACACTGAGTTCCGCGAGGGAAGGGTCCTAAGGCACTTCGGGGATGGAGGCCTGAATCTGAGTAAGACGCAATGGACCGGGGAGAGCTCCTCACTCGAAGACCCGGTGCAGCAGACTGTCGGTGACGGGTGAGTCTCTTGTCGGAGACCGTCCAGAAGGATCCCCTTCACCTCGTGCGGAGACCATAGCCCACTCTCCAGGAGGAGAGTGGAGGACCGAATTTGTGTCTGGGCCTATTCACACTCACACCTCCTTTTCTGTTCTATCTATCAAGGAAGTCCCTGTATGGTGTGTTCTAATAAAGGAGTGTTGGACTTTAATGGTGTGAGGCTCACTTCCTGGCGGACGAAGTTCACGGTGACTCTTGGAGGGAGGATCCGGGTGCACATCACAGACCCGAAGGTAAACAAGACATTGCTGATACCACAGGTATTCCCACGTGGTGGAAGCTAGGCGTAGCCCACCCGCTCTCTCTCTCTCCCGCATCAGATACCCCTAGACAAGAGACAGTGCGAGTCGCACGGAGAGAGAAGAGGGGAAGGCGCTACACGTGGGGGCTCGGGTCCGGGATTGTGTTGTGCATTACAGTATTGAACAAGTCTGCTGGATGAGTTAACTGAATAGGCCAAAGTGCAGCCCTGCTCGAAGTCGTGGAATTGACCCTAGACAAGGGAAAGGCCCGCGCAGGAAGAGCAGTGAACGGGGGGAGGCCCAGCCGTGTGAGGTACTACACGTGGGGGCTTCTAATTGCACTGCGCCAACAGACACAACCCCCGCCGCTTAGTTCGTGGGCGTGGCTCAACCAAAGAAAGTGAAAAAAGCCCGCGAACTGGAGCAAAGGGGAGGAGTCCAATACGTGAGAGGGCTACACGTGGGACTTTGGCGCGAAAACTCTGCAGTGTGCGATGGACCAGCAACAAGTCACCATATTTGGACATACTTCATGGATCTCAGTTCACCCTGCTACTACAACGATGACTGCTGCTGCTCCGATAACGGATACCGGGATCCGGCTGAAGCCAAGGGGTCGATTCGCCCTGTATTCGTGCATGGTTGTAGAGGCCCTGGGTGTAATTTGTCCCGGGTGCTCGGGACTGGTGTGCCACCTGAAGCCCTTCGGACAATGTGAGGCCTGTGGGGAGTTTCTGTTCGAGGTGGATCAGGTAGTTGAAAGGCCGAGAACCATCTACCCAGGCCGGGCTTCAGGTAACACTACTCGCAGAGGAGGAATTACTGCTGTAAAAGCCATCCCAGCGCACACTGCAGCGACCGAGGAGGAGGTCGTTAAAACTCAACGGGAGAAATCCGAGGATGCTGACTCGGTCACCACTGTCTCACAGCGTCCGCCACCGAAGAAGAGAACCAGCATGGTGGCCCCAACCAGTGGTGGTGGCGGACCATCTCGCCAGCTTACGCCAGGCCTAGACGGATCCGTTGACGAGTGTTCCGGACGTCCCGCTTCAAGTAAAGGCCGAGGTGAGCCGGGCAAAGAGACTTGGTGCATGGGCGGAGGTGCCGGGAAGGCATGGCCCAGTACGCCTGCGGGAGGTGTTAGCTCCGTCTCTACAGCAGGCTACATACCCGCGGAGGAGTGTGATACCTCGGATCTGGAGTCGCTCTCTGATATGGGAGATGACCCCGCTATTGACGAACTGTTTGCAGAGAAGGGCTGGGACAAAGTACCGCTAGCTTCATTCCAAAGGCCTCGAGATTCACCCGTGTCCACGGGGGAGAGTGCACCCCGGGTGGAGGCACCAGCGCCTGGACAAGGGTCCTGTCCCCAGCCCACATCTACATCTCCGGTGCCACCTGCATCAGGTACTGGGGAGCAGAGGTTGATACTACGGGCACCTATGCCCCAACCAGAGGTGGTCAAGGCCCCTCGCCATCTGGACTCTATGGTTCTACCCGGCGAAGGGGACAAAGCCACAATGCCTCCGCTGTCAAGGCTTCAGAGACTCTTCTGCCAGAAAGTTGCTGCTGACTACGGGTGGGAATATCCGTACCTCCCCAAGGAGTTACTCTACGAAGTGGAGGTGTACTGAGAGCGCTGGTATAATGACTTCGTGTGGACCCACCTTGGG
The DNA here is from genome assembly GCA_029206835.1 of Rana muscosa. Classification (NCBI taxonomy): domain Eukaryota; kingdom Metazoa; phylum Chordata; class Amphibia; order Anura; family Ranidae; genus Rana; species Rana muscosa. The sequence goes on along the minus strand of CM055121.1, from coordinate 210,498,109 downwards.
GTCCCACACGCCCGCAGGTATTTGACGTGCTCTCCAGAGACATCTCAGCGGTTCAGAGACTGCAGGGCAGAGTGGATGTTGGGAAGATACATGCATGCGGATAAAGTGTTGATCCGACGCAAAGAAGGTGAAGATGTGGAGTACCATTTGGAGACCATGGATCGGCATCTAAAACCTCTTGTTCTGCCGCATCCCCGCTTCTACCTCTGAGGAGAAAAAGACTCCATTTGTTTGCTTTTTAAAAGGACTTTGCGCCCCCTGAACTTTGCTGTTTGACTTTCTTGTTGGTGCCATCATCAGTGCTTTTGCCCCGCAAGAGGGGTGCTTGTGTCATTCCGAGGAAGAACTGTTCCAGTTGTTGTTTTTCTTTCCTCTCCGGTGAGAAGTTGCAGACTTTGGGGTAGATAGGGCCTGGAGTCAAGCAGCAAGAAAAGAGAAGATGGTTCAACGGGTGCAGTTACCGCGAGGCTGTCACCAGGTGGCAGTCTTGTGCAACGTTACACATTGTACACACTCACACTGGAGGAAAATATATTTCTCTTCGGAGGAGTTTCTTTTTCTCTCACCCATACACATGTGTCAGGGTTTTATTGTTTCTTTTCTCTTCCCTCTGCAGGAGAGCGTCCCGGCAAGATTATGGAACCTGGGGTGGTTCTTAGTTAGGATGGGAGGGAAAAGTATAATGTTTTAAATGTTGTCTTTCACTCCTCTTTTGTTGCAGGGGCTCAGACACAACTTCTCCGTTAGGATAGTTTCCTAAAATTTTTTTGGTTTTTCAAATTGTTAGTTGGTTTCTGGATTGGATTATGTCAGCCGTTGAGGGCGTGATTCACTCCAGACACTGGGGTCCAGTGTCAAAAGACAGGGGGGAATGTGTAGCGGGTACTTACTTTCCCGGGTGCATTTTTTGAATCTGGCTGTGACATCAGTGCTATGTTCCCTGTGGTCCACGAGGTGGCGCTGTCACTGTGACCGGAGGGACGAATATCACTGTGTGCCGAGGCCCTTTTTGTCCTCTCTCGGCAGCGATATGGTGGGGCGGGGAACCCGCCGTGCTTGCTGGGGGAGGGTATAAAGGGGGCCGGCCATCTTGGTCACGGGGTCTTCGTCCCAAGCACCTTCAGCTTGCGGACGTGGGTTCGTGCTCGTCCCCTAGAAGGCCTCGGCCTAGGGGACCAACGGAGATCGTGTTCCACCTCAGGCACCTTCAGTCCTGGGGTGAGGTACTTACAAGAAGGTCCGGAGCTCAGTGCCCAACACTGAGTTACGCGAGGGAAGGGTCCTAAGGCACTTCGGGGATGGAGGCCTGAATCTGAGTAAGACGCAATGGACCGGGGAGAGCTCCTCACTCGAAGACCCGGTGCAGCAGACTGCCGGTGACGGGTGAGTCTCTTGTCGGAGACCGTCCAGAAGGATCCCCTTCACCTCGTGCGGAGACCATAGCCCACTCTCCAGGAGGAGAGTGGAGGACCGAATTTGTGTCTGGGCTTATTCACACTCACACCTCCTTTTCTGTTCTATCTATCAAGGAAGTCCCTGTATGGTGTGTTCTAATAAAGGAGTGTTGGACTTTAATGGTGTAAGGCTCACTTCCTGGCGGACGAAGTTCACGGTGACTCTTGGAGGGAGGATCCGGGTGCACAGCACAGACCCGAAGGTAAACAAGACATTGCTGATACCACAGGTATTCCCACGTGGTGGAAGCTAGGCGTAGCCCACCCGCTCTCTCTCTCTCCCCCATCAGATACCCCTAGACAAGAGACAGTGCGAGTCGCACGGAGAGAGAAGAGGGGAAGGCGCTACAGTAGGATCGGTGGTCAAGCCATCAGGATAGGTTATAGTAATTTGTCCTGCAGTGTACTTAAAGACATCGGAGAGAGGGGTGCCAACAAGACTGATCAGTCCTCAGAAGACCAGTTCTCAGTTCTCAACAGTTCTCACAACTGTATAACTGCGGGCCTGTAGATTAAAGTGGAACTTGACCCTAAAGGTGAAGTACTCCTTTCTGCCCTCCTTCCCCCTCCTCTTCTTCTTTTGAACAGGTACCTTCTCGCCTGGGCACTTCCACCAACAGTTTCCCCCCCTCCCCCCACGGCAACCTTCTGGAACACTAAATCGGTCCCAGAATGCTACAGGACCATTTCTAAAGTGCAGCACGGCTCGCACATTTGCCGTGGGAAGCTGGCTATGAAGCTGGCTTCCCACAGTTCAAATACTGACACCAGGGACTTGAAGACTGGCAAAAAACTGGTCCAGGTGAGGATGGCGCTGAATCCCTGAACAGCCAAGTGTCCTTTTATTAAAAGTCAGCAGCTACAGTATTTGTAGCCACTAACTTTTCCATTTTTTTCAAACAGTGAAGAACCTCTTTAAAGCAGAGGTTCACCCAAAACACAAGACTGTCTCCACCGCATCAGTGGAAATGGAGGATATAAAATCGGCCGTTTTTTTTTATAAGTACCTTTTGTAATTGTCATTTTCATTAATCCCTCTCCCGCGGGAGTAGGCGTCTCCCCAGCGCCGCAGTGTTCTCTGGGAGCTAGCCGCAGTGTGTACTGGGAGCCGGTCACGTGACGGGGGCGTAGCTGTAATCTCCTTGATGCTCTGTCCCCATTCTGAGCTGTGAGAGTTTTGAATGCTATCACAACGGGGCGTATACTTTCTATGATGCCTCCCGTTGTGATGGCAACCAGGAAGTGTTGACGGCGCTGCTCGCCGTCAACACTGCTCGTACATGGGAAGGAGCGGTGAATGCCAGGAGGCATTCCAGGAAGTCAGTGCTTGTGGGCTTCACAATGCCCACAAGCAAAATGGGAAATCAATAGATCGATTTTTAAAAGGTAGTCTTGTAAACAAAAACGGACGGGGGATGGTTGTATTCGCCAAACAAGTGAGTACTAACTTGTGATGTTAACCCACATTGAATGCACAGAAAAAAAAACATTTTGCCGCAGAACCTCCGCTTTAAGGTGAGTATTTTTATCATTGGCAGAGTAAACTTTAACATATGAGCCATAATTAAGCTGTGTTTAAAAAAATATTGTAATATTTTAATGGACACAAATAGATTAAAAGGTGTTTTCCATCTATTACGGTAGAGTTGTGATCGGTTGCACGGTCACTTATGGGCAGCTTTCAGCTATGCTACAGAAGTTTAAAATTGGAAAATATTTTTTCACCATTTACCACGGCAAAATAAACAGTGTGCAGGATTGTCTTAATAGGAGGAAATAGCTTCAATGGGTTTCTTGACATCAAACAACTGATATGATGAGCCAGGGGCAGGATATTTGGAAGAGAAAAACCCATATCACTGTGTAAGAGATAGTCTCTGCGGTGTTTAAAGAGGGTCCAAGGGGAGTCTAAAGTAGACAAGAGAGACTTATTTTCTTCCTGCCAGGAAACAAACATCCTCATTTCCCGAGATGCAGCTCATTCCATCACTCCACACCAAGGACACATTACCTACCTGTCCATAAGTGTAGAATGGCTGATAGACTAAGTGTTGTCCCCAAGAGGAAAGAAGACCCTGGGTCCGGCATTTCTGCCCCTTCTTCACACGGACGGGATTAATTGCAGGCTAATTAGCCACTAACACTTCATTGACTGGAATTTATTAACAAAATGCCCTGGACACCTGCCTCTCCGATTACCTAAACAAGGCAAAGCTGGGCCAGTTGTTTAGGGGAAGATAGCGTTGCACAACATTAAAGGGTCACTAAAAATATATTCCAATTAGTTTGTTGTTTGTTGAAAATATTTTTAAGAACATTTATGAGCGAATTTAAATGTTTACAAAACCTTCAGCGCTGAGGATATTGACAATGATAGGGAATATACAGTAGTGGGTGGATATATTTTCCATAACTAATTCCGCGTATACACGGTCGGAATTTCCGACAGAAAAAGTCAGACGGGAGCTTTTGGTCGGATATTCCGACCGTGTGTATGCCCCATCAGACTTTTTCTGTCAGAATTTTCCGACGGACTTAGATAGAGAGCAGGTTCTCTATTTTTCCATCGGAAATTCCGACAAAGGTTTTCCTGTTGGCAAGTCCGACCATGTGTACGCGGCATTAGTTACCCGTATGGCATTTCCACCGAATATTTATTTATTACAGGTGTTTCTATAGCACTGACAATTTACATTATCTCAATATACTGTAAATTGGAAGTTGTCTTCCAGGTGAACATAAAAAAATATTAAAACCCAATCCCAGGAAAATACTACAATTTTTTTTTCTCTTTCCCTTTCTTTTTCTCTTCCTTCCCTTTCCTTCCCTAATCCCCTTCCCCCCCCCCCCTTCCCCCTCCTTCCTACCCACCTATTCTATTCATTCACATCATTATTCACACATTGTTTTTTCTTCACATATTTATTTAATCATTCACTTAACCATCACTCCCGTTTCATTTTTAACTTCGGTCAATTAACCTTATGCAATACAATCAACTTAATTAAATTATTAATTTTTAAGCACTTATCACACTAATTTCTATTCTAATCCAACAACATCTATTACTTACATTTATAATTATTAATTAATAAATAAATTTTTGAATTTAATAATAAAAAACAAATAATAATTTAATTTTAATTTATAATAATTCAATAATCAAATTTATCAGTATATACTGATTTTCTAATACTCAAACACTCACGTTGGTTACTCCTTGTCAGCTTGACCTAAGTACCTATCTATGTTTAGCCCAATTCTTGCACTTTGACAAATAATATATGTCTGTGCAATATCATATAGTTATTACGATGTCCCTTATTGACTTATTGCAGGTGCTGTCTCCCCCCTTCCCCTCCTCCACGCCCTTGAGGCGTGGGACACGGCTCCAAAATCACTGTGACTCCTTTTAAGCCATGTACGGTTTGATGGGGTGCTCCCTTCATGTGTTTTGGTGACCAGCCGGCGGACCTGGTTTTGAAATTGTGGATTCTGGAATTGTGGGACAAATTTTGCGATTCTGCTCAGTTGTGAATGGGACTTTAGTTTTTAAAGATGGCAGATTTCTGGACCCGTTGGGGCCCTCGTCAAAAAATTTTGACTTTAGTTTTGTGCTGACTAGCTGGTAAGTGTGCGTTAGGGAATTTTTGCATTGTAAAGATTGTTTAGGGTAGGAAATGGTCAGCAGAAAATCATCAGAACAAGGTTTTGTTTTTCAACTCTGTTTTCCTTTAACTAAAACATCAACTATGGACAAGGGAGAAAAAAAAGGCCCAGATTTACATGTGTGTGAGCCGGGACAGATGGTGGACGGATGTATGCTGACAAAAGATATTTACTGATCCATTACTCGCCTTTTAAAAGTGAAACATCCTAATCCCAAACAGGGACAGACCAGACAAGAAATCATTTCTAGTTCGTATCATGGAGAGTTTAGAGGTTTTGGGTCAACAGCCAATTCTTATCCAGCTTGGCAGAGCCTAGAGCTGGCACACATGGCCAGATTTAGGTAAAGACATGCCCCATGCAGGGAAAAATGACAGTGTCTCTGCAAGGGGGACCTTCACACAACTTTCACTGAAATTTCACACATTTTAAATGTATTTATTTATAACAGGTATTTATATAGTGCCGGCTATTTGGATTTAATTGGAAAATATGAGAAACCTGGGCGAATGATGTATGAAAACCTTCATAAATGGTGTGGAATATTAGGCCCCATGCACACTGGGCATTTGCCTAGCTCTTCTACATGCCTTTCCCTGGCAGGAGAAAAGCAGCGTAAAAAATTTATTTAGTCGGGTCAAGCATTTGGGCGCTCATTCATTTAATTGCCCAGAATATTAATTTATTCTGGCCATTGAAATGAATAAATGGCCAAAGGCTTGACGCACCTTAACATGTGTTTAGTCATTTTTACACACGCTAAAGCGCGTCGGGCATGTTTTAGCGGCTAAACACTCCTCTCCTAAACGCACTGGCTCTTGGCTTCATTTGCTACCTCTAAACACCTCTGTCTCTAAAGGTCTGTAAATGCCTCTGTGTGGATGTACACACAGGCTAACACAGAGGCAGAAAAAAAAAATGTTAAACACCCTTAAAAGTGGTGTTCTTGAAGCCCAGTGTGCATGAGGCCATGAAGTTATTTTAGTGTTAGACATTAAGTTGCTAAAGGAGTTGCCTAAAGTGGAATGAAACTCTGCTGCCAGCACCCAGGGTTTTTGTCATAATGTGCAAGTATGTACAGATACAGTGACAAAAAAAAGTATGTGAACCCCTTGTAATTAATTGGCTTTCTGCAGCAATTTTCCATAAAACTGAAAAGAAAATTGTGGCCCCCCCAAAATTCCATACCAGGTGGAATACATTTAATGGGGGAACCCCATGCAAAAAAAACAGAAAAAAATAAGAATGGGGGTCACCCTAAAAAATCAATAGCAGTCCTTTTTCTGAGCAAACTGACTGGCCAGGAAAAAAAAGAGGGGGGGGGCAAAGGATGAGTCACCAGTATTGCCTGTGGGCCACCTGCAGCTGATCTTTACCCCATTACTAACTTACCATACCCTGTTCTGCACTCTGTCAATATGTATAGATGAACATCTTGGTAGTGGAGCAGGACTTTGCTTCCTCATGTCCAAGCTGCCACCCTAATAGCTGGCGGAGGAATATTCAAAAAGCAACTGGAAAGAAAAATGAAGCATAGATCCACAGAGTAAACGAAGCAGACGCAGGTAGATACTTGCACTACAGCTCCTCAGGTACAGCTTCCCCTCCAGCAATGACAACGGTAAGCAAAACAGTAGTGATCAAAATCTCACTCCAAATCTGGTGAGACTGGCAGTCAGAGGTAGCAGTGCTTTAGATAATCTCACACTGCAGATATACAGCTATGAGACTCCAGGCACAGGAAGTGCACTGCTGATTGTTCAACAGGAATTAGAGGCAATTCAACTGAATGACATACTGTATAGTTAGCTAATCCCCTATCCATGCGTCCGGCCCTCTGATTTACATGCAGGGAGCCGGACGCATGAATTTCAATTGGTGGGGGTGTTTTTTTTTTAAGCACGTGATTAGAGCCAGAGGCCATAGGCTTTAAAAAAGGGTGGGTTAGGGGCGCAGAGCACTGCGCCCAAATCCCACCCAGTTACGTGACAATAGAGAATGAATATTCACTATTGTAACACTGATTCTCCTCCTGGCCAATCAGGAAGCAGGTCATGAGACCCATCACCCGATTGGCCGAAAGGAGACTCAATTGGATTGGTCGCCAAGAGGAGGAGGGAGGAGACATTGGGGAACCCGAGACAGCTGCAGCCCAGAGAGAAGCTGCCGCCCGGAGCGCTGCCTGTGAGATGGGGGTGAAGTGCGGGCCCTGATTGACTAACTGACGCGGGGGGTATGCTGCCTGTGACCCCTGTGACCCGACTGGCCGACCGGGGGGGGGTGCTTCTGTGCCGTCCGTGACCCGACCGTGGGGGGGGGTTTGGTGGTGGGTTGATTGTTTAACCCACCCCCCTAAAAAAAACAAAAATCTTAGTGCTGCTGAACCCCTGCAGCCTCTTAACCATAATTTTCTATCTAAATTCATTGCAGCAATCACTCACTTAGCGAATGTTTCTTGATGGTGATAATGAACAGTGGATCTTACCTGCTTAGTGTGTGTTGAAATGGACAAAGTGTTATTACCTTGTACCAGGAAGTGCTTGTACAAGGACACTCATGGCAGGATCACCAGATATTATTTTAAAGAAAGCTGCAGATTTAAAAAAAAAAAAAATGACTATTGAAATTGCATTATCATGATAACACTTATATGATATTTTAGTGATTTTGCTAAATATATTTTAATAGCGGACTTTATGTGGTGCACATGGGGAGTTTTTTTCAGTCAAATTCAACAAAGTGTATGATCAAAAACCTGAGCGGCACACTCCTCTGCCCTTCAAACTTTTTGGGGCTCATTCACACTGTGTGCATTGACTGGTATATTTCTGTAGTGGATCAACACCAGTCTCTCCAACAATACAAAGAAAATAACAGTTTTCTATATGTCCTGTTGTTGCAGTAATGCTGCCTTCAGGTGGGTAGCAGTACGCTGCGGAAAAATGCAGACATGCTGCATATTCCTGTATTGCACTGGCACTCACCTGATGTAAGCACTGTTCAGCACAGTGACTGCCTCTCCTCTCCGCCTTGTCCAATCAGATAACGCTTTGCATTCATTAAGCATATGCAAAGCATTCTGTGAATGCCCTAGAGTCGGCGGTTCAAATCCCAACCACGGCACTCCCTGCATGAAGTTTGCATGTTCTCCCTGTGCCTGCGTGGGTTTCCTCTGGGTACTCCGGTTTTCTTCCACACTCCAAAAGCATGCTGGTAGGTTAGTTGGCACCAGGGGCTGACAGGCAACTTTTGGTTTAGGGGACAAGTACAACCTAGAGGCCCAGGATGCAAGGACTCCTGCTCTTCCTCCTCCCTGCCTCCTCCCAACCCCCATCCCAGGCTAAAGCTCCACTCCAGGCACTCTCTGATCACCGAGTCAGTTGGGCTAGACAGCACATGCTGCACTGACTCTGGGTTCCCGAACTGACCGGCAGGGGGAGGCCGGGAGCTACAGGGAGGAGCTGGGTGGCTCGGTTGGGGGCAGGCCGGGGAGGAGAGCCTCTGGTGGGGCACCTAGCCAACCTCTGCTCAGACACAGCATACACCATACATGCCGGGGGGGGGCACCTGCGCTCTGTCCCCATCCTGCACTCGGTAGGACTCCAGCAGGGACTTTTTACTCCTCCTTGACGTCGCTATATAAGTACCTGTAATAGATAAATTAAACCGTGCCCGTTTCAAGCAACTGACCTGTGTTCAGAATGCAGCAGGGCAACTGCACGGTGTGGGACCTGGAAGCAAGCAGAGATTACTGGAGGAGCAATGGAGTAGCGGTGTCTACTTCAGTGATTTCCAGCATCCAGGGGCTTCAGCCAGGTATGGTATATACATACGGTATATACAAGTTGGACCAATGTAACTATTTATAAAATAGCCATACCTGAAACTCTTCTTTAAACATTATTAAAGCTTTTTTAATTGAATTAAATTAACAGCCATTTAAACAGCAGATAAGAGAAGGAAAAGGAAACGAGAAGGACAAGGAAATGCATTAAATTCGTACAGAGTGTAATGTGGATGCCCCAATAACAGGGGTTACAGTGGAGGCCCCCTGACCTTGTGGGCCCTCTGTTGTAATGGCCCCTTGTATATAGAAGGGTTTTCTGTGTCTCTGGATATTATAATTACATTTTGCCAATTCCCTCACATTCATCATGAATTCATCACGATAGAAGAAGAATTGTACCTTGACAGAATGGTGCTGGGGTTCTGCAATCAACTGACCTGTGCAGCATGTGGCGGAGGCAATGGGACGTTTAATTTGAAGGAAATGTACGGCAAATTAATATCAGCTTTTTCCCCTTGAAAACATAACTATTTGGTCTTCTGGGAATGATTAATGTAAGAAATGCAAGAAAATAGCAGCATCTGTTTGCCATATTGATGTCCCATCTTTCCCTGACATCCTTCTTCTCTATTTTCTTTTACTAACTTGTCCTTCTCTTAAGGAGCCCCCTGGGATATGTACATTTTTATTACATTTTTACTCATGTAAAAAAATAAGGAAGTTTATGCCCTTGGGGTGTCATTCACAGGATGTTTAAATATATATAGTACGTACAGTATATATATATATATATATATATATATATATATATACACACACATATATGCCCTACTTTCTTTACAGTAAGTATCAGTAACTGTGACACATCTGAATAAAAGTGGAGCTCCATCTTTTATCATTAAAAAGTCATCCTTCAGCATTAGACCTGGATGATGCCTAAACAAAGATGGCCCTGTCCTTTTAGAGAGAAAAGCAAATGAAGCCAAGCACTTTGAGAAGTAATAAATACCTGGAAGTATTATACATATACATTACTTAGAATGCGGCCACATAACATGAAAAATATATCTGGTGCTAGGTCAACTTAACTTTCTCACTGCCAGACCCATTTTTTGCATTTTGCACATATGTTATCATGTAGATTTTAGCATGAAGTTTAGTTAAAGTGTTACTAAAGGCAATTCTTTTATAAAATGAAAATAATAAACATGTTATATTCACTATATATTCAATAGTATTGCACAGAGCAGCGCCAAAAATCCTCTTCTGGGATCCCCCACTGGTGCTCCTCCTCTTCTTCGTGTGCCCCTTTGTGCCTATTGCTATGGGGCCACATGTGTATGCTCACTCCAGAGCTGTGTGTGTCTATGGAGCCGAATAAAAATGTAAGATATTGCAGTTTACAGTTCTTGAACTTTATTTTTTATTCTCCCCTGGTGATTCTGCCAGTAAATCCCTTCCGGTTTTATAATGATTTGTCACCATAGGACAGGAAGTGTGTTAAGCCCTGTACACACGATCGGATTTCCTATGGATTTTAAACCGATGGATTTTTCCATCGAAAATCCGATGAAGCTGACTTCCATCAGTCTTGCCTACACACCATCAGTCAAAAAAACGATCGTCCCAAGCGCTGTGACGTAAAACACTCCGACGAGCCAAGAAAAATGAAGTTTTATGCTTCTGAGCATACTTCGACTTGATTCTGAGCATGCGTGGGTTTTCTATCCGATGGAGTTCCCCACAGACGATAGTAATTTGCTATCGCTTTTTTTTTCCATCAGATACATTTAAAACATGTTCTATTTTTTACACCGATGGGAAAAAAAAACGATGGGGCCCATACAAGATCGGTTTGCCCGTTGAAAAAAGTCCATCCGACTCTTTTCATCGGTAAAACCGATCGTGTGTACAGGGCTTTAGGATTCAGAACAATATTTCCTGTCCCCTTTTCCCAACATAAGGGGGAGGTGTTCTACAGTCCTAGTGTAGGCAGGTTACCTACAGGGATGCTGGTTTAAGTTAGTGGCTGGCCAAGGCCTGGGGGAAAGAGTTAATGTGTGAGCTGCGGTTCCCTGGGCTTTTTGGATCCAGCCTACCCACAGGTCATATAAATTTGGGGGAAAGCTGGATGCAGAGAACACATCGAGTAGGACATGCTGTGACTAATATGGAGGAGGTCTGCTATGCCTTGCAGTCCATCAGAGGCACTGGAGATCCGGGGATCAACCAGCACCTAGAGAACACCAATATGGACTATTACCTTTCTGAGGTATGCCTGGGCAGCCAGCAAGTAATAGTTAGGGTTATATTAAAGCAAATGAGCATCTTGAACTGTGATGCTGAAAGACCCTGAGTAAAGTTGTTTTAACTATTCTAAGCCTGGTCTAAAGTTATCTAAAGGGAAGCATGTTGGTCCTGGCGAATTAAGAGAACTTGGGTCCGTAAAGCACATGTGGGGTATGAGCTCAGCTATTACAACAGATCTTCTTGGCAAATCAGGTCCGTGTTATGGAGAATCATGACCTGGTCACATGGCTATGTAAGTGTATGTATCTGGTCCACATTATGTGCATGGCGGGACCCCATTCTGTTACTGGGAGTGAGGTAACAGAGGTACCCTGGACTGGTGGAGAAGGTACGAGCTCAGAGGTGTCCCTCCTAATGCAGCCTACATCAAGTTAAAGTGTGTAGTGACAAGGGAGCTCTACTACATACAGTGTTACTGCTCATCTCTAAGTGTGTAACTGCCTTAATGTTAGACCGCCGTCCCCATCTGGTCCCACGCATGTGTGAGCACGCTCACGGTGACAGGAACGCCCACATTCAGGGCTAGAGGCCCCGCCCCCAAAACTGACAAACTTATTCTAACATTGATAACACTGGATTTCTGGCAGGATCAGGAGGTCGTTTTTGGACTTATTAAGCAGATTTAACAAAATGCTTTTAATGGTGTATTTGATAGACCAAAACAGAGCAAATAAGAGAAGGTCATAGTTAGGTTTGATATACAGGGATTCAACACACCAGAAAGTGTCAGAATACTTTGGCCACAGCCAAAATGCACGTTAGGCCTCCTTCCACAATGTGGCAGTAAAGATTTTTCTGCCCTTTGCTATTTTCACCAGAGTTGATGGCCTGGCACTTGACACACCGCTAATGTGTCTGCCCAAGATACCTGAGAGAAATCTCCGTATAATATGAACTTTGCACAAAATCCATCAGTAGGGCGACAGTCTACGTGGCGGGATTGATGGATTGGATGAATGGAATGACTGTGGACGCGAGGAGCGCGCCCAGTACACCACGTCCCAGCCAGTTGCGGTCTTCAGCTTCTTTCATAAATGCCCAAATTTGTGCACAGCTTCTGGAAAATCTGCAAAAGAGCCTTACCTAAAATATTTATCATCCATGCTACATTTCACTTTTGAAAAGATGCAAATTCAGCAGCTGAAATTACAACTTGACTAATAAATGCACAGGAATGTTCATAAAAAGGACTATAAATTACTGCTAACCTTTCACTGCCAGAAGAACCAATAAAGCATTTTTTAAGATCCTCTGCCCAAAACAATGAGTACTGCATGTGCCTGGGCTTCCAGTTTGTTCCTTGATCTTAAAGGGAAACTCCATGTTAAACCCTGTCTTTATTGACCACCTTTCCAAGCTTAGTTTACTGAGTGGTCCTGGTCATTTGCAAAGGCCCTACCACTTCTTGTTCTAAGTCACACCACTTCATGTATTTGTTTACCCATCAAAATTGTGAATGAACCCGTGTGTTGTCCATGCAGCGAAAACAAAAGGTTCATTTTAAAGAAAAGTCTAGTTTTTAGATTTCCCATCCTCCCTCTTCCCTCTGTTTCTACATACTTTGTTATTCCGAGAGTCTCCTGGCAGATCTGATATTATCACAGGTCCTTCCTTAGCATAAAAATCACATCACAAAGGTGCAACGTTTCGGTGTCACACAGGACCCCTTCGTTAGACATGTGCTCATGATCACATGCCTGACAAAAGGGGTCCTGCGTGACTCCGAAACGTTGCACCTTTGTGATGTGATTTTTCTGCAATAAAACTTTTTTGGATGTAATTGGACGATCCATGGTGTGCTGGCGAATATGTTCGATTGTTTGATGTCTCCAGAACCCAACTGGTAATCGTTGCAGCACCCACCATTTTTATGAGCCATTTTACCAGGAACATGTGCGATCGGAATATTAATCAGACTTCCTTATCATGAAGCAGCGGAAGTGGAAGATCCTTACTTCTGCACTGAACGGCGCTTATTTAGTAGCAATCAGTGAATGGGCAATGTGCAGTGTAGTATTACTCTGAACCCAGGTCGTGTGATGATGTCACCTCAGGGGGCTGGTCTAAAATAGCCTGGGCTCAAAAGAAGTGGATTGAATAAGGCTGGCTGTCATTCAACCCAGAAGACTAAGGACATCCAGTGGTGAATTTTTTTTTATTACCGATTGAAGGTGATGTCAGGAAGGTTGAACGCATGGCCATGTCTGAAGATCTGTGTGTGTGAGAAATGCAGCTTGTGGTCCAATGTCTAGGGTCATAGCTTTGTGCACATTGTGCACTTGCCTTATTGAGCATGCACACCCAGCATTGGCTTTGGGCAGCACAACTGATGAGAGTTGGAGAGTGGTTGTCAGCTCCTGTCATCTGTGAGCTGACCTATGTTCTGCTATCCTCTATTTGACCCGGCTTGCCTCTTGGCAGTAACCAGATCACGTGCTCCTGACCTTGGCGTGCATCCTGACTTTGCCTTCTGCCTGCTACTTTGGTTACTACTGATACTGACCTCGGCATTTACTCTGACCTTGGTCCTGCTTTCTGAAATGGTACTTCTGCGGCCTGACTGTTTTTGACTCCTGCATGTCTTAACTATCACTCTGCATCCTGCTCCTGTGGGTTCCTGTGCCTGATCTGTGATCCAGCTTCAAGCAAAGATCTTGTCTGAGCATCTCCATCATTTTTAAATATTCAAGTGCAGTCTCCAAACTTTGTTTATAGAGATAAGAAAAAATACCAATAAGTTAATATATCCCTGTATGTGTGTGTAATCGAATATGACACCAAAATCTTACCCCCAATGTACCATATTGACATACATAGAAACTATACATCAAAATACCAGCTAATAAGACCTCATAACACAGCATAAATCATAATACCACAACAGTGTACCAAGTGCCTAGATCCAGTAAATAAAATAGATAATTAAATAAAAGGGATTTTCATAGAGGTATATATTGAAAAGTCCACTAAGAATAAATAGGAGGGAAAAAGTCTACAAGCCGTGATGGAAAGAGAGTAAACTACTCAGGCAAACACCATGTATCTACTTACAAGGTCTCCCAGGTGTTGATCACATGCAAGGCTTACCAAATAATGCGACCCCCTATATAACAGTGGTCACATGCACATGATGAATCTCCCCTAGGGAAAAAACTCTCTTTTAAAACTCCCCTCATACACAGAAGCACCTCAAGGTTTGTAGCCAGTTGTCACCATACAAATCCACAACCAGTGGGGATCAGACTCACCGCTTGGAATAGGCTCAGAAGGACCAAATTTACATACACTATATTACCAAAAGTATTGAGATGCCTGCTTTTACACGCACATGAACCTTAATGGAATCCTAATCCTAGTCGTAGGGTTTAATATTGAGTTGGCCCACCCTTTGCAGCTATAACAGCTTCATCTCTTCTGGGAAGGCTGTCCACAAGGTTTAGGAGTGTGTCTATGGAAATGTTTGACCATTCTTTCAAAGCGCATTTGTGCGATCAGGCACTGATGTTGGACGAGAAGGGCTGGCTCGCAGTCTCCGCAAACAAACCTCTTCAGGTCCGCACTCACCAGAGGATGCCTTGCTTTCCACGGGGCGAGAAGCTGGAAAAGTGACGCAATAGCGAATATTGATTCTCTAAAATCAAACATGGGAGGGCTCGGGGCCGGATAATCTGTGCCCTGAGGACAACCTGAAACAAACCAATTAGAGCCTCAGCCTCAAATCACATGCTTTTCAAAAATTTACTGACCTAATAGACAAGACACTTCTCTGCTCTAATTCATCCCAAAGGTGTTCTATCAGGTTGAGGTCAGGACTCTGTCAAGTCAAATTCCTCCACCCCAAACTCGCTCATCCATGTCTTTATGGACCTTGCTTTGTGCACTGGTGCGCAGTCATATTGGAACAGGAAGGGGCCATCCCCAAACTGTTCCCACAAAGTTGGGAGCATGAAATTGTCCAAAATATCTTGGTTTGCTGACGCCTTAAGAGTTCCCTTCACTGGAACTAAGGGGCCAACCCCAACCCCTGAAAAACAACCACACGCTATAATCACCACCAAATGATTTGGACCAGTGCATAAAGCAAGGCCCATAAAGACACGGTGAGCGAGTTTGGGGTGGAGGAGCTTGACTGGCCTGCACAGAGTCCTGACCTCAGACTTCGAGCCAGGCCTTCTCGTCCAGATCAGTGCCTGACCTCACAAATTCGCTTCTGGAAGAATGGTCAAACATTCCCTAGACACACTCTTAAACCTTGTGGACAGCCTTCCTAAAAGAGTTGAAGCTGTTATAGCTGCAAAGGGTGGGCGTGTAAAGGCAGGAGCCCCAATAATTTTGGTAATATAGTTTATAATAAAAGAGACAGTTCACATAGCGTAAAACCATCCATAAAAGGAAAATGTATTAAAGTCTAAACACTTACAAAAATCCAGCAGCAATACAGCATATCACATAGCACAGCTGTTTGGAATTCCAGCATCAAAGATGACCACCGCTCCTCCACGCATGTGTGGTAGCGTGTGTCCAGCTTTGCCCTACCGGTTTCGTCACAAATTACGTCAAATTACTCTTGCGGGTTCCCATGCATTATGTGTGATCCATTCTCCTGCAAAGATCTCATCTGAGCATCTCCAACATTTCAGCAGTAGCCAGACTTTCTTCGGATGATGCAATGCATCTGGATCCACCACAGGCACCAATGTCATTCCTCGCCCTTCTAAACTCAGGGGGCATTGGACAGGTGGTGTACAACATGGATATACAAGCAGGGATGCGTGTGAAGATCTGTAAAGATCTATGGCTGCACAGACCACCTGTGCCTACCGGGTGGTAAACACGGCCTTCTGCACTGATTAGTGCCAGGGCCGGTGCTACCACTAGGCAAACTAGGCAGCCGCCTAGGGTGCCCGGCCTCTGGTGTTTCTACTCTCCTCTTTCTGCAGCAAGCAACTAAGTCTCAGCATCAGCAGGCAGCCGCTGCTTCGTTCGCACATAGTGTCAGAGGCACAGCGGTGGCAGAGGACGGTGTCTGTGTTCCGACACCCGAATGAATGGAAGCAAGCAAACATCCCCTGCTGTGCCGCTGCACACCTCTGATCGGTAATCAGTGACCTGTGATTGCTGTCTGTGATGTGACCACAGCCAGCCAGCTCTGCCTCTCTCCCCATACGTGATTCCTAATCTTGTGTCTCCTGGCCCCGCCCCCCCTGTTGTAGCGGTCGCTCTCCCTCCTGGCTTGTTCTGAACATCACCGGCAGCGTCACTCAAGTGCTATAGTGCACTCCGGGCTTGGTGACAGATGGAGCCTGTCTGGAGGAGGCACCGAGGCACTGCAGGCAGAGTTTAAAATTGTTCACCGCACACGCACTGGCAGGGTCGCATCGTCGGATGGATTCAGAGCAGTCTGCAGAGCCCCAGACCCGGTGAGTGAAATACTGTCACTGTCTGAGATTGTATTATTGCAGATTCGCATGCAAATAAATATATTGGTGTATAAAGACTGATCTGTCCATGTACCGAGGGGTCGGGTCTCCCTCCCTCCCTGCCTGGTAGGCTGCATTGATGGGCACTGCTTGGCTGTATTTGATGGGCGCTGGTAGGCTGCATTTGATGGCGGCTGTAAGACTGCATTTGATGAGCGCTGGTAGGCTGAATTTGATGGGCGCTGGTGAGGCTGCATTGATGGAAACTGGTAGGCTGCATTGATGGGTGCTGGTGAGGCTGCATTGATGGGCACTGGTAGCCTGCATTGATGGGCACTGGTTGGCTGCATTGATGGGCGCTGGTGAGGCTTCATTTGATGGGTGCTGGTGAGGCTGCATTGATAAGTACTGGTAGGCTGCATTGATGGGTGCTGGTAGGCTGCACTGATGGGTGCTGGTAAGGCTGCATTGATGGGCACTGATAGGCTGCATTGATGGGTGCCGGTGAGGCTGCATTTGATGGGCGCTGGTGGGCTGCATTTAATGGGCGCTTCTTTAAAGAGGTGGGGTATACATGGGCAGGGCAAAGGGGGTGGAGACAGGGGTGAAGCCGGGGGGCATCAAAATGAGGTTTCGCCTAGGGTGTCAAAAATCCTTGCACCAGCCCTGATCAGTGCTCACATGTGAATGAGGCCTTAGTGTGAGAGATGCAGAGGGTTAGTGTTAGAATTTCAGGGAGGTTTAGTGTTAGGGTTACAGGGGCTAATGTGAAGCTTAGGGTTAAGGTTGAAGGGTATTGTTATGGTCAGAGAGCCAGTGTTAGGGTTACGGGGCTAAAGCCCTGTACACACGACCGAGATTCCCGTCGGAAAAAAAAACGTTGGTTTTCCCGAGGGGATTCCTGCCAAGCTTGACGGGATTCTGCCAAGCTTGTCTTGCGTACAGACTGACATTCAAAATCCCATCATTGTAAAGCGCGGTGACGTACAACGCGTACGACGGCACTATAAAGTTGAAGTTCCATTCCAATGGTGCCACCCTTTGGGCTGCTTTTGCTGATCTTGTGTTAGTAAAAGTTTGATGAGAGACGATTCGCGCTTTTCAGCCTTGTGCTTTTCAGTCCGTTATAGCGTGATGAATGTGATAGCTCCATTACAAACGCTAGTTTTACCAGAAGGAGCGCTCCCGTCTCATACTTGATTCTGAGCATGCGCGTTTTTTTTCCCCTCGGACAAGCATACACACGCATGGTTTTCACGACGGGAAATAGTCAGACGGGAATCACGACGAGAAAATAGAGAACAGGTTCTCTATTTTTCTCGCCGGGATTAATGGGAGTTTTCAGGACGAGAAACCATACACACGAACGGTTTTCACTGCAAAAAGCTCTCCCAGCAGTTTTCTTGTCGAGAAAACCGGTCGTGTGTATGAGGCTTTAGTGTGAGGATACTGTCAGGACTCTTTTGCATGGGTTTAGAGATGCGGCAGAAACAAACGTTTTATCCTTGTTTTTTTTGCTCCCGTACTGCCTGCCAACTAAATAGATAATAATAAAAAAAAAAAGGCAGACTGGGTATTCATCAGTACATTTACGAATAAAAATCCATATGAAAATTCATACACATATTCTCAATACATTCAACAGCTTGACAAATGGCGTTTGAAAGTGTGTCTTAATTCTGTTTAATCTTAACATTCACTGTCGAAGTGAATGGATGTTACTGCACAAAAACCACATATAAAGAGAAGCCTGGAGTAAAGAAAAAGAAAGAAATAAACGTAGGGCTTACGTGACTGGGGGAAACAGGGTACAGGAGCTGGGGGTGTTACAAAGTCTCTGAGTGGGGGAAAGGGAAGGAGAGGAGGAGCCAGCAGGGAGTGAAGAGAAGGAAGGTCCCTCCCCAGCGTCAGTGTGAGCCGGAGGACACAGCTTCCCACTAGTGATGAGCCGAACACCCCCGGGTTTGGTTCGCACCAGAACCCGCGAACGGGCCGAAAGTTCGCACAAACTTTAGAACCCTATTAAATACAATGGATGCGAACGTTCGAAATCTAAAGTGCTAATTATAACGACTATTATGCATGTTATTGTCCTAAAAAGGGTTTGGGAACCCGGGTTCTGCACCAGGGGACATGTATCAATGCAAAAAGAAGTTTTAAAAACGGCCGTTTTTCGGGAGCAGTCATTTTAATGATGCATAAAGTGAAAAAAAAAAGTCAAATATTCCTTTAAATATCGTACCTGGGGGGTGTCTAAATTATGCCTGTGAAGTGCCACGTGTTTCCCGTGTTTAGAACTGTCCCTGCACAAAATTACATTTCTAAAGGAAAAAAAGCCATTTAAAACTGCGTGCGGCTTTAATGTAATGTCTGGTCCCGGTAATATGGATGAAAATCTTTAAGAAAAATGACATAGCTACCCCATCACACCCCCCCCCCCCCTTACCCCAGCCCATTACCAGCCCCTTTGGGTCTTGTATGGATATTAAGGGGAACCCCGCACACAAAATAAAAAAGGCCCTATATACTCTGAACAGCCGTATACAGGCGGTGCATACAAGACAGGGACTGTAGGTTTGTTCTTATGTAGAATCTGTTTGTAATTTTGAACAGGTACATTGTTTAAGTGTAGCTCCAGCCAAAAAATATATTTTTAAGCTTTTTGGAAAACATAGGGAAGGGTTATCACCCCTGAAACATTTGTTTTGCTGTCTGTGCCCCTGTTCAGAACATTTCACCTCACTTTCCGTCCTAATGACAAATGTTTTTTGAAAATTTGGGGTTTTTATTGAAACAAGAATAGGTGATAAAGAATCAGTGGAGAGGAGACACTATTTTTCCCATATTAACTCTTACAGGAGAGAATTTGCCTTCCTAGGGGTAGATTTCCTCTCACTTCCTGTTGTATCCTTCCGTTTGCAAGGAGGAGTCGTTTGTAAGTTGGATGTTTGAAAGTAGGGGCCTGCCGTATATACTCAGCTGAAATTTCCCCCTTACATGTTGGTGTTGCCACAACACTGTGAGCCCTCACAGTTACTCTTGGTGGGCGCATGAATGGGCCCTGCTGTGAATTATTAGATCAAGAATTGTAATTGCATGCCCCTGTTGAACAGGGGCTGAAAAATTGGGCCTTTGGTGGTGGTGGTGGTGTTGACACAACACTGTAAGGCCTCACAGTTAGTCTTGGTGGGCGCAGGAATGGGCCCTGCTGTGAATTATTAGATCAAGAATTGTAATTGCATGCCCCTGTTGAACAGGGGCTGAAAAATTGGGCCTTTGGTGGTGGTGGTGGTGGTGGTGTTGACACAACACTGTAAGGCCTCACAGTTAGTCTTGGTGGGCGCAGGAATGGGCCCTGCTGTGAATTATTAGATCAAGAATTGTAATTACATGCCCCTGTTAAACAGGGGCAGAAAAATTGAGCCTTAGGCACTGGTGCCACAACACTGCAACCCCTCACAGATACTGTACTTGGAGCACAGCAATGAGCCCTGTTGCAAAGTATTGCATCAAAAATTGTAATTACACGCCCCTGTTAAACAGGGGCTGAAAAATTGGGCCTTAGTCACTGGTGCCACGACACTGCAACCACTCCCAGATACTCTAGTTGGAGTGCAGGAATGAGCCCTGCTGCAAAGCATTGCATAAAAAATTGTAATAACACACCCCTGTTAAACAGGGGCTGAAAAATTGGGCCTTAGCCACTGGTGGCGGCACCCAGAAACAAAAATGTTCTTCCAAGCTATCATCATCAATCGGATCATTGAAGAGGAGGAGGATAGTCAGTCAACATAACAGGACAAACTCTCAGCATCAGCATCAGTCTTGAAGGGATGTGACATTTGAAAATAAATTAGTCTGTTATATCAGCTTCAGGTGTTTGGTAGCTGGTGGTGATCCAAGACTGGTTCATCTTTATGAAGGTCAGTCGATCAACAGAGTCGGTGGACAGGCGCACCCTGTGATCCGTGACAAATCCTCCAGCAGCACTGAATGTGCGTTCTGAAAGAACGCTGGATGCAGGACAGGCCAGTAGCTCAATTGCATACTGTGCAAGCTCTGGCCAGTGATCCATCCTCAAGACCCAGTAAGCCCGAGGATTTTCGGTGGGGAAGGTGTCCAAGTCTGACCTTGCCCCTAGGTATTCCTGCACCATGTATATCAGACGCTGGCGATGGTTGCTGGAACCGATCATACCTTGGGGCTGCGGACTAAAGAATTGTCTGAACGCTTCGGTCAGACGGCCACCTTCCCCACCGCTCCTTCTTTGACTGACCGAAGCCTCAGCAACTCGTTGTCCAAGACCAGGAGTTTGTAACCTCCCAGTCTCTGGGAACGCGTTGCACAGACCTTTCTGCAAGGCCTCCCGGAGTTGTCTCATCCTCTGCTCCCTCTGCGCCAGTAAGATAAGGTCCGCAACCTTACCCTTGTACCGTGGATCAAGGAGAGTGGCCAGCCAGTAATGGTCCCTCTCCTTGATCCGAAGAATACGAGGATCCTTCCGCAGACTTTGCAGGATCAGGGAGGCCATGCAGCGTAGGTTAGCTGAGGCATTCAGTCCGGAGTCCTCTGGGTCACTAAGGACGACATGATCCGCAGCCACCTCCTCCCAGCCACGTACAAGTCCACTGGTTTCTTGGGACTGTAAATCATCCCTAAAAGACTGCTGCTGATGATGCTGAGTGCCAGGCTCCACCTCCATGCTGACACAATCCTCCTCCTCCTCCTCCTCCTCCTCTTCTTCCTGTGCGATGGGTGGGACAGAAGGAACACTGTCTGGGTAAAGGGGGCCTTGAGAGGCAAGGAAGTCCTCCTCTTCCTGCCTCTGTTCTGCCTCAAGTGCCCTGTCCATTATTCCATGCAGCGTATGTTCCAACAGGTGGACAAGAGGTACAGTGTCACTGATGCATGCACTGTCACTGCTCACCATCCTCGTGGCCTCCTCAAATGGTGCCAGGACAGTGCATGCATCCCTGATCATGCCCCACTGGCATAGTGAAAAAAAACAAGCTCCCCTGACCCTGTCCTGGTGCCATAGTCGCACAGGTACTCATTGATGGCCCTCTGCTGCGTGTGCAGCCGCTGCAGCATGGTCAACGTTGAGTTCCACCTGGTGGGCATGTCACATATAAGGCGGTTCTTGGGCAGGTTCAACTCCTTTTGCAGCTCAGCCAGGCGAGCACTGACATTATAAGATCTGCGGAATTGCACACAGACTTTCCTGGCCTGCCTCAGGACATCCTGTAAGCCCGGGTACCTACCCAAGAACCGCTGCACCACCAGGTTAAGGACGTGAGCCACACAGGGCACATGGGTCAGTTGTCCCTATCGGAGAGCGGAGAGGAGGTTGGTGCTATTGTCGCAAACTACCATTCCTGGCTTAAGCTGGCGTGGCGTCAACCACCTCTCGGCCTGCCCCTGCAGAGCAGACAGAACCTCTGCCCCAGTGTGGCTCCTGTCCCCCAAACACACCAGCGCAAGCACGGCATGGCATCTTTTTGCCTGCGTACTTGCGTAGCCCCTTGAACGCCTACGGAGCACCGCTGGTTCCGAGGACAAAGCACAGGAAGAGGCCGTGGAGGAAGAAGAAGAGGAGGGGGTGGAGGAGAGAGGTGTGTCACAACCAGTAGTAGCATTTTGGAGGCGTGGCGGTGGAACAACCTCCAACACTACTGCACCTTGTCCTGCATCCTTCCCAGCTGCCAAAAGAGTGACCCAATGGGCCATGAAAGAAAGGTAACGTCCCTGTCCATGCCTGCTGGACCATGAGTCAGCGGTAATATGCACCTTAGGTGTTTGGGAACCTGCCACTGAGGAACCGCACATTGCACAAACTCACGGAAGGGGGCCGAGTCTACCAACTGAAAAGGCAGCAGTTGAAGCGCTAGCAATTTAGCCAAGCTAGCATTCAACCGCTGGGCATGTGGATGGCTGGGAGTGAACTTCTTTCGACGGTTCACCAGCTGGGGCAGGGAAATTTGCCTGCTAGAATCGGACGTCGGTGTACTGCTAGCAGAGTGGCCGCAAGTACTTGGCTGTGACACACCTAATTCTACACCTTCATTCCTCTCAGTGCAGGTTTCAGAGAGGACTGAAGGTATAGTGGGGTTGGAGATCCCAGCTGATGCGGTGCAAGGAGAGGTCCGCTTTGTTCTTTGGTGTGGGTCTTTAAGGTAGGCTTGCCAACGAGCTGCATGGCAGGTCAACATATGTCTGGTCAAGCATGTGGTGCCCAAGCGGCTGATGTTTTGGCCACGCGATATACGCTTGAGACATATGTTGCAAACAGCAGCTGTGCGATCTGATGCACTCGCCTCAAAAAAGGCCCACACCAAAGAACTTTTTGAATAACGGGCAGAGGCAGCGCCCTGCACAGGCGGAGCTCTGCGGTGTGATTCCGTCGGTGTGCTGCCCTTACGCTGGCCACCCAAGGGCATCCTGCCTCGTTGGAGATGTGCCTCCTCCTCATCCTCCTCCTCCTCCTCTCTCCTATTAGGCACCCACGTGGAGTCAGTGACCTCATCATCCCGCCCCTCCTCATCACTGGAGCCAATCTGGCAGTATGCTGCAGCTGCTGGAACATGACTGCCAGATTGGTGTCCTTCTTGAGCATCCCCTCTCTCTGCTCTCACGCTACTGCCTTCCTCTAGCGGGGTATCATCATCAGACCCTTCGAAACGCTGGGCATCCTCCTGGAGCATGTACCCAACACTGTGCTCAAACAGTTCGGGGGACTCCTCAGGAGGAGGACATGGTGGGTCTAGGGAAGGAGTGACTGATGATGACATTGATACCAGGGAAGAGGACGCTTTGGCAGCTGCTTTGCCAGTACCCTGAGCCTGGGTGAGAGAGGATGAGGAGGATGAGGAGGGCTTGGTCATCCACTCTACCAAGTCTTCGGCATGATGTGGCTCAACATGTCCAGCTGCCGAAAAGAAGGACAAGCGTGTCCCATGGCCATGTGCTGCGGACAATGCACCACGTCCACGACCAGCACTGTTGCCCCCAGACACAGAGCCTGCTTGCCCTCTTTTATTGGCTCCTGACTGTCTGCCTCTCCTTGTTTGCCTTCCAGATATTCTAATGGCCTGCAGGGAGATGGGAAAACCAGCAATAAGGGCTAGCTTCAGGTGTATACTGTGCAGGAGGCTTAGCAACAATGACACTGACATTTTCCCCTGCCTATCCTTCTCTCTCCCTGCACACAAGGTTTAGCAAAGAATAGGACACTGACACTGTCGACTGCCTATCCTTGTCTGTCCCTACACACAAGGTTTAGCAATATGGTTCAGCACACTAGGTTTAGCAAAGATTATGACACTGACACTCTCGACTGCCTATCCTTGTCTGTCCCTACACACAAGGTTTAGCAATATGGTTCAGCGCACTAGGTTTAGCAAAGATTATGACACTGACACTCTCGACTGCCTATCCTTGTCTGTCCCTACACACAAGGTTTAGCAATATGGTTCAGCACACTATGTTTAGCAAAGATTATGACACTGAGACTCTCGACTGCCTATCCTTGTCTGTCCCTACACACAAGGTTTAGCAATATGGTTCAGCGCACTAGGTTTAGCAAAGATTATGACACTGACACTCTCGACTGCCTATCCTTGTCTGTCCCTACACACAAGGTTTAGCAATATGGTTCAGCACACTATGTTTAGCAAAGATTATGACACTGACACTCTCGACTGCCTATCCTTGTCTGTCCCTACACACAAGGTTTAGCAATATGGTTCAGCGCACTAGGTTTAGCAAAGATTATGACACTGACACTCTCGACTGCCTATCCTTGTCTGTCCCTACACACAAGGTTTAGCAATATGGTTCAGCGCACTAGGTTTAGCAAAGATTATGACACTGACACTCTCGACTGCCTATCCTTGTCTGTCCCTACACACAAGGTTTAGCAATATGGTTCAGCGCACTAGGTTTAGCAAAGATTATGACACTGACACTCTCGACTGCCTATCCTTGTCTGTCCCTACACACAAGGTTTAGCAATATGGTTTAGCACACTAGGTTTAGCAAAGATTATGACACTGACACTCTCGACTGCCTATCCTTGTCTGTCCCTACACACAAGGTTTAGCAATATGGTTCAGCACACTAGGTTTAGCAAAGATTATGACACTGACACTCTCGACTGCCTATCCTTGTCTGTCCCTACACACAAGGTTTAGCAATATGGTTCAGCACACTAGGTTTAGCAAAGATTATGACACTGACACTCTCGACTGCCTATCCTTGTCTGTCCCTACACACAAGGTTTAGCAATATGGTTCAGCACACTAGGTTTAGCAAAGATTATGACACTGACACTCTCGAATGCCTATCATTGTCTGTCCCTACACACAAGGTTTAGCAATATGGTTCAGCACACTAGGTTTAGCAAAGATTATGACACTGACACTCTCGACTGCCTAATCAGCACACAAGGTTTAGCAAAGAATATGACACTGACACTCTCCCTGCCTATCCCTCTCTGTCCCTACAAACAAGGTTTAGCAAAGAATATGACACTGACACTCTCCCTACCTATCCTTGTCTGTCCCTACACACAAGGTTTAGCAATATGGTTCAGCACACAAGGTTTAGCAAAGAATATGACACTGACACTCTCCCTACCTATCCTTGTCTGTCCCTACACACAAGGTTTAGCAATATGTTTCAGCACACAAGGTTTAACAAAGAATATGACACTGACACTCTCCCTGCCTATCCTTGTCTGTCCCTACACACAAGGTTTAGCAATATGGTTCAGCACACAAGGTTTAGCAAAGAATATGAAACTGACACTCTCCCTGCCTATCCTTCTCTGTCCCTACAAACAAGGTTTAGCAAAGAATATGACACTGACACTCTCCCTACCTATCCTTCTCTGTCCCTACACACAAGGTTTAGCAAAGAAAAAATATGACACTGTCCCTGCCTATCCTTCTCTTTCCCTGCGCCGGAACACACTACACGAGGCCGCCGCGCTGGCGGCCTTTTATATTGTGGGGCGTGTACTAAACCCCCTCAGCAATAATTGGCCACAGGCATCCTGCCTGTGGCCAATCATTGCTCTCCTTGCTGCCGGCGCTGTGATTGGCCAAGCATGCGGGGTCACAGTGCATGCTTGGCCAATCACAGCGCCAGGATTGCACTGCGATGGCGCAGTGTATTGGTGGCCGTTCGCGTCACTCGAATTTGGCGCGAACGGCCCAAATCGATCGTTGTTCGCCGAACGCGCGAACAGCCGATGTTCGAGTCGAACCTATGTTCGACTCGAACACCGAGCTCATCCCTACTTCCCACCCACCCTCCCTGGTATACATGGGCGTCCGCTGAACTTTTTTCAGGGGGGGCATCATTTTAAGGTCATCCATGCTTCTTTGGGGCAGTGGAGCAGCGCTGTATACACCACTCCTCCACCGCCCCCGCCCATTGAAATAAATGGGCACCGCCGCCGAAGCGCCTACAAATCGCTTCGGCAGCAGCGATACACAATTGCATTTAACCCTGTCTTTGACTGCTAGCTGGGGTTATTGCAACACAGGGGGCAAGTGTCTTCACTCTGACTTCAACACTCTTACGATTCCAGGGGGTCGCAATTGACCCCCCTTGCCCTATGGAGCGGATGCCCGTGCTGGTATAGTAGGTATTTGGGTTGTCTCTCGTAACCTATTTTCTTTCGCAGAGCGATTGGATCCTTGGATGTCGTGGCAGTTGGCGGGTGTTGGTCTTTGCGGGTGAAGGAAGAAACCCCAGATAAGGAAGAATGCGGGACCCATCAGTGGTATGGGCCTGTTGGTGGTATTTCAGCTAACGTTGGTTTAGCTGGAATTTGGTTAAAAGGTGCACCGTGGTCAGTGGTTTGGTTGTCTCCAAACTAGTATGTCAGCTGGATGCCTATTTTCAGTTAAAGGTACCGCAGTGCATTGTTATGATCGTTATGGCAATTCTGGGGGATGTCCTGCAAAGACCAACGCGACTATTTGAGGTGGTTTAACAGATGTTTTATACAGTTATGTAATTTGATGTGAGTTGTTAAAGAGGAAGTAAACCCTCTTTTTAAAAAAAAACCCTGCATTATAAAATGACTTACCTGAGATCGAAGCCCCGGAAGCGCTCCTCGTTCCCCTGCGCCGCCGCCGCCATGTTGCCTACGAGTCCCTTCCGTGTATCGCCACTCCGGCGCTGTGACTGGCCGAAGCGGCGATGACGTCACTCCCGGCACGATCCCCGCGCATGCGCGCAGTTCCGGCATTATCCCATTGATAAAAACCGGCATGCTCAGTGCACCGTTGTCTACGGCGCGCATGCGCCGTAGACATCTGTGCAGTCCTTTCTGCAAATATCTCCTTAACCGTGTAGGTTAAGGAGATATTTCTTGCACCTACAGGTAAGCCTTAATCAGTGGCGGCTATTGCTCAAAATACAAACTGAAAAAAAAAAATCATTAATTGCCGCCACTGTGCCCATTAAACGCAGCCACTGTGCCCAAATGCCACCAGTTTGCCTCCTCAAATGCAGCCAGTTTCCCCCCAAATACAGCCAGTTTGTCCCCAAATACAGCCAGTTTGTCCCCAAATGCAGCCAGTTTGTCCCCAAATACAGCCAGTTTGTCCCCAAATGCAGCCAGTTTCCCCCCAGCCCTACACTTACCTTCCTTGAGTCAGCGCCGTCCTTCTTCCGTCCTCGATGTCTTCTCCCGCTGTCGCTTCAGCCAATCAGGTTACCGGTAACCAGACCCGGTGAACCTGATTGGCTTAAACGCCTGTCAGTGTTAACCAGGGAACGCACCCCCGTGCGTCCTATGGTTAACTATTTGGAAGCCGATTACAGCCCTCAGCCCACTTCCAAAAACCAACCAGCCGCTGTTATTCAGATGGCCGGCGCTCAACAGGGGGCTGGCCATCTGAATAGTGGGCAGCAGCGACAATACATAGGTTCATGCAATGCATGAACCTATGTATTGTTGTGAGTGACGGGCGCAGGAGCAACAGGGGGCGGGGCTCCTGCGCCCACTATGGACGTACCGCCACTGCCCTTAATCTAGGCTTACCTGTAGGTGCAAGTGTATGGCCAGCTTAAGGAGGCTCTAAGTGGTTGTAAAGTCTAAAAGTTTTTTTACCTTAATGTATTCCTTGCATTAAGGTAATTTTTTTTAGGTGTCAGCATCCCCCCTCACCCCAGCCCCCTTTTACTTACCTGAGACCTCATTCAATCCAGCACCGTGCACGTCTGCAGATCTTTTCTCCCCTCACTTCCGGGTCTCGCTGGCTTTGCTGGGGCACTGGCAGGGCTGGACTGGGACAAAAATTTGGCCCCGGACTTCATCCAGACCGGCCCACTTTAATTCAATAAAATGCTGCCCCCCAAAAAAAACACGCCCACCAAAAGGCCCCTACATCCATTATTGTATATCATGAGAGGGTAAGCGATAGGGGAATGAGAGAGAGAGAGAGAGAGGGAGGGTTGAGGGAGAGGGGGGTGAGTGTAAGAGAGAGGGAGTGAGTGTAAAAGAGAGGGGGTGAGTGTAGGCCCCCTTTCAAACTGAGGTGTTTTTCAGGCGCTTTTGGGCTTAAAATAGCGCCTGTAAAGCGCAAGAAAAACGCCTACCCCGCAGCAGGCCCAGTGTGAAAGTCCGAGTGCTTTCACACTGGGGCGCTGCCAGGGCGTTAAAAAAGTCCTCCAAGCAGCATCTTTGGGGCGGTGGAGGAGCGGTGTACACACCGCTCCTGCCCATTGAAATGAATGGCCACCGCTGCTGAAGCGCCTGCAAAGCACTTCGGCAGCAGCACTACACGGGCGCATTTAACCTTTAATTTTGCTGCTAGCCGGGGTTAAAAGCACCTGCTAGAAGCTGAATAGCGCAGGTAAAACTAAAGTAAAGTGCTGCTAAAACTAGCAGCGTTTTACCGTCAATGCCCGTCCCAGTGTGAAAGCAGCCTCAAGCCTCGTACACACGGCCGAGATTCTCGTTGAAAAAAACATGTCGTTTTTTTCGACGAGATTCTTGGACAAGAAACTTGTCCCGGCCGAGTGTACACACGCTCGTTTCAAAGAACCCGCGGTTCTTTGAATGGAGCGTACGCGGTGACGTCATCGACTACGACGAGCATGCGCTCGTCACATTCGATGCCGTCGCCGCCATCTTGGTATACCCTACGTATGCCTAGGAAGCTACCGCGCATGCGTCGAATTCATTTCGAACATGCGCGGGCTTCCGGGAGGACAGGTAAGTGTACACACACTCACTTTTCTCGTCGAGAAACATGCCGAGGAGAATCTCGACGAGAAAATAGAGAGCAGGTTCTCTATTTTCTCGTCGAGGTTTCTTGTCGGTTTTCTCGACGAGAAACCCGATAGCCGCGTACACACGACCGATTTACTCGGCAAGACCTCTCTGCCAGCAAGTTTCTTGCTGGTTCTTGCCGAGAAAATCGGTCGTGTGTACGAGGCCTCAGAGTCAGGAAGTGAATGGGACAGAGGAAAGGGTTAGAGAGACAGAGGGGGGGAGCTGAGAGACAGAGGGGGGAGCTGAGAGACAGAGGGGGGAGCTGAGAGATAGAGGAGGAGAGCTGAGAGATAGAGGAGGAGAGCTGAGAGATAGAGGGGGAAGCTGAGAGATAGAGGAGGAGAGCTGAGAAACAGAGGAGGGGGCTGAGAGACAGAGGAGGGGGCTGAGAGACAGAGGAGGGGGCTGAGAGACAGAGGGGGGTCTGAGAGATAGAGTGGAGCTGAGAGACAGAGGATAGGGGGGACTGAGAGACACGGGAACTGAGAGACAGAGGGGGGACTGAGAGACAGAGGGGGGTCTGAGAGACAGAGGGGGGTCTAAGAGACAGGGGGGTCTAAGAGACCGAGGGGGAGCTGAGAGACAGAGGGAGCTGAGAGACAGAGGGGGGGAGCTGAGAGACAAGGGGAGCTGAGAGACAGGGGGAGCTGAGAGACAGAGAGGGGAGCTGAGAGACAGAGGGGGGAGCTGAGAGACAGAGGGGGGAGCTGAGAGACAGATGGGGGAGCTGAGAGATAGAGGAGAAGGCTGAGAGACAGTGGAGGGGTCTGAGAGACAGAGGAGGGGTCTGAAAGACAGAGGGGGGCTGAGAGACAGGGGGCTGAGAGACAGAGGGGGCTGAGAGACAGAGGGGGGAGCTGAGAGACAGAGGGGGGAGCTGAGAGACAGAGGAGGAGAGCTGAGAGACAGAGGGGGGCTCTGAGAGACAGAGGGGGTTCTGAGAGACAGAGGGGGGTCTGAGAGATAGAGGGGAGCTGAGAGACAGAGGAGGGGCTAAAAGAGGGGGGACATAGAGACACGGAAACTGAGAGACAGAGGGGGGGACTGAGAGACAGAGGGGGGTCTGAGAGACAGAGGGGGGTCTCGAAGACAGGGGGGTCTGAGAGACAGAGGAAGAGCTGAGAGACAGAGGGGGGGGGGGCTGAGAGACAGAGAGAGGGAGCTGAGAGACAGAGGGGTAGTCCCTATGACCAGTCCATCCCTGGGCACTGGGAGCCATTGGCTCTCAGGGCTGTCGATCAAAGTCAGTGACGAGGGAGTGGGGACGAGTCCTGCTGTCTGTGTCAATGAACGCAGCAGTGGGACTCGGGTGCGAGCACATACAAGTGTCCCCAAGAGAAGTGGCTTCCCATGGGGGCACTGGCAAGAGAGCAGGGGCCAGGAGCGCCAGCAGGGAAGAAGAAAAGAGGAGGTTCCTGGCCCTTCTGTGCGATTCTATCGCACAGAGTAGGTAAATATAGACATGTTTATTATTATAATAATTTTTTTTATGTACCTTTACAATCCCTTTAAGTAGTTGTAAACCTTAGACATTAAATATGAACAAAGCATGTCTATAGTGTGTACTTGTCTCAATTAAGAGCATTAAGTATCATTTCTGTCTGCTGCTTTGTTCCTCTGCTATCAGCATGAGTCACTTCTGACAAGTTTTCCTGACAGCAAGAGCAAAAAGGTGAAAGGGGAGGGACCTCCAGCTGATAGGCAGCCTTAGTTCTGTTCCTGTGTGCTGTGTAAAAGAGGGTGTGTCACTTCCCTCCAATCAGCTCTTGGAGCTCTCCTCACTGAGCTCTACAGAGCGTAACTTCAGCTCTCCACCACCTTTTTAAAGCAGCTCAGGCAAACTTGAAAAAATATTGACTTTGAAGAGATGTAGAAAAGAGTTTAATGCAGATAAACAGGTACAACATCTGTAGGACATTTTGTTTCATATCTGTGTATCACCTGAGGCTAGTCACATCACTGGGTATATGTGATGGTTTTTATAACCACTTTAACCACTTGCTTCCCACAGGACGACTATAAACGTCCTGTCTTTGAAGAGGAATACCGTTGTTATGGTAGCAGCTATCTACCATAACCTCGGTATCCTCTTCAAGAGCCGGCGGTTCTCTTTCAGATAAAAGTGGTCTCTGCGGCGGATTCGCCGCAAGATCACTTTTATAGGCGGCAGGAGAGGCCCACCCCCTCCCGCCACGCTCCGGTGCCCTCCGCCGCCCTCCGCCGCTTACCGTGGCCGTCGGTAACGGCGGAGGCAATCCGGACCTGTTCCTAGCCTGACATGGAGACGAGTGAGGGGAAGATGGCCCCCGTCCGTCTCCAAGTCATTGCAGGATGGAAGCGACGTCAAAACGTCACTTCCACCCATAGCTCTTAAAGGGACATTTTATTTTTATTTTTTTTCAAATGACCAAAAAAAATTTTTATTGCATTTTTGTGTAAATATGAGATCTGAGGTCTTTTAGACCCCAGATCTCATATTTAGGAGGTCCTGTCATGCTTTTTTCTATTACAAGGGATTTTTACATTCCTTGTAATAGGAATAAAAGTGACACAATTTTTATTTTTTTAAAGAACAGTGAAAAAATAAAAACTTAAAGGTAAAATAAATAAGAAAAAAATTAATAAATTTAAACGCGCCCCGTCCCGCCAAGCTCGAGGGCAGAAACGAACGCATACGTGAGTAGCGCCCGCATATGAAAACGGTGTTCAAACCACACACATGAGGTATCGCCACGATCAGTAGAGCGAGAGCAATAATTCTAGCCCTAGACCTCCTCTGTAACTCAAAACATGCAACCTGTAGAATTTTTTAAACGTCGCACATGGAGATTTTAAAGGGTAAAAGTTTGTCGCCATTCCACGAGCGGGCGCAATTTTGAAGCGTGACATGTTGGGTATCAATTTACTCGGCATAACATTATCATTCACAATATAAAACAAAATTGGGCTAACTTTACTGTTGTCTTATTTTTTAATACCAAAAAGTGTATTTTTTCCAAAAAAAGTGTGCTTGTAAGACCGCTGCGCAAATATGGTGTGACAGAAAGTATTGCAACAACCGCCATTTTATTCTCTAGGGTGTTAGAAAAAAAAATATGTATATATAATGTTTGGGGATTCTAAGTAATTTTCTAGCAAAAAAACTGTTTTTAATGTGTAAACACCAAATCTCAGAAATAGGCTCGGTAATGTAGTGGTAAGGCCCCTTTCACACTGGGGCGTTTTTCAGGCGTTTTGGCGCTAAAAATAGCACCTGAAAAACGCTTAAAAAGATCCTGCCCTGCAGTCTTCAATGTGAAAGCCCGAAGGCTTTCACACTGAAGCGGTGCGCTAGCAGGACCGCTCCAAAAGTCCTGCTAGTCGCATCTTTGGAGCAGTGAAGGAGCGGTGTGTTTACCGCTCCCTTACCGCTGCTGCCCATTGAAATCAATGGGACAGCCGGCTATCCTGCCCGCAATGTGCTGCTTCAGCAGCGCATTGCGGGCAGTTTTAACACTTTCTCGGCCGCTAGCGGGGGTTAAAACCGCACCGCTAGCGGCTGAATATCGTGGCAAAAACTACCGGTATATTGGCGCTAAAAATAGCGCCGCTATACCGCCAGCGCACCTCCCGCACCCAGTGTGAAAGGGGTCTTAAGGTGGGGCACTGCTCTGCACAGCTATTTCTTCCCATTGAAAGCTAAAGTATCACAAAAAGTAGCTCATAGCACTGACAATACAGAAGCCAACGAGTCATTTTTTTAACAGCTCAAAGTTCTGCTGTTAGAATATTAACCACATCTGTATTTCAATGCAGCATTTCTCCAATGTATCAAATGAGCTGCATGTACATCACTCTTAAAATGAAGTCATGTGGTGCTAGTAATAATAATAACAATGGTGTGAAAGATATGAAAAGTTGAAACTATCAACTTCAATCCCACACACTGGACTTCAGCCAGAGCAAGAATTGGTTGTATTAATCTGACCTAAATGGGCAAAATCAGAAAAGCCTTTGAAACCGAAGCCTTTCCTGAGAAGAAGAACTTTAGAGACTAAATAGAGTCCACTTGTAAAAAGTTTAGTACATTATTTGACACCCCCGTGTCTGTTTCTTCGCTGTCCACCCTCCAAGAAAAACACTGAAAAATCCTTGAACAAGATGCTTAAGTGGTATCTGACCTTCATCTTTTGGACTGCGGCCCTCAAAGCAATTTAACAGCTCCTGCACGCATACTGTAGTGTAGGCCACTGCGGATGGATTCCTGCCACTCAAAATTCCTCCAAACTTTTATGGAATCTAGAGGAGGGAAACTGTCACAGAAAAAACTTTTTTTATTCCACTCTGCCGGCACATGTATGATAAGGTGACCACATTTCCAAACGGCCATTCAGGGACCCCTTCCCAAAAATCAGCTTGTGCTGTAATGAATCACAGCACAGCTGGGGCAGCGGATGCGCGCTCTACCCAGAAGAACTGATTACGCCCCCAAAAAAGGCAGCCGCATCGACACTTTACTCACTGACAGCACTTGTCCTGACTGGCCGAGACCTGTTTTACCTTGTTCCAATGCTGGCTTTACACTGCCCTGCTGTGATTAGACACAAGAGATGCGGTTTATGATTTCTCCAATCACAAGCAGGGGGCGGGGATTGTGCCTCTCCAGACATTCCCAGGCCAGGACAAGTGCTGTCAGTGAGTAAAGCGGCGATGTGGTGGCCTTTTTTGGGGGCAACAGATAGAGGGGAGGGGGGGTGGCTGTGTCAGCTTCATTTCGGGACACTGTATTGTCCTGGAATGAAGGTGCCCGGAACCTGGGACAGACCTGCAAAATGCATGACTGTCCCGGGCAATCCGGGACACATGGTCACCCTAGTGTATGAGCTGTCTGTCCCCCCCCCTCCTGAGAGTAGGAATAACAGTTCAGTCCTTTTGCATGTAGTAGTGTTAGGCCCCATGCACACGAGACGCTGTTATTTGCTGTTGAACGCGCGTTCAGAGGCAGTTGGACGCTTTTTTCAACTGCCCCTGAACCCATTCAATGTTATCCTATGTGTCCATGCACACACTCTCGTTTTTTGGCGTTTACAAGCAGTTGCGTTTAACCTCGTTTTTTCAGAAGCAAAAAAATGGGTTCAGACGCAAAAGTTTTCCACGTTTCAGACGCTAAACGCTGCTAAACGCGGCTAAACGCGGTACCGGCGTTTTTCCGCGTTTGCGTTTATAAGCGTTTTTAAAGGTGACCTATTTTTTAACATTTGAAATCTCAAAAATGATGGCAAATGATGAAAAACTATTAAAAAATATAAAAGAAAACTGTAATTGCTTGCATTGCATTGTGGACAATCCACAGCTTGTGGCAGGTAACGTGGCAAGTGGACAATCCACAGCTTGTGGCAGGTAACGTGGCCAGTGGACAATCAACAACTTGTGTCAGGTGACGTTGGCCAGGTGACGTGGCCAGGTGACGTGGTCAGTGGACAATCCACAACTTGTGGCAGGTGACATGGCCAGGTGACGTGGCCAGGTGACGTGGCATGTGGACAATCCACAACTTGTGGCAGGTGACGTGGCCAGGTGACACGTGATGTGGTCAGGTGACGTGGCAAGTGGACAATCCACAACTTGTGGCAGGTGACGTGGCTAGGTAACGTGGCCAGGTGATGTGGCCAGGTGACGTGGCAGGTGACGTGGCAAGTGGACAATCCACAACTTGTGGCAGGTGACGTGGCCAGGTGGCGTGGCAGGTAACGTGGCCAGGTAACGTGGCAAGTGGACAATCCACAACTTGTGGCAGGTGACGTGGCCAAGTGACGTGGCAGGTAACGTGGCCAGGTGATGTGGCAGGTAACATGGCCAGGTGACGTGGCAAGTGGACAATCCACAACTTGTGGCAGGTGACGTGGCCAGGTGACGTGGCAGGTAACGTGGCCAGGTGACGTGGCAAGTGGACAATCCACAACTTGTGCCAGGTGACGTGGCCAGGTGACGTGGCCAGGTGACGTGGCAAGTGAACAATCCACAACTTGTGGCAGGTGACGTAGCCAGGTGACGTGGCAGGTAACGTGGCCAGGTGACGTGGCAAGTGGACAATCCACAACTTGTGGCAGGTGACGTGGCCAGGTGACATGGCAGGTAACGTGGCCAGGTGACGTGGCAGGTGATACGCTAAATACAAGTACACTGCGGCTCTCTCAGCTGCTGCTACTCACTCTGGTCTCACAAACTGGCTGAAATGGTTAAAATTTACTGTTTTTTGAGCTTAGGGAGGGTCTTATGATGAAACGCTTATAAACGCAAACGCGGTAAAACGCCGCTAAACGCCAATAAACGTGGCTGCAAACGCGGCCAAACGCGCGTTTTTAAACGCTGGTTTCAGCGTTTAAAAACGTGTGTTCAGCAGAGTTTGCACCTGCGTCTCGTGTGCATGGGGCCTTAC
Source organism: Rana muscosa (assembly GCA_029206835.1). Taxonomy (NCBI): domain Eukaryota; kingdom Metazoa; phylum Chordata; class Amphibia; order Anura; family Ranidae; genus Rana; species Rana muscosa. The sequence continues at coordinate 210,462,759 of CM055121.1, read as the reverse complement.
AGTTGTTTACACCAGCCATTACACACCAGGAAAGCATATCGGAACCAATGTGAAGGAGTGTTCTTGAGGGTGGGTTCTTGGCATCCGGCACTCACAGAATGTCCTCAGTCTTTCAAGTTGAATGACATCTCAAAAGGCTGAGTATGTCCTGTGGCAAAAAGGAATTACAGTTGTGCTCAATCGTTTGCATACTATGGCAGAAATTATGAAATTTTGGCATTTATAATGAAAATATGACTAATCAGGCCAAAAAACCTTGGCTTGGTATCAAAAGAGTCCCGAATTTTCCACTTCTTAATAAGAGATTAAACAGTACTGACTGGCATATTCAAGGCTTTGGGTATCTTTTTATATACTTTTTAGGGATGAGCCGAACACCCCCCTGTTCGGTTCACACCAGAACCTGCGAACAGCATGAATGTTCGCGCGAACTTTAGAACCCTACGTTCGCGCTTTTTAAAAAAAATTTTTTTACACTTTCTTTGTGAAATGGTAGGGATACAATGTACCCCTTACCAATTCACATGGGGGGGGGGGCGGGATCTAGGGGTCCCCTTTGTTAAAGTGGTCTTCCAGATTCCGATAAGCCCCCTGCCCGCAGACCCCCATAACCACCGGGCAAGGGTTGTCATGTTGAGGGCATGTGGCCTGGTACGGTTCAGGAGGGGGGGGGGGCGCTCTCTCGTCCCCCCCTCTTTTCCTGCGGCCTGCCAGGTTATGTGCTCGGATAAAGGGTCTGGTATGGATTTTTGGGGGAACTCCACGCCATTTTTTTTTAAAATTTGGGGTGGAGTTCCCCTTAAAATCCATACCAGACCTGAAGGGCCTGGTATGGATATTTGGGGGAACCCCACGCATTTTTTTTTAAATTTGCGGCGGGGTTCCCCTTAATATCCATACCAGACCTGAAGGGCCTGGTAATTGAATTTGGGGGGACCCCCGTGCATTTTTTAAATTTTTTATCAATGACTTTTCTCTATATTGCCGGGAGCCGACAATTCATTATAGCCGCGAGTGAGTTTTAAATGACTTTTTTTCCTTCAGAAATGACACTTTGTGCAGGGACAGTTCTAAGCATGGGAAACAAGCGTGACTTTACAGGCATACTATACACACCCCCCAGGTACGAAATTTAAAGGAATATTTCACTTTTATTGTTTCACTTTAAGCTTTATTAAAATCACTGCTCCCGAAAAAACGTCAGTTTTTAAAACTTTTTTTTGCATTGATACATGTCCCCTGGGGCAGGACCCGGGTCCCCAAACACTTTTTACGACAATAACTTGCATATAAGCCTTTAAAATTAGCACTTTAGGTTTCTCCCATAGACTTTTCGAATTTGCCGTGAACACCCCAAATTGTTCGCTGTTCGGCGAACAGGCGAACAGGCAATGTTCGAGTCAAACATGAGTTTGACTCGAACTCGAAGCTCATCCCTAATCCTTTTCCATCTTTATAAAGTTCCATTACTTTGTTACGCAGGTCTTTTGACTGTTCTTTTCTACCTCCTCATGGCTCAGTGTCTAGCCTGCTTAGGGCATCCAAGTGAGAGCTATCAAACTCATTGACTATTTATACACAAACACTAATTGTGATTTAAAATTAACCTTTTATTGCCATTTAAAGTGGTTGTAAACCCGTTACAGCCACTTTAACCTACAGGTAAGCCTAGATTAACCACTTAAGGACCACCTCACGCCGATATACGTCGGCAGAATGGCACGGCTGGGCAAATCAATGTACAGGTACGTTGCCCTAAGAGCCCAGCCGTGGGTCGTGCGCGCGCCGCCGGCGGTGTGCTCGAGACCCGATCCTGAGCTCCGTGACCGCGCTCACGGGACCCGCAGACCCGATCGCCGCTGGTGTCCCGCGATCGGGTCACAGAGCTGAAGAACGGGGAGAGGTAAGTGTAAACAAACCTTTCCCCGTTCATCGTGGCATGTCAGTGATCGTCTGTTCCCTGTCATCGGAACAGACTATCAGTGACGTGTAACGTGTAGCCACGCCCCTCTACAGTAAGAATCACTTCCTACAGCGCCACCTAGAGGTTAAACCCTTCACTGCCAGTGTAATTTTCACAGTAATCAGTGCATTTTTATAGCACTGATCGCTGTGAAAATGACAATGGTCCCAAAAATGTGTCAAAAGTGTACGATGTGTCCGCCATAATGTCGCAGTCACGATAAAAACCGCAGATCGTCGCCATAACTAGTAAAAAAAAATATTATTAAAAATGCCATAAAACAGTCCTCTATTTTGTAGACGCTATAACTTTTGCGCAAACCAATCAATAAACGCCTATTGCAATTTTTTTTTACCAAAAATATGTAGAAGAATACGTATCGGCCTAAACTGTGGGAAAAAAAATGTTTTTTATACATTTTTGGGGGATATTTATTATAGAAAAAAGTAGAAAATATAGAATTTTTTTCAAAATTGTCACTCTATTTTTGTTTATAGCGCAAAAAATAAAAACTGCAGAGGTGATCAAATACCACCAAAAGAAAGCTCTATTTGTGGGAAAAAAGGACGTCAATTTTGTTTGGGAGCCACGTCGCACGACCGCGCACGTGTCAGTTAAAGCGACGCAGTGCCGAATCGCAAAAAGTGGCGCGGTCTTTTAGCTGCATAATGGTCCGGGGCTTAAGTGGTTAATGCTTATCTGTAGGTGCAAGAAATATCTCCCAAACCTAAAAGGTTTAGGAGATATTTGCAGAAATAGCGGCACCGATGTCTACGGCGCATTCGCCGTAGACATCGGGCGCAGGCACACTGAGCGTGCCGTTTCTAACGGCGATCATGCCGTTAGTGGCAGGACCAGCGCGCATGCGCGGGAGTGACGTCATCGCGGCTCCGGCCAGTCACAGCACTGGAGCCGCGATACCCGGAAGTCACTCCGGGATAGATGGCGGTGTCAGAGGAGGCGAATGACGGCCGCTGCAGGGACTTCGATCTCAGGTAAGTAATTCATAATGAGCTAGTATGCTATGGCCATCTTGGGTCAGGCAGAATCTATTTAAAGACCCTGGCTCATGAGTTTGGTGTGCATTTAGCATGTGGGTAGTGTAGGGACAGGTCGCCAGTCTGTCAGGGACAGTAATAGCGGCAGGGGAAGGTTTCAGATGAGTAGGGAAAGTGTGGAGATCCACCACCCTACCTGGAAACCTCACTATTTCGTCACGGACCGGCCAGGCCTCATTCTGCCCCTCATAACCGATTCTGTCAGTTCGGCTGAGACCTGCTCTGCTACAATCTGCTGTTCATCTGTAAGTGTTTCCAGTTGGGCTGTCTTCCTGTCGGGCTTGTCCTGAAGTGTTCTTTCTATTGCACCTAGACTGTGTGTGTGTTACTGTCACCGCACCACACTCCACCCACACACAGCACCCTCTCCAAAAAAAAAACTACAGGGGTTTAACCATTTCCCAATCTATTTGAAACTACGAAACTGTTTGACCTTAAATTTACTTTGATAGTTACTTTCCTGGTGCTCCCCTTGTGCTATACACTCACCGGCCACTTTATTAGGTACACCTTGCTACTACCAGGTTGGACCCCCTTTTGCCTTCAGAACTGCCTTAACTCTTCGTGGCATAGATTCAACAAGGTGTTGGAAACATTCCTCAGAGATTTTGGTTCATATTGACATGATAGCATCACGCAGTTGCTGCAGGTTTGTCAGCTGCACATCCATGACGCAAATCTCGCGTTCCACCACATCCCAAAGGTGCTCTATTGGATTGAGATCTGGTGACTGTGGAGGCCATTGGAGTACAGTGACCTCATTGTCATGTTCAAGAAACCAGTGGTGAGATGATTTGAGCTTTGTGACATTTTCCTGCTGGAAGTAGCCATCAGAAGATGGCTACACTGTAGTCATAAAGGGATGGACATGTTCAGCAACAATCAGGGGAGGGCTGGGCCAGGGGGAAGGGTGGCAATTGCCTCCCAGGCCGCCCTAACTTATGTTCAAAATGGCCGGCAGCCGCTGCCCGCTACCATTTTCTTTTTTATTCTGGTCTAGGAAGTCGGGCCGGGGGCATGGCCATGGTGGCCGACCACTATCTGTTGCATTCCGGGAGTTGTAGTCCGCACTCAAGCTTCTGGTGGGTGGAAAACACAGCAGCGCAGAGGAAACTACAACTCCCTGGGACCGGATTCTTGGAAGCAGGTAGAGGCAGGGCGTGCCAGGGAGTCGGGATGCAGGGCTGCAGGGCTGGGCGCTGGCTGCAACTTAACCCCAGAATCAGGAGCGTTACCCCCCCAGGAAACCGTGGCATGCAAGGACCTGCTGAGCTGAGATCGCTGAGGTGAGTGACCCTGACACCCCTAGCTGACCCCCCAACTCCCCCCCCATACACCCCATGTAACCTGCCCCAGTAATCAGGCTGCATTAATGGGCACTGGAGTTGGCTGCACTGATGGGCACTGGTGAGGCTGCATTAAAAAAACAGGTGGGCCATGGATGGTGAGCTGATTCGGCGGTTCAATGGGCCACTTGACTGGACTTGCCCCCCAGGTCTAAGGCCGCCAGCCCTCCCCTGGCAACAATACTTAGGTAGGCCATGGCATTTAAAACAATGCTCAATTTGTACTAAGGGACCCAAAATGCACCAAGAAAATATCCCCCACACCATTACACCACCAGTCTAAACCGTTGATACAAGGCAGGATGGATCAATGCTTTCATGTTTATGCCAAATTCTGACCCTACTATCTGAATGTCACAGCTCAAATCGAGACTCATCAGACCAGGCAACATTTTTCCAATCTTCTACTGTCCAATTTTGAGCCTGTGCGAATTGTAACCTCAGTTTCTTGTTCTTAGCTGACAGGAGTGACATCCGCTGTGGTCTGCTGCTGCTGTTGCCCATCTGCTTCAAGGTTCAATATTTTTTTTTTACCTTTTGCCTTTAAAGGTAAAGAAGAGATTTGGGATCTTTTTGACCCCAGATCTCTCCATAAAGATGACCTGTCATCCCTATTTCTATTACAAGGGATGTTTACATTACAAAAAATAAATGAATAAAACGACAGTGTAAAAATGAAAAAATAAAATAAATAAGAACAAATAATTTTAAAGCGCCCCCATCCCTCCATATGTAAACAGTGTTTGCACCACACATGTGAGGTATCGCCGCGAACGTTGGAGCGAGAGCAATAATTCTAGTGCTAGACCTTCTCTGCGACTCTAAACAGGTAACCTGTAAAAAAATTGTAAAGTGTTGCCTATGGAGATTTTTAAGTACCCTAATTTATCGACCATTCCACAAGCGTGTGCAATTTTAAAGTGTGACATGTTAGGTATCTATTTACTGGCCCAAATATCATCTTTCATATTTTACAACATAAATTGGGGTATGTATTGTGTTTTTTTTTGTATTCATCCAAGTGTATTGTGTGTTCAAGTGTGTGACATAAAAAATTGCAACAATTGCCATTTTATTCCCTAGGGTCTATGGCTCTGCTAAAAAATATATATATATATATACTGTATATACTCGAGTATAAGCCGACCCGAATATAAGCCGAGGCACCTAATTTTACCACAAAAAACGGGGAAAACTTATTGACTTGAGTATAAGCCTTGGGTGTCCATCTGCATGCTTCACTGTGCCTCACTTTGCCTCACTGTGTCCATGTGCATGCCTCAGTGTGCCCATGCCTCACTGTGTCCATGCCTCACTGTGTCCATGCCTCACTGTGTCCATGCCTCACTGTGTCCATGTGCATGCCTCACTGGGTCCATGTCTCACTGTGTCCATGTGCATGCCTCACTGTGCCCACGCCTCACTGTGTCCATGACTAGACTGACGTTTAACATGGGAGTCTATAAAAGGAGTGCCCAGATTTGAAAAATCGGTGCTCCCCGGGCCGTAGGTCCCCCAGACAACAAACTTTGCACACGTGTAGAGGAGAAATTGGGCTACATGTGTGCCAAGATTGGGGTCCAGGGGACCTACGACCGGCCGGTACCCAGTCCCCAAAATCACCAGAGAAATGACCGTTAAACATGGGAGTCTATGGAAGGGGTGCCTGGCTTTGAAAAATCATTGCTCCCCGGCCGTAGGTCCCCCGGACGAAAAACTTTGCACACTTGTAGAGGAAGAGTGGGGCTACATGTGTGCCAAGATTGGGGTCCAGGGGACCTACGGCCAGCCGGTACCGGGTCCCAAAATCCAAGAGATCTGGCGCAAAAAGGTGACTCAAGTATAAGCCGAGGGGGGCATTTTCAGCACAAAAAAAGTACTGAAAAACTCGACTTATACTCGAGTATATACGGTATATATATATATATATATATATATGTAGCGGCCCCCTTCACCCCGTCCTCTTTAGCCTAGGGGTATGTCACGCGACAGGGGTGAGGTGCGCTACGGCCCATGTCCTCCCCACTACTTGCGGGCGAGGTGAAGGCCAATACCTAAAGTTTCCTCGGGCCGGTGTCCTGAACATGTACCGAGTCTGTCGTGCAGAAACCTCCCTTTGCTCCCATTAACAGAGTCCATACACCGATCACAGTCCAATGGTTAGATTTATTCCGTATCTTCAGTTACAAGGCAATGCGATGGCATGATACGGTGGGATGAGCAGGTCGAGGCACTATACTGATCTGGGTCCCTACACCCCCTATGCTATGACCAAGGGTTGTAGGAGTCTTGATATGAATACCTCCGTTGCGCTACGGGCCTCTATCAGGGGAAGATGTCCTCCAAGGGAGTTACTGCAGGCCCATCCGTCACCGGGTTGACACTATACCGGGTCTTCGAACGGGTGACCTCCCCAGCCTCCTCACCTCAGATGCGGGTCCCCTCGCAAGGGGCGCCCTGGAGCAACTCCACCCTCGCGGGACCCAGTCGGAGTCACCGGGTCCCAGGCCTCCTCAATAGTACCTCATCCCAGGCCGAAGGTGCCTGGGATGGACTCCATCTTCATCCCGGCCAGGCCTAGGGTGCCTAGGCCGGGACCTTGAACCGCCCGCACCCAGGCTGAAGGTGCATGGGTGCGTGAAGAGATGATCCCCGAAGACAGACAGACCTCGTGGCGAGGGCGTCTCCCCCTTTTATCTCCTCCCGTCGATACCACGGCGGGTTCCCCGCCCCGGCCGTACCATCTCCAGGAAGGGACAAAGAAGGGTAGCACTGCGGTAGTGATTCTACCCCGAGCCAGTAGGTACACTGACACCTACTGGTCGAAGAGAATATTACACCACCCAATCCTCCACGAATAAGAAAAAGGGGTCTGAACCCTAACATAATTACACACTTGGGTCACACTACTCCCCAAGTGTACCCCACTAAATTGAGGACCCCGCTACATATATATATATATATATATATATATATATATATATATAATGTTTGGGGGTTAGAAGTAATTTCTAGCAAAAAATACTGATTTAAACTTGTAAACAAAAAGCGCAAAATGGTCTTAAATGTTAGCTTACGCGTTTAATAAGGTCTCTGTCCTTTTTGCTGCTAACAACTTTAACTGTACCGCATTCTCTTTCAAGCTGAAATTTTATTATAAGAGACTTAGAAAACAAGCGGTATTGATTATTAGTCTGAACTAAACATTTGCTTTTCATTTCGCAGAGAAGAGAAACTGGAAATGAAGCTATATTGGGCACCTCAGTCGCCTAATAACCATCATGATTGGCTATATACAAGATGTAATGTATCCTGTGATTACCTCGTGTGTGACATGGAGAGAAGAACACTGCAGGATGAATCAGTCCGGATCATTTTTAGCAAAGCTTCTCTTACATACATGGGTAAGCCAGTCACCGCATTGTTCAGATACTTTGCTGCTGTACTGTGATATACGTGTGTCTTACCTCCACAGTGTGAATCATTGCTGAGTGCACATTCTATAAACATACAATAAAGCTTTATTAAAACAAACACTGCAAGCCAGGCATCTGTTTTCTATTATCAGTCTGCATCTCAGTCTCAGAAGTGGGACGCAATATAACACTTTGTAGCCAATCAGATCGCCAAACATGTTCACAGCTGCACACAGTATTTCAGGAGGAACATACTGTATATAAGCCCTTCTATGCAGAGCTTTTTGATTGGTAGTGAGTTTTTAGTGAGAATACATTTCAAGTGATGAATGTAAAGTTTCCCAGAACAAAATCCTTACCTGAGTAGAGTTTGTTGTTCCATATTTTATAACCCACACTCACTAAAGCTAGGTTCACATCTTTGCGGTTGCCGTTGATGCGGTTTTCAGGCTTGTTTTTCGTTTTTCAACAAGCGTTTTTGATGCATTTTTTAAATCTCTTTAATAAACTGTGTATAGCTGTTTTTTAAAGGAGTTGTAAAGGCAGAAGTTATTTTTTTTTTTATCTTAATGCAATCTTAATGCAGTCTATGCATTAAGATAAAAAACCTTCTGTGTGTAGCAGCCTCCCCAGCACCCCCCAATTACTTACCTGAGCCCCATCTCTCTCCAGCGATGTCCACAAATGTCTAAGCCATCTGGGACACTCCTCCTGATTGGCTGAGACACAGGAGCGGTGCTATTGGCTCCCACAGCTGTCAATCAAAGTCAGTCAGCCAATCAGGGGAGAGAAAGGTTGGGGCCAGGTCGGGGCTCTGTGCCTGAATGGATACATTCAGCTGAATGTTAGGGAAAAAAACATTGCCGGCAATAAACAATTGTCAAAAAAGCGGGATGCCCTCACCCCCAGTCCATACTAGGCCCCTTGGTTTGGTATGGATTTTAAGGGAAACCCCACACCAAAATTATAAAAATAATAAAAAATTTGTGGCCCCCCCCAATGCATACCAGGCCCTTATCCGAGCATACACCCCGGCAGGTCAGGAAAGGGATGGGACGAGCAAGCGCAATACCAGGCCACATGCCCTCAACATGGGGGGGTGCATTGGGGCAGCGGAAATCATTTGTTGGAGGGGGGATTAACCACTTAACGACCGCCCACTGTAAATATACGTCGGCAGAATGGCACCGACAGGCAGAATCACGTATATGTACGTGATTGCCTTTGTATAGTTGGGGGGTCCGATCGGACCCCCCTTCTTTACAGTGGGTGGTCGTTTTACCTTCGGGAGCGATCCGGCATGAGGGGACGGCCGTTCGATTCCGGCCACCCCCTCTCGATCGCTCCCGGCGAATGAGAGAGCTTCCCCTGCCTGCCAGGAAGGAGGAAGTGATGTCATCTCTCCTGCAGCGCTCACATATACCGAGCGCCGTACAGGAGAAGATGCAGGTTAGTACACAAAACAGCACACTGACACCAGGACACATAGGCACATAAATTGCCCCCCCAGGCCCCCCCAGACACCCCCAGATCACCCCCCAGCCCCCCCCCCAGCCCCCAGTCACAGTGTCACTGATTGCAGTGACCATTTATTTAGTGATCACTGCAATCAGTGACATTTGTGACTGTAAAAGTGTCACTACATTTAGTTTTAGGTCCAGTGTAGCCCCCTAACCCCCCCTAATAAAGGTTTAACCCCCTGATCACCCCCCAGATAACCCTTTCACCCCCTAGCACCGCCGTCGCTAAGCAATCATTTTTCTGATCGATGTCTTAGCGTCGGTGATGCTGATCGGTAGCCAGTAATTTTTTTTAGGTTCGCCGCAGGTTTTTATAGCGTCAGGTACCCCCATATATTACCTAATGAAGGTTTAACCCCCTTGATCGCCCCCCAGGTAACCCTTTCACCCCTTATCACCACTGTCACTAAGCGATAATTTTTCTGATCGATGTCTTAGCGTCGGCGATGCTGATCGGTAGCCAGTAATTTTTTTTAGGTTCGCCGCAGGTTTTTATAGCGTCGGGTACCCCCATATATTACCTAATAAAGGTTTAACCCCCTTGATCACCCCCCAGGTAACCCTTTCACCCCCTAGCACCGCCGTCGCTATGCGATCATTTTTCTGATCGATGTCTTAGCGTCGGTGATGCTGATCGGTAGCCAGTAATTTTTTTTAGGTTCGCCGCAGGTTTTTATAGCGTCGGGTACCCCCATATATTACCTAATAAAGGTTTAACCCCCTTGATCGCCCCCCAGGTAACCCTTTCACCCCCTATCACCACTGTCACTAAGCGATAATTTTTCTGATCGATGTCTTAGCGTCGGCGATGCTGATCGGTAGCCAGTAATTTTTTTTAGGTTCGCCGCAGGTTTTTATAGCGTCGGGTACCCCCATATATTACCTAATAAAGGTGTAACCCCCTTGATCACCCCCCAGGTAACCCTTTCACCCCCTAGCACCGCCGTCACTATGCGATCATTTTTCTGATCGATGTCTTAGCGTCGGTGATGCTGATCGGTAGCCAGTAATTTTTTTTAGGTTTGCCGCAGGTTTTTATAGCGTCAGGTACCCCCATATATTATCTAATAAAGGTTTAACTACCTGATTGCCCCCCAGGTAACCCTTTCACCCCCTATCACCACTGTCGCTAAGCAATCGTTTTTATGATCGTTGTCTTAGTGTCGGTGATGCCGATAGGTAGCCAGTAATTTTTTTTTAGGTTCGCCGTCAGGTTTTTATATAGCGTCAGGTACCCCCATATATTACCTAATAAAGGTTTTAACCCCCTAATTGCCCCTAGTTAACCCTTTCACCAGTGATCATCATATAAGTGTTACGGGTGACGCTGGTTAGTTAGTTTGCTTTTTATAGTGTCAGGGCACCCGCCGTATATAACCCAATAAAGGTTTAACCCCCTGATCGCTCGGCGGGTGATATCAATTAGGTTTTAGCGTCAGAGAGGGTCTGCGTCACACCCCAGGCAGCGTCAGGTTAGTGCCAGTAGCGCTAACACCCACACGTGAAGCATACACCCCCCTTAGTGGTATAGTATCTGATCAGCTCAATATCTGATCTGATCAGATCTATACTAGCGTCCCCAGCAGTTTAGGGTTCCCAAAAACGCACTGTTAGTGGGATCAGCCCAGATACCTGCTAGCACCTGCGTTTTGCCCCTCCGTCCAGCCCAGGCCACCGAAGTGCAGTATCGATCGATCACTGTCACTTGCAAAACACAACACACATAACTGCAGCGTTCGCAGAGACAGGCCTGATCCCTGCGACTCCAGTGCTGTAGGAGGTGATTTCACCACCACAGTTAAAAAAAAAAAGCATATATGCCAAAGCATTGGGGCAGCAGGAGCGGAGGAGCGATTTTGCTCCTAATGCCGCGTATATACGGTCGAAATTCCGACGGAGGCTTGCCCGTGGAAAAGTCTGACCATGTGTACGCGGCATAACTTTTGCGAGAAGATGCCCCCATGCTTCGGCATATATAAATGGTGCATGTATGCCCATCATTAGAAGTGGGTGGATGAAGGGCGGTATTCTAATGGTGGGCATACCCACCGATCAATCTTTTTTTTTCGTTCAGCCAACAGGCTGCATGAAAAAAAAGATTACAATACATGTCCAACAAGGACCAGCAACGTACTGGTATGTTGCTGGACTTTGAATGTTTATACCAGAATGATGCCTGTGGGTTTAGGTATCATCTTGGTATCATTCTTTTCAGCCAGCGGCCGGCTTTCATGTAAAAGCAATCCTAGTGGCTAATTAGCCTCTGGACTGCTTTTACAAGCAGTGGGAGGGAATGTCCCCCCCCCCCGGATATAAAAAGCGCCATTGGGAAATTGGGAAAGCATTTTATCACACCGATCTTGGTGTGGTCAGATGCTTTGAGGGCAGAGGAAAGATCTAGGGTCCAATAGACCCCAGTTTTTTCAAAAAAGAGTACCTGTCATTACCTATTGCTATCATAGGGGATATTTACATTCCCTGAGATAACAATAAAAGTGATAAAAATAAATAAATATGGAAGCAACAGTTTAAAAATAAAATAAAAAAGCAAAATTAATAATAATAATAAAAAAAAAAGCACCCCTGTCCTGCCCTGCTCTTGCCCAATGGCGAACGCAAGCGTCGGTCTGGCGTCATATGTAAACAGCAATTGCACCATGCATGTGAGGTATCACCGCGAAGGTCAGATCGAGGGCAGTAATTTTAGCAGTAGACCTCCTCTGTAAATCTAACGGGGTAACCTGTAAATGCTTTTAAAGGCTTTTAAAAATGTATGTAGTTTGTCGCCAATGCGCTTTTGTGCGAAATTTTAAAGCATGTCGTGTTTGGTATCTATGTACTCGGCCTAAGATCATCTTTTTTATTTCATCAAACATTTGGGCAATATAGTGTGTTTTAGTGCATTAAAATTAAAAAAAGTGTATTTTTTCCCAAAAAAATGCGTTTGAAAAATCGCTGCGCAAATACTGTGTAGAAAAAAAAATGTAACACCCACCATTTTATTCTGTAGGGCCTTTGCTTTAAAAATATATATAATGTTTGGGGGTTCAACATAATTTTCTTGCAAAAAAAAATATGTTTTCATGTAAACAAAAAGTGTCAAAAAGGGCTTTGTCTTCAAGTGGTTAGAAGAGTGGATGTAAGCTTCCTAATGTTGTGTATAAAATGCCAGAACAGTTCAAAACCCCCCCAAATGACCCCATTTTGGAAAGTAGACACCCCAAGCTATATACTGAGAGGCATGTCGAGTCCATGGAATATTTTATATGTTGACACAAGTTGCGGAAAAAATACAATTTTTTTTTTTTTTTTTGCACAAAGTTGTCACTAAATGATATATTGCTCAAACATGCCATGGGCATATGTGGAATTACACCCCAAAATACATTCTGTTGCTTCTCCTGAGTACGGGGATACCACATGTGTGAGACTTTTTGGGAGCCTAGCCGCGTACGGGACCCCAAAAACCAATCACCACCTTCAGGCTTTCTAAGGGTGTCAATTTTTGATTTCACTTCTCACTGCCTATCACAGTTTCGGAGGCCATGGAATGCCCAGATGGCACAAACCCCCCCAAATGACCCCATTTTGGAAAGTAGACACCCCAAGCTATTTGCTGAGAGGTATTGTGAGTATTTTGCAGATCTCGCTTTTTGTCACAAAGTTTTGAAAATTGAAAAAAAAAAAGAAAAAAAAAAATGTTCTTTCTTCATTTTCAAAAACAAATGAGAGCTGTAAAATACTCACCATGCCTCTCAGCAAACAGCTTGGGGTGTCTACTTTCCAAAATGGGGTCATTTGGGGGGGGGGGGGTTTGTGCTTTTTTGGCATTTTATGGCCTTCAAAACTGTGATAGGTAGTGAGGAGTGAAATCAAAAATTTGCGCCCTTAGAAATCCTGGAGGCGGTGCTTGGTTTCCGGGGTCCCGTACGTGCCTAGGCTCCTAAAAAGTCCCACACATGTGGTATCCCCGTACTCAGGAGAAGCAGCAGAATGTATTTTGGGGTGCAATTCCACATATAACCATGGCATGTGTGAGCAATATATCATTTAGTGACAACTTTTTGTAATTGTTTTATTTTTTTATTTTTTTGTCATTATTCAATCACTTGGGACAAAAAAAAAAAATATTCAATGGGCTCAACAGGCCTCTCAGAAATTTCCTTGGGGTGTCTACTTTCTAAAATGGGGTCATTTGGGGGGGGGTTTGTGCTATTTTGCCATTTTATGGCCTTCAAAACTGTGATAGGTAGTGAGGAGTGAAATCAAAAATTTGCGCCCTTAGAAATCCTGAAGGCGGTGCTTGGTTTCCGGGGTCCCGTACGTGGCTAGGCTCCTAAAAAGTCCCACACATGTGGTATCCCCGTACTCAGGAGAAGCAGCAGAATGTATTTTGGGGTGCAATTCCACATATAACCATGGCATGTGTGAGCAATATATCATTTAGTGACAACTTTTTGTATTTTTTTTTTTTTTTGTCATTATTCAATCACTTGGGACAAAAAAAAAAAATATTCAATGGGCTCAACATGCCTCTCAGCAATTTCCTTGGGGTGTCTACTTTCTAAAATGGGGTCATTTGGGGGGGTTTTGTACTGCCCTGTCATTTTAGCACCTCAAGAAATGAGATAGGCAGTCATAAATTAAAAGCTGTGTAAATTCCAGAAAATGTACCCTAGTTTGTAAACGCTATAACTTTTGCGCAAACCAATAAATATACGCTTATTGACATTTTTTTTACTAAAGACATGTGGCTGAATACATTTTGGCCTAAATGTATGACTAAAATTGAGTTTATTCGATTTTTCTTATAACAAAAAGTAAAAAATATCATTTTTTTTCAAAATTTTCGGTCTTTTTCCGTTTATATCGCAAAAAATAAAAATCGCAGAGGCAATCAAATACCATTAAAAGAAAGCTCTATTTGTGGGAAGAAAAGGACGCAAATTTCGTTTGGGTACAACATTGCATGTCTGCACAATTTACAGTTAAAGCAGCGCAGTGCAAAATTCTGAATTCACCTCTGGTCCTTTAGCTACCAAATGGTCCGGGGCTTAAGTGGTTAAGGTGTGGGGTTGTTTTTCAGGGGTTGGGCTTGGCCCTTTAGTTCCAGTGAAGGGAACTCTTAAGGCGTCAGCATACTGAAACTGAACTGAATTTTGGACAATTTCATGTTCCCAACTTTGTGGGAACAGTTTGGGGATGGCCCCTTCCTGTTCCAACTTGACTGCGCACCAGTGCACAAAGCAAGGTCCATAAAGACATGGATGAGCGAGTTTGGGCTGGAGAAACTTGACTGGCCTGTGCCTCAACTCAATAGAACACCTTTGGGTCGAATTATAGCGGAGACTGCACGCCAGGCCTACTTGACCACATCAGTGCCTGACCTCACAAATGCTCTTCTGGAAGAATGGTCAAACATTCCCATAGACACACTCCTAAACCTTGTGAACAGCCTTCCCAGAAGAGTTGAAGCTGTTATAGCTGCAAAGGGTGGGCCAACTCCATATTGAACCCTACGGACTAAGACTGTAATGCCATTAAAGTTCATGTGCGTGTAAAGGCAGGCGTCCCAATACTGTTGGTAATATAGTGTATGTGGATATAATGTGTTGAGGTTCCTTGGATTTTGTTGCTGAGTCTATTGGCTGCCTGGTCCTATGTTTTTTTGGGGGAAAATCGGGCAGTCGATGCGCGTGCCCGGCGGCAGCGATGTTCGCTGGGCACCCGTGATTGCCTGTAACAGAGCAGGGACGTGGATCTGTGTGTGTAAACACACAGATCCACATCCTGTCAGGGGAGAGGAGACTGATCGTGTGTTCCCAGTACAGAGGAACACCAATCGGTCTCCTCCCCTTGTGGGTCCCCTCCCCCTACAGTTAGAATCACTCCCTAGGTAACACATTTAACCCGTTGATCGCTCCCTAGTGTTAACTTCTTCCCTGCCAGTGACATTTATACAGTGCTTTTTTATAGCAGTGATCGCTGTATAAATGTGAATGGTCCCAAAATAGTGTCAAAAGTGTCCGATATGTCCACCGCAATGTCACAGTCACGATAAAAATTGCAGATCGCCACCATTACTAGTAAAAAAAAAAATTAAAAATGCCATAAATCTATGTCCTATTTTGTAGATGCTATAACTTTTTCGCAAACCAATAAATATACGTTATTGCGGTTTTTACCAAAAATATATAGAATAATACATATCGGCCTAAACTGAGGATTTTTTTTTTTTAAATTGGGATATTTATTATAGCAAAAAGGTAAAAAATATTGTGTTTTTTTCAAACTTGTCGCTCTTCTTTTGTTTATAGTGCAAGAAATAAAAACCGCAGAGGTGATCAAATACCACCCAAAAAAAGCTCTATTTGTGGGAAAACAAATGATAAAAATCAACAATTCATTTGGGTACAATATTGCATGACCGCGAAATTGTCATTCAAAGTGCGACAGCGCTGAAAACTGAAAATGCTCTGTATTGAAGTGGTTAAAATAACATTTTTCCTTTAGAAATATAATTTTGCTGTGGCACTGTTCTACACATCACACAGATGCGCCACTTTACAGGCAGACTAAGGGGTAAACCGCAGAGGTGATCAAATACCACCAAAAAAAAGCTCTATTTGTGGGAAAACAAATGATAAAAATCAACAATTCATTTGGGTACAATATTGCATGACCGCGAAATTGTCATTCAAAGTGCGACAGCGCTGAAAACTGAAAATGCTCTGTATTGAAGTGGTTAAAATAATTTTTTTCCTTTAGAAATATAATTTTGCTGTGGCACTGTTCTACACATCACACAGATGCGCCACTTTACAGGCAGACTAAGGGGATCCCCCAGGCATGATATTTAACAGAATAATTCATTTTTATTGTTTCACTTTAAACATTATTAAAATCACTGCTCCTGAAAAAACGGTTGTTTTAAAAAATGCTTTTTTGCATTGGTACATGTCCCCTAGGGCAGTACCCAGGTCCCCAAACACTTTTTATGGCAATAACTTGCATATAAGCCTTTAAAATGAGCACTTTTGATTTTTCATGTTCGTGTCCTATAGACTTTAATAGGGTTCGCATGTTCGCTCAAACTTTTTGCCTGTTCGCATTTTATGGTGCGAATCGAATCGGGGGGTGTTTGGCATATTCCTACTTGTTAGTAGTTTTAAAAAAAATATAAAAGTTGAATTTTAATACTACCACACTTTGAGAGATCTTCTTCCTCTTGCCTAGCATTGATTTACATTTACAACTTGGTGGATTGCTGCGGCCAGCAGGATGAGCTCCATCTGATACTTGGAAGTCACTATCCATCCATCATCCATGTGATTTTTTTTCCCAAAGCGCAGCCAGACCTCCTTCCTTTGAGGCCTGAGGATCTGGTAAGCAGTTTGTGATAGGTGGTGCACACAAGTGACGAAGAGTTTTACTTACCTGTGAGTTTACTGGAATATATTGGCACACAAATTTCTCTATGGCTATAGACTTTGCACTGAACACTTTATGATTATGTGGGACTTTGTTGATTTGATTATTTTTAGCACCCATATGAATTTGTTTGCTTTTTCACTTAATTAATATTTTATACATTGGATGTATTTTATTTTACATATTTTCTAATTTGCACTTTGTATTTTTGGACAGCGCAACACAATTGGGTTAAAGAATTATTTATTTATATTTTTATGTGAATATTTGGTGAGTGCAGCTGTTACTGAAGTATATTTCTGGTTTCACTTGTGAAACTTAGCGCAATTATTGTATTTTATTACTCATATTGGAATGTACTTACTTTAGTGAAAACCATGTCAAAGTAAACAGTGGATCCAGAGATAAAAGAAAAAGAAGATATCTGTTTAACACAGTGAATATTAAACTGTGTGCCATGGCACACTAGTGTGCCGCGGTAGATTTGCACGTGTGCCGTGGGATTTTTGAAAAATACTTAAAATTGCTAGTTTTGAAACCTTGAACATATCGAAAAATTAAATAGTAAATGAATGTCGCCAGAAGTTTAAAAAGTAACATATATAAAAATAAAATCTTTGTCAGTCTGTCATTCATTGGCTTCTTTCGTAAGGCGCGACTTGTGCGAGATTGCGGGAGAACTCGATCGCTCTAATTATATTATAATAATAGAGACCGTTCCATTCCAACTTTGATGCTTAGAAATAACGTTTATTCATTGTTTAGCGATGGAAAAATACTAAATCAAGTCCGGAACTCTGAAAGACAAACTGTTAAATGAAAAGCAAGGAAGCAAACGAAAGTACAAAGAAGATGACAATCACTTCAATCTGATTTGCTCTCGAAAGCAGACACATCCTTCACATTAAATTTAAAATGAAATAAATATGTAAAAATAAATAAGTTCTTCACCACAAAAATTGTTAAATCTTTTCAGGTGTTGCATGAAAATATTTTGATCTTTTTGGTGCACCGCAGGAAAAAAAAGTTTGAGAAACACTGGTTTAATAAAATAGGTAATTGGCTCAGATCAGACTGAAAAGTTTACTAAACAGGTGCAAAATTTGAAACGATAACAAAAAAAATTATTCAGGATGGCAAAATACAATGCATACTGTACAGAATACAAAAGCTGAACAAACATGAAAGCTGCACAAACATGGATTCTTCGCAGCAATGCCTCTGTGACCAAATCAGAGTAACATGTGGCTGCATAGCATAGTCACTATAAAACTCTATAACAAAGGGATTTGGGCTGAGAATCACTACTTCAGTAAAAATACAGAGCTATTTGTGATTATCCTCATAGAAAGCGTCACTCTCACTGAATTCCAGGGTAGCTCTGGTAACACAGGTGAATAGCAGGAGGGATCTCAGCCCCAAAGAAAAAGCACCACCCCACTCAAATAGACTACTCTGGTAGCAATAGGGAGGGTGCTCTTACAGTAGCTAGGCTTTAAGAAGAAGCTTGCAGACAGGTTCATGTTAATGTGGGTGTTCTGTCTCAACTACAAAGCGATAAAGTTCATCTCCAGGTTGAAGTAGGCCTTACTCAAGCTGGTTTGATATTCATTCCTTGCATCGATACAGGCAGTTTAACTCAATGAATAAACTCACAGTTAGGACGACAGACGATGAATCCTTTCGAATGTTCCGTTTAATGATGGATATTCATAGGTAGAAAAACGTTGCAGTTGTAAGCCACATGTAAGATGTTAGCATGGAAGAAATACAGGAGTAATGACCAGAATCAGGAAGTGGAGGAGATATATAAAGAACTACAGTGAGAGAGAGAGTTCAGCTAGAAAGAAGGGGACAGATCTTAAAGACACAGAGCAAGAATAATCACATAGTGTAACACAACACTCCCCGTCTGAAATCTTTAGATTTCATAACCTTAAACTAATATATATATTTTCAAAAAGTCCAATACTGACGAATGTCCTGGAACCTGTAATGAAAAACATGCAACAAGCAAATAATAAACGTAAGTTCAACAGGATGAAGAACATAAAGTCACAGTATGATGTCTTCAAATAATTCCAAAGTTCTGAGTAGAACCTGTAGATGGCAGCAATGTACTCCCCGCCGTGCCAACAGCATGGCTAGTCCTTGCACAAGTCACTCACCTGGCAAAAGGAGTACTAACTCTGTAATTGGTCGACTAAAGGTTTGTGTCGATCCTCCCTTGGTTACCTTGACTTCAACCTTCCGGACTTTGTTATCGTCGCTGGGCATTACTTTAGTAATAAGACCCATAGGCCACTCATTCCGACAAACTTCCTTGTCTTTAAGAAGGATGAGGTCTCCAACCTTAAGATTCGGCTTAGATACTTGCCATTTGTTACGACCTTGAAGGTGGTGAAGATACTTTTTCTTCCAGCGATGCCAGAACACATTGGCTAGATGCTGCACCTGCTTCCATTGATGCTCATAACGGTGTGACCGCAGCTTCTGTTTTGTACTTACAGAAGTGTGTAGTGAGATGTTCACAGTTCTTATTTCCTTATCATCTTCAGGGTTTACTAGCCCATAGGTGGTGTCAATAGGGAGTAAGTAAGAGTCCTCACACAGAAACCTTGGAGGTGACAGCCATAAGCTGTCCTGAAGAGCGGCAGGTGACACGGCTCTGGTCCCACAGCCAGCTGGGTTGAGTTCAGTGGGAACGTGATGCCATTGACTTGGTAGAGAGAATCTCTTGATACGTTCAACCCTGTTGCTGACGTACACATAAAATTGTTTTGTTTGGTTGTTTATGTAACCAAGTACTACCTTACTGTCTGTATAGAAGGTGAAAGAATCAATTCTAGTGTCCATTTCACTTCGTATGACCTCGGCAATTTCTACTGCTAGCACGGCTGCACAAAGTTCAAGTCTTGGTATGGTATGTGCAGGCTTGGGTGTGAGTTTTGCCTTGCCTAGGACAAAACTACAGTGTGATTCTCCATTCAGTTCAGAGGTCTTCAAATAGGCTACTGCAGCAATAGCTTCAACTGATGCACCAGAGAAAATATGAATCTCTCTCCGGTTAGCAGTTGAAGTGGATCCTGGAACATAGCAACGGGGAATCTGAAGTTTTTCTAGTGACTTCAAAGAATATCTCCACCTTTCCCACTTGTGTTGATTCTCACTAGGCAAGGGAGTATCCCAGTCTATGTTCTCAGTAGACAACTGTCTTAGTAAAATCTTACCTTGAATGGTAACTGGAGCAAGGAAACCCAGTGGGTCATAGATGCTATTCACCACGGACAGGACTCCTCTCTTAGTGAAGGGTTTGTCACAAGTTGACACTTGGAAGGTGAATTTGTCTTGCTTGATGTTCCACAACAAACCCAGACTTCGCTGAACAGGAGGCACATCTGTACCTAAGTCATGGTTTTTTAGACTAGTGGCATAGTCCTCAGAGTGAAAGGCATTTATAAGTTCCTGACTGTTGGATAAAATCTTGTGCAGTCTAAGGTTTGCTACAGACAGCATCTCCTTTGTTCTGGTGAGAAGATCAATTGCTTCTTTAGCAGTTGGAAAGGACTTAAGTGCGTCGTCAACGTAGAAGTTTCTTTCAACAAATTGACGGGCATCAGATCCATATTCAACTTCTCCAGTCTGAGCTGTTTTCCTTAGCCCATAAGTTGCCACTGCTGGGGAAGGACTGTTACCGAAGACATGTACCTTCATGCGATAATCTATAACTTCCTTGTTGAGGTCATTGTCCTTGTGCCATAGAAACCTGAGGTAGTTTCTGTTGTCTTCTCTGACGATGAAGCAGTGAAACATCTGTTGAATGTCGGCCATTACTGCTACAGGCTCTTGTCTGAAACGAATCAAGACTCCTATTAGACTGTTGTTCAAGTTGGGTCCAGTAAGGAGCATGTTGTTAAGAGAAACACCTTCATGCTGAGCACTGGAATCAAAGACAACTCTGATTTGGTCTGGTTTGCGTGGGTGATACACGCCAAAGAATGGAAGGTACCAGCATTCTTCTCCCTCCATTAGTGGGGGAGCAGGCTCTGCATGATCTCTGTCAAATACATTTTGCATAAAGTCAACAAAGTGCTTTTGCATCTCTGGTTTCCTGCTTAAGTTTCGCTTTAAGGAGGAGAATCTACTGATGGCCTGCTGTAAGTTGTTGGGCAATCTCTCTCTTGGGAGACGAAAGGGTAGGGGTGCTACCCAGTTATTGGAGTCATCTTGAAAGAACTCATTGTCCATTACCTTGATGAATTCTTTGTCTTCCATTGAAGGAGCCAGTATGTCATCTTCACTGGTTGCATTAAACACTGTAGAGCCGAAGTCGCCATCATGGCAGGAGAAAGGGCTTGTGTCACCTGAGATACCATGTTGCCATTCGTGGCTGGCTATCTTCTCTTTCACCCAGTAGTGATGTGGGCATGGCTCAAAGTAAGTGTTTCAGCCATTTGGCAGAACATTTGTCTTGAATGACGAAATGTTGGTAGGTCTTTTCATTTTGCCTATGCAGACATTGCCTATGATGACCCACCCTAGATCCGTGCGCTGGGCAAATGGGGTATCTGGGGGTCCACTGACTTGTCTGTGTACCTTGTGAACTCTTAGAATGTCTCTTCCTAACAGAAGAAGGATCTGAGCATCTTTGTCAAGCGGCGGTATCTCATTTGATATTACCTTGAGGTGAGGGTGTTGGAAAGCAGCAGCTGGAGTAGGGATTTCTTCCCTGTTAGCAGGTATCTGATTGCACTCAACAAGTGTAGGTAAGGGTAATTGCAAGTTACCTTTGAGAGAAGATACCATGAGTCCATGAGCCCTTCTTCCAGAAACCTCTATAGTTCCACTACAGGTACCCAAGGTGTAAGGATGAGCTTCGCCTTTTATTTCAAATAGATTGAACAATTCCGATTTTGCAAGTGATCAATTGCTCTGATCGTCTAAGATAGCATATGCCTTTAGAGACTTTTCTGGTTGATCCTTGTGGTATATGTTCACCAAGCATATCTTAGCACAGGACTTACCACAGCGGTCTTCTCCACTAGGGATGAGCTTCGTGTTCGAGTCGAACATACGTTCGACTCGAACATCGGCTGTTCGATCGTTCGACGAAGATCGAACGATTTGGGCCGTTCGCGCCAAATTCGAGTGACGCGAACGGCCCACAATGCACTACGCCATCGCAGTGTCATCCAGGCGCTGTGATTGGCCAAGCATGCACTGTGACCCCGCATGCTTGGCCAATCACAGCGCCGGCAGCGAGGAGAGCAATGATTGGCCACAGGCAGGATGCCTGTGGCCAATTATTGCTGAGGGTGTTTAGTACACGCCCCACACTATAAAAGGCCGCCAGCACGGCGGCCTAGTGTAGTGTGTTCCGGAGCAGGGATAGAGCAGCATAGGCAGGGACAGTGACTGTTATTTCTTTCTTGCTTAACCTGGATTCCTTTAGTTTAGGGAAAGAGAAGGATAGGTAGGGAGAGTGTCAGTGTGTTTTGTGCTTGTGCTATAGTGTGCTTAAAAAAAACATTTATTCTAGGGACAGAAAACTGTAGGTAGGGACAGTGTCAGTTTCTTTCACTCTGCAAGTCCTTGTTTCCAGGGACCTGGAAGGACAGTGAGTGAATTGTCCTTGTGCTATATTGTGCTTAAAAAAACATTTATTCTAGGGACAGAAAACTGTAGGTAGGGAGAGTGTCAGTTTCTTTCACTCTGCAAGTCCTTGTTTCCAGGGACCTGTAAGGACAGTGAGTGAATTGTCCTTGTGCTATATTGTGCTTAAAAAAAACATTTATTCTAGGGACAGAAAACTGTAGGTAGGGAGAGTGTCAGTTTATTTCACTCTGCAAGTCCTTGTTTCCAGGGACCTGGAAGGACAGTGAGTGAATTCTCCTTGTGCTATATTGTGCTTAAAAAAAACATTTATTCTAGGGACAGAAAACTGTAGGTAGGGACAGTGTCAGTTTCTTTCACTCTGCAAGTCCTTGTTTCCAGGGACCTGTAAGGACAGTGAGTGAATTGTCCTTGTGCTATATTGTGATTAAAAAAAACATTTTTTCTAGGGACAGAAAACTGTAGGTAGGGAGAGTGTTTTTTTTCTTTCACTCTGCAAGTCCTTGTTTCCAGGGACCTGTAAGGACAGTGAGTGAATTGTCCTTGTGCTATATTGTGCTTAAAAAAAACATTTATTCTAGGGACAGAAAACTGTAGGTAGGGAGAGTGTCAGTTTATTTCACTCTGCAAGTCCTTGTTTCCAGGGACCTGGAAGGACAGTGAGTGAATTGTCCTTGTGCTATATTGTGATTAAAAAAAACATTTATTCTAGGGACAGAAAACTGTAGGTAGGGAGAGTGTCAGTTTATTTCACTCTGCAAGTCCTTGTTTCCAGGGACCTGTAAGGACAGTGAGTGAATTGTCCTTGTGCTATATTGTGATTAAAAAAAACATTTTTTCTAGGGACAGAAAACTGTAGGTAGGGAGAGTGTTTTTTTTCTTTCACTCTGCAAGTCCTTGTTTCCAGGGACCTGTAAGGACAGTGAGTGAATTGTCCTTGTGCTATATTGTGCTTAAAAAAAACATTTATTCTAGGGACAGAAAACTGTAGGTAGGGAGAGTGTCAGTTTATTTCACTCTGCAAGTCCTTGTTTCCAGGGACCTGGAAGGACAGTGAGTGAATTGTCCTTGTGTTATATTGTGATTAAAAAAAACATTTTTTCTAGGGACAGAAAACTGTAGGTAGGGAGAGTGTTTTTTTTCTTTCACTCTGCAAGTCCTTGTTTCCAGGGACCTGTAAGGACAGTGAGTGAATTGTCCTTGTGCTATATTGTGCTTAAAAAAAACATTTATTCTAGGGACAGAAAACTGTAGGTAGGGAGAGTGTCAGTTTATTTCACTCTGCAAGTCCTTGTTTCCAGGGACCTGTAAGGACAGTGAGTGAATTGTCCTTGTGCTATATTGTGATTAAAAAAAACATTTTTTCTAGGGACAGAAAACTGTAGGTAGGGAGAGTGTTTTTTTTCTTTCACTCTGCAAGTCCTTGTTTCCAGGGACCTGGAAGGACAGTGAGTGAATTCTCCTTGTGCTATATTGTGCTTAAAAAAAACATTTATTCTAGGGACAGAAAACTGTAGGTAGGGAGAGTGTCAGTTTATTTCACTCTGCAAGTCCTTGTTTCCAGGGACCTGGAAGGACAGTGAGTGAATTCTCCTTGTGCTATATTGTGCTTAAAAAAAACATTTATTCTAGGGACAGAAAACTGTAGGTAGGGAGAGTGTCAGTTTATTTCACTCTGCAAGTCCTTGTTTCCAGGGACCTGTAAGGACAGTGAGTGAATTGTCCTTGTGCTATATTGTGATTAAAAAAAACATTTATTCTAGGGACAGAAAACTGTAGGTAGGGAGAGTGTCAGTTTATTTCACTCTGCAAGTCCTTGTTTCCAGGGACCTGTAAGGACAGTGAGTGAATTGTCCTTGTGCTATATTGTGATTAAAAAAAACATTTATTCTAGGGACAGAAAACTGTAGGTAGGGAGAGTGTCAGTTTATTTCACTCTGCAAGTCCTTGTTTCCAGGGACCTGTAAGGACAGTGAGTGAATTGTCCTTGTGCTATATTGTGATTAAAAAAAACATTTTTTCTAGGGACAGAAAACTGTAGGTAGGGAGAGTGTTTTTTTTCTTTCACTCTGCAAGTCCTTGTTTCCAGGGACCTGTAAGGACAGTGAGTGAATTGTCCTTGTGCTATATTGTGCTTAAAAAAAACATTTATTCTAGGGACAGAAAACTGTAGGTAGGGAGAGTGTCAGTTTATTTCACTCTGCAAGTCCTTGTTTCCAGGGACCTGTAAGGACAGTGAGTGAATTGTCCTTGTGCTATATTGTGATTAAAAAAAACATTTTTTCTAGGGACAGAAAACTGTAGGTAGGGAGAGTGTTTTTTTTCTTTCACTCTGCAAGTCCTTGTTTCCAGGGACCTGGAAGGACAGTGAGTGAATTCTCCTTGTGCTATATTGTGCTTAAAAAAAACATTTATTCTAGGGACAGAAAACTGTAGGTAGGGAGAGTGTCAGTTTATTTCACTCTGCAAGTCCTTGTTTCCAGGGACCTGGAAGGACAGTGAGTGAATTGTCCTTGTGCTATATTGTGATTAAAAAAAACATTTTTTCTAGGGACAGAAAACTGTAGGTAGGGAGAGTGTTTTTTTTCTTTCACTCTGCAAGTCCTTGTTTCCAGGGACCTGGAAGGACAGTGAGTGAATTGTCCTTGTGCTATATTGTGCTTAAAAAAAACATTTATTCTAGGGACAGAAAACTGTAGGTAGGGAGAGTGTCAGTTTATTTCACTCTGCAAGTCCTTGTTTCCAGGGACCTGGAAGGACAGTGAGTGAATTCTCCTTGTGCTATATTGTGCTTAAAAAAAACATTTATTCTAGGGACAGAAAACTGTAGGTAGGGAGAGTGTCAGTTTATTTCACTCTGCAAGTCCTTGTTTCCAGGGACCTGTAAGGACAGTGAGTGAATTGTCCTTGTGCTATATTGTGATTAAAAAAAACATTTTTTCTAGGGACAGAAAACTGTAGGTAGGGAGAGTGTCAGTTTCTTTCACTGTGAAAGTCCTTGTTTCAAGGGACAGAGAAGGACACCTGAAGGTAGCCCTTATTGCTTTTTTCCCATCTCCCTGCAGGCCATCTATTAGAATGTCTGGAAGGCAAACAAGGAGAGGCAGACAGTCAGGAGGCAATAAAAGAGGGCAAGCAGGCTCTGTGTCTGGGGGCAACAGTGCTGGTCGTGGACGCGGTGCATTGTCATCAGCACATGGCCATGGGACACGCTTGTCCTTCTTTTCGGCAGCTGGACATGTTGAGCCACATCATGCCGAAGACTTGGTAGAGTGGATGACCAAGCCCTCCTCCTCCTCCTCATCCTCTCTCACCCAGGCTCAGGGTACTGGAAAAGCAGCTGCCAAAGCGTCGTCTTCCCTGGTATCAATGTCAGACAAATCATCAGTCACTCCTTCCCTAGACCCACCATGTCCTCCTCCTGAGGAGTCCCCCGAACTGTTTCAGCACAGTGTTGGGTACATGCTCCAGGAGGATGCCCAGCGTTTCGAAGGGTCTGATGATGAAACCCAGCTAGAGGAAGGCAGTAGCGTGAGAGCAGACAGAGGGGATGCTCAAGAAGGACACCAATCTGGCAGTCATGTTCCAGCAGCTGCAGCATACTGCCAGATTGGCTCCAGTGATGAGGAGGGAGGGGATGATGAGGTCACTGACTCCACGTGGGTGCCTAATAGGAGAGAGGAGGAGGAGGAGGATGAGGAGGAGGCACATCTCCAACGAGGCAGGATGCCCTTTGGTGGCCAGCGTAAGGGCAGTACACCGACGGAATCACACCGCAGAGCTCCGCCTGTGCAGGGCGCTGCCTCTGCCCGTCATTCAAAAAGTTCCTTGGTGTGGGCCTTTTTTGAGGCTAGTGCATCAGATCGCACAGCTGCTGTTTGCAACATATGTCTCAAGCGTATATCGCGTGGCCAAAACATCAGCCGCTTGGGTACCACATGCCTGACCAGACATATGTTGACCTGCCATGCAGCTCGTTGGCAAGCCTACCTCAAAGACCCACACCAAAGAACAAAGCGGACCTCTCCTTGCACCGCATCAGCTGGGATCTCCAACCCCACTATAACTTCAGTCCTCTCTGAAACATGCACTGAGAGGAATGAAGGTGTAGGATTAGGTGTGTCACAGCCAAGTACTTGCGCCCACTCTGCTAGCAGTACACCGACGTCCGATTCTAGCAGGCAAATTTCCCTGCCCCAGCTGCTGGACCGTCGAAAGAAGTTCACTCCCAGCCATCCACATGCCCAGCGGTTGAATGCTAGCTTGGCTAAATTGCTAGCGCTTCAACTGCTGCCTTTTCAGTTGGTAGACTCGGCCCCCTTCCGTGAGTTTGTGCAATGTGCAGTTCCTCAGTGGCAGGTTCCCAAACGCCACTTTTTCTCACGGAAGGCTATTCCGGCTCTCTACCGGCATGTGGAAGGCAATGTCTTGGCCTCGCTGGACAGGGCGGTCAGCGGTAAGGTGCATATTACCGCTGACTCATGGTCCAGCAGGCATGGACAGGGACGTTACCTTTCTTTCACGGCCCATTGGGTCACTCTTTTGGCAGCTGGGAAGGATTCAGGACAAGGTGCAGTAGTGTTGGAGGTTGTCCCACCGCCACGCCTCCAAAATGCTACTACTGGTTGTGACACACCTCTCTCCTCCACCCCCTCCTCTTCTTCTTCCTCCATGGCCTCTTCCTGTGGTTTGTCCTATGAACCAGCGGTGCTCCGTAGCCGTTCACGGGGCTACGCAAGTACGCAGGCAAAAAGATGCCATGCCGTGCTTGCGCTGGTGTGTTTGGGGGACAGAAGCCACACTGGGGCAGAGGTCCTGTCTGCTCTGCAGGGCTAGGCCAAGAGGTGGTTGACGCCACGCCAGCTTAAGCCAGGAATGGTGGTTTGCGACAATGGCACCAACCTCCTCTCCGCCCTCCGACAGGGACAACTGACCCATGTGCCCTGTGTGGCTCTCGTCCTTAACCTGGTGGTGCAGCGCTTCTTGGGCAGGTACCCGGGCTTACAGGATGTCCTGAGGCAGGCCAGGAAAGTCTGTGTGCATTTCCGCAGATCTTATAATGCCAGTGCTCGCCTGGCTGAGCTGCAAAAGGAGTTGAACCTGCCCAAGAACCGCCTTATATGTGACATGCCCACCAGGTGGAACTCAACGTTGGCCATGCTGCAGCGGCTGCACACGCAGCAGAGGGCCATCAATGAGTACCTGTGCGACTACGGCACCAGGACAGGGTCAGGGGAGCTTGTTTTTTTTTCTCCACGCCAGTGGGGCATGATCAGGGATGCATGCACTGTCCTGGCACCATTTGAGGAGGCCACGAGGATGGTGAGCAGTGACAGTGCATGCATCAGTGACACTGTACCTCTTGTCCACCTGTTGGAGCACACGCTGCGTGGAATAATGGACAGGGCACTTGAGGCAGAACAGAGGCAGGAAGAGGAGGACTTCCTTGCCTCTCAAGGCCCCCTTTACCCAGACAGTGTTCCTTCTGTCCCACCCATCGCACAGGAAGAGGAGGAGGAGGAGGAGGAGGAGGAGGAGGAGGAGGAGGATTGTGTCAGCATGGAGGTGGAGGCTGGCACTCAGCATCATCAGCAGCAGTCTTTTAGGGATGATTTACAGTCCCAAGAAACCAGTGGACTTGTACGTGGCTGGGAGGAGGTGGCTGCGGATCATGTCGTCCTTAGTGACCCAGAGGACTCCGGAGCGAATGCCTCAGCAAAACTACGCTGCATGGCCTCCCTGATCCTGCAAAGTCTGCGGAAGGATCCTCGTATTCTTCGGATCAAGGAGAGGGACCATTACTGGCTGGCCACTCTCCTTGATCCACGGTACAAGGGTAAGGTTGCGGACCTTATGTTACCGTCGCAGAGGGAGCAGAGGATGAGACAACTCCGGGAGGCCTTGCAGAAAGGTCTGTGCAACGCGTTCCCAGAGACTGGGAGGTTGCAAACTCCTGGTCCTGGACAACGAGTTGCTGAGGCTTCGGCCAGTCAAAGAAGGAGCGGTGGGGAAGGTGGCCGTCTGACCGATGCGTTCAGACAATTCTTTAGTCCGCAGCCCCAAAGTATGATCGGTTCCAGCAACCATCGCCAGCGTCTGATAAACATGGTGCAGGAATATCTAGGGGCAAGGTCAGACTTGGACACCTTCCCCACCGAAAATCCTCTGGCTTACTGGGTCTTGAGGATGGATCACTGGCCAGAGCTTGCACAGTATGCAATTGAGCTACTGGCCTGTCCTGCATCCAGCGTTCTTTCGGAACGCACATTCAGTGCTGCTGGAGGATTTGTCACGGATCACAGGGTGCGCCTGTCCACCGACTCGGTTGATCGACTGACTTTCATCAAGATGAACCAGTCTTGGATCACCACCAGCTACCACACACCTGATGCTGATATAACAGACTAATTGATTTTAACATGTCACATCCCTTCAAGACTGATGCTGATGCTGAGTGCCTGTGCTGTTATGTTGACTGGCTATCCTCCTCCTCCGAGTCCTCAATGATACGATTGATGATGATAGCTTGTAAGATCATTTTTGTTTATGGGTGCTGCCACCAGTGCTTAACGCCCAATTTTTCAGCCCCTGTTTAACAGGGGCGTGTAATTACAATTTTTGAAGCAATACTTTGCAACAGGGCTCATTGCTGTGCTCCAAGTACAGTATCTGTGAGGAGTTGCAGTGTTGTGCCACCAGTGCCTAAGGCCCAATTTTTCAGCCCCTGTTTAACAGGGGCGTGTCATTACAATTTTTGAAGCAATACTTTGCAACAGGGCTCATTGGTGTGCTCCAAGTACAGTATCTGTGAGGAGTTGCAGTGTTGTGCCACCAGTGCCTAAGGCCCAATTTTTCAGCCCCTGTTTAACAGGGGCGTGTCATTACAATTTTTGAAGCAATACTTTGCAACAGGGCTCATTGCTGTGCTCCAAGTACAGTATCTGTGAGGAGTTGCAGTGTTGTGCCACCAGTGCCTAAGGCCCAATTTTTCAGCCCCTGTTTAACAGGGGCGTGTCATTACAATTTTTGAAGCAATACTTTGCAACAGGGCTCATTGGTGTGCTCCAAGTACAGTATCTGTGAGGAGTTGCAGTGTTGTGCCACCAGTGCCTAAGGCCCAATTTTTCAGCCCCTGTTTAACAGGGGCGTGTCATTACAATTTTTGAAGCAATACTTTGCAACAGGGCTCATTGCTGTGCTCCAAGTACAGTATCTGTGAGGAGTTGCAGTGTTGTGCCACCAGTGCCTAAGGCCCAATTTTTCAGCCCCTGTTTAACAGGGGCGTGTCATTACAATTTTTGAAGCAATACTTTGCAACAGGGCTCATTGGTGTGCTCCAAGTACAGTATCTGTGAGGAGTTGCAGTGTTGTGCCACCAGTGCCTAAGGCCCAATTTTTCAGCCCCTGTTTAACAGGGGCGTGTCATTACAATTTTTGAAGCAATACTTTGCAACAGGGCTCATTGCTGTGCTCCAAGTACAGTATCTGTGAGGGGTTGCAGTGTTGTGCCACCAGTGCCTAAGGCCCAATTTTTCAGCCCCTGTTCAACAGGGGCATGTAATTACAATTCTTGATCTAATAATTCACAGCAGGGCCCATTGCTGCACCCACCAAGAGTAACTGTCAGGGCTTACAGTGTTGTGGCACCAGCACCACCATCAAAGGCCCAATTTTTACTACCACTGTTCAACAATTATATGTAATTAAAATTCCTGATATAATAGTTGACAGCAGGGCGTTCCAGCACCAACCAAGAGTAACTGTGAGTGCTTACAGTGTTGTGCCAACACCAACAACTAAGGGGCCTATTTCTGCAGAGTATATACGGCAGGTCCCTACTTTCAAACATCCAACTTACAAACGACTCCTACTTGCAAACGCAAGAAGACAACAGGAAGTGAGAGGAAATCTACCACTAGGAAGGAAAATTCTCTCCTGTAAGAATAAATATGGGAGAAAGGTGTCTCCTCTGTACTGATGCTTTATCAGCAATCCTTGTTTCAAGAAAAACACCACATTTCAAAAACAGTTGTCATTGGGACGGAAAGTGAGGTGAAATGTTCTGAACAGGGGCACAGACAGCAAAACAAATGTTACAGGGGTGATAACCCTTACCTATGTTTTCCAAAAAGTTTAAAAATAGATTTTTGGTCTGGAGCTACACTTCAACAATGTACCTGTTCAAAATTACAAACAGACTCTACATAAGAACAAACCTACAGTCCCTGTCTTGTATGCACCGCCTGTATAGGGCTGTTCAGAGTATATAGGGCCTTTTTTATTTTATGTGCGGGGTTCCCCTTAATATCCATACAAGACCCAAAGGGGCTGGTAATGGGCTGGGGTAGGGGGGGGGGTCATGGGGTAGCTATGCCATTTTTCTTAAAGAATTTCATCCATATTACCGGGACCAGACATTACATTAAAGCCGCAAGCAGTTTTAAATGGCTTTTTTTTCCTTTAGAAGTGTCATTTTGTGCAGGGACAGTTCTAAACACGGGAAACACGTGGCACTTCACAGGCATACTTTAGACACCCCCCAGGTACGATATTTAAAGGAATATTTGACTTTTTTTTTTCACTTTATGCATCATTAAAATGACTGCTCCCGAAAAACGACCGTTTTTAAAACTTCTTTTTGCATTGATACATGTCCCCTGGTGCAGAACCCGGGTTCCCAAACCCTTTTTAGGACAATAACATGCATAATAGTTGTTATAATTAGCACTTTAGAATTCGAACGTTCGCATCCATTCTATTTAATAGGGTTCTAATGTTCGTTCGAACTTTCGGTCCGTTCGCGGGTTCTGGTGCGAACCGAACAGGGGGGTGTTCGGCTCATCACTATTCTCCACAAACTTCAGTGCAGGATGAAGAAATGATGGTAGAATTAGGCACTTGGTCTGTATTCTCCCCGCCATGCATTAACCTGGGAGGAGTGTTGGCAGGTTGTGCAGAGCTGGGCTCAAGAGGATGGAGGGCTTGCACATGTTCTTCAGAGCCACACTCTATGCACTTGATGGACACATTACAGTCCCTTGCAAAACGTTCTGTAGAAGCACAGCACCTGAAACATACCCTAAATGTCTTTAAAAGCTCCTTGCGCTCTTCCAGAGGCTTTTTCCTAAAGCCGATACATTTATTGAGGGGGTGTGGCTTCTTGTGTATGGGACACTCTCTGTTAGGGTTTTCAATCTTCCTACTCTGTTTGTTTGTGGCCAGAACTGTGGTAGGAGTGGGAAGGATGTCAGTCTTTTTCACGGACACTGGGCCTCTATGGTTTCTATAGTTGCCCTGAAGACTGGTACTCTTAGGAAAGGGTGAGAAGAGGCTGTACTCACCGTAGGAAAAACTTGGATCGTTCTTGGTCTCTGCAATTTTCCTGATGAATTCACAGAAGAAAGAGAATGGAGGGAAGGAAACCTTGTTCTCTCTTTTGTAAGATGACCCTAGTGCAGTCCATTTCTCTTGCAAACCATACGGGAGCTTGGAGACAATTGGGTTTACCCCTCTTGGAGTGTCAAGGTAACTGTGTCCAGGTAGTTTTGGGTCTGTCTTGGCTAGCTGAAGCTCAAGGAGAAGGTTACTCAGTCTCTGGAACTCCTTGTTGTCCTTACCGGATATCTTTGGGAAGGTTTCCAGATGCATGAACAAAGCATTTTCTATTAGACTTGTGCACAACGGAAAAATTCGTTCCGTTTCGGTTCGTTTCTTTCCGGTCCTGTTGATTCGTAATCATTCGTAATTTTGCTAGACGGGATTTTTCGTGTTCGGACTCATTCGTATTTTTGCAAGCGACATTTTTCGTTGAATTTTTTGTTGCTTTATAATTCGTACTTTCGGTAGAGTACGTTGTTTTTCGTTGATTCTGGACACAACTCCTACTTTCGTAACTTTTTTTGGGTTCGTACTTTCGGTAGAGTACGTTGTTTTTCGTTGATTCTGGACACAACTCCTACTTTCGTAACTTTTTTTGGGTTCGTTGATTCGTAATTTTCCGTGTCTCTCTCACAACGACGCTGCCTATTATGCCTAATGTGCTTCGAATGGATTTGTACTTTTCTAAATACATTGCGGTTATTTGTAACGATTCGAAATCTCGTATTTTACTTTCGTTTTTAACATGCGGCTATAGGCTCCGCCCCTGTACACCATTTTCAGAGGGTTCAGCACGGTGAGGGAGAAGCAGAGAGCAGAGCAGAGTGAGTGTTATTGTGCTTCGAATGGATTCGAAATCTCGTATTTTACTTTCGTTTTTTACATGCGGCTATAACCTCCGCCCCTGTACACCATTTTGAGAGGGAGTTCAGCACGGTGTGGGAGAAGCAGAGAGCAGAGCAGAGTGAGTGTTATTGTGCTTCGTATGGATTCGTACATTCGTAACTTTTTCATAACGAATTATGCCGAAGACATTCGGGCATTCGCTATTTGCGGTATAATTTATTTCGGATTCGGTCTTATTCGTAATTGCTTTGTTCGGAAATTCGAATGCTTCCGAATGTCCGAAAGTTGCTAAATTCGGACGAATTTCAATTCGTTACGAAACGAATTGCACAAGCCTATTTTCTATAGCTTCTGGACTGCCATAACTTTGCTCTAGTCGCTCCCATGCAGCTGTGAGGCCTGCAGTAGGATTGTCCATGAAAACCGATCTTAATGGCTTAATGCATGCAGCAGATAGAGGACCAAGCCATTTGATCAGCAGATTCAATTCTTGATCAGCTGTAATGCCAATATTGCTGATTGTAGTTCTAAAGGCACATTTCCAACTTCTGTAGTTCTCAGGTTGGTCATCAAAACTTGTAAGACCAGTCTTTGTGAGTTCTCTGCGAAGCATGTACCTCACAAACTCTTCTGTCTCAGTTGTCTCCGCCTTTATGTGAGATGCTGTTGGCTGTATGGTGCTGATTGCGTTATCTTTGACATTGTTGTTAAAGGACACAGGGAAATATGGTGCAGCAGATGCATCCAGGTGAGTTGCTTGCTTGAAGTCAGTTGTTCCAATGGTACGTTGATTCAAGGCTGTACCGATGACTGGAGATTGATGACTTGCTTGAAGCTTGCGCTGATGTTCTGTGACGTATGAAGGCAGGCAAGGTAGGCAGGTAGGAAATGCAGTGGAGTGATTTTGAGTGCAGGAAGTTGCTGGAACCTCTTTAACTTGAAGCTGTGAAGGAGTCTCTATGTAGTCGGGAGCATTGGAGACAATGGAGTGTGCACTGCAGTGGCTTAGGACATAGTCTTTAGCGCGTTTGAGGGGGTCTTCCATATCGGCTATGTTTAGGTTAATGCTGTCTTTCTCACTTGCACCTTCGTCTGCACTGATAGCTTGCTGTAGGACCCTTAGCTTTGCCATAGCTGCGTCATGTTTACACTGTTCATTTAAGGTTTCCATTGTTGCTCTTTGTCGTGCTGACTGCGCTTCCAACTCTGCTCTTTGACGTGCTGACTGCGCTTCCAACTCTGCTCTTTTTTCTGCATATGCCACCTGCACTTTGCTGGCTTCCACTTCAGCGCGGGCATTAATAAGTCGCTCACTGAGTGTTGAGTATCTTGAACTATGGGATCTTGACGAGTTTTTAGAACGTCTGGTGGAAACAGATCTGTGAGATGCAGTGTCCTGTAACAGCTTTATTTTTGCTTCTGCCTTTAATCTGGTTTAATCTGGTTTGCTGGATAAAACTGTCTCTTTCAATATTGAGAGCATTGACGCGCTTTAATTGCATCATCGCATTTTCTGACTTCATGTTTTGTAAGACATTAGTGAATTTGATGCTGGTAAGCTGATAAAGCTCATATGAGGCAGAAAGTTGTTTAATGGCGCCCTCTAGTGTCAGTAGTTCACGTTCAACAGACACTGTATTGGCTTCAGCAAGGATTTTCTCCCAGACTAATTCCAAGCTATTTGACAATTCAGTCCTTGAAGCTTCATAATTCTCCATTACATTAAGTGGGTTAAACTGAGCGTTTGGGTAACTCAGTTTCTTCAGGAACTTGTGAGGAGGTAGATGTGAGTTCACATGCAGAAGCTTGGTCACTCATGATAGCAGACTGACTGTGAAAGCAGGCAGGATCTGTGTTCTGAAATATGACACTGTGCAGATTGTCTAAGGCTATAAGGCTGCCATGTGCTGCTCTGTCCCTTCTGTCTTGCTATGAGGGCAGTAAATCTTGTCTGTTTCAGTACTGACATGCAGAAATCTTGTAATTAGGCTGTGAAACTCAGTTTTTTTACAGTTCTGTCTCAACTACAAAGCGATAAAGTTCATCTCCAGTTTGAAGTAGGCCTTACTCAAGCTGGTTTGATATTCATCCCTTGCATCGATACAGGCAGTTTAACTCAATGAATAAACTCACAGTTAGGACGACAGACGATGAATCCTTTCGAATGTTCCGTTTAATGATGGATATTCATAGGTAGAAAAACGTTGCAGTTGTAAGCCACATGTAAGATGTTAGCATGGAAGAAATACAGGAGTAATGACCAGAATCAGGAAGTGGAGGAGATATATAAAGAACTACGGTGAGAGAGAGAGTTCAGCTAGAAAGAAGGGGACAGATCTTAAAGACACAGAGCAAGAATAATCACATAGTGTAACACAACAGTGGGGTAATTGTTTTAGTTAGTTCTAGTCTGCCCAGGTGGGGAGAGGCTTCAATATGATCTGCCCATTTCCCATGCTTTTTGGGTTCTGCCCTCCACCCTGGTATATGTATATATGGAAGATCGGACTCAGGGAGAGTGGGACCGTGTGGGAAACTAGGTGTTCCAGATCCTGGAAAGATATAGACTGGAGCATCACGCAACTTTCCACCCTAAGGCACCTGCAAGGACTCTTCCACATATGGGACTCTTCCTTAGTTTAGTTATGGTTCTGTAAACATTGTTGTGACTGTAATATTTGCAATTCATAAGCTACAGTTAAGTGTTAAGACTGTCTTGAGCCTGGTCTGAAGTTATTTAAAGGGGAGCGTGGTTTTACATGACATATCAGAAGAACACAAGGTACAGGAAGAAAGCCACCACAAAGTGATAACTCGACAAAAGAGTTGGAGTAGGAAGGAGAGTAGTTGCCACGGGTAACCACGAACAGGTGGGAATGTATTGCAGCCCATCAATAAGCATGGTACCTGGCATAGGTGACAGGTCCCACCGATAGCAAGGTGGTCGGTGTTCTGACTCCCTCCCAAAGAATCTGGGGCCGAACCTGCGGTATTGAGACCCCATGTACATAGCCGCATGGTACGGGAGAGCAGAAGGTGTTAAGTAAGTGCACACATGAGGTCCACTCTAGGTGCACAGCGAAACCCCATTCTGTCACTGGAAGTGAGGTGACAGAGTTATGCTGGACTGGTAGAGGGGGCATGTGCTCAGCAGTGTCCCTCCTAAATACAAAATACATGAAGCTAGGTGTGTTGTAACATGGGACAGTACCTTTTACAGAGGAACTCTAGATGTTATACTACTGCACATGGTGTACGACTCATCTCTAAGCCAGGGTTCTGCCTTAACATTGACTTTTACATGAGAGGAGAGGAGAGGTACCCCCGAGAGTGTGGAGAGCAAAGGGACCCCCCGTCCATAAGCTGCATGCTCTTAGGCCCACACGCCAGTTCTGACTATCGAGAGCTTCTCACCTGGTGGTTAAACAAAGACAGAGAGAGAGAGAGAGAGAGATAGTGTCATCTCATTTGAGTTAGATAAGGCAGGCAGGCGAGTCAGTTAGCTGCAGTTACAGTGTGTAGAGGATATATATGCATCCTAGGTGTTGTGTGTATATATATATATATATATATATATATATATACTGTATTCAGTTTAGCTAGATCCGTTCCTGTTATTCTCTTCATAATATACTGACAGGCAGGCAGGTGATTGTGCTAGCTGCAGTATTTTCATTTAGTGTACTGTGTCCTTTGAACAGTGTGCACCTAAAGCTACCTGAATACAATTGATGGTGTTCTCATACAAATACAGGCAGGGAGCTGCAGTATTTTCATTTAGTGTACTGTGTCCTTTGCACAGTGTGCACCTAAAACTACCTGAATACAATTGCTGGTGTTCTCATACTAATACAGGCAGGGAGCTGCAGTATTGTCATTTAGTGTACTGTGTCCTTTGCACAGTGTGCACCTAAAGCTACCTGAATACAATTGCTGGTGTTCTCATACAAATACAGGCAGGGAGCTGCAGTATTTTCATTTAGTGTACTGTGTCCTTTGCACAGTGTGCACCTAAAGTTACCTGAAGACAATTGCTGGTGTTCTGATCATATTAATACCACAGGCAGGCAGCTGCAGTATTTACAGTTAGTGTACTGTGTCCTTTGCACAGTGTGCACCTAAAGCTACCTGAAGACAATTGCTGGTGTTCTGATCATATTAATACCACAGGCAGGCAGCTTCAGTATTTACAGTTAGTGTACTGTGTCCTTTGCGCAGTGTGCACCTAAAACTACCTGAAGACAATTGCTGGTGTTCTTCTGATCCTATTAATACCACAGGCAGGCAGCTGCAGTATTTACAGTTAGTGTACTGTGTCCTTTGCACAGTGTGCACCTAAAGCTACCTGAAGACAATTGCTGGTGTTCTGATCATATTAATACCACAGGCAGGCAGCTTCAGTATTTACAGTTAAGCCGTGTACACACGATCGGTTTTACCGATGAAAACAGTCCGATGCGTTTTTTTTATCGGACAAACCGATCGTGTATGAGCCCCATCGGTCTTTTTTACATCGGTGAGAAAAAATAGAACATGTTTTAAATTTATCCGATGGGAAAAAAAAATGATAGCAAATTCCGATCGTCTGTGTGGAACTCCATCGGACAAAAAACCCACGCATGCTCAGAATCAAGTCGACGCATGCTCAGAAGCATTGAACTTCATTTTTCTCTGCTTTTCTGAGTGTTTTACGTCACAGCGTTTTGGACAATCGGTTTTTTGACTGATGGTGTGTAGGCAAGACTGATGGGAGTCAGCTTCATTGGATTACCGATGGAAAAATTAATCGGTTTAAAATCCATAGGAAATCCAATCATGTGTACAGGGCTTTAGTGTACTGTGTCCTTTGCACAGTGTGCACCTAAAGCTACCTGAAGACAATTGCTGGTGTTCTTCTGATCCTATTAATACCACAGGCAGGTAGCTGCAGTATTTACAGTTAGTGCACTGTGTCCTTTGCACAGTGTGCACCTAAAGCTACCTGAAGACAATTTCTGGTGTTCTGATCATATTATTACCACAGGCAGGCAGCTTCAGTATTTACAGTTAGTGTACTGTGTCCTTTGCGCAGTGTGCACCTAAAGGTACCTGAAGACAATTGCTGGTGTTCTCATACTAATAATACTACAGGCAGTTGATTCTGCTAGCTGCAGTATAATCAGTATATATATACATCCCAGCTTTGTGCAGCTACATCTCACTGCAGGCAATTAGTATGTCTGGAAGGCCAACAAGGAGAGGCAGACAGTCACAAGCCAATAAAAGAGGGCAAGCAGGCTCTGTGTCTAGAGGCAACAGTGCTGGTCATGGACACGGTGCATCCTCATCAGCACGTGGTCGTGGGACACGCTTGTCCTTTTTTTCAGCAGCTGGCCGTGTTGAGCTGCAACATGCTGAAGACTTGGTAGAGTGGATGACCAAGCCGTCCTCATCCTCCTCATCCTCTCTCACCCAGGCTCAGGGTACTTTGTCTGGCAAAGCAGCTGCCAACGCTGCCTCTTTCCTTGGCTCAATGGCATCAGTCACTCCTTCCCTAGCCCTACCATGTCCTCCTGAGGAGTCCCCCGAACTGTTTGACCACAGTGTTGGATACATGCTCCAGGAGGATGCTCAGCGTTTTGAAGGCTCCGATGATGGTACCCAGCTAGAGGAAGGCAGTAACGTGAGCCCAAAGAGAGGGGGTTCCCAAGAAGGACAGCAATCTGGCAGTCATGTTCCTCCAGCTGCAGCATACTGCCAGGTTTGCTCCAGTGATGAGGAGGGAGGGGATTATGAGGTCACTGACTCCACGTGGGTGCCTGATAGGTGAGAAGAGGAGGAGGAGGCACATCTCCAATGAGGCAGGATGACCTCCAGGGGCCAGCTTAAGGGCAGCACACCGACTGCATCGCACTGCAGAGCTCCACATGTGCAGGGCGCTGCTGTCTCTGCGCGTTATTCCAAAAGTTCTTTGGTGTGGGCCTTATTTGAGACGAGTGCATCAGATTGCACAGCTGCTATTTGCAACATATGTCTCAAGCGTATCTCGCGTGGCCAAAACATCACCCGCTTGGGCACCACATGCTTGATCAGAACATATGTCGACCTGCATGCAGTTCATTGGCAAGTGTACCTAAAAGACCCACACCAAAGAACAAAGCGGACCTCTCCTTGCTCCTCATAAGTTGGGATCTCCAACCCCACTATACCTTTAGTCCTCTCTGAAACCTGCACTGAGAGGAATGAAGGTGTAGAATTAGGTGTGTCACAGCCAAGTACTTGCGGGAAATCTGCTATCGGTACACCAACGTCAGATTGTACCAGGCAAATTTCCTTGCCCCAGCTGCTGCACCGCCGAAAGAAGTTCGCTCCCAGCCATCCACATGTCCAGCGGTTGAATGCTAGCTTTGCTAAATTGCTAGCACTTCAACTGCTGCCTTTTCAGTTGGTAGACTCTGCCCCCTTCCGTGA
Source organism: Rana muscosa (assembly GCA_029206835.1). Taxonomy (NCBI): domain Eukaryota; kingdom Metazoa; phylum Chordata; class Amphibia; order Anura; family Ranidae; genus Rana; species Rana muscosa. The sequence continues at coordinate 210,423,738 of CM055121.1, read as the reverse complement.
GTTTGTGGAATGTGCAGTTCCTCAGTGGCAGGTTCCTAAACACCAGTTTTTCTCACGGAAGGCGATTCCGGCTCTCTACCAGCATGTGGAAGGCAATGTCTTGGCCTTGCTGGACAGGGAGGTCAGCGGTAAGGTGCATATTACCACTGACTCATGGTCCAGCAGGCATGGGCAGGGACGTTACCTATCTTTCACGGTGCATTGGGTGACTCTGCTGGCAGCTGGGAAGGATGCAGGACAAGGTGCAGTAGTGTTGGAGGTTGTTCCGCCACCACGCCTCCAAAATGCTACTACTGGTAATTCTGACACACCTCTCTCCTCCACCCCCTCATTTTCTTCTTCCTTCATGGCCTCTTCCTGTGCTTTGTCCTTGAAACCATCGATGCTCCATAGGCGTTCAAGGGGCTACGCAAGTACGCAGGCAAAAAGATGCCATGCGGTGCTTAAGCTGGTGTGCTTGGGGGACAGGAGCCACACTGGGGCAGAGATTCTGTCAGCTCTGCAGGGGAAGGCTCAGAGGTGGTTGATGCCACACCAGCTTAAGCCAGGAATAGTGGTTTGCGACAATAGCACCAACCTCCTCTCCGCCCACCAACAGGGACACCTGACCCATGTGCCCTGTTTGGCTCACATCCTTAACTTGGTGGTGCAGCGGTTCTTGGGCAGGTACCCGGGCTTACAGGATGTCCTGAGGCAGGCCAGGAAAGTCTGTGTGCATTTCCGCCAGTCATATAATGCCAGTGCTCAGCTGGCTGACCTGCAAAAGGAATTTAACCTGCCCAAGAACCACCTAATCTGTGACATGCCCACCAGGTGGAACTCAACGTTGGCCATGCTGCAGCAGCTGTACACGCAGCAGAGGGCCATCAATGAGTATCTGTTGCAATATGGCACCAGGACAGGGGAGCTTGGGTTATTTTGCCACGCCAGTGGGTCATGATCAGGGATGCATGCACTGTCCTGTCACCATTTGAGGAGGCCACGAGGATGGTGAGCAGTGACAGTGCATGAATCAGTGACACTGTCCCCCTTGTCCACCTGTTGGAGCACATGCTGCGTGGAATAATGGACAGGGCACTTGAGGCAGAACAGAGGGAGGAAGAGGAGGACTTCCTTACCTCTCAAGGCCCCCTTTATCCAGACAGTAATCCTGCTGGCTCGCCTATCACACAGGAAGAGGAGGAGGAGGAGGATTGTGTCAGCATGGAGGTGGAGCCTAGCACTCAGCATCAGCAGCAGTCTTCAAGAGATCAATTACAGTCCCAAGAAACCCATGGACTTGTACGTGACAGGGAGGAGGTGGCTGCGGATCATGTTGTCCTGAGTGACCCAGAGGACTCCGGACCGAATGCCTCAGATAACCTACGCTGCATTGCCTCCCTGATCCTGCAAAGCCTGCGGAAGGATCCTCGTATTCGTGCTATCAAGGAGAGGGATCATTACTGGCTGGCAACCCTCCTTGATCCACGTTACAAGGGTAAGGTTGCGGACCTTATCTTGCCATCGCAGAGGGAGCAGAGGATGAAAGATCTTCGGGAGGCCTTGCAGAAAGGTCTGTGCAATGCGTTTCCAGAGACTGGGAGGTTACAAATTCCTGGTCCTGGACAACGTGTTGCTGAGGCTTTCGGCCAGTCAAAGAAGGAGCGGTGGAGAAGGTGGCCGTCTGACCGATGCGTTCAGACAATTTTTTAGTCTGCAGCCCCAAGGTATGATCGGTTCCAGCAACCATCACCAGCGTTTGTTTTACATGGTGCAGGAATACCTAGGGGCAAGATCAGACTTGGAAACCTTTCCCACCGAAAATCCTCTGGGTTACTGGGTCTTGAGGATGGATCACTGGCCAGAGCTTGCACAGTATGCAATTGAGCTACTGGCCTGTCCTGCATCCAGCGTTCTTTCGGAACGCACATTCAGTGCTGCTGGAGGCTTTGTAACCGATCACAGGGTGAGCCTGTCCACCGACTCGGTCGATCGACTGACGTTCATAAAAATGCTACCAAGCACCTGATGCTGATGTAACCGAATATTTTTTTTTTAAATGTCAGATCCCTTCAAGACTGCCTATGCTGATGTTGAGTGACTAACCTGTTATGCTGAGTGACTATCCTCTTCCTCCTCAATGATCATGTTGATAGCTTGTAAGAACATTTTTGGTTCTGGGCGCTGCCACCAGTGGCTAAGGCCCAATTTTTCAGCCCCTGTTTAACAGGGGCGTGTAATTACAATTTTTGATGCAATACTTTGCAGCAGGGCTCATTCCTGCGCTCCAACTAGAGTATCTGTGAGAGGTTGCAGTGTTGTGGCACCAGTGCCTAAGGCCCAATTTTTCTGCCCCTGTTCAACAGGGACATGTAATTAAAATTCTTGATCTTCTGCCATTTATTGGGCTCGATGGTGCATATCTGGTGGGAATGTCCTAGAATCAGGCCGATCTGGAAGAAAATTTTTAATCTCATATTTAAGGTCACTTCGTGTTCAGTACCTAGGTCAGCTTCTGTTGCTCTCCTCAATGACAATATTCCCAACGTTTCTAAACCAACTAGAAAACTGATTCACTTTATATTTCTGGGGGCTAAAATTATTATTGCTAGATCTTGGAGGAAGCCCAGGGTATCCATTAAGGCTATACACAATAAGATCTCTTGGATTATGGCTCAAGAGAAGATGGTTAGCATATCAACTAATTTAATCCCTAAATTTGAGGCAATATGGGAACCTTGGGCAGTTTTCTGTGGCGTTTCTTTGAAGGTCAGGCATGACCCTGACCGCTCTAATTCCTAAAGGGCCTCATGTTCAGCATGTGATTTCTTCTTATTTCTTTCTTCTTCTATTCTATCTTTTCTTGGTTCTTTTATCTTTTGTTTTATTTATTTTTATTTTATTTTTGTTTCGATACTTAAACATGATTCAAAGATTTGATATCATTATTTACTGTGTTCTTATTGCGGTATCTCCGAGTCTTAAATTTGATGGGCGTTATTGTATATGAGAATAGTACTGTTCTTCATTAAGATTCCGAGTTCCTTTTTATTGGTTTCATATGAGGATGGCGGGCTGGGGGGGGGGTCTGACCTGGGCGCAGGATGATCCCGTTAGGGGCGTCCAGGTGGGGTGTGACTTCCCTGAATGCCTATTTTTCATTTTTTTTTTTTTTTATCTCTTGATCAGAACATTGTGACATAAACAATTGGAAATAACCCTTTGTCATGTTTAAACAACAATTTTTTAAGATTTTCTGTACATGTCTTGAATTGAAAAATAAACATTTATTGAAAGAAAATTATTGATCTAATATTTCACAGCAGGGCCCATTTCTGGGCCCACCAAGAGTAACTGTGAGGGCTTACAGTGTTGTGGCAACACCACCACCACCACCACCACCAAAGGCCTAAATTTTTCTGCCCCTGTTCAACAGGTGCATGTAACTACAATTCTTGATATAATATTTCACAGCAGGGCCCGTTCCAGCGCCCACCAAGAGTAACTGTGAGGACTTAGTGTTGTGGCACCAGCACCACCACCACCACCACCAAAGGCCCAATTTTCTACCACTGTTCAACAATGGCATGTAATTACAATTCTTGATTAGGGATGAGCTTCGAGTTCGAGTCGAACTCATGTTCGACTCGAACATTGCCTGTTCGCCCGTTCGCCGAACAGCGAACAAATTGGGGTGTTCGCGGCAAATTCGAAAAATCTATGGGAGAAATCTAAAGTGCTAATTATAAAGGCTTATATGCAAGTTATTGTCCTAAAAAGTGTTTGGGGACCGGGGTCCTGCCCCAGGGGACATGTATCAATGCAAAAAGAAGTTTTAAAAACGGCCGTTTTTTCGGGAGCAGTGATTTTAATAATGCTTAAAATGAAAAAATAAAAGTGAAATATTCCTTTAAATTTCGTACCTGGGGGGTGTGTATGATATGCATGGAAAGTGGCGCATGTTTCCCGTGCTTAGAACTGTCCCTGCAAAAAATGTCATTTTTGAAAGAAAAAAAGTCTTTTAAAACTGACTCGCGGCTATTAATGAATTGTCGGCTCCCGGCAATACATACAAAAGTCATTGATAAAAAAAAAAAAAAAAAAAGCGTGGGGGTTCCCCAGAATTCAATTACCAGGCCCTTCAGGTCTGGAATGGATATTAAGGGGAACCCCGCCGCAAATTAAAAAAAATTTGACGTGGGGTTCCCCCAAATATCCATTCCAGGCCCTTCAGATCTGGCATGGATTTTAAGGGGAACTCCACCCCAAATTTTAAAAAAATGGTGTGGAGTCCCCCTAAAAATCCATACCAGACCCCTTATCCGAGCACGCAACCTGGCCGGCTGCAGGGGAAAAAGGGGGGACGAGAGAGCGGCCCCCCCTCCCTCCTGAACCGTACCAAGCCACATGCCCTCAACATGGGGAGGATGTCCCCATGTTGATGGGGACAAGGGCCTCATCCCCACAACCCTTGCCCGGTGGTTGTGGGGGTCTGCGGGCGGGGGGCTTATCGGAATCTGGAAGACCCCTTTAACAAAGGGGACCCCCAGATCCCGGCCCCCCCTATGTGAATTGGTAAGGGGTACATTGTACCCCTACCATTTCACGAAGAAAGCGTAAAAAAATGTTTAAAAAAAACACACAAACACCTTGAAAAAGTCCTTTATTTAAAATAATAATAAAAAAAAAAACATTCCAGCGCTGAAATCCAGTGTCCCGCGGCGATCCCGATGTCCAGCGCTGTCCTTCATTGGTTGTGCCTGAGCGGACCTGATGGGGAACTCCCTCTCAGTATTTTAAATGTATAGACCCGCCCCTTCTAAAGTTCCCCATCAGGTCCGCTCAGCGGACCAGATGCGGAACATGACAAGGGGCGGGTCTATACATGTATTACCAAAGTGAGAGCAGTTCCCCATCAGGTCCGCCCCCTCGGTATGTCGGACCCGCCTACGTCATTGGCCTGAGCGGGGAACTTCCTTCACTGTGTAATTTAAATTTACATAGTGAAGGAAGTTCCCCGCTCAAGCCAATGACGTAGGCGGGTCCGACATACCGAGGGGGCGGACCTGATGGGGAACTGCTCTCACTTTGGCAATACATGTATAGACCCGCCCCTTCTCATGTTCCGCATCTGGTCCGCTGAGCGGACCTGATGGGGAACTTTAGAAGGGGCGGGTCTATACATTTAAAATACTGAGAGGGAGTTCCCCATCAGGTCCGCTCAGGCACAACCAATGAAGGACAGCGCTGGACATCGGGATCGCCGCGGGACACTGGATTTCACCGCTGGAATGTTTTTTTGTTTTTTTTAAATAAAGGACTTTTTCAAGGTGTTTGTGTGTTTTTTTAAACATTTTTTTACGCTTTCTTCGTGAAATGGTAGGGGTACAATGTACCCCTTACCAATTCACATAGGGGGGGGCCGGGATCTGGGGGTCCCCTTTGTTAAAGGGGTCTTCCAGATTCCGATAAGCCCCCCGCCCGCAGACCCCCACAACCACCGGGCAAGGGTTGTGGGGATGAGGCCCTTGTCCCCATCAACATGGGGACATCCTCCCCATGTTGAGGGCATGTGGCCTGGTACGGTTCAGGAGGGGGGGGGGGCGCTCTCTCGTCCCCCCCTTTTCCCCTGCGGCCGGCCAGGTTGCGTGCTCGGATAAGGGGTCTGGTATGGATTTTTAGGGGGACTCCACGCCATTTTTTTAAAATTTGGGGTGGAGTTCCCCTTAAAATCCATGCCAGATCAAGGGCCTGGAATGGATATTTGGGGGAACCCCACGTCAATTTTTTTTTCAATTTGCGGCGGGGTTCCCCTTAATATCCATTCCAGACCTGAAGGCCCTGGTAATTGAATTCTGGGGAACCCCCACGCTTTTTTTTTTTTTTTTTATCAATGACTTTTGTATGTATTGCCGGGAGCCGACAATTCATTAATAGCCGCGAGTCAGTTTTAAAAGACTTTTTTTCTTTCAAAAATGACATTTTTTGCAGGGACAGTTCTAAGCACGGGAAACATGCGCCACTTCACATGCATATCATACACACCCCCCAGGTACGAAATTTAAAGGAATATTTCACTTTTATTTTTTCATTTTAAGCATTATTAAAATCACTGCTCCCGAAAAAACGGCCGTTTTTTAAAACTTCTTTTTGCATTGATACATGTCCCCTGGGGCAGGACCCGGGTCCCCAAACACTTTTTAGGACAATAACTTGCATATCAGCCTTTCTAATTAACACTTTAGATTTCGAACGTTCGAGTCCATTGTATTTAATAGGGTTCTAAAGTTTACACGAACATTTTGTCTGTTCGCAGGTTCTGGTGCGAACCGAACAGGGGGGTGTTCGGCTCATCCCTGTTCTTGATATAATAGTTCACAGCAGGGCGTTCCAGCGCCCACCAAGAGTAACTGTGAGGGCTTACAGTGTTGTGGCAACACCAACACCTAAGGCCCAAATTTCTGCAGAGTATATACGGCAGGCCCCTACTTTCAAACATCCAACTTACAAATGACTCCTACTTGCAAACGGAAGGAGACAACAGGAAGTGAGAGGAAATCTACCCCATGGAAGGGAAATTCTCTCCTGTAAGAGTTAATATGGGAAAAATGTGTCTCCTCTCCACTGATGCTTTATCACCAATCCATGTTTCACTAAAAACCCCAAATTTTCGAAAAACATTTGTCATTGGGAGGAAAGTGAGGTGAAATCTTCTGAAGAGGTGCACAGACAGCAAAACAAATGTTACAGGGGTGATAACCCTTCCCTATGTTTTCCAAAAAGCTTAAAAATAGATACACTTTAAAAATGTACCAGTTCAAAATTACAAACAGATTCTACTTAACAACAAACCTACAGTCCCTGTCTTGTTTGCACCGCCTGTATATTGCTGTTCAGAGTATATAGGGCCTGGGGGCCCCACGCCTTTCCTTTCCTTTTTTTAATTTGGGTGCAGGGTTCACCTTAATATCCATACAAGACCCAAATGGGCTGGGGGGGGGGGGGGGGGGGGTACCCATGCCGATTTCCTCAATGATTTTCATCCATTTCCTGGGACCACACATTACATTAACCACTTAAGCCCCGGACCATTTCGGGCCATTAGGACCAGGCCTGTTTTTGGGATTCGGCACTGCGCTGCTTTAACTGTAAATTGTGCGGACATGCAATGTTGTACCCAAATGAAATTTGCGTCCTTTTCTTCCCACAAATAGAGCTTTCTTTTAATGGTATTTGATTGCCTCTGCGATTTTTATTTTTTGCGATATAAACGGAAAAAGACCGAAAATTTTGAAAAAAAATGATATTTTCTACTTTTTGTTATAAGAAAAATCGAATAAACTCAATTTTAGTCAGACATTTAGGCCAAAATGTATTCAGCCACATGTCTTTAGTAAAAAAAATGTCAATAAACGTATATTTATTGGTTTGCGCAAAAGTTATAGCGTTTACAAACTAGGGTACATTTTCTGAAATTTACACAGCTTTAAATTTATGACTGCCTATCTCATTTCTTGAGGTGCTAAAATGGCAGGGCAGTACAAAACCCCCCCAAATGACCCCATTTTGGAAAGTAGACACCCCAAGGAAATTGCTGAGAGGCATGTTGAGCCCATTGAATATTTTTTTTTTTTGTCCCAAGTGATTGAATAATGACAAAAAAAAAAAAAAAATACAAAAAGTTGTCACTAAATGATATATTGCTCACACATGCCATGGTTATATGTGGAATTGCACCCCAAAATACATTTTGCTGCTTCTCCTGAGTACGGGGATACCACATGTGTGGGACTTTTTAGGAGCCTGGCCACGTACGGGACCCCGGAAACCAAGCACCGCCTTCAGGATTTCTAAGGGCGCAAATTTTTGATTTCATTCCTCACTACCTATCACAGTTTCGAAGGCCATAAAATGCCAAAATAGCACAAAACCCCCCCAAATGACCCCATTTTAGAAAGTAGACACCCCAAGGAAATTGCTGAGAGGCCTGTTGAGCCCGTTGAATATTTTTTTTTTTTGTCCCAAGTGATTGAATAATGACAAAAAATAAAAATAAAAAATAAATTACAAAAAGTTGTCACTAAATGATATATTGCTCACACATGCCATGGTTATATGTGGAATTGCACCCCAAAATACATTTTGCTGCTTCTCCTGAGTACAGGGATACCACATGTGTGGGACTTTTTAGGAGCCTAGCCGCGTACGGGACCCCGAAAACCAAGCACCGCCTTCAGGATTTCTAGGCACAAATTTTTGATTTCACTCCTCACTACCTATCACAGTTTCTAAGGCCATAAAATGCAAAAATAGCACAAAACCCCCCCAAATGACCCCATTTTGGAAAGTAGACACCCCAAGCTATTTGCTGAGGAGGCATGGTGAGTATTTTACAGCTCTCATTTGTTTTTGAAAATGAAGAAAGAAATTTTTTTTTTTTTTTTTTTTTTTTTTCAATTTTCAAAACTTTGTGACAAAAAGCGAGATCTGCAAAATACTCACAATACCTCTCAGCAAATAGCTTGGGGTGTCTACTTTCCAAAATGGGGTCATTTGGGGGGGTTTTGTGCCATCTGGGCATTCCATGGCCTCCGAAACTGTGATAGGCAGTGAGAAGTAAAATCAAAAATTTACACCCTTAGAAAGCCTGAAGGCGGTGCTTTGTTTTTGGGGTCCCGTACGCGGCTAGGCTCCCAAAAAGTCTCACACATGTGGTATCCCTGTACTCAGGAGAAGCAACAGAATTTATTTTGGGGTGTAATTCCACATATGCCCATGGCATGTTTGAGCAATATATCATTTAGTGACAACTTTGTGCAAAAAAAAAATTAAAAAAAAAAATTGTCTTTTTTCCGCAACTTGTGTCAACATATAAAATATTCCATGGACTCGACATGCCTCTCAGTATATAGCTTGGGGTGTCTACTTTCCAAAATGGGGTCATTTGGGGGGGTTTTGAACTGTTCTGGCATTTTATACACAACATTAGGAAGCTTACATCCACTCTTCTAACCACTTGCAGACAAAGCCCTTTTTGACACTTTTTGTTTACATGAAAACATATTTTTTTTTTGCAAGAAAATTATGTTGAACCCCCAAACATTATATATATTTTTAAAGCAAAGGCCCTACAAATTAAAATGGTGGGTGTTGCATTTTTTTTTTCTACACAGTATTTGCGCAGCGATTTTTCAAACGCATTTTTTGGGGAAAAAATACACTTTTTTTAATTTTAATGCACTAAAACACACTATATTGCCCAAATGTTTGATGAAATAATAAAGATGATCTTAGGCCGAGTACATAGATACCAAACACGACATGCTTTAAAATTTCGCACAAACGCGCATTGGCGACAAACTACATACATTTTTAAAAGCCTTTAAAAGCCTTTACAGATTACCCCGTTAGATTTACAGAGGAGGTCTACTGCTAAAATGACTGCACTCGATCTGACCTTCGCGGTGATACCTCACATGCATGGTGTAATTGCTGTTTACATATGACGCCAGACCGACGCTTGCGTTCGCCATTGGGCAAGAGCAGGGCAGGACAGGGGTGCTTTTTTTTTTTTTTTTTTTTTTTTTTATTATTAATTTTGCTTTTTTATTTTATTTTTAAATTGTTCCTTACATATATTTTTTTTTTTATAATTTTTATTGTTATCTCAGGGAATGTAAATATCCCCTATGATAGCAATAGGTAGTGACAGGTACTCTTTTTTTGAAAAAACTGGGGTCTTCTAGACCCTAGATCTTTCCTCTGCCCTCAAAGCATCTGACCACACCAAGATCGGTGTGATAAAATGCTTTCCCAATTTCCCAATGGCGCTTTTTATATCCGGGGGGGGGGACATTCCCTCCCACTGCTTGTAAAAGCAGTCCAGAGGCTAATTAGCCGCTGTGATTGCTTTTGCATGAAAGCCGGCCGCTGGCTGAAAAGAATGATACCAAGATGATGCCTAAACCCGCAGGCATCAATCTGGTATAACCATTCAAAGTCCAGCAACATACCAGTACGTTGCTGGTCCTTGTTGGACATGTATTGTAATCTTTTTTTTTCATGCAGCCTGTTGGCTGAACGAAAAAAGAGATTGATTGGTGGGTATGCCCACCATTAGAATACCGCCCTTCATCCACCCACTTCTAATGATGGGCATACATGCACCATTTATATATGCCGAAGCATGGGGGCATCCTCCCGCAAAAAAGTTATGCCGCACACACATGGTCAAACGTTTCCACGGGCAAGCCTCCGTCGGAATTTCGACCGTATGTATGCGGCATTAGGAGCAAAATTGCTCCTCCGCCCTGCTGCCCCTGCTGCCCCCATGCTTCGGCATATATGCTTTTTTTTTTTTAACTGTGGTGGTGAAATCACCTCCTACAGCACTGGAGTCGCAGGGATCAGGCCTGTCTCTGCGAACGCTGCAGTTATGTGTGTTGTGTTTTGTAAGTGACAGTGATCGATCGATACTGCACTTGGGTGGCCTGGGCTGGACGGAGGGGCAAAACGCAGGTGCTAGCAGGTATCTGGGCTGATCCCGCTAACACTGCGTTTTTGGGAACCCTAAACCGCTGGTATAGATCTGATCAGATCAGATATTGATCTGTTCAGATACTATACCACTAAGGGGGGTGTATGCTTTACGCGTGGGTGTTAGCGTTACTGGCACTAACCTGACGCTGCCTGGGGTGTGACGCAGACCCTCTCTGACGCTAAAACCTAATTGATATCACCCACCGGGCGATCAGGGGGTTAAACCTTTATTGGGTTATATACGGCGGGTGCCCTGACACTATAAAAAGCAAACTAACTAACCAGCGTCACCCGTAACACTTATATGGTGATCACTGGTGAAAGGGTTAACTAGGGGCAATTAGGGGGTTAAAACCTTTATTAGATCATATTTGGGGGTACCTGACGCTATAAAAACCTGCGGCGAACCTAAAAAAAATGACTGGCTACCGATTGGCATCACCGACACGAAGACAGCGATCAGAAAAACGATCGCTTAGTGACAGTGGTGATAGGGGGTGAAAGGGTTACCTGGGGGGCGATCAAGGGGGTTAAACCTTTATTAGATAATATATTGGGGTACCCGACGCTATAAAAACCTGCGGCGAACCTAAAAAAAATTACTGGCTACCGATCGCCATCACTGATGCTAAGACAGCCATCAGAAAAATGATCGCATAGCGACAGCGGTGATAGGGGGTGAAAGGGTTACCTGGGGGGCGATCAAGGGGGTTTAACCTTTATTAGATAATATATTGGGGTACCTGACGCTATAAAAACCTGCGGCGAACCTAAAAAAAATTACTGGCTACCGATCGCCATCACTGATGCTAAGACAGCATCAGAAAAACGATCGATTAGCGACAGCGGTGATAGGGGGTGAAAGGGTTACCTGGGGGGCGATCAAGGGGGTTAAACCTTTATTAGATAATATATTGGGGTACCCGACGCTATAAAAACCTGCGGCGAACCTAAAAAAAATTACTGGCTACCGATCGCCATCACTGATGCTAAGACAGCCATCAGAAAAATGATCGCATAGCGACAGCGGTGATAGGGGGTGAAAGGGTTACCTGGGGGGCGATCAAGGGGGTTTAACCTTTATTAGATAATATATTGGGGTACCTGACGCTATAAAAACCTGCGGCGAACCTAAAAAAAATTACTGGCTACCGATCGCCATCACTGATGCTAAGACAGCATCAGAAAAACGATCGATTAGCGACAGCGGTGATAGGGGGTGAAAGGGTTACCTGGGGGGCGATCAAGGGGGTTGAACCTTTATTAGATAATATATTGGGGTACCCGACGCTATAAAAACCTGCGGCGAACCTAAAAAAAATTACTGGCTACCGATCGCCATCACTGATGCTAAGACAGCCATCAGAAAAATGATCGCATAGCGACAGCGGTGATAGGGGGTGAAAGGGTTATCTGGGGGGTGATCAGGGGGTTAAACCTTTATTAGGGGGGGTTAGGGGGCTACACTGGACCTAAAACTAAACTTTAGTGACACTTTCACAGTCACAAATGTCACTGATTGCAGTGATCACTAAATAAATGGTCACTGCAATCAGTGACACTGTGACTGGGGGCTGGGGGGTGATCTGGGGGGTGATCTGGGGGGGTCTGGGGGTCCTGGGGGGGGCGATTAGTGTTCCTATGTGTCCTGGTGTCAGTGTAGTGTTGTGCTCACTGACCTGATGTCTTCTCTTGTACGGCGCTCGGTATATGTGAGCGCCGCACAGGAGATGACATCACTTCCTCCTGCCTCCTCTGTCTGAAACAGACAGAGGAGGCATTTCCATTCGCCGGGAGCGATCGCGAGGGGGGGGCCGGAATCGAAAGGCCGCCCCCTCATCTGGGATCGCTCCCGGTGAAGTAACGACCGCTCACGGCACAGAAGGGGGGTCCGGATGGACCCCCCAACTGTACAAAGGCAGTCACGTAGATCTACGTGATTCTGCCTGTCCGTGCCATTCTGCCGACGTAAATCGGCGGTGGGCGGTCGTTAAGTGGTTAAAGCCACAAGCAGTTTAAAATGACTTTTTTTTCTTTAGAAATTTCATTTTGTGCAGGGACAGTTCTAAACATGAGAAACACGTGCCACTTCACAGGCATACTATAGACACCCCCCAGGTATGATATTTAAAGGAATATTTCACTTTTTTTTTTACTTTAAGCATCATTAAAATCACTGCTCCCGAAAAAACTGACATTTTTAAAACGTTTTTTTGCATTGATACATGTCCCCTGGGGCAGGACCCGGGTCCCCAAACCCTTTTTAGGACAATAACTTGCATATTAGCCTTAAAACTTAGCACATTTGATTCCGAACGTTTGAGTCCCATAGACTTTAACGGGGTTCGATAGTTCGCGCAAACTTTCGGTCCGTTCGCAGGTTCTGGTGTTCGGCTCATCCCTACTCATCAAGTGTGGCTTCTCCAACCTGCTGAGGGAGGGCAGCAGAGAAATCTATCTTCCCAGGGCTTTTCAGGAAGCTATGGAGTTGTGGGGCCTGCATCTTAACATGGTGAGTAAAGGGGCACTCTGTTGCATATGTAATTGTTAATTTTTCTGAGAAGGCCGGAGCACTAACTCCAGGTTGGAACCACCAGAACTCCCTGTTGTTTTTTGACTGTGATAAGTAGTATAATTAGCCAATACGAAGGCTCGGATGGTGATAGTGGGGCCAAGCTTGGTTTTTACAGGAAAAGTGTATAAAGTATAACATTTAGCAGCATCCATCCAGGGATCTTATGGTATTTTTTAAATCTTTGCTCATGTATTTGTTAAGCATATATTCAGTATGAATTACACCGGTTCATTGCCAGCTGGTTCAAATTGGCCTTTGCTTTTCCTCTTTAGAAGCAAATGTCTTTTACTCAAAAAAAAAAAAAAAGTTCTATATATATAAAAAAAGTTTTATATGGTGTCAGATAAAAGCATTTTCCTTAATGTAAAATTACTAGAGAAGTCTGCTGCTTAATAACTGTTTCCCTTTAGATGATTCTGCATATTACAGCCAATTTTGGTTGAAATTTACTGAACCAGTTTTCCGCTGCTTATGGCAGTACTGAAAAAAATCTATGAAATTGACTCCAGGAATTCCACAAACAGTGGAAACATGGTTCTGGACCAAGTACAGAACTGACAACTTTCTTATAGATTGGAGTTCTTTTTGACGAAGTTATGAGTCAATAAAAATTAGGGTTTTGCGTTAAAGAGCCTTGGCGAGACATGCTTGGTGTCTAATGTGCCCACACAAGACAGGGGTATAATAATCATTCATGCATAATGACTGTAGGAATCATCACAACTTTGTGGCTGAACAAAACTTTTTCCTGATCCGTGCTAAGATCAAGCGTTCCTTTTATGCACACTTTCCAAATTGTTGCACTTTGCCTATATATAGGGTACACTTCCTGCTTATACAATCATAATACTTTATACATACAGTACATTTTATGTATGCCCATTAGTGCTTACCATAGAGGAACATGCAGTCTGATTCACCTTAGACTAGTAAAAGACACAAAAAGAATGTATCTCTGTACTAAATGTAGCGTAAGTACCTTAATTTGACTTGGTATGAGCCCCTTGCAATCGGCTATACAGCAACAGCAAGGCAGGCCATAGATTGGACAAATTTATTTTCTGCAACCATGGGTTGCAAGAAAAAATTTACTTGATTCCCCCATCAACACAGACAGTGCTGACAGGGGAATTCCTCGGCAGGGGGGCAGGGACTAGTGATTATTGCTAGCGACTATAGAAGCCGCTAGCGATAATCGCAAGTAAAATCTGACAGGTTGGTTGTACCGAAGTTGATTGATCAATCAACTTGGTAAATTCAGCCTGCTAAGTTCGAATCTTGGCTGGTTCCTGCTGAACTGGCCAAGGTATTTTTACTGTCACTGTGCTGTTTTAGTGAGCTGGGTTGGACTTGGTGGAGAAGTACCCCACTGTAGATGTCATTGCAGTGAGAGATTCCTCTACTGTGCACTTCTTCAGGTCTGACCCTAAGTTGAGCAAATTCAGGACTTATGGTTTATAAGTGAAACCTTTGAACTGTTGTGCATATGTATGTCAGTGGACTCTCACAGGGATCTGTCTGAGGTAAATGTCTCATGTTAATCTTTATTTCTTTACCAAGTAAACATATTACATCTTGGTTGTACTATTTCTTGTGTGGGACTCTGTCTTTTGCAGCTGTGTGGCAGGAGGCTAACCACAACAAGGTAATAATATTTAATTACAGTTACTGTTGTGTGATATCATTGTGGCCCTCTATAGCCCTTAGGGGTCCACAATCACATTGTTGTTATTATTGTTCAGTTGTGCCAAGGGGGAATCGAGCCATATTACAGGGGTTGACAGGCAGAGTACAGGCCCAAAATAAAACCATCAGCTCATGCGGGGGTAGTGCTACACTTGGATATCTTTTTATATCCCTTTCCTGTTTTATACAGTTCAACTACCTTTTCCCGCAGATCCTTTGACAATTCTTTTGCTTTACTCATGACTCAGAATCCAGAAACGTCAGTGCAGCACTGGATGAAAGATGCAAGGGTCTGTCAGGAGTCCATAAATGCATTTACTTTTTATACATAAACACTAATTACAAGCAAACAGATCACAGGTGAGGATAGTTACATTTATTAGCCATTCAAACCCCTTTGCTTTGTGTCAACTTGTGTGCATGTTATCTGGCCAAAATCACCAGGGTATGTAAACTTTTGATCTGGGTCATTTGGGTAGTTTCTGTTATCATTATGATTTAAAAAGAGTAAACACAGTTGATTGATAATAAATGGCTTCAGCAAACACTATTCATGAGTGAAAGAAATGTTTTTGTGTTATCATTCATATTCTCTGAAAAATGGCCAAGAAATTAAAAATTCTGCCAGGGTATGTAAACTTATGAGCACAACTGTATGTGTGATATATGTAGGAAACTTGAAGCTCTCACTCAATGTTTGAGGATGGGTAATAATCTTCCATCTACATGATCAAAACTGGAATCTATCTCTTTGATTTGCACTCACTGTCATTAGATGTATTGGACATCTGAAATATCATCAGGCAGCAAATGCAAATTCTGCCTAGTATACTATATCACTAACTGAGCAAAAACATTTTGTATGGTCCTGAGTGCTTCAATTTTTAGTCAGTAATCCCGTATATTATGGTTATGACTCTGGTCTGTTCTCAGATTCCCATTGTTTGTCATCTGCCTAGACTTCGTACTCTGCAATGTCTCTTCCTAAATGCGGCCTTCCCTGTCCACTGCCTGTTAATGGAACACAACTTTACCTCACCGTTCAAAAAGTCACTTGTCTATTCTGTTAGTTGAAGACTGGTTAAGCAAACTGTAAGACTGCAGGTAACAAGCAGAAAAGCCCTAACATCTCTACAGGAGTCCCTAGTGAAGACCGTGCCCTTCTTTGAGCTTGGGAAGTCATTGGTGACTCCACGGTTCACTCTAAATGTTGACAACATAGACCGGTGACCAGCATGTCTTTGGAGTGTGGGAGGAAACCTACGCAGGCACGGGGAGAACATGCAAACTCCAGGCAGGTAGTCTCTTGGTCAAACAAACAACCCTAGTCTTGCTAGGCAGAAATGCTAACCACTTAGCCACTGTGCTGCCCCACTGTGCAAACATAACATGCAACGTAATATAAATTAATGCCGACTCACTGTTCTCGAGAATAAGATAAGTCTGAAGGTGAATAAGAAAAGGGAAATGGGGGTTTAGTAGTATACATATCTATGCAAAGGCGGCTAAGGAAGTTTGCCGATTACCATCTCTTGGAGTGGCTTCTGACTCTCAATTGAACTAAACAAATTACTTGGATGAAACATCTTTAACGTTACCGGTAGGGATGAGCTGAACACCCCCTGGTTCGGTTCGCACCAGAACCTGCGAACCGAACGAAAGTTTGCGCAAACTTTAGAACCCTATTAAATACAATGGACTCAAACATTCGAAATCAAAAGTGCTAATTATAAAGTCTAATATGCAAGTTATTGTCCTAAAAAGGGTTTGGGGACCCGGGTCATGCCCCAGGGGACATGTATCAATGCAAATTTTTTTTTTTTAAATGGGCGTTTTTTTCGGGAGCAGTCATTTTAATGATGCTTAAAGTGAAAAAAAAAGTGAAATGTTCCTTTAAATATCGTACCTGGGGGGTGTCTAAAGTATGCCTGTGAAGAGGCACGTGTTTCCCCGTGTTTAGAACTGTCCCTGCACAAAATGACATTTCTAAAGGAAAAAAAAAGGAATTTAAAACTGTATGCGGCTTTAATGTAATGTCTGGTCCCGGCAATATGGATGAAAATCATTGAGAAAAATGGCATGGGTACCCCCAGCCCACTAGCAGCCCCTTTGGGTCTTGTATGGATATTAAGGGGAACCCCGCACCCAAATTAAAAAAAGGCTCTATATACTCTGAACAGCAGTATACAGGCGGTGCAAACAATACAGGGACTGTAGGTTTGTTCTTAAGTAGAATCTGTTTGTAATTTTAAACATGTACATTGTTTAAGTGTAGCTCCAGCCGAAAAATCTATTTTTAAGCTTTTTGGAAAACATAGGGAAGGGTTATCACCCCTGTAACATTTGTTTTGCTGTCTGTGCACCTGTTCAGAACATTTCACCTCACTTTCCATCCGAATGACAAATGTTTCTTTATAATAAATTTTTTTTTGTCTGCCTCTCCTTGCTGGCCAGTGAGATGTAGCTGCACAAAGGTGGGATGTGTATATATATATATATATATATATATATATATATATATATATATATAGATATCTGTACTGTTTATAATGCAGCTATCAGAATCAACTGCCTGCTGTGGTATTAGTATGAGAAAAGCAGCAATTGTCTTCAGTTAGTTTTAGGTGAACACTGTGAACACAGTACACTAACTGAAAATACTTGCAGCTCTCTGTCTGTGGTTTTATTATGAGAACACCACAAATTGTATTCAGTTTCCTTTAAGTGAATGCTGTGCAAAGAACAGAAGTACATGAAATAAATGCAGCTCCCTGCCTGTGGTTTTATTATGAGAATACCACTAACTGTATTCAGGTAAGGTTTAGGTGAATGCTATGCAAAGCACATAGTACACTAAGTGAAACACTGACTGCAGCTAACACAGTCACCTGCCTGCCTGTCACAGTATAGAGAATAACAGGAACGGATCTAGCTAAACTGAATACAGTGTATAAATATAGATACAACACCTAGGATGCATATATATCCTCTACACACTGTAACTGCAGCTAACTGACTCACCTGCCTGCTCTATCTAACTCAATATAAATGACACTGTCTCTCTCTCTGTAAGCTCTCTCTTTAACTAACGCCAACACACTACACAAGGCCGCCAAGCCGGCGGCATTATGTAGTGTGGGGCGTGTACCTACTCCTCTGAGCCATGATTGGCCAAAGCCACCCTGGCTTTGGCCAATTACGGCTCTCTGTTCTTACCGCGCTGTGATTGGCCAAAGCATGCGGGTCATAGTGCATGCTTGGCCAATCATCAGCCAGCAATGCACTGCGATGCCGCAGTGAATTATGGACCGTGATGCGCAACTCGAATTTGGCGTGAACGGCCCATAATGTTCGAAAGTCCAGGTGAATGTGACTAACTACTACTAACCATGACCTGGAAAAATAAAACCCTTCACAGACAGGTAGTCATAAGTCTCTAAAGTTTGTTCTTACTACGCCTAACATGACCAAAGCCAAGAAAAATAAGTCAAAATGTAATGGACATCTGGTTGTTTTTTTTAAATAATGCTTCAGTCAGTCTATTTACAAAAACCTGAAATGTTATCACTAAAAGTTATTAGTTGGTTAAAAAATTCCCCACCTCCTTTTGCGAGACCCTCAGAACGATATCCGTTGTACAGTTATGGTTTAACAATCAATATGCACATATTCATTATTCACAGTTAAGGTAGGAAATGTCTAAATTTTTATCACCCTTAAAAGTACGAGTAGCGGGAAAATGAGGGAAGCCAGTGGTGGGGTGGACTTATCTCTTTGCCAGACGCACCAGGAAAACGCACTGTTATATTTCATCTCCAGTTAGCTCTGGGTTCTGTTTATCCTAATCCTTCGATCCTTTGTTTGTTTCTCTTGGATATAGAAGGGCATTAAGGATCACCCATCTGGAATTTTATGATTCCAAAAAACAGAGGTGGGCTTGGCCCAATCTGTGAAAGAGTAGACCAAAAAAACAGGAACTTTTTTCCGAACCATTAACCCTTTGCCTCTTCCATAATTGGCAGCAGAGGCGTCTGCGGAAGTTTTGGAATATTAATATCAGGCTGGTGCGAATGGAACCCATACAATGTTCTGTCACCGCCGCATCTGCGAAATATTAAATTGTCAGCAACTGAATACCAGCCTGGCTACGTTGATTAGAAAAGTGACTTCTATGGTTTGCGTGTAGCGAATTTCTAGCCAAAAACATCATGTCGCTATTTCATAGGAGCTATGATATGTTACATCTAAGTCGTTTCAGCGGTCGGCTGTGATAACTACTATGTATATTTTGTTCTACTTTATTTCACCTCAATGCGCAGCCAGGGCCATTGATATGAAGTTAAATGGAATGTTTCAATATTGCTTATTTTTCTTCATATCCTTCTCTGGATCTCAATCTTGACACTTTTTTTAGTGTTTTTCTAATCCGTTCAGACTAAACAAGACAGAATTGGAGAACTACTCAGATATGTCTCACCGCCGTGATCAGATTAGAACTATATTGTGGATTGGCTGCCCATCATTAACTTAGATTAGAGAAACATGTAAAGGACAGTTATAATGTTTTTGTATATATTTAATATGTTCAAGGCTAAACAAAAAAAAAAAAAAAGTACCGGTAAATACGAAATACTACATTAATATTTCAGTTTTGTTATTTATTGGTTTTAGGCTCCCTTTCACCTTTTTACAAGGCTAATATTTAGTGAACCCCTCCCAAGCACCCCCCCCCCCAAAACCTTATAAACACCTGTCCATGTTGTGCGACTTATATCACTGCAAACTTTATATCTGACCCCTCTCTTCTTTGCATATTATTCTCAATATTAATCCTGTAAAATATCCCATTCATTTCTATGAAGAGCCTATTATTGGGACAAATACCAGTCCTTAGATGTGGTGACTTCATTAGTTTTCTTATTAGGGCTTTTTTTTTCCAGTAATCCTGCCAGTAACACAAAGGGGGTTATTTAGGAAAGGCAAATCCACTTTGCACTACAAGTGCAAAGTGCACGTGAAATTGCACTGAAAGTGCACTTGGAAGTGCAGTTGCTGTAGATCGGAGGGGAACATGCAAGGAAAATAAACAACAGCATTTTAGCTTGCACATGATTGGATAATAAAATCAGCAGAGCTTCCCCTCATTTCAGATCTACCCCTCAGATTTACAGCGACTGCACTTCCAAGTGCACTTCCAGTGCAATTTCAAGTGCACTTTGCACTTGTAGTTTGCACTTGTAGTGCAAAGTGGATTTGCCTTTCGTAAATAACCCCCATTGTCTTTCCTAAGTAACAGCGCTCACTCATCCTACATAAAGAGGACAGAAACAGGAGAGAACTACAGGACCCCGCACCTTTCCTCTTCCATAACATAAAGGGATGCAGTCCTGTGGTCCTCAGCGATAGCTGAGAACAAAGATAACAGTCAGTAGGGGCAGACAGCACAGGAAGTTATCAGCTAACAGGAATACTCTCAGAATTAGCAGATATGTTATTGCACTTATCAAACAGATAAAAAAGGGCTTTCAATAGTATATTTACTAGACCAAAAGGGAGAAAATAAGAGAAGTTCACTGTTAGGGTTTACATATAATTTTAACCTCTTCACACCGGCGCCTCCCGGCCCTTTAAGAGGTTTAGGATGCTGGGAGGTGGGGCGGGGCTTAAGATCATGTGTCCGTCATGATTGGCTGTCACGGTGGTCACATAACTTAAAACCTCCCGATCGCAAACAGCTATTGGGAGCTTTCGGTTAGGCACCAGTAATGACTGCAATTCATGCAAATATGCAGCCTCTTTCATATTTTCGTGCGGCTGGCGCCAATGGGTTAATACCACAAACGACCACCTTAATATTACCTTTCCCACTGATTTCAATGTATTTGGTCAAAATTTTACCAAAATCTAACGATTTTCACCAACAACAAAACAAAAATGTCGTTATTTCTCCTATTTGGGAGATTTCCCCTCGCTTCCTGTCTCTATGGGGCCCTAACAAGAAATGCGAGGTTCAGGCATCGCAGGAACACACAGACAGAAGAAAACAAATTGTCAGAATATGTACAGTAGCCCTTCCCATTTTACAAAAAAATGTGCTTTTGCTTTTAACTGCTTTTTCCTTGGATAGAGTTCATATCACTTCCTGTCCCAATAGTAAATAATGGGAATTCACTGAACAAGAACAAAGACTGCAATAAAAACCTGATGAAAGTTCTAACCCTTTTACACATTTACCCCAAAAAAGGATTGGCTGGAGTTCCACTTTAAAGGAACTCATTTTACAATCTCTCAATAATTCTCACCATAACCTGTATGTGTCCTACTCCATAAAAGTCCTGGTTTCCATACACTGTGTGTACTATACACCAATGCTTCTGGAAGTTGGGGTGTAAAGACATGGGCATTCTGCCCACTGTACTGAAATAAGGAATGAATATTTTAGGGATATGTGATGGAATGAGTCATGTGAATAACTTTTGTTCTAAGAAGGTTCTCCTTTCACAAAGGCGGCCATGGTGTGGTAAAAGCATTTTTTTTATTTTTTTTAAAGCCCGTGGTGTGTGAACACACTCCAAAAACTCCACCTGATGTAAAAAAAAGTGCACACCAAAAAGTGAACACAAAAAGTGCACATTTGATCCAGCGATGTGCGAGAGAGCCTCGGCTCTCCGGGGTCTCTCCCTTCTCATTGGCTGAAACAGCAGGGGGAGCCACTTGTCAATAAAACCCAGGGAGCCAATAAGGGAAAAGTGGGGGTGGGGCCAAGCCACGGCTCTGTGTGTGAATGGACATGCAGAGCAGCGGCTTAGGTGCACCCATAGCAAGCTGCTTGCTCTATGGGGCACTCAGCAGGAGGGAGGGGCCAGGAACACCGGCAGGGGACTGGAGAAGAGAAGGATAGAGGCTGCTGTGTGCAAAACCATTGCACAAAGCAGGTAAGTATGATATGTTTTTTATTTAAAAAAATAAATAAAATCTGAGCTTTTAATATCACTTTCAATTGTATGGTCATACATTCTGTATTATAAAAACAAATTCTGCATAAGGGCTAAGTCACACCAGCTACTATGTTACAACGCAGCAGCCAATTATATTGAAGTGTCACACAACTCAGTGCTCCTGGCCCCTCCCTCCTGTTAAGTTTCCCCACAGCAAGCAGCTTGCTATGGGGGCACCCGAGCTGAGCCACAGCTCCCTGTGTTCATTCAGACATGGAGCTGCGGCCCCGCCCCCTTTCTCTCCTCATTGGCTGACTGACTTTGATTGACAGCAGTGGGAGCCAATGGTGCCGCGCTGCTGTCTCAACCAACGAGGGGAGTCCTGGGCAGCCGAGACACTCCTGCAACATCACTGGATCGAGATGGGGCTCAGGTAGGTATTAGGGGGGGCTGAGTAGGGCTGCATAGAATGCATTAAAGTGGAGCTCCACCCTAAATAGCAACTTTTGCTATTTGGAACCCTCCCCCCTCCGGTGTCACAATTGACACCTTTCAGGGGGGAGGGGGGTGAAGATACCTGTCTAAGACAGGTATTTTCACCCACATCCGGGAGTCCTCTCTCCGGGAATCTGTGGGAGTTACGTCACTTCCCGCAGACTTCCCTTGGTGTTCTGGGAGACTCTCGGCTCCCAGAACACAGGAGCACCAATCAGAAGGGCGCAGCGCGACTCGCGCATGCGCCGTAGGGAACCGGGCATGAAGCCGCAGGGCTTCACTTCCTGGTTCCCTCAGCGAGGATGGCGGAGGGAGCAGCAGAGCGACGAGCGGATCGCTCGTCCTCTGCTGCGGACGTCGCTGGACTCCAGGACAGGTAAGTGTCCAAATATTAAAAGCCAGCAGCTGCTGTAGCTGTAGCTGCTGGCTTTTAATATTTTTTTTTCCGGCGGAGCTCCGCTTTAAGATAAAAAACCTTCCGCCTTCTGCCTTTATAACCACTTTAAAGTGATTGTAAAGTGATTGTAAAGTCTCGTTTTTTTTACATAAAAATAACAAACATGTTATACTTACCTGCTCTGTGAAATGGTTTTGCACAGATCAGCCCTGATCCTCTTCTTCTGCTCTCCTGGCCCCTCCCTCCTGTCAAGTGCCCCCACAGCAAGCAGCTTGCTATGGGGGGCACCAGACTCGAGTCCATTCAGACACAGAGACAGTCAGAGCCCGGGTTCCGCCCCGCACCCTCTCTCTCCTGATTGGCTAACAGACTTTGATTGACAGCAACGGGAGTCAATGGTGCTACTGCTGTGTCTCAGCCAATCAGGAGGGAGAGTCCTGGACGGCTGAGTCACTCATGGACACTGCGGATAGAGATGGGGCTCGGGTAAGTATTAGGGAGTGCTGAGGGCGACTGCTGCACACAGAAGACTTTTTATCTTAATGCATAGAATGTATTAAGATGAAAAACCTTCTGACTTTAGAACTCCTTTAAGTTGTATGGCCTGACACTTTTTTTCACTGCACACCCCCGCAACGTGGTGGTATTAACCGGACACATAGGTCACAAGGCATTTTGCAATGTCTTGCGGTGGGACTGCACCGGAATAGCAGGCCCAACGCAGTTCCGCCAGTGCCGTGGTAGGAACAGACCCTAATAGCTACTTTGTTAGGTTTTTATGTACTATTGCTTTAGAGATTGTCTCACTTAAAATTGTGCTAAAACTTTCTGTATTAGTACTGCTTGGACCTTGAAGAAGGGGGTACATCTGAAAGCTTGTCCTGAAAATTTGAAAATATCATGGACAGTGCTCAATTGTTTTTGTACAACAAACTATTTGCTTGTTTTGGGGGGCAAAGTAACTTAGCTCCCAACTGTCCCTGATTTCGAGGGACTGTCCCTGATTCGCAACAATGTCCCTCTATCCTCCTGATTTGTCCCTAATTTTGGTCTGATCTATATAGTTGTACAGTGGGGATCGAAAGTTTGGGCACCCCAGGTAAAAATGTGTATTAATGTGCATAACGAAGCCAAGGAAAGATGGAAAAATCTCCAAATGGCATCAAATTACAGATTAGACATTCTTATAATATGTCAAAAAAAGTTAGATTTTATTTCCATCATTTACACTTTCAAAATTACAGAAAACAAAAAAATGGCGTCTGCAAAAGTTTGGGCACCCTGCAGAATTTATAGCATGCACTGCCCCCTTTGCAAAGCTGAGACCTGCCAGTGTCATGGATTGTTCTCAATCATCGTCTGGGAAGACCAGGTGATGTCAATCTCAAAGGTTTTAAATGGCCAGACTCATCTGACCTTGCCCCAACAATCAGCACCATGGGTTCTTCTAAGCAGTTGTCTAGAAAACTGAAACTGAAAATAGTTGACACTCACAAAGCTGGAGAAGGCTATAAGAAGATAGCAAAGCGTTTTCAGATGTCAATATCCTCTGTTCGGAATGTAATTAAGAAATGGCAGTCATCAGGAACAGTGGAAGTTAAAGTAAGATCTGGAAGACCAAGAAAAATATGAGACAGAATGTGAGAAAAGCAGTTCAAAACCTTGACTGCACGATCCCTCCAGAAAGATCTGGCAGACACTGGAGTTGTGGTACACTATTCCACTATAAAGAGATACTTGTATAAATATGGTCTTCATGGAAGAGTCATCAGAAGAAAACCTCTTCTACGTCCTCACCACAAAAATCAGCGTTTGAACTTTGCAAATGAACATATAGACAAGCCTGAGGCATTTTGGAAACAAGTTCTGTGGACCGATGAGGTTAAAATAGAACTTTTTGGCCGGAATGAGCAAAGGTACGTTTGGAGAAGAAAGGGCACAGATTTAATGAAAAGAACCTCTGTCCAACTGTTAAGCATGGGGGTGGATCAATCATGCTTTGGGGTTGTATTGCAGCCAGTGGCACAGGGAACATTTCACGAGTAGAAGGAAAAATTGATTCAATAAAATTTCAGCAAATTTTGGATGGTAACTTGATGCCATCTGTGAAAAAGCTGAAGTTAAAGAGAGGATGGCTTCTACAAATCGATAATGATCCTAAACACACCTCAAAATCCACGGGGGATTACATCAAGAGGCGTAAACTGAAGGTTTTGCCATGGCCTTCACAATCTCCTGACCTCAATATTATTGAAAACCTATGGATAGACCTTAAAAGAGCAGTGCGTGACAGACAGCCCAGAAATCTCAAAGAACTGGAAGACTTTTGTAAGGAAGAATGGGCAAAGATACCTCAAACAAGAATTGAAAGACTCTTGGCTGGCTACAAAAAGCGTTTACAAGCTGTTATACTTGCCAAAGGGGGCAGTACAAGATATTAACTCTGCAGGGTGCCCAAACTTTTGCAGATGCCATTTTTTTGTTTTCTGTAATTTTGAAAGTGTAAATAATGGAAATAAAATCTAACTTTTTTGACATATTATAAGAATGTCTAATCTGTAATTTGATGCCATTTGGAGATTTTTCCATCTTTCCTTGGCTTCGTTATGCACATTAATACACATTTTTACCTGGGGTGCCCAAACTTTCGATCCCCACTGTATATAAAATGCACTTATCATCTTTCAAAAAGTTTTTCCCCTGTGCTAAACCTTTCATCCAATTTCCTAATTGCTACATTTGTAAATTTTGAAACCAGTATAAAGGAATAATAGTAGTAAAAAAGAGCACTTGTGGGTTAACAAATCTTTTTTTTTTTTTACGTATAATTCTCCTTTAGGGGTGTGGCAAGGGGTGTGTCCTATGCCTACATACATTTGCTAATAGGTGTCCCTCGTTCCCATCTCAAAAAGTTGGGAGGTATGACAAGTAATGACATGTTTAAAACTTTCCTGTCAATGCTGTTCATTGTGCTGCCCTTTGATTTCACCGTAAAATCCCAACAAAATAAATAAACACTTTTTTTCCCCGCACTGATACATAAAAGAGTGACCCTCGACTGCACATTATTTTCTTTTACAAAAGAGTTTATTAGCAGAATTAGATCAAATTGTAGGGCACTTTATTTTCATTTAGTCAACCACTGTGGTCTTCACGCTTGACTACTCATGTGAGTTAACTAAGCAACAACCCGAAGACATCTAGCCCATGGACTAGTGGCAGCTAATCAAGTGCTTAATGACTAGAGAGTCAGATAATCTGCTGATCCCAACAGGAAAGTTTATTTTAATTTCACTGAAGTGAGTGTTTTCTATTAAGCCTGCAGAGCTCTGAACACAGGGGCCCTATCTGCTTTGTGTGAGGGCTCCTGATAACACAAGAGTATTTGACAAGTCGTACTGTGGACAGTCTCCACTCCTCATATTAACAGCATGAGGCCGTCTTATCTTCTCCAAGCTTAGAAACACATCCTTATCTATGACACTTTAATCACACCTAGCTCACCTTCCATCAAGAGAGATGGGTTGTAATCCAGAACTTTAAGACATCCATTCGTAGCCTGATCTTTGAAAAGAATGCAACAAATTGGAACTTTGCTTGTGAAGAAAGTCAAAACAGGCAAAAACGGGGCTGGCGTCCAAACCTGCGCCCTTCTACCAACGTCGCTTAGTAACATCTATTGTTTAACCACCTAAGGATGAGAAGGATTTGCCCCCTTAATGACCGGGCCATTGTTTTTTCGATACGGCACTGCGTCGCTTTAACTGACAATTGCGGTCGTGCGACAATGTACCCAAACAAAATCTATGTATTTTTCCAAAATAAAGCTTTCTTTTGGTGGTATTTGATCACTTCTGCGGTTTTTATTTTTTGCGCTATAAACAAAAAGAGCGACAATTTTGAAAAAAAGAAAACATTTTTTTACTTTTTGCTATAATAAATATCCCCCCCCCCCAAAAAAAAAATATATTATTCTTCTACATAATTTTGGTAAAAAATAGGGGATAGATTTATGGCATTTTTATTATTTATACATGTTTTATTAGTAATGGTGGCGATCTGTGATTTTGAGTGGGCCTGCGACATTGCGGCAGACAGATTGGACACTTTTGACACTTTTTTGGGACCATTGACATTTATACAGCGATCAGTGCTATAAATAGCCACTGATTACTGTATAAATGTCACTGGCAGGGAAGGGGTTAACACTAGGGACGATCAAGGGGTTAAGTGTTCCCTAGGGAGGTGTTTCTAACTGTGGGGGCAGTGTATTGACTAGAGGAGGAGACAGATCACTGTTCCTGATCATTAGGAACAATAGATCCCTCTCTCCTTACCCCCTGTCAGAACAGGGATCTATCTGTTTACATTGACAGATCCCCGTTCTGGCTCCCAGAGGAGCGATTGCGGGTGGCCGGCGGACATCTCCTAAACCGTGCAGGTTTAGGAGATATTTACAGTACCTACAGGTAAGCCTTATTATAGGCTTACCTATAGGTACAAGTGGTGTAACTAGGTTTACAACCACTTTAAAGCTCCTGTTATAAATTGAATTGCTAAAGTTTCATAGAAGATTTAAAATATTTACATTGTTTCAAACATTGTTTGCAATGTTTTTAAATCTGCAGATTTCATTAAAAAAGGGTGATAATCCTGCCATGAAGGTTTTTTGTCCCCCTTACATCAGGTATCCCCCAGTGGTGTCTCCCTTACATCAGGTATCCCCCAGTGGTGTCCCCCTTACATCAGGTGTCCCCAAGTGGAGCTCCCTTTACATCAGGTCATTTCCCCCAGTGGAGCCCGCTTTACAGGTATCCCAGCACTGGAGTCTCTGCCACCGTTACAAGGCCGAGTGGAACAAAATAGAGGCAGAGCTGGCCAGGTGGCTGCCAATAGAAATTGAGCTGTGGCGGCGCCCACCCCCTGCCTTGCGGCCTTACCCACAACAGGTCAAAATCAGACCGGCAGCAGGGCAGGGGGGTGGGCGGCAGCTCAATTTCTATTGGCAGCCATCGGGCCGGCTCCGCCTCTTGTTTGTTTTCGGTTTGTACTTCGGGTCTTCTGTAAAATGGTGGCTGGTGGAGACATTGTCTCCGCTGGCCGCGGACCTCTAGCGGCAATGAAAAATTGTGTAAACACGGATTTCCCAGGAAACGCTAAAACCGGGAAAAAGGTCTAAATCCCGGGAATGTCCTGGGAAATTTGGGACAGTTGGCAGGTATGATTGACTCCACCAGCCACGGACCTCTAGCGAAGGCGGCGGATGGCAGCAAAAAATTGGGAAAACACGGATTTCTCTGGACATTTCCTGGGAAACGCTAAAACCGAGAAAAAGGTCTAAATCCCAGGAATGTCCCGGGAAATTTGGGACAGTTGGCAATTATGCACTTATGGAAATTATGGCAAAAAATCTTCCCAGCCTCCTCTTAAACAAGGAGAATTACCTAGGATTTTTCCTTGCTTAAGGGTCCAGAATAGAGCATCTGAGTGAAAAGGTTAGCTGCAATTTTTAAAGTGGTTGTAAACCCTTTACAACCACTTTGTACTAGAGGTAAGCCTATAATAAGGCTTGCCTGTAGCTAACCCTGATATCTCCTAAACCTGCATGGTTTAGGAGATATCCCCTGTATCAGCATGTGCCGACGTCATTGGCACATACGCACTAAAGCAATGGCAAGTTCGTGACGCTAGTTCAGCTAGTGTGCTGTTACCGGCGGCTCCCACGCGCGATACCTGGAAGTAACTCCGGGAGCGATGTCGCCGGTCGGAGCGGGGTACGAGGACCGCTGCGGGGGCTTCGATCTAAGATAAGTATTTCATAATGAGCTAGTATGCTATGCATACTAGCTCATTATGCCTTTGTCTTGCAGTTTGTTTTTTTTTCTCAGTGGGTTTACAACCACTTTAATTTATGCTATGTGAATGGGGACAACAGACACACATCAAAAATATGAAATGTTGTGGTAACAGACTTTCAATGTGCCCCTGAACATGCTAGGGAATTGTCACTCTAGTGGTGTCAATTCCCTAGGCTATCCGTCTCCCTTCTTTCACATCACAGCTCCCTCCTCTTCTGGGAGTTTCTAATTACACCTTGTGCTGGCCCAGCTCCTCTGCCCCACCTCATCCTTTTACTTAACCTTTTATGTAGCTGCCAGGGGAGGTATGAAGGGAAATACTTATCATGTCACTTGAGTGACAGCTCTGCATTTGCTGGGGCTGCTGGCATCATATCCAAGATGGCAGAACCCAGCAGCAGTTTCAGGGTTTTTGGATGTCTACAGAACGGAGGCTTTGACAGGTGAATAGCATAAAGTACATATAATGCACATACAGTATATTCTTATGGAAAGAATGTTGTTGCTATGAATGATCTGGTGACAGGGTCTCTTGTAAATCACAAAGTTATGTATTGGCCTGTGGCTCCACCCATTATTTAGGCATACTATATAGAGTATTACGCGTCTCGATTGCACAACTGAATTATACATTTAGAGTCACATGTTCTTTAAAGCTCTCTTGTTCCGCAGATATAAACCAGCACCATATCAGCCTGGATATGAGCCCCTCTTACCAGGTCAACAGTAAAGAGACGATGAGCATATTCCTCCCTCTCTGTGACAAAGAAGAATGCTCTGATCCTCTCCAGCCAGCGAGGGGGGGCTTATGCATTACACGTCCCGCCAGATAAACAGTCCATACTGCCAGAAAAATAAACTCTTCTTATCGCTAGTGGAAATTATTATGATTATTAAGAATAATGATTCAAAGCGATAATGACAATTATTGCAAATCTGGATGTTTGCGCTAATTAAGTTGGACTCTGGGTTGTCTGCTCTGTCTGGTCTGTCTTATGTTACCCTAAAGAGGAGAGCGGTTCATGGGAAATGTGCAAGGACCTCTAAGAAAGAAAAAGGTGAATGAGTCAGAGACTCCATACAGCCTGGATAGGTGAAAAGAGACAAATACCTGATCTATGGCCTATATATTGCTATTAAACAAGCCAATTGCTTGTAGCCAGGGGCAAGTCAGAGGTGAAGCAGCAATGGAGTTCCATGTTTAAAGCCCAAATCCAGGAATCTTCTTTTTTTATATTTTTTTCCCAGCAGTGGTTAAGAATAGGGATGAGCTCAGCGTTAAGTCTGAACATGTTTTACACACATGTTTTACACACATTCTACCAACTGTTATCCATGTGAGATAAATGTTAGACATGTGCAATTTGTTTCGTTCAGAATTTGTTTGTTAGACCCGGTTCACACCAGGGCGGCGCGACGCGGCACGACTTGTGGGGGCGACCTCGGCGGCGCGATCTCAAGACGACTTGAGACGCCCACCGAGGCGATTTGCATAAGACTTCTGTATAGAAGTCAATGCAGGTCGTCTTGGGTCGCCCCCAAAAGTAGTACAGGAACCTTTTTCTAAGTCGGAGCTGTTAGAGAACGTAACGAATACGAATGTATCCGAAGTTACAAATTATCTGAAATAACAAATGCTGTATCTAAACAAATGGAACATAACAAATTAATAATAATAAATAACAATAATAATAAATTATTATTAATTCATTCCATTCCATTTTTTTAGATGCAGCATTCATTATTTCTGATAATTCGTAACTTTGGATAAATTTGTATTACGTTGACTAACAGCCAAATTTGAATGAAAATTCCAATACATATAATTTAATAGTTAGTTATTATTAGTTAGTTAGTTATTATTTTTAATTTTCGGATTTTCATTCTTTTGAATTTTCAGATTTTCTTTCTTATTTTCGAATTTCAGTATTTCCGGATTGAAAATTTTTTGGATTTTCGAATTTTCAATTTAAGAATTTCCAGATTTTCGGATTTTCTAATCTTCGAATTTTCAAATTTACATATTTACGAATTTTCAAGTTTACGAATTTCGATCATAACGAATGACCCGAAAAATTAAAAAAACAAAAACAAATGAAACTAAAACAAACAACTTTTTCAGTAGTGCACATGTCTACTAATTGTCATGTATATTAATGATATTTCTACTGCAACTATATACAGTGCTCAGCATAAATGAGTTCACGCCAACAGATTTGTCAGAAAAACTTTCCTTTCAATTCAGAATCAACATTTTCTATGGAACACTATACTACAAAATACTACAACAAATGTGGGCCATTGATTGCAACCAAGATTTGTTAATTTGCACACACAAAAAAGTATTTTCTTCTAACAAATTCATTCAAGACCATGTTGCAAAATACACCCCAATGAAAGTCTAATGCCCTGTACATACGATCCGAAAATCGGACGACAGATCTTCCGACTTTTTTCGCTAAATAGTCGCAAGTAGAAGTTTAATAGGTTACTAAAGTCACGAAAATTCTCGCGCGACAGAAAAAAAAATCGGAAGTAATGTCATGTGTTGTAATGTATTTGTATTGTATTTTCGGACGACAACTGTACTGACTAAACGAAAGTAGTACGATCTGGTATTGTACGAGGAAAATTTTTGTGCATGTCAGAATGAATAATATCGAATTAATTGTCGTGATCGGCTCTGTAAAGCTCTGTACTAACGATCCGATTATCGTATGATTCTTCATCGGACGACAGTTTTTGTACGATATTCGGATCGTGTGTACGGGCCATAAGGTTCCATGCACACTGGCAAACAAAAAACATTGTTTCTACAGGCGTTTGATGTTTTTTTCACCTGCCTGTGGAAGCACTTCTATTGTATTCTATGGGTCTTTTGCACATTATGACGACTACAGGCGTTTTCTGACAGGGACGTTCAATGGCAGGAAAAAAAAACCTTCTCAATCGCATTTTCTGGAGAAGTTTATGAGCGATTGATGTTCTTACAGCTCCTAAACTCCTGTTATCTCTTGTGAACATCAAGTTTCAACATTTTTTTTTTTTTAAGAGTTAACTTTTGCAGAGGGGAGTGTTGTTAAGCGCAAAAAACACCTGTTAACTCAGACGCTCATAAACTCTCATAAACTCGTCTAAGCTTTGTACAATATGCTCTTAATTCGCATTTTTTATGCCACGTTTTTCCAGCTTTAACACTGACGTTTTTTTTTCTGCTCCTAGTGCGCATGGAGCCTTAGGAGCAAAGCTAAATTTTAGAAAACAAGATCATAAATAACAAAAATTCAATTACAGGTAAGTCTAATTATTCATTAAACAGGTGCCCAGCAGACAATTGAATATAAAAGGGCACCACATGGAAGAGAAATGTCACAAGACCTGAGAAAGAAAATATTTTCTTTACACAAGAAAGATGAAGGCTACAAGAAGATAAGCAAAGCTTTACTTATCAGCCAGAATACTGTAGCAAAAGTGATACAAAAATTTAACAAAGATCATGGGACTGGAACCATCTCACAGGAGACGTCCAGGCCGTTCACGGAAGGTAATACCTTGACAAGAGCGTCTTCTGATGAGAAGGGTTGAAGAAAACACTTTTCACTGCATTTACCCAAAGAAGTAGAAAGCCAAACTGGGGTGATTGTTTCCCCTGACACAATACGGCGTACACTGCAGAGGAATGGCATGCATGGGTGTCGTCCACGAAGGAAGCCTCTCCTAAAGCCCATGCACAAAAAAGCCTGCCTAGAATTTCCCAGGGCCCATGCTGAAAAAGAAAAAGACTACTGGGACTCTGTACTCTGGAGTGATGAGACCAAGATAAATGTTTTTGGGACTGATGGCTTCAAAACTTTATGGCATCGCAAAGGTGAGGTGTACAAAGAAAAATGCACAGTGCCTACAGTGAAACATGGTGGTGGCAGTGTTCTTTTGTGGGGCTGCATGAGTGCTGCCGGTGTCGGGGAACTGCATTTCATTGATGGTATCATAAATTCACAGATGTACTGCTCTATATTGAAAGACAATATGCTACCATCACCCCATGCCTTTGGTCGTCGTACACTTTTCCAACATGACAATGATCCAAAACACACATCTAAGGCCTCTGTTGCATTTCTGAAGAAGAACAGGGTGAAAGTGATTCAGTGGCCAAGTACTGTATGTCTCTTGATCTGAACCCAATCGAACACCTATGGGGAATTCTGAAGAGGCAAGTTAAACATTACTCTCCATCCAGCATCCAGGCTCTAAAAGAGGTATTTCATGAAGAATGGAAAAAGATAGATGTTGCAATATGTCACCATCTTGTTTATTCCATGTCTAGAAGACTTGGTGCTGTCCTTTCAAATCATGGAGGTCACACAAAATACTAGATGTAGTCATTTTTGTTGTGGGGTGTATTCATATCTGCATCAACTCATCAACTAATTTGAGTAAAACTGAAGATATTGTAATCTAAGTTATATTATTAATCTTACTTTCATGTAATGAGCTGAACACATGTTCTATAAAACTCAGTATTGTCAAAATTTTGGAAATTGTTTTGGAAAATCAAAACTTTTCAAAATGGGTATACACATTTATGCTGAGCACTGTATATGACAGCTTCTTTCCTGTCAACGGTAGTTCAAAAAGTGGTGGGTGCTGGCACCTGCTGTGTCCTTAGCAACCAGTAATGTCACCTTGCCTATTATTTTGCTGGTGGGGAATTCCCAGCCATGAAAGCAAAGGGCAGGAATGGTGCTTGACATCGCTGACCAAATATGACCATGTCAGCCATTATCCCCACGCCTTTGTTTGCATTCCTCATGACAGTTCGGGGAGTGGTACGGACAGGTCAGCAGGATCTGGAAGTTTTTTTTTTTTCAGTGTTTGACAAGTGTCATTCATCGCAACTGAAGAGGATCTGCATTGCTGGACGTCATGATTGCAGAGAACAGTGTTATTTTGCACGTTTTTAAATGGGAAATGTGTAAATCTATTAACAAACAAAACAAAAAAAGTTTAAATATTAATAGATAATGAAATGGAAACAAACAAAAAAATCTGCAGGAAAATAGCAGTTGAAGAGAGAGGGAAACTAAGGAGTAAATAAGGGCAGATTAGAGTAAACTAAGGGTTAATAAGGGGTTAAACAGAGGAACATTTTAAACAGATGAATGAACAGAAAGATACAAATGTTACTTTGTATCTTTGTATAATCGGGAGGGCGTTTTGAATCGTGACACGATTACACCTGTGATTTCAAAGCGCACTGTTAAAATGTCAAATCACACATCAGCGTGTTCAGTAGCCATTCATTTCAATGGCACCTAAAAATGGGGCACGATTCTGCTGCGATTGTCACGTTGCAATCACACAAACCAAATTGCGCGTCGCGTGACGCCCAAGAGAAGTTCTGGAACTTTGTCAACCCTTGTCTCACGATTTGGTTTTTGGCGATTGCAGTGCTTTGTAAATACCAATACTTTGGTAATATAGTGTGTATACAGTATCTCACAAAAGTGAGTACACCCCTCACATTTTGACAACATTGACAACACTGAAGAAATTACACTTTGCTACAATGTAAAGTAGTGAGTGTACAGCTTGTATAACAGTGTAAATTTGCTGTCCCCTCAAAATTACTTTCTCACACTTTTTGTGAGATACTGTATATATATATATATATATATATATATATATATATATATATATATATATAAATATACTGTATATATTTACAAAGAAACACAGAGTTAAGGAGTGCCCTATATACAGGGTGCACTGCTCAGAAGTATGCTATGAACAGGATGCAGAGTTAGGAAATGCATATCTCACATAGCAAAAAAGCTATGTGTACACGGGGTGATTAGGGTGTGCCCAGGCACACCTGCCACCCTCCTTGCGTACGGCTATACCTACAATTATCGTATATACGGGGGAGGGGGGACAGAAGCAGGCCAGAGACACTGGATGTGCTACACCTGTCTTATATATGATGATTACTTTTTTTGGGCATCTAGAGCATGCCCAATGTTTGCAACGAGGTAAAAGGAATATTGCATTTTTCATGTTTCCCATGTTTTCATTGCTCCCCACAAAACTGAATTTACAAAAAAAAAATGTTTGGACTGGTATATGTCCACCCCGGAAGTGCACAGCTCCCCATGCCCGTTTTTTGCCAATCCCTTGCCTATTAGCCTTGTAAATAGGGATAATTGATTATATAGATTCAGCTTCCAATCACTTTAACGAGAGCCAAAAAAAGCAGCTGTGGCTTAAAATATCACCTCGTCTCTGGCGCTGTCACCCGGAGTAATTCCCTTTTGCCACTCAATGTTCTCAGTCTTCCACGTTGAATGACTACAGGCAACATTCAACCTGGAAAACTGAAGACATACTGTAAATGCACGGCATTATGGTCCCAACCTCTGGGGTGGCGTCACAATAGCACCTTGCTACCTTAGTGTAATGATGCTGAGAAGAGGAGAGGATCTGATGAGGACCCTGCATGTCACATAAATTCACCTGATCACTCCCACCCACCCAAAATGTGTTGCCCCTTCCTCACCTGACAACCCCCAACTATGTATCCTGGGTTTTGCTGTCCCTCCTGCGGGCCAGGATGGCCATGGTGGGTGTTGACAGATGTGACAATTGCATTATGCATTTTAGGTATCACTGAGCACGACAGGAGCGAGAGCAATAATTCTAGGGCCATCAAGCATTCTAGGGCCATCAATTAACTCTAAACTGTTGGCGTGTAGAGGCTTTTAAAATGTCATGGATGGACAATATTGGGTACCAAAGTTTGTTGCCACATCACAGGTGTGCACAGTTTTAAGGGTGGTATCTATTTACTTGACACAACTTCAAACAGTGTGCCCACTGTTCAGAGTCAGAAAACAGAGACGTGTGTATGTGGGGGGAAGAGGTGGGTGTTTCTAGGTAAACCCGCACGGACAGATAGTAAAACATAAGATATCTGTTGACAGTCTATGCTGTAAACTATCTCTTGCAGATGTTCTCTACAGGTTTACTTTAACCTAGCCCCATTCCATTGCCTCATGGCACTTCCCGTAACAGGGTGACAACGCTTGGTCCTTTCCCTCAGTTGTCCTCCTGAGTTATCACCCTCTCAGACTATAAGTGGCCATTTTAAAACTCGTTATGAGTTGAGTTGAGTTGAGAGGTATCTTAATATAGCGCGGTCTTACCCCGAAGGGTCCTGACGCGTTATGCAGGAATTGTGAACAAATCCACTCTGAGAAACCCAACACAGCCATTGCTGGAGTGCATGCAGGCAGGGACTGACTGCAAAGTGGCTGCAGGAGATCAGCAGCAACAAAATGCAACAAAAGATTAAAAAAAAAGGCAAAATAAGTATTTTTATTTATAAAAGTGTCAGTTGTCTATGGTACACAAGGGTTTAGCGAGCTAAATGTAATTCCCTTAGGGTTTACATCTACTTTAAAGGCTTGCTTTTTTTTTATTGTTAGATTATAAGAAGAGATTTTACTTACCTGCTCCGTTCAGTGATATTGCACAGTGTGGTGGCTTACCTTCTCTTTGGTGGTCCCCAGCTGGTGCTCTCCACACCTCCTTCCTACGGTGGCCCCTTAGTAAGCTGGGTGCACCCAGGCCGGGCTGTGTGTGTCCATGGACACACAGCATGACAAGGCCACGTCCCCGCTTCCTTCTCACAAAATTGAACTGACAGCAGTCGGAGTCTGTAGCTCCTGCTCCTCTTGAAGGTCCCTTGTGAGACCAGAAAGAGGGAGCAGCGGTGCTGCAGACGGGATAGAACTGATTGGTCAGGTAAGTGTTTAGGAATGGAGGCACAACAAGTAGTGGGATGTTTTATACCTAATGCAGGGAATGCAATAAAGTAAAAAACAATGAGACTTTAGAACAACTTTAAATAAAGATTAAAACTACTGTAACCTAGACTAAACTCTTTTTTATAGTTTAATTTAAAAGTGAAATGTCTTCATACACTGACTTCCTCTTCCACAATCTCTTGTAGTATAGTGGCAAAAAAAGGACGCACAAATGTAACAAAAATTAGGGCAAAGTAGTAAGAACAGTAAAGCAAAATCACTGCTCTGCGTGAACAGGAAGCACAGAATCTACATGTGGGTGTATGTGTGTCTGCAGCACTAGGTAGTGAGGTCAGGTTCAGGATGACAACCCTGGTGCCGCTGTCTAATAAGTCAGCAGTGTCATCTCCCATATTTTAATTCTCATGGGTTCACTTTTGAGGATATATGTGGCTTGGTCCTATATATTGCATGTGATGTTGTCACTTTGCTTATGTTCTGCAGTGATGACAGTGGCCACTAGGGGTCCCTGGTGTCCAGAGGGGACAGCTGCTCATATTACAGACATAGCCGATTCAATGTGGAAAAAAGACAGATGCAGATAAGGAGTGATGAAGTGCTACAACCCAATATCAATACACACCCGCTGCAGCACAGAAAACTCATGATATGATAAATTTAATAAAAATGTAATGACAAAAAATAAATGGTGTAAACACTATGCATTTATATATGCACTGCAGACCTCTAACTACTGGGCAGAAACAGGTCCAAGCACTGCTGGCCAACTGCATGCTAATATTTTTTGCATTGGTAGTCAATATAGATAGTATATACATTTAGGGCACCTTCAAACTATGCATTGCATTGACATACCTTTGTTGCGGTGCGTGAAAGCATTCTGCATTAAGGCTGCCATTAATTTTGCATTGTGGTGCATTGGACTCTATTAATACAGTGCTCTGGGGTGCCATTCACAATAATTAGTATTGCAGCACACCACACTTTGGTACGCACACTGCTGTGTTGTTGTAACGTGGTAAAATGCGGGTTTTGCAGCATATTACCATAACACATACACCTGAATGGACACAAAATGTCTTCACAGAGCTGTACCGCAAAATATATTGGGCAAAAACAAGATTAGAGATCAGGGAAATAAAGGTAATTTTGCATCAAAATGAATTATACTGAAATCATTCCGCTCGTCCTCTTCCTAAGATGTATGTGTAGCACCCTTCACCTAGTGTAGGTGCTAGAGTGAGATTGTTTTGTAGAGCAGGTACATTTAGGCAGGCCTAGCAGGCTTGTTTGTTTTGACCTGTGGGGCTGGAAGTGGCCTAGAGTAGGCTGGTGACTCACAGACAGCATCATCTTTCGGTTACCTCCGTTCTGCTTCTAGAGGCTTCTAGAGGGAAGGAGGGGAAGAAGGGTGGAGCTGCCTGGGGTTTTCTAAGGAACCCTGACCAATCCCCTACCTGGATTGGCAGGGGGCAGGCCTCCTTAAATACCTAGAGTCAGCCCAGCTGGGGAGAAGTTGTTTGGGTGGAAGAACTGGAGATGGAGTATTAGGCCTTCAAGGAAGCCCCCTTACCTGGGGGGGGGGGGGCGAGTGACCTTGGACCAGGGGCTCGGAGCTGAACTGGAACCCCATACAACCCAAGGGGTGTCCTGAACAGGAGCAGGAGAGGACAGCGGGGAATACTGTCATGCAAGTCTCCAGGAGGGATCCACCAGGTGTTGGTGAGTGACAGGCACAGTCGGGAGAGCTGGGAGAGGCATGCCGGAGCGGACTGGGAGTGTGCAGTCTGAGATGGATGTAGAGCCAGCGGGAGAGACTGTGATGTTACTGGCAGTGAAATCGGGTCGCTGCAGCCAGGAGGGCTGTCAGGGTCTGCAAAAGGCTGATTGGGATCAGTAGCCCACCAAAGGGGGCAGCTAGCACCAGAACTTTCTTTGCTACATCATAGGGGCCCGTGGTCCCTGCCTGTAATAAGGTACTTTTGCTGAGGTCTGGATGAAACCAGTGTCAGGCCTAACCATGTGCTAGCTGTGCCTGAAGAATTGTGCCGGAGGGAGAAGGAGAGATAGTTTGCAGCAAGTGTTGTGCAGGAGAAGAGTACAGTGGAACCTTGGATTACGAGCATAATCCGTTCCAGGAGAATGCTCATAATCCAAAGTACTGGCATATCAAAGCAAGTTTCCCCATTGAAGTCAATGGAAACTAAAATAATTTGTTCCGCATTGACTTCGATGGTATGCAATACCGCATGCGGCCAGAGGCGGGGGGGGCGCCGGAGAGCCTCGGAAACGGTCGGAAAGGCCAGAGGACAGTTCGGCTGACCTCGGCAAACCTCGGAAAGACTTTGTTCACGAGCCTTTCCGAGGTCTGCCCAGGTCAGCCGAACTGTCCTCTGGCCTTTCCGGCAGCTTCCGAACGCGGCCGATCGGCACCATTTGGTTCCGGCACCCCCCACCTCAGGCCAAACGCGGTACTGCACCCACTTTGGCCTGAATCCTGCTCGTTTTGCGAGACAACACTTGTATTGCGAAACGCTCGTTAACCACGTTACTCTCAATTCGAGGTTCCACTGTATCTAAATTGTCCCAAGCCATGCAAGAATCTTTTTGTCCTGGGCATCCCATGAATTCCTTAACCCCATCCAAGTTCTAATCCCTCAATAAAATACAAAAATAAAGCTGATGGACTTATTCATTGTCTTGGAGTGTCTGGAAGTGAATGCCGGGCTGGGCAGGGTGACAGGTCGGCCACAATCACTCAGCAGCCCCTACAGGGCTACCGCTACATATATGCTTAGGAAGGAGCCACTGTTTCTCGGGCTCCCTGTTCCTGTGCCCAGGGCCGTTTGAAGGAATTTGGGGGCCCCAAGCAAAATGGACTTGGAGGCCCCCCCCCCGCAAAGCCTACAGGAACCACAGCATAGCGATACAGTTTATCCTGGCAGGAGAGGACACACAAACACATCCTAGCAGGGCAGGGAGGGTTCATGCTGGGACTGGAAATCATGTGACCCCCCCCCAAAAGTGAGGAACTACAGGTCCCAGCATGAACCCCTCAGAGCTGACTACTGCTCCAGTCCTGCCCAGTGCCCACATAAGGATGGTCACTGGGCAGGACTGGAGCAGGAGTCAGCTCTGAGGGGTTCATGCTGGGACCTGTAGTTCTTCATTTTTTGAGGGGGTCACATGATTTTAAGTCCCAGCATGAACCCTCCCTGCTCTGCTAGGATGTGTTTGTGTGTCCTGAGGGGTTCATGCTGGGACCTGTAGTTCTTCACTTTTGGGGGGGGGGTCACATGATTTCAAGTCCCACAATGAACCCTCCCTGCCCTGCTAGGATGTGTTTGTGTGTCCTATCCTGGCAGGGCAGGGAGGGTTCATGCTGGGACTGGAAATCATGTGACCCCCCCCCAAAAGTGAAGAACTACAGGTCCCAGCATGAACCCCTCAGAGCTGACTACTGCTCCAGTCCTGCCCAGTGCAGTGCCCACCCCTTATGATGTGTTGGTCAGTGCTGTGCTGACAATGGTGAGTGAGCAATTCTTACTTGCCTGCTTTCTACAGCTGGCTGAAATCTGTCTCACTCTGTCACGTCTTTCTGTGTTCTTCAGACTTCAGCACAGCAGCATGCCGCTGCCTGAGTGGCTGGACAGTGTGCCTCGAGGACAGAGCGCGAGGAGGAGGAGGAGGAGGAGGAGGAGGGTGGACTCGGAGGCGGAGCTAGCTAGAAGATCTTTCCTCCGCTGCCTGTGATAGGCACAACTTTGCCTCTCTCCTGCTCTGCTAGTGACGTCACTGGTTGCTACAAGCCAAGCGGGCGTCACATAGCAACCAGCGGGGCGTGGCCTGACGCGGCATGTGAACAGACCTGTTCGACGGAGCTCCCGCTGTAGATCCTGTTTGTGATCCTTTCCTCGCCACCTACAACGCCCGATTCAGCCACAACCTGCGCCTAAAGACCTCCAGAGACCCTCGGTTCCAGCGGTGCTCATTAATCCCGGCATGATGACCCGGGGAAACAAAGGAGACGCTGCGGCTGCGGCCTCCCAGGCCTTCCAAGATGGCGCCTGGATGTCTCAGTCTCTGCCTCCCAGGACTCCACGAGGGCAGGAGAAGAAGACGGAGCTGGGGGGTAAGTCCACCAAAGCCCCTAAAGGGACAGACCAAACGAGAGACATGCTATATTATGCCAGGAAACTGACAGGCCCGGAAGATTCCCTGCAGACTGTTGCACAGGGTCATGCAATGCCCGCAGAGCAGGCTGAGCAGGGACACACTGACATGCTGGAAGCTGAGGATGATGAAATGGAGTCAGCCCCTGGTTCTGTTCCAGCCTTGCTTGACCAGCAGACAGAGGATAGTCCCCAGCCCACACTCAGTGAAATCCTGCATGCTGTTCACAGGTGCACTGCCTCAGTGGATGCCCTGAAGGAGAGATTTGGGGGGCTGGAGGAGAAAGTTAATCTCCTGAGACATGATATACAGAAGGTCAGGGAGAGGACCACGGCCGTGGAGGGCAGAGTCAGTGATATAGAGGATCAGATGCCACACATGACCCGGGAAGTGAGAGTCGCTGCTCAGCAGGCACGCCAGGCCTTTGATCGCCATGATGAGATCGAAAATCGCCTGAGACGCAACAATGTACGCATTGTGGGGCTCCCAGAAAAGGTGGAGGGCAGGGACCCCACGACGTTCATAGAAGGCTGGCTACAGGAGACCTTTGGTAAAGAGGCTTTTTCTCCGATTTACACGGTGGAACGGGCGCACAGGGTGCCACCTCGCCCCCTCCCCCCCCGGTAATCCCCCGAGATCCATGCTTGCTAGACTCCTTAACTACAGGGACCGGGAAGTGATACTTCGAATGGCCAGAGAAAGGGGGGCTGTACATTATAACGGAGCCCGGATTTCCTTTTATCCTGACTTCTCTGCAGAAGTGCAACGCAGAAGATCAAAGTTTATGGATGTCAAGAAAAGGCTGCAGAGGCTTCAGCTGTCCTATGCCATGCTATACCCAGCCAAGCTTCGCGTAACAGCCAGAGATGAGGCCCACTTTTTTGAGAATGCACAGGATGCTGCGGACTGGCTAGACCGCAACGAACAAGACTTCCGCAGGAGGGGACCGGAGAATGGTGCAGGTTGATGTGGACAATCCTATCTATATCAAGAGCAATCCGGGTAAAGAAGTGCTGTTGCTGAAATGATGTCACTTGAGAGGATCAATACCTACTTGAAGTTACCAGCGAATAGTTTTCCACTAACTTTTCTGAATTTTCTTTTTTTTCGCTGACCTGAGTTTATGGGTGGAGTGTGTCTCTGCACCCCCCCTATGTACCGTTTGCTGTTATGGTGGACATGGCTTATGTTTTTGTGCCCTGTTGGCACTGGAAATGCCAGTGTTGCTATTACTCAACACCGGTGGGGAGTCCCCAGTGACGCCCAGTTGGCAGTCCAGGAGCCACCGGCAGATGCAGATAAGTTTTACTGTTCTTGTTTTTCTTATGCTTACTACTTCTATTTTTACTGTATCGACACCACAGCGCCGATGCGCAGGAATTTCTGCCACAGTTTCTGCAAGATTTTTTTTTCTTTCCCAAGGGACTGTACTGATCTTACTGATGCACCACAGTCAAAGCTGTTTGAACCACAGGGCTGTTTTTTGATAGCTGGATGGGGGGATACAGGACTGTTGCTCTCTTCTGGGTACTCCTCCCACTCAGACAGAACTCTTAGTATACAATCGCCATGTCTTCTACACCCATAGTGTCGTGGAATGTCAGAGGGGTAAATGATCCTCTGAAAAGGACCATGATATCCACTGTATTGCGTAAATTTCACCCGGCCATAATTGGCTTACAGGAGACCCATCTATTGAAAGATACGACTAGTTTCTTGGGATATGCGTGGGTGGGGCAGGCCTATCACTCCACTCACTCCGCCTATTCACGCGGAGTGAGTGTATTGATCCACAAGGCTCTGGTATACCAGGAGTTAGATTCGCTTATTGATATATCTGGGAGATTTGTATTTCTTTATTGCAAACTGTTTACCGTTACTATGATTCTGGCGTTTGTATATGTGCCTCCACCTTTTTCTAGAGAGGTGCTGCAGTTGCTGCTGTCTTACCTGGCAAACAAGCCTGACGTCCCACTACTGTTGCTAGGGGACTTTAATTGCTACCTAGACCCTAAATTGGACAGACACCCCCCGGTGATGCCCCCTAAGGGCAACCGGGGTACGGCTCTTGGACGCCTGATGGAGGAGGTGGGGTGGGTTGACATTTGGCGGGTTAGGAACCCCAAGTGTAAACAATTCTCCTGTTTCTCCAAGTCACATGGTTCCCTCTCCCGTATAGACCTGTGTCTGGGCACTCCCAACATGGTTAATTGCACCTCTAAGGTGGAGTATTTCCCACGGGGGGTATCAGACCACTCCCCGCTAGTACTTTGGTTGGTAACTCAACCGTCTAGCTCCCTACCTAGAGCCCCATGGAAACTGAATGCTTATTGGCTCAAACTGTTTACATCCCCAGAACGTATTGAAACCAAGATTGAAGTCTTTCTCCGGGCCCATGAGCACTACCTAGACCCACTGCTAAAATGGGAAACTTTGAAAGCCTATCTTAGAGGGGTATTTATCGAGGAAATACAAATTGTCAGGAACAACTCCTCTGCCTTGGTGGAGCGGGTGGGAGACCAGGTGAGGCAGCTGGAACTCGCTTATGTGACTAGCCCCACTGACTTGGCCAGGGAGGCTTGGATGTCGGCCCAGGACTCTCTGGACCGTCTGCGATCCTCACAGGCAGAGCGGAAGAGGTTCTTTACCAAACTTGCATTTTATGAGGAAGGGGAACAAACTGGACGATTGCTGGCCAAGATAGCGAGGTCTCAAACACAATCCCCGGCCATCGGTGCTATACGCGCCTCTACGGGTAAGGTGGTTAATACCCCTGAAACCATTATATCCGAGCTGGCGTCCTTCTATGAAGGCCTTTATGGATCGAGGGATGCCTACTCGGATGCGGACCTTGGAACATACATGGCTAGTATTGATCTGCCTGCTCTCTCCACATCTGCCAGAGAACAGTTAGATGCACCAATTACTCTGGGCGAGCTGCAATTAGCGGCAAGCTCTTTTCCTACATGTAAAGCCCCCGGAGAGGATGGCCTGCCCATAGAAGTGTACACTCAATTTGGGGAGCACTTGTTACCTGAACTATTGAAGGTCTTTAACGCCGCACTAGAGGGTGGTCAGCTGCCTGGTTCCATGGCTAGGGCTAATATTATTTTACTGTTGAAGCCGGGAAAGGATCCGGTTGACCCTGGCTCCTATAGGCCTATATCGTTGCTGCAGAGCGATGTAAAAATCCTGGCAAAGGTCCTGGCGCGCAGGGTCAACGGGATAATCACGTCTATTATCCACCCAGACCAGGCTGGCTTCATGCCGCAGAAGTCCACCGCCACCAACTTGAGGCGCATGTTCTTGAACATGCAGGTGCAGGCAGACAATGGGGGCCGTAGGGCGCTCTTGCCCCTTGATGCCAACAAGGCATTTGATAGTGTCAGTTGGAGGTTCCTCTGGGCGACGTTGGCCAAGTTTGGCTTTGGGGACAAGTTTATAGAGTGGGTCAGGCTGCTGTACGCGTCCCCCCAGGCGACCATTAGGGTCGCGGGTAGGATGTCACCGGCCTTTGCTCTGGGTAGGGGGACGAGGCAGGGATGTCCCCTGTCCCCCCTGCTCTTCGCG
Source organism: Rana muscosa (assembly GCA_029206835.1). Lineage (NCBI taxonomy): Eukaryota > Metazoa > Chordata > Amphibia > Anura > Ranidae > Rana > Rana muscosa. Next base: position 210,379,705 of record CM055121.1, on the reverse strand, counting down.
ATCGCTATAGAGCCATTGGCTGCCCTGATACGGGCTAGTGCCCGCGTCCGGGGATTCCAATATGGCACGCTGCAAGAAAAAATCATGTTGTACGCGGACGTCATGCTGCTGTTCCTGGAGGACCCCACGCACTCCATCCCCGGGGCTATGTCAATAATAGAGCAATTCGGCCACTACTCGGGATTGACCATTAATTGGTCAAAATCCGCCCTGATGCTGTTGGATGAGGATGGTGGGGTCGCCCTGCCGGAATCTTGTCCCATCCCAGTTGTATCTGGCTTTAAATATTTGGGGGTACAGGTGTCGCCCAGGCTGGGGGACTACTGCTCCCTTAATGTGCACCCATTGCTGTCCCGGTTTAGGGACAAAATTAATACTTGGAACACCCTAAAAATGTCACTTGCAGGTAAAGCCAATCTGATCAAAATGATTTTAATGCCACAACTACTTTACTTTCTTCATAACTCGCCTGTAGTGATACACCTGAAAATCTTCCGAATAGTGAACACTCTCTTCCGACGGTTGCTATGGCATACTAGGCCCCCTCGGATTAGACTGGAACACTTGCAGCGGGCCAAGGACAGTGGGGGGCTGGCGGTTCCCAATCCTTGGCTGTACTACATAGCGGCCCAGTTACAGCATTTGATCGGCTCTATGTCCCAGGACCCGGGGAGCTCGGCGGCACGACTGATGCTGTCGGCCACTGGCGCTGAGACTATCCCGATGGGGCTGGAGGCGCAAATGTTCCTCAAATCCAACAAGCGGACCCCGACGCTCGCACTTATCCAGAAAGTCTGGAATAAGGGCCGACAACTCCAGGGAGTGCAGGGATTCACAGAGGACAGCCCAATATGGGGCAATAGGTCTTATGTGGAGTTGGTGAAGCTGCAGCAGGGGCCCAGATGGCGTGCCCATGGTGTGGCTCTGCTGTCCCACATTTTCGTTAACGGCAGGCTTCTCACTTTCCCCAAACTGCAGGCCAGATTTGACCTCCCAGCTCATATGCATTATTACTACATGCAGCTTCAACATGCGGTTGCGGCACACGGGAATGCGGTGGAATGGGTTCAGTCGCCCGCCCCGGTGTTCCGTGTGCTGCACACTAGCACTGAAACAAAAGGATTTATCTCACAATGCTACCAGATGTTACTGGCAAGTCACCTACAGGCATTCCCGAGCAGGGCGGAATCCATGTGGGAGAAGGACATAGGTACACTGTCAGGGGACCAATGGGAGGAGGCGTGGCGGTCAGTCACCACTTGTTCTTTAAACGTTGCGCAGAAAGTGTCACAGCTATATATATTATTGAGGGTACATTACACCCCGCTGAAATTATATAAGATGGGTAAGCTCGGGGACCCTGTGTGTGGTAGATGTCAGAGGCACAATGGAGATCTCATTCATCTCCTGTGGAGATGCCCTAAGCTTCACAGGTATTGGACTGAGGTGGTGGGTACAATAAACAGAGTGTTTCAAACTACGATCCCTTTGGACCCTAAGTGCTGCCTGCTGGGGATCTTGGAGGAAGCGATCCCTGGGGAGTTGACCAGGGTCGCGGTCTCTAGGGCCCTGTTTCAGGCTAGGAAGCTTATTTTGATGGGTTGGAAGTCAGTCTCACCGCCTACCACCACCTCTTGGGTAGCACACATGGGGAATACTCTTATAATGGAAAAGTACATATACCAGCACAGGGGAAGCCCGAGCAGGTTTGAGAGAATTTGGTCCCAATGGCTTGATACCCCTGGCCTGAGCCCCAGGGAGCTGGTGATGTCCCGACTTTTGCAGTAAAATTGAAACCAAGCGGCCGAGGATTAATATGCTTATACATGCAAGATTGTGGTGCTGTTTTTGATGTGATCTTATATGTTGTTTTACAGTTCGCCAGCAGAGGGAAACCTTTGCTATTTTTTGTACAATGGAAACTGTTGTGATCTATCTGGTGTTCAATAAAAACCTTTTTGATTCAAAAAACATAGCAACCAGCAGAGACAGTGCCAGCTAGCTAAGCTAGGGGGGTCCACAGCCACTGTCAGATCGATCGTGCATTTGATTTAGATCGACCCAGGGCGGCATTGGAAATCCAGGACAGTGACAGGCAGCAGGCAGGCAGCCTAGGCTGGGGCCCCAGGCAATTGCTTGTTTTGCCTGTCCTGTTCCGACGGCCCTGCCTGTGCCCACAACTCTGCACATAGCACCACACACTCTGGCACACCTGGCTGGGTGGGGGATATTTATTGTGACTGTATATGCAGTACCCCAATTGCAAAGGAGATATAAGAAAACAGAAATAACACAGCAAACTAGTTAAAGTGGATCTTCACCTCTCCCTTCATTTTTCTTTAACTCCTGCTCACTAGGGATGAGCCGAACACCCCCCTGTTCGGTTCGCACCAGAACCTGCGAACAGACAGAAAGTTTACGCAAACTTTTGAAATCAAAAGTGCTAATTATAAAGGCTAATATGCAAGTTATTGTCCTAAAAAGTGTTTGGGGACAATTCATTATAGCCGCGAGTGAGTTTTAAATGACTTTTTTTCCTTCAGAAATGACACTTTGTGCAGGAACAGTTCTAAGCACGGGAAACAAGCGCGACTTTACAGGCATACTATATACACACCCTAGGTACAAAATTTAAAGGAATATTTCACATTTATTGTTTCACTTTAAGCATTATTAAAATCACTGCTCCCGAAAAAAATGCAGTTTTTAAAACTTTTTTTTGCATTGATACATGTCCCCTGGGGCAGGACCCGGGTCCCCAAACACTTTTTATGACAATAACTTGCATATAAGCCTTTAAAATTAGCACTTTAGATTTCTCCCATAGACTTTTCGAATTTGCCGCGAACACCCCAAATTGTTCGCTGTTCGGCGAACAGGCAATGTTCGAGTCGAACATGAGTTTGACTCGAACTCGAAGCTCATCCCTACTGCTCACCATGTTGCGGGTTCTCAAGAGTTTATATACTCACCCACCCAGTGGATTCAGCTTTGTCCTGCTGAGATCCTCTTCTCTGCAGCCGCTCCTCGTTGTTTGTGTGTTAAGGCTGCTGGCTCTTTGGAGTTCAGCCGGTGGGCCTCACGATGATCTGCCACTAGGCCCGCCCCCTTCTCCTTTGTTAATGAAAGGCTAAGGCCTCCTGGGTAGAGTTGGGCGAACGGTTCTGGTCGAGCAAAAGTTCAGCCTTAACTTCGCCCATTGGGGTGTTCTCCGGGTGTTCTCCTTAAGTGGTTAACAAGGGACAAGTCATCAGCTGTCAGCAGGCTTCCCCGCTGTCAGCTGAAAAAAAACCCGGCGTGGGGTGCCCCAAAATCCATACCTGACCCCTTATCCGAGCTTGCATATATATATATATTGTAATAGCAGGCAGGTAAAATCACCAGGTTGCATCCAGGATGGGAGATTTATTTGTCCTATATTCAGGCTTTATGCCAGTTTATACCACTAGGGGGAGTGCTGGGAGTCTTGCAGGGGAAGAGTTAATGAGCCCAGCTGAATCAAGTGGGCTCATTAGGGCCTCTACAAGAACTCCCAGCATGCTAAGGGAGATGCTCCAACCTGGAACCAGATCTGTGTGGATAGTCTGGGGAGTGTGATCTCTGTGCGGTGAGCCAAAGCCTGTGTGGTTATTACTTAGAACTTCTAAAAGCAGGGAGCTAGGGACTGGGACAGCACAAGGCTGTACCCAGTTGTTAGTTAGGGACACCAACGTGTGTAGTGAGCGGTCAAGTTGACCAGGATTTCTTTTCATGTTTCTTTTGTTTTTGCTGTATTTTTTTGTCTGTATTTAGTTCAAATAAAACCACACCCTTTTGTTTTCTCCTACCACTGTCTGCTGTGCCTGTTTTTGTGTGGTGAACCCATCCAGGGGGTCACACACACCCGCTGCTGAGTTAACCCCCTCACAATATATATATATATATATATATATATATATATATATATATAGCACTACCCCCGTAGGAGCTGCTGGTTATATATTTGGGTCATGCCATTACCTGTCTGTTCCACCGCATCCGTCATAGGGGTCCCATTGAAGAGATTTCACAGATGTCAGCACCAACACGTAGTCTCTTTTCAATGGTTTTATTAAAGAAATGTCAATAGAGGGATGGAGGGTTAGGGGAGATTCAGGTACCTTGCTTTGCGGATCACGGGTTCTTCTTAATCCAGAGGACAAACAGTCTCCGCACTGGATATAGCAACCACCGGATAGGCCTCTCTCACTGACCTAGCAGCCGGTGCGGTGCTCGGTCAAAAGTCTCTGCCACAGACTTGAAGAAAACAAATAGTCTCGGCCACAGACTTGAAAAATCCTCAACTTTTGCAAAGTTTAAGTACAGTCACACAGTACCAGTTTCTTTCAGCCGATCTGGCGATACTGTGAGGTAGATATATAGGGATGCATCCTCCAATTGAGTCTCCAGGCTTTTCCCGAGGCACCAGCCTTTTTGCTTGGTCCTCTCCTGGAAAAAGTCCCCCCCTGGTCTCCTCAATTGCTCGGCTTCTTCCCGCAGGCAAGACAGCAAAGGACCACCCCTGATTAGTAGGCCCCAGAAACTCCTGGGCCTACTTCCAGTAACGAGGCCTCGGGCCAGCCGGCCCCGAGGCAGGAAACTGCTACGGCACACCTTAGGCCAGGAGGGCCACCTGGTCAGAGAGACCCGGAAGACGGTGTCTGTCCCTTAAGTACCCTCTCCCAGAATGCACAGCGAGGGGACCAATCCCACTGTGCGGGCAAGAGGTAATCCATACATCCAGCCTGCCGCATTTCCAACCTTGACCTGGGGTGACAGCGACACCCACAGTCAAGTGGAAATATGCGCAGCACAGCTGGACTGAAACAGAAATAGTAATTTACACAATTATTCTGAGCTAAACTACAGCTCAGACAACTAAATTTACAACTAGCGCCTACCCAATAGGAGCAGGCGCTACATATATTTAGCTGTATGTCTATCTGTCTGTCTGTCTATCTATCTATCCATATATATGGATCTGTCATGCAGCCAACCCCATGATTACTCTGTTTATTTTGTTACACAAGTTACAGCTGCAGTTTAAAATTACCCGGTGCATCATATTTGGTAGCGGCGCACAGCTGAGCGTTTGATACTTTGGCCCCGGGACAGTAAACGCGTCCTATACACATCTGTCCCAGGCAGGGCCGGGCTGGTATGACTGCCAATTAGCAGGGAATTAGAGCCCTTATCATGCGTGTTTCATTGCTCTAATCCGGCTTCTTCAGCACGGCCTACATCATGCACTTAACAAGAACCATTTTCACATGTTTACGTAACCTCTTTACTGGCTCATTTGTTAAAATGTTTATAGTTAGCGTTGGAGATCTGAGCCCTCGGTAGCGCAGTGTTGAAAATATTTCACATGTTTTCCTGCCCTCTCTGCAATTACTTAAAGGAGGGGGAAAAGAAAGCGCAGTTCAGTCAAAACTTGGACTCAGCAAAAGGCTTTGATCCTGCCAAAGTTTGTTTTTTAATGTCATTCTCGTCCAGAACTGTTTTAAACACGATAACATTATCTGCTGGCCCAGAGTTCATGCAACCAATACAAAGCGTACGAGACGGTAATAATGAGTGTGGTGTTCCTGGCGGAGGAAATGCTCTGTGTTTCAACTCGTGCGCAGGCCGGCAATCGTGATAGAGATGAATAAGGAAATAATTGTGAAAAACAAAAGCAGCCGTGTACGGGGGGTTGTGTTGGTGGCCACGGAGGCTGAGCCTTACAAAAAAATCACCACCAACGGAAGGAATCTGCTGGTCCCATTCTTTCAAAGACTTGGGAAACTTACCCACTGCTCATGCCTTGTACACACGGATGTTTTTTCCGTCTGAAAAACTGCGATGAGAGCTTTTGGCCGGGAATCCTGGACGTGTGTATGCTCCATCGAAGTTTTCCTAGTGGAAAAAACTTTCGTCTGTATGCTTTTCCGACAGGAAAAAAAAACGCGCATGCTTGGAAACAATTCGATGCATGCTTGGAAGCATAGAACGTAATTTTGTCGGCTCGTCGTAGACTTTTATGTCAACGCGTTCTTGGCAGTCAAAAGTTCACCGGACTTTTGTGTGACTGTGTGTATGCAAGGCAGCCTTGAGAAGAATTCTGTCGGGAAAACCATCGGTTTTTTATCTGACGGGAAAACCGGTCGCGTGTACGAGGCATCAGACTATTCTCAGATTTTTGATGCATCTTATTTGAACTTCTAGGTACTCTTCTAACCACATTCCGACCTCCCCATAGCAGATTTACTGCTACAGTATATACGTGACATACACTATATTGTCAAAGGTATTGGGACACCTGCCTTTACACGCACATGAACTTTAAAGAGGAAGTAAATCCCTCATAAAAAATAAAAAAACCCTGCAAGACAAAGGCATAATGAGCTAGTATGCATAGCATACTAACTCATTATGTATTACTTACCTCAGATCGAAGCCCCCGCAGCGGTCTACGTCTCCCCCTCCGGCCGCCGACATGTTGTTACTTCCGGGTATCGCGGCTCCTACGCTGTGATTGGCCAGAGCCACGATGACGTCACTCCCACGCATGCATGGTAACTGCACGCAGACTGAAGTAACAGCACATAGGTGCCATTGCTTTCGTTTGCCCCAGTGCGCATGTGCCAATGACATTGGCACATGCAGTGGGCACGGGATATCTCCTAAACCGTGCAGGAGTGTGTCTATGGGAATGTTTGACCATTCTTTCAGAAGTGCATTTGTGAGGTCAGGGACTGATGTTGGATGAGAAGGCCTGGCTTGCAGTCTCTGATCTAATTCATTCCAAGATTCTGTGGACAGGTGTCTTTTATATACATAACGAGTTGTCGTTAGGAGCACCTCCTTAAATTGACAGGACTAATCTGTGTACCACATGAGCACATACTGTAGCCAGACTGTGGGAGACAGAATTTTTGTTGGTTGGTAGAGGATCAAATACTTATTTTACTCACTGAACTGCAACTCAATTTATAACATTTGTACCATGTGTTTTACATATCTCATGCACAAGTGTAAGGGAGACATTCTGTGTACTTCACATCTACCCCTCCTTTCTTCTCCAGCTCTCCCAGGATTGGCTGCTCCACACTTCAGCATGATTGGGCATGCTGAAGTCATGTGGTGACTTTGCTAGGTTTTGACTGGATATTAGTGATCATGGGAAAAACCCACAAGACCAGCAGAAGTTCAGTGTAAGAAATATGGATGCCTGGCCAGGGGGAGTGTAGAGGTGGGCGGAGAGTCTACTGAAATCACGACTCCACCCACCGAGCTCTGGACAACAGACCTGCCCACAGAATACGGAGTATTGCAGGGCTCCAAACAGCTAAAGGGGAGATATTTGACAGGTAAGGATACATGCAGGAGACATATATATCCTTATAGATCAGCACTATGGAAGTAATTTAGAAATGATGAGAGGGGGTTTACATCCACTTTAATTTATAGGTGAGCAAACTTAGACCACTTTCACACTGAGGCGCTTTTCAGGCGCTTTCACGCTCAAAAAGCGCCTGAAAAGCTTACGAAAACGTATTTCCATTAAAATCAATGAATGCTTTCACACTGGGGCAGTGCGCTGAAAAGACGCCCCTCTTCATTGAAATGAATTGAAAGTGCTTCAAAAGCGCCTGAAAAGCGCTTCAAAAGCGATCAGTGTTTTACTGGTAGTTTTTCAAGCGCCCCAGTGTGAAAGAGGCCTTACAAAATCTGCAGGGGATCAAATAATAGGATTTTTATAACAGCTTACCTGTAAAATCCTTTTCTTGGAGTACATCACGGGACACAGAGCGACATAGTCATTACTAATGGGTTATATAGATACCGTCAGGTGCTGGCACTGGCAACTTCCAAAACCGGAAGTACCCTCCCCTATATAAGCCCCTCCCATCCGGGAGCACCTCAGTTTTGTAGCAAAGCAATAAGTGTCCCCAAAGAGGGGTGGGAGCTCTGTGTCCCGTGATGTACTCCAAGAAAAGGATTTTACAGGTAAGCTGTTATAAAAATCCTATTTTCTTTTTCGTACATCACGGGACACAGAGCGACATAGTCATTACTAATGGGATGTCCTAAAGCAATGCCCAATGAGGGGGGGGATACACCATATATAAGCTGAGCGCTATCAGACATGAGGATCTTTTGCGGCCTGCAACACACTGCGCCCAAAGGCGACATCCTCCTGACTTCTAACGTCCACCTGGTAGAACCTAGTAAACGTGTGAACTGAAGACCATGTTGCGGCCTTACAGATTTGAGCCAGGGAGGCCTGGTGATGCACTGCCCATGAAGTTCCAACTGCTCTCGTGGAGTGCGCTCTAACTTTGAACGGAGGCGGTCTCCTTCTCAAGCCATAAGCTTGCATAATGACCTGTCGAATCCACTTGGCTAAAGTAGATTTTGACGCTGCCTGACCCTTTCTGGGGCCTTCCGGCAGAATAAACAAAGTATCCGTTCTGCGAATCTGAGCAGTGGCTTTTAGATAAGCTTTAACTGCTCTTACTACATCCAAAGAATGCAATAACTTTTCCTCTACCGAAGTAGGTTTGGGGAAAAAAGAAGGAAGAACCACATCTTGGTTCAAATGAAACCTCGATACCACCTTAGGAAGAAAGGCTGGATGAGGACGTAACACTACTCTGTCCTTATGGATAACCAGATATGGCTCCTTACAGGACATAGCTGCTAATTCCGATACTCTTTTAGCCGAACAAATGGCTACTAGAAAAATCAATTTCCTGGTGAGAAGCACCAAGGAAATATGCTGTAATGGTTCAAATGGTTGTTTCTGTAGAACCGACAGAACCAAGTTTAGATCCCATGGACATATGGGAATATTAACCGGAGGACTAATACGCATCACTCCTTGTATAAAGGCTTTGACTAGTGAATGCGAAGCCAAGGGCCTTTGAAAAAATATTGACAAGGCCGAAAACTGACCCTTGATAGTACTCAAGGCAAGCTTCCTATCTACAGCCCACTGTAGGAAGTCCAGAATCCTACCTATTACGTACTTATGTGGATGCCATTTCTTGGCCTCACACCACGCGATGTACGCCTTCCAGATTCTATAGTAGATCTGCCTGGATACCGGCTTCCTGGCATTGATCATGGTAGATACCACAGCATTAGAGAGCCCTCTCTTTTTTAGAATGTGGGCTTCAATAGCCAGGCCGTCAAACCTAGGGCTGGTAAGGAAGGGTGGTATATCGGTCCTTGCGAAAGCCGGACGACGTGGGAGAGTCCAAGGACTCCCCACTGAAATTTTACAATCTCCGCGTACCACGCTCTTCGGGGCCACGCTGGAGCCACCGGAATCACCGGTTTCTTTTCTACCCTGATTCTGCGGAGTAATCGAGGTAACCATTGTGGCGGTGTGAATGCATATATCAGCTTGAACTGATCCCAAGGGAACACTAGGGCATCCGAGCCGCAAGCTAGGGGATCCCTTGTCCGAGAGACAAACCTGTCCCCCTTTGCGTTGAATCTGGATGCTAGAAGATCTACATCCGATGTTCCCCACCGCTGACATATTGTCCAGAAAACCTCGGGGTGAAGGGACCCTTCCTCTGGGCCTAATTGCTGGCGACTTAGAAAGTCCGCCTTCCAATTCTCCACTCCTGGAATGAATACCGCAGATATGGCTGGGACATATTTTTCTGCCCATTTCAGGATGTAATTTACTTCCCTCTGGGCTGCACGACTCCTGGTGCCCCCCTGATGATTGATATATGCCACTGCTGTGGCATTGTCTGATTGCATTCTGACAGGGGACCCTTGGAGTTTGGATGTCCATGCTACTAGGGCATACCGGGCTGCTCGTATCTCTAAGAGATTGATGGGCAGGGCCTTTTCTGCATCCGACCATCTGCCCTGGAGAGACTATTGCTCCAGTACTGCTCCCCAGCCTATAAGGCTGGCATCTGTAGTGACCACCTTCCAAGAAATCGGACTGAAGGATTTCCTTTTTTCCAGATTCTGGGGAACCAACCACCAACGGAGGCTCTTGCGAACGGAAGGGGACAAGGACATTGTAAGTCTAGGGCCTGAACTTTTTTGTTCCAGGCTGACAGTATGGCCCCTTGCAAATTCCTTGAATGGAATTGACCGTAGGGTACTGCTTCGAATGATGCCACCATTTTTCCCAGCAGCCTCATATACAGGCGTATGGACGGCTGTCTTTTTTGTACCCACTAAGTGGATCAAATCTTTCAAAGACAACATCTTTCCTCGAGGCAAGAATATTTTTCTCTGGCCTGAATCCAACCTTAGCCCCAAGTATTCCAGACTTTTGACTGGTTTTTAGGGCTGACTTGTCTCGGTTGATAATCCAACCGTGAGATTCCAGATACTTGATCGTCTTGTGAACGACCACGTCTAGTTTTTTCACTGAGTGGTCTATCAGCAACAAGTCATCCAGATATGCCATTATCATTACACCTTGTGTTCTTAGATTGGCCAATAAAGGGCCAGAATTTTTGTAAACACTCGTGGTGCTGTGGCCAAACCGAAGGGTAAGGCTCTGAACTGAAAATGGCGCCCTTCTACTGCAAAGCGTAGAAATTTTTGGTGGACTGGAAAGATGGGAATGTGCAAATAAGCATCTTTGATGTCGATCGTGGCTAACCAATCCTCCCCTTGTAGGGCAGTGGCCACCGATCGTATCGACTCCATCGGAAAGACCTGATATACAGGAATTTGTATGGCCCTTTTAGAATTAATATGGGCCTCCCGTCCGCGTTTGCTTCGGGACTGTAAAGAGGTTTGAGTAAAACCCGAACCCTCATTCTTCCAGGGGAACCTCCATAATTACTCCTTGGAGCAATAGTTGTTCTAGTGCCAACAGGAGGGACTCTCTCTTCCGGGGATCCCTTGGCACGTTTGACCTCAAAAATGGGAAGGAGGAGAGTCTTTTAACTCCAAACTGTATCCCAAACCTACTGCGGAGAGCACCTATCTGTCTTGATCGTGTCCCGCCAGGTCTCTTGCGAACAACTGGAGTCCTCCCCCCACCCGACTGAGTGGGGGCTTCAATGAATTTAACTTTGGGGGAGGTTTTGTACCTCCCCTGACCCAGGGTTTCTCATTACCCTGCTACTGTCCCTGTTTTTTACCCCCGGGATTTGACCGAGGAGGCCGTCGGAACTGTTACACAGCCGATGCCCCAGGGACTGGAGAAGCAGGCCTCTTAAAGAGGGACCTCTAACTCTGCTTTTAACCGGCAAGAGCGTATTTTTACCGCTGGAAATTTTCTGGATATATTTGTCCAGGTTTTCCCTGAATAAGCGTTCACCATGAAATGGGACGCTAACCAGCCATTCTTTACAGGGAGCTTCAGCAGACCAGTTTTTGAGCCATAGGAGCCTACGCGTATGTACTATAGACAGCGTAAGGCGGGAGGCCTGATGGACTGAATCCTCTATGGCTTCAACCGCAAAGCCTAAGGCTCTAGGTAGATCAGCTAGGGCAAAGCCTGCTGATCTGTCAAGTCCCTCAAGACCTGTTTCAACTGATCCTTCACTGCTTAGCAGACCCCAATAGCTGCTACTGCTGGTTGTATCACCAAGCAGATTTTCATAAGGACTCCAATCTTTTATTTATTGGGTTCTTGAACATTTGGACATTATCCACTGGACATGTCAGTGATTTATACATACAAGAGATGGCTGCGTCCACTGTAGGGACCTTCCATTTTTTTTTTTTTTTTTTTAATGAACTTATCCTCCATGGGATAGACCACCGGAAATCTCTTGGGGGAATAAATATTTTCTCAGGACATTCCCAATCCTGGTAAATGAGCCCTTTCAGTAAAGGGTGAAGTGGAAAAGAACAAACAGTCTGGGGGCTTCTAGCGACCCCAACGAGGATACAGTAGTGGTTGATGATTCCGCAAGGTGCATTTTTAAATGCTGATCGGACCATGTTAGTCAGAGACTGAACCCATAATCTTTCAGCTTGAGATGCTGAGAAAAGGTTCCCCCACTGTTGATTCCTCTATAACAGAATCAACCTCATCCTGATCCCCTTCAGGCAGGTCGATCCCTGTATGGGACTGTTGCTCTGCTAACAGGCACTCTGAAGGAGGAGACGGAGATCGGGCGTGCTTTCCCTGACAGGGAGGCAGCGATAAATGTTGACAATCTCTCTCTAATCCTCCCAGAGCTGAGGAAAAAAAAACCTCCTCTGTTACATACACAGGAGCAGGTGACTGAGGACAGCCGCAGTACCAAGTACCCCTGCGGGGTCTCTACGGTCACTTACCTCTGAACTTCAGGGGAGACTGGTGCAGCAGAAGTATGCCCAAGATCCTCAGAGCCCGATGAGACCCCCTTCGCTTCCTGGAAGATTCAGTTCCGGAGCTTCTGGACGGCATATTCCTAAGCCTAAAGCTGAGGTATTCCAGCCGTAATACACCACTTTTACTGAGAATAGTCTAGCACAATTGCTGCTATATCACAGTTGGTGTCTACTAATGTGCCTTTCTAGGGGATGCCTGTATCAACCGCTTGCTGTATGCCTTTAAATGTTGCCAGCTCTGTCTCTGTACTTCATAGCCAGCTCACTACAATATTGTGGTTTTTTTAAAACTGCTGGGACGCCCGCACATGCGCAGAAGCGCTGCGGCGCGCACAGAGCGTCATCCCCCAGGCTCCGCCCCCTTTCCCGGCTCACCTCTATATATAGAGGCGCGTGCACGCGCACGCGCGCGGGCACGTGCGCCTTCGGCGCTAATTTCAAATATGGTAACAAGGGACAGGAGCCAGGGCCCCTCTTTGCCGCAGGCCGGGGGATGGACAAACACTGCAACATGGCAGAGGAAGCAGTTTCCTATAAGAGAACTCACCATCTGCCTGGACTTTGCTCTGCTGAGAAGAAGCTAGTCCACATGACAAGAAAACATTCCACAGCGGCCTCTAGTGGACAAACACAGGTACCGCAGTCTAATATATTAAATATATATAAAAACATTTTTTTTTTTTTTTCTTGACCACTATTAAAAATTAGTACATTTTTTTAGTAGTTACAGGCATGCACAGAATTTTGCGGGAATACCATTAGGTAACAGACAGAAAGACAAATTAGGCTTGGGGGTCCCCCAATAGAACCAAGTTCCTGGGGGCCCCCACTTACCTGTTCCCCGCCGCAGGACTTTGTTTGGTCCACAAAAGCCCAAACTTCACCTATCACGGCAGGCATTGTAATCAAACCTTCAGGGACCGGGTTCCCAAGGATTCCACTCCCCTGGACCTGTATAGCACCCTGCACAGAAAACATCTTGGTCGTGGGTATGACCAGAGCTCTGGATCCCAGGGTCCAGCTCTCCTAAGAGAAGCATTACAGGCAAAACCTTGCTCTTCTCTGCAAGGCCCGGGTACCGACCGTTTAGCTATGAAGCTTTTTTGGTCGGATCCGGAATAGCTTACTGAGGCCCAAAAGAACCTGTACGCAAGCTCAGTGAAAAACACATGTTTCTTCTTGGCCAACACCTTAGACACTGGCAAAAAACTGAGGTGCTCCCGGATGGGAGGGGCTTATATAGGGGAGGGTACTTCCGGTTTTGGAAGTTGCCAGTGCCAGCACCTGACGGTATCTATATAACCCATTAGTAATGACTATGTCGCTCTGTGTCCCGTGATGTACGAAAAAGAAAATTATTTTCCTCACTGTATCCCATTGTTTGTAGATGCTATAACTTTTGCGCAAACCAATCAATACACGCTTATTCTGATTTTTTTACCAATATGCAGCAGAATACATATTGGTCTAAATTTATTAAAACATTTAATTTTTTTATTTTTTGTATTAGATATGTTTTTTTGCAGAAAGTAAACAATATTGTTTTTTGGTTTTCAAAATTGTCAGTCTTTTTTTGTTAAAAATATAATTATAAGCAGCACTAGCAGTGAAACAAAAGAAGATTTAGGAACAAGTCCTATATAAGAAAAAATGTGCAAGTGACACAACTCGCTAGAAAATAGTTCATCTAATAAAATATAAAATATAAAAATACTGACAGTGCTGAGCAAATATAAATTTGATAAATTGCAATGAGTGGATCCCCCTTCGGAGACTCCACACAAGAATGGTGAGTGCCCACAAATAATATAGTGACAAGAAAAACAAAACCCACTTATTGAACAGAAAATTAAAATAGTCTTCGCATGAGTACAGTAGTTCCCCTACAGGGACCTTACTCACCGGGTGAAAGGGATCCCAAGCTTCCTGGTCAAGGTTTAGATGTGGACAATTGCTGGTACTTGGCTTGATGGATGCTTGTTGAAGGATTTAGGCTCCCACCGATAATAAAAACATAAGGGAGCAAGATAGTGAAGTTTGGTTGAACAGTAGGTAAAGGCGCTGAATCAGCTCTACTTGCAAACTTAGGCAGAGACAGGCAATCAGAGAATAACTTCCACGAACGCCGCTTTGGTGGCGTGCGTTCCACAGAGACAGGAACTTACGTTACAGGTTAGCCGCAAACCGGAAATACGTCAATGCGTTTCGCACCTCCTCCAGGGTGTCATCAAAGGTCATCACTTCCGGCCTGCAAGGACTGATATTTATAGTGCCAAGGGAGACCACTCCTGGCAGAAAAAACGTAATAGATTCAATTACGATCCACTGGAGTGTAATCCCACGTCCTGCCATTACGTCATTTCCTGTCTGCCAAACACAACTAAAATAAAACTGACAAAAAAGGCAATCAAGCCGATCTGTCATCAAAAAATTGATTTAAAAACACATGATAAAAAGTAAATAGGACAAAAATGTATTATTATACGCTCCCAGCGAGTGCCATCAATAATAGTACTTGGATAAAAATAAAAATAATAATAAAAATAAAAAAATTAAAAATATAAAAATAAAAATATAAATAAAAAGTAAAAAATAGGACGAAGGATTAAACTGAACAAAAATGACCAATTAGAAAGAAAACAATTCAAATCCAGCTCGATATTAAGTCCTAAAGGGGTTAAAGTGTGGAGCCTATGAATCCATTGGGATTCGTTCTGAGAAATAGACTTTTTGAGATTGGAACCATGCCAATGCTCCTCCACTCTATCTATGCCGCAGAATGTGAGCCCACTAGGGTCCCTGTTATGAAACAGTCTGAAATGGTTAGACAAACCATGATGTTTGTAACCCTTCTTGATTCTATTGACATGTTCTCGCAGTCTTACTCCCAACTGTCTGGTGGTCCTCCCCACGTACTGAAGCCCGCAGGGGCAGGACAGAAAGTAAGTGACATGTGTGGTCGCACACGTGATAAATTTCTTCATCTCATAAGATCTTCCTTTCGAGAGAGAGCTGAAATGAGTTGTTTTTCTTTTACTAAATTTTGAAGTCTTGCACATCTTACATCTCCCACAACTGAAAAAAAACGGTTTGATTTAAAAAAGGTAATAATTTCTTAGGGGGTTTGACAACATTGTGAGCCAATTGAAGCCTTAAAGTGGGCAGTTTAGTATAAATAAACTTGGGCTGGGTTGGTAGTACCTTTTTGAAATCCCGATCCTCCAACAAAAGTGGCCAGTGTTCCTTAACAATCTTTTCAAAATCTGTATACTGGCGATTGTAACCAGTGAGAAGAGCTATTCCGAAATCTTGCTTTTTCTCTTCTTTCTTTTTGAAAAGATTGTTTCTATCCATCTCCCCAATGCCAGTTTTGGTTTTAATTAATTCCTCGTGATCATATCCTTTATCGTAAAAACGATTTACAATGATATCAGCTTGTAAATTGTAATCTTCAATCTTATTACAATTTCTCCTGACTCTCAACATTTGGCTCTTGGGTATACCACCAAGCCATCTAGGATGGTGACAGCTCCCTAACGGGATATAACCGTTCCTGTCCACACTTTAAAAAAAAGTCCTGGTGAACAATTTATCTCCTTCCTTATACAATGTTAAATCCAGGAAGTTGATCTCCTTATAGCTAGATGACTCAGTGAAGGAAATACCAAACGGATTATCACTAATTTTCTTCAAAAAACTGAAAAAATTATCTTGTGATCCTGCCCAAATGATCACAATATCGTCAATATATCTTTTGTACAGTCTCAGTTTGGCTATGTTGACACCATAGATGGCCTCACTCTCCCAAAAGCTCATGAAGAGGTTGGCTACTGAGGGGGCGTACTTGGCCCCCATTGCCACACCCTTCTTCTGACGATAATAATCTTTTTCACGTCAAAAGATGTTGTCACTCATAGCCAAATCTAAAGTTTGAAGTAAAAATTCTCTTTGATTTTGTTTGATGTTAGTATTATTCAGTGCCCATTCAATAGCTTGGAGGGCATGGTGTTGTTGAATGTTTGTATACAGAGCAAGAGAATTAACATCAATACTTGCTAGGATACAATTTTTTTTTTTATAAATTGTATTTTTATTAAAGAAATTTTCACAAAATACAAAAGCAGGCATAACTGACAAAGCATAGGGAATGTCTGAGGTACATCATACTAGGCAAATGGAATGACTCTGGGGAGGCTGACAATGGAAATAATAATAATAACCAAACAAAATATTGAGAAAGAAAAAAAAAAAAAAAGGAGCCTGTGATCATCATACAATACATAATGTTGGACTTAGGGTATGAGTTTACAGATTCAGGGACATGATCAAATGTGGACCGGAGGTGCACCTAGGGCACAGAGATAGAGGATAAGAAGCCGAGAGAGTATCGAATGGTTTCTAGGCCAAGGGCGGCAGCCCGTACGTCGAAACATCCCAGGCCGCCCAGATCTCGTCAAATCTATCAACTCCATCCTCCACCATAGCTGTCATATATTCCATCTGTCGTATGCCCCTGACGCTTTGTATCAACTGAATTTGGGTAGGCACTAGGGTGGATGACCAGTTAGAGGGAATGGCTCTTCTGGCTGCAAGCAGAATAAAAGCGGCTAGTCTGTTTGCTGCCTTTCCTATCCCCGGGAAGGGAAGACCTAGGAGACAATGAATCGGGTCTAGGGGGATAGAGGCGGGGAGAACCTGTTGAAGCACTTGTGCCACCATGGACCAAAAGGGTACTATCCGATCGCATTGCCAAAAGATATGGAAATGTGATCCTTTTTCTTTCCCGCATCTCCAACACAGAGGAGAGAGAGAGGAGTCATACCGGTGAATAACCTCAGGGGTCTTGTACCAAAATAGTAGAACTTTGTATGCTGTCTCTCTCTGTGCCACACATCTTGAAATTTTAGAGGTCGAGGACCAAATTCTTGACCACTCCGAGACTGAAATTTGTCGCTGAGTGAGCTGCGACCATTTGTACATGTAGGAGTGGGTGTTTTCAGAAATTGTTGTCTGTTCCTGGAGGATGCGGTATATACTTGAAATGAGCTGTGCTTGATAGGGACCTTGGGAGCAGAGAAGTTCAAAGGGTGTTGGCTTGGTGAGGATGAGAGATGGGGACAGTGTCGAGAAATAATGGACTATCTGGAGGTACGAATACCTCAAATATTCTGGGATTTGGCTCTCAGTCTGGAGGGTCGGGAAGGGTTTAACCTTACGTGTGATCGGATGTACGAAATGTCGAAGTTGGAACAGCCCCTCTTTTGCCCAGGGAAACACACGTGTATGTGAGAGGCTATCAGGGATCAAGGGATTGAAGAGCACATTAGATAAGGGGGGGCAGATGGAAGATAATGCAAACTTGGAAAGGCATGAGCGCCACAATCTGAGCACAAATACCATGGGACTCAGGCAGAGATCGTGAAGTTTGGGGTCCCCCAATGTCCCAGGGGACCATACCAGGGAACAGGGGTGAGTTGGATAGAGGGAGCCCATTTCTATCTCAGACCAACGGTTAGGGGGCCTGAGGCTAGACCATGACACCAAGGTTCGCAAATGGGAGGCCAGGTAATATTTGTATATGTCCGGGGCTCCCATGCCCCCCTGATCTCTGGGGGAGAAAATAACCGAGCTTGCCACTCTATGGGCCCTGCCACTCCAAATGAACTTAAGAAACCACTGCTTAAGGATCTTAATCTGTGTCATCGGGATGGGGACTGGAAGGGTTTCAAAAAAGTACAATAATTTCGGCATTATTGACATTTTTAGCACATTTATCCTGCCTATCCAGGACAGGGGGAGGGAGGTCCAACGGGATAACATAGTTTTGATTGATTGAAATAGCGGGAGATAGTTGATGGAATAGAGGGACGAATAGGATGGCGTGATCTGGACCCCAAGGTATCTAAGGGACGAAGTGCACCAGCGATAAGAAAATGTACCTTTCAAGTTCAAGAGCTCATCCGAGGGTATGTGGAGGGGGAGGGCTTCTGTTTTCGCAGTATTGACCTTATAACCCGACAAGGAGCTAAATTGAGAAAGAAGGGCATGCAGGGAAGGGAGTGAGGTATGAGGTTTGGTTAGGGTAAGAAGGACATCATCGGCAAATAAGGATATTTTATATTCCCTCTGCCGCATGGGGACCCCCGTGATGTCTGGATGGGATCTGATAGCCTCCGCCAGGGGTTCTAAGCATAATATGAAAAGGAGTGGGGAGAGAGGGCATCCCTGCCTAGTGCCATTTGTCATTGGAAAAGATTGGGAAGTGAAAGATGCTAGACGTACCTGAGAGGAGGGAGTGGAGTATAGGGAGGTCAGGGCGGCAAGGAAGGGTCCGTGTATGCCAAATTTCGTAAGGGTTGCAAACATATAGGGCCAACTCAATCTGTCAAACGCCTTTTGGGCGTCTAAGCTAAGAATTAGGGCAGGGCGTTTGACTCTGTTCAACATGTCGATAAGGTCTATAGTCCGTCGAGTATTATCTCCAGCATGTCTGGTGGGAACAAAACCCACCTGATCTCGATCTATTAGTTTCGTCAGGAATTGGGAAAGACGATTGGCGAGGATTTTCGTGAATAGTTTGTAATCGGAGTTTAAAAGTGCTATGGGTCTGTAATTGTCCGGTAGGGTCGGGTCCTTGTCCTGTTTTGGAATTACTGTGATGTAGGAATGGAGAAATTGTTGGTGAGGGATGTTGCCCTGCAAGAGCGAATTGTAGAGGGACACCAGATGGGGAGAGAGAATTGGGAGGAAATTCTTGTAGTAAGAATAAGAAAGTCCGTCTGGACCGGGGGCCTTATGAGAAGGTAGAGACTTGACAGTGTGGGTTAATTCCTCTCCCGTAATGGGCGCATTGAGCATTTGCACTTCCGAGTCTGAGAGCTTGGGGAGTTTCAAATCTGACATGAACTCCTCGAAGGTCTCCGAGTCAAATGAAGGGTGATGAGTGGGTGCGAGACAGTTATAAAGTTTTTTATAGAATTCACCAAACACCTGAGTCATGGTCTGTGGGCAAAAGGTAGGGGACCCGTCGGGAAGTTTAAGATGTTCCGGGAAAGCGTGAAAGGGTCTTGGATTGAGTCTAGAGACCAGCATCTTGTGGGGCTTGTTTGAAAACTCGTAAAACTTCTGTTTAGCCCACAGGATCGTTTTATCTATGGAAGACATATCTAATGCTTTTATGCGATTTCTTAGCCCCGTGACCGTGCGCAGACGACCCACTGTGGGAGAGCGAAGCAAGGCTCTTTCTGCATCCAGTAGGTCTGATATTAGAGAGGACTTCAGAAAAGCTGCATCCCTCTTTTTTTGTGAGCTGAGGGCAATACATTGTCCCCTAAAAAAGGCCTTGTGGGCCTCCCAGAGGGTGGACACGCTGGGCACTGAGCCCTCGTTTAGGAGGAAATATTCCGTCAGGGCTGCCTCTAATTTAGTGTTGGTCTCGGGGTGTTTAAGGAGAGATTCATTAAGTCTCCAATGACACTTTCTGGGGAATGCGGCTGAGAAGCTTAAGTCTAGTGTCAAAGGAGCGTGGTCCGACCAGGTGATTGCACCCAGTTCAGAGGCCACTGTGTGGGAAATCAAGGGGGCGGTGACGAAGAAGTAATCCAATCTGGAGAACATCTTGTGGGGAGGGGAGTAGAACGAAAATTGCCTACCTGAAGGATGTTTTATCCGCCAAGTATCAAAGAGATGATGCGTTCGGATCAGTTTTCGGAAGGAGGTAGCCAGGGAGTATGAGGCCGGTGGGGGAGAGGTGGCGAACAAGGATTTCCTGTCACGTGTGGGAGAGAGCACAGCATTAAAGTCACCCCCTAGAACTGTAAAAGGAGAAGAGCACCTCTGTAGGCGCTCCAAAGCGTCTGTAATAAACTTAACCTGACCTGAGTTAGGAACATAGATATTCATGACCGTTATAAGGTTGGACAAATATGTTCCCTGCAAAATTATATATCTACCCTGTGGGTCTAGGTGAGTCTTCTCAATTTGAATAGGACACGAGCGTCTTATCAAGATAGCTACTCCTGCTTTACCAGAGGGGTCAGATGATACGTAGGACAGGGGGAAATGTTTAGAAGCAAACCTGAAGGTACCTCCGGCCCGGAAGTGCGTCTCCTGGACGAGAACCACATCCGCACCGGAGGCCCGGAACTCCCGAAGAGCAAGCCATCTCTTCTTTATAGAGTTCAATCCCTTAACATTATAGGAAACCAGTTTTAAAGCCATATCACGTCCGAACAGTCAGGCCAATGGATATGCAGTTCAAATGGCAGAGGTTCGGACACGACCCGGCCCAGGAGGGGCCCAAAGAGAGACCTAGACCCCGAGAACATACTAGTTATATGACAGTCAACAAAAGAGATGAGATTTAGCGTAATGTGGAATATACCATCTAGCAACCAATACAGACATAAAATATATATGAGAGCACCAGACTGTGAATTAGGAAAAAAAAAACCCCAGAGGAGTTGAAAAATAAAAATAAAAATAAAAGTAAAAATAGAACAAAAAAAGATGGAAAGGAAAGTAGGGGAGATTTCAGCCCCCCCCAAAAAAAACAGGGGTGTATGATGGACCAAAAAAGGGACCATTAGGTACCGCGTAGCAGCACAACCACAAGGCCTACCAGGCCTAAAAAAAGAAACAATATGTAAAAAAAAAAACAGCATGTGAAAACCTGAGGGTATCATATCACTCAGGGGTCCTTGGCCATAGCTCAAGGACTTGGTGGGGAGCATAGCAGTCACCAACATAGGGGGTGGTCCGTGACAACCCGCCACGACGATCCGGAAAGTCGATAGTGTTGTTGAAAAAGCTCCTCAGGACCCTTCCATCAAGCACAAATGGCGTGTGAGGGGACCACGTTCGTTGAGGGTGTTATATCTGAAACGTGAACTTTAACTGAGAGCACAAAAAAAAAAAAAAAAAACATAGCTGTCAAACGTGGCCCAAAGCCAATTGAAAGACCAGCTCCACAAAAAAGACGGGGAGCTGGTGTAAAGATCACAATCTCCTGCGAGGGAGAGCAAGGGAGAAACACAAGCCCGAGGGGGAATCCCTCAGGAAATCAGGTAGGTAGCCTGGCACGTTGAGAGCGTTGGGGTGTAGAGTAGGCCCTGGATCCTCTTCCTCTCACTGGGGTCCAGATTCTGGAGGGGGCTGATCCATGTCTCGGAGTGGCTGGTGGGCCTTGGTCCAACTCAGCAGGGAGCGGGGGCAGGCCCAACCGTTGTAGAAAAGCTTCACCTTCCTGGGGGTCCCGCAAAGTATGCTGGACCCCCTCCATGGTAACACTCAGACGGAAGGGAAATCCCCAGTAGTAAGGAACCTTGTGTTCTTGAAGGTGGCATGTGACTGGTCTCAGAGAGCGACGTTTGGCCAGCGTAATAGGGGATAGGTCACTGAAGAGCTGTATTTTATCCCCCTTGTACTCAATGGCAGACCGGTTGCGTGTAGCCTTAGTCAGAGCCTCCTTACTTTCATAGTAGTGGAAACGTACCACTATGTCACGGGGCCTGGCCCCCGAAGGGGGTTTGGGAGCCAGGGATCTGTGTGCCCTGTCAAGGCGCCAATCAATGTCCACTATTTCAGGTGCCAGGGTGTTGAAGAGGCCAAGAAGATAGGGCCTGATGTTATTGTCAGCTATTTGTTCAGAGACACCGCGCACTCTGAGGTTCTGGCGCCTTTCCCTATTTTCAAGGTCTTCCTGCTGTAGCTGTAATTGTGATACAGAGGATTTTAGGGTAGCGTTTTCCTCTTCAAGAGCCTGCACATATTGTATAGTGTCGTCAAATTTCGTCTCCAGGGTCGCTGTACGTTCCCCCAGAGCGTCTATCTCGCCCCTAAACTCCCTGGAGATCCTTCCCATCTCCTGGGCTATGTCTCTGGTGACTTGCTGGGCTAGGGCCTGGAGTTTAAGATCCATCAGCTCTGATGTGAGGATCTGCTGAGAGGGGAGAAGGACGGGAGGGTGGGGAGGCCGCTGTGAGGAATCCTCCGCCATCAGAGCGCTAATATTATCTTCCGGCTCCCCCTGTGTAATCGAGGCCGGGGATGCGGGCCTAGTGAGGAAGCGATCCATCGTGGAGGGAGGCCGCGGAGGTTGTGGGGCACGATATGTTGCTCGCTGGTCCCCAATTTTACCCATGTAGTGCCTGGGAGGTGTGAGGAGGCTTTGAGGCTTACCCCTGTGGTGATGTAAGCCCGTGTTAGCTTGTTAGGGGACTCGGATCACGGGACGGGACCGGAGCTCACGGATCACACATCCGCCATCTTGGAAAGCCGCGCATGCGCCAGGATACAATTTTCTTCTACTATCATTGGTGCAATTAGTTTAATGAGATCCCTACTATCTCTCAGATAGGCAGGACAAACTTTTGTAAGTGGCTGCAAGAAAAAGTCCAAATATTCACCAACCCTTGAGAATAATTACTCAATGCCACTTACAATTGGCCTTCCAGGAGGCTTTGTTGCATTCTTATGAATTTTTGGTAATTGATAAATTACTGGAACTCTAGGCACATCCGGAATGAGGTATCTAGCTTCCTTCTTTTTAAGAATACCTTCACCCGTTGCTGCTTTAATTGGACTTTTCAGTTTGGCTTTAAACTTCTTAGTGGGATTCCCTTTAAGTTTTTGCATAGGTATCCTGGTCACCAACCAGTCTATTTAATTCTTCCAAATAGTCAGCTTTGTTCAAAATCACAACCAATCTATCCAAATCCTGTTCAACCAGAGACTTGAAAACACAGACAAAATGATTATTGGAAATCTTGGGGTTAAAAATGTAATGGTTTCTCAGTGAAGTGTGCAAAAACTCTTCTGAGTTGGTGGACTCAGCTGTTGGTGGACTCTTGGCAAAAAACTTTTTGATATTCATTTTTCTAATGAATTTTTGAAAATCAATGAAAACATCAAATTTATTGAGGTTCCTATCTGGAGCATATTTAAGTCCTAAGTTTAAAATAGACAATTCGTCTTTAGAAAAAACGGCATCACTTAAAATTAAAAATTCCTTCCATTATTCCACTCTTTTTCTTTTGGCGTTTGTCTCCTCTGCATCCTCTTGTTCTCCTCTTCTTTCTATATCTCCATGTGATTTCGGGTGTCAAGGGGTACCGATGTCACCAATCCTCCTCTCTCCTGTCTGGTGGATTGTGATCCTTCCCCCATCCCCTTTGGGGAGGTCCTCCTCTCCCTCTCGTCATAGGAGGTCCCCCGGACCCTCTCCTCTGAAAATCCCCTCTATAATTGTTGTGGTGCCCACTGCGAGCTCTGTTGGGTGGGGGATAATAGCCCAAATGGCCAGGGGATCCATAGGATCCACCATAACCACTACCTCGGTTGTCATATCCCCTTGCTCCACCTCTATGATCATGTCCTCTCTGATGGTAAGAACCTCCATTAGAAGGATAGGGATGATCATATCTAAGAGGTTCAAATCTATTGTGGGTGGGTACACCATAATAGGGGGTGACAGGATTATAATAATCCTGATGATTGCCCCTCTCATAGTCTCTGTGGGAGCCATCATATTTGCGAACAGGTGTTTTGGTGGTGGCTAGAACCTGTTGTGGCTCTACTACTAAGGCTGTAGAGCTGGTAATGGATTCCTCAACAACTTCCTGCCATTTGTAGACTTTATAGTATTTATAATCATTGGTATCTCTAAGAAATTTTTTCATTTTTTTTATTTTGAGTATCTTTATCCAATTTGTCCACAAAATCCTGGAGCTGTTTGAGTTTATCTTTATGTTCTCCAGATGCAATCAGGGGACCCAGCTTGGATTTAATTGCATTAATATTAGCCTCAATTAGCTTGAGTTTTTTCTCCTTCCTTCCTATAAGCATCTCTAACAGCTTTCTATCTGTATGGTTGAAGAAAGCAAACCATTCATCTTCCAAATCTTTATCAGTTAAACCATCATTAGGGGCAATGTCCTACCTAAGTCGCCTTGGTGTGATTTTATCTTTGACATATTTCCCAAGTGTAAAAATATCCCACCAGGTCCTGATTTGTTTATCCAGGGCCCCTTTTAAATGTTTAAAATCCTGATTGACATCAACATGATCATTTTCTGGTGAAAATAAATCATCTGCATTGAGACTCCTATTGTTGATGTATGAAAAAATCTCCATAGCAGCCAAAAACACTCCCTAAAGGGGAGAAAAATAATAATACAAAAAAATTGGCGCTTCGGAAAAAATATAAAATATATAGTGATAGTGGTTAAGCTGCAGCAGCTGCACCAAAAAGTGCTAGTACTTCAAAACGTGAAAAATATAATTATAATCAGCGCTAGCAGTGAAACAAAGAAGATTTAGGAACAAGTCCTATATAAGAAAAAATGTGCAAGTGACACAACTCGCTAGAAAATAGTTCATCATATAAAACATAAAAATACTGACAGTGCTGAACAAATATAAATTTGATAAATTGCAATGAGTGGATCCCCCTTCGGAGACTCCACTCAAGAATGGTGAGTGTCCACAAATAATATAGTGACAAGAAAAACAAAACCCACTTATTGAACAGAAAATTAAAATAGTCCTCGCATGAGTACAATAGTCCCCCTGCAGGGACCTTACTCACCGGGTGAAGAGGATCCAAAGCTTCCTGGTCAGGGTTTAGATGTGGACAATTGCTGGTACTTGGCTTGATGGATGCTTGTTGAAGGATTTAGGCTCCCACCGATAATAAAAACATAAGGGAGCAAGATAGTGAAGTATGGTTGGACAGTAGGTAAAGGCGCTGAATCAGCGCTTCTTGCAAACTTAGGCAGAGGCAGGCAATCAGAGAATAACTTCCGCGAATGCCGCTCTGGTGGCGTGCGTTCCACGGAGACAGGAACTTGCGTTACAGGTTAGCCGCAAACCGGAAATACGTCAACGCGCTTCGTCCCTCCTCCAGGGCGTCATCAAAGGTCATCACTTCCGGCCTGCAAGGACTGATATTTATAGTGCCAAGGGAGACCACTCCCGGGAAAAAAAACGTAATAGATTCAATTAGGATCCACTGGAGTGTAATCCCACTTCCTGCCATTACGTCATTTCCTGTCTGACAAACACAACTAAAATAAAACTGACAAAAAAGGCAATCAAGCTGACCTGTCATCAAAAATTTTATTTAAAAACATATGATAAAAAGTAAATAGGACAAAAATGAATTTTTATGCGCTCCCAGTGAGTGCCATCAATAATAGTACTTTATCTTATGAGATAAAGAAATTTATCACGTGTGCGACCACACATGTCACTTACTTGCTGTCCTGCCCCTGCGGGCTTCAGTACGTGGGGAGGACCACCAGACAGTTGGGAGTAAGACTGTGAGAACATGTCAATAGAATCAAGAAGGGTTACAAACATCATGGTTTGTCTAACCATTTCAGACTGTTTCATAACAGGGACCCTAGTGGGCTCACATTCTGCAGGCATAGATAGAGTGGAGGAGCATTGGCGTGGTTCCAATCTCAAAAAGTCTATTTCTCAGAACGACTCCCAATGGATTCATAGGCTCCGCACTTTAACCCCTTCAGGACTTAACATCGAGCTGGATTTGAATTGTATTCTTTCTAATTGGTAATTTTTGTTCAATTTCATACTTCGACCTATTTTTTACTTTTTATTTTTATTTTCATTTTTATTTTTATTTTTATATTTTAAATTTTTTTATTTGTATTATTATTTTTATTTTTATCCAAGTACTATTATTGATGGCACTCACTGGGAGCGTATAAAAAAAAAAAATCCTATTTACTTTTTATCATATGTTTTTAAATCAATTTTTTGATGACAGATCCGCTTGATTACCTTTTTTGTCAGTTTTATTAAAGTTGTGCTTGGCAGACAGGAAATGATGTAATGGCAGGAAGTGGGATTACACTCCAGTGGATCCTAATTGAATCTATTACATTTTTCCTGCCGGAAGTGGTCTCTCTTGGCACTATAAATATCAGTCCTTGCAGGCCGGAAGTGATGCCCTTTGATGACGCCCTGGAGGAGGGTCGAAACGCATTGACGTATTTCTGGTTTGCGGCTAACCTGTAACGCAAGTTCCTGTCTCCGTGGAACGCATGCCACCAGAGCGGCATTTGCGGAAGTTATTCTCTGATTGCCTGTCTCTGCCTAAGTTTGCAAGTAGCGCCGATTCAGCGCCTTTACCTACTGTTCAACGATACTTCACTATCTTGCTCCCTTATGATTTATTATCGGTGGGAGCCTAAATCCTTCAACAAGCATCCATCAAGCCAAGTACCAGCAATTGTCCACATCTAAACCCTGACCAGGAAGCTTTGGATCCTCTTCACCCGCGGAGAGTAAGGTCCCTGCAGGGGGACAACTGTACTCATGCGAGGACTATTTTCATTTTCTGTTCAATAAGTGGGTTTTGTTTTTCTTGTCACTATATTATTTGTGGACACTCACCATTCTTGAGTGGAGTCTCAGAAGGGGGATCCACTCATTGCAATTTATCAAATTTATATTTGCTCAGCACTTTCAGTATTTTTATATTTTATATTTTATTTGTGTAGCGGGTATACACTTTTCTGTGTATTTAAAACTGGCAGAGACACCCGTGATGTGCAGTTCCCTGCAGCCCCGCTGGTGGCGCTGTCGCCTTGGGCTGGGGTTGAACCATTGCTGTGTGCTGTGCTCCCTTTTTTTTCTCCCTCGGCAGTGGTATAGTGGGGCGGGGAACCCGCCGTGCTTGCTGGGAGAGGGTATAAAGGGGCTGGCCATCTTTGTCACGGGGTCGAGTCCCAGGCACCTTCAGCCTGTGGGCGGTGGTTCGTGTCAGTCCTCTAGGCGGGCCTAGGCCTAGAGGACGTTCGGAGGTCGTGTTCCATCCCAGGTACCTTTAGCCTGGGGTGAGGTACTCGGATGGAGGTCTGGAGCTCAGTGCCCAACACTGAGTTCCGCGAGGGAAGGAGATCCTAGGGGACCCTGGGAGAGGGCACCCGAATCCAGAGGGCGTAATGGTCCGGTGGGACATACTTGCTTGAAGACCCGGTGCAGCATATTGCCGGTGACAGGTGAGCCTTCCATCGGAGACCGCCTGGAAGGAAATCCCCCTTCGCTGGGAGACCGCAACCCACTTTCAGGAAGGAAAGTGGAGAGTTCATTGTGTCTGGGCCTACTCGCATCCAGTGTTGTTCATCTTACGTTAAAAAAGTAATTAGTTACAGTTACAAATTACTTCTCCCAAAAAGTAATGGAGTTACTCACTCAGTTACTACATTGAAAAAGTAATTAGTTACTCAGCAAAGTAACTATATTGGTTATATTATATATACACGGGGGTGGGGGCGGAGTGGTAGAAGGATGATATATATGTCATTTTTTCAGTGTATAAAAATAATATAATAGGAGGGATAACAATAAATAATATTGGTACTGTGCCCATGCCTCACTGTGCCCAATGCCTCACTGTGCCCCATGCCTCACTGTGCCCCATGCCTCACTGTGCCTCACTGTGCCCATGCTTCACTGTGCCTCACTGTGCCCCATGCCTCACTGTGCCCAATGCCTCACTGTGCCCCATGCCTCACTGTGCCCCATGCCTCACTGTGCCTCACTGTGCCCATGCTTCACTGTGCCTCACTGTGCCCCATGCCTCACTGTGCCCCATGCCTCACTGTGCCCCATGCTTCACTGTGCCTCACTGTGCCCCATGCCTCACTGTGCCCCATGCCTCACAGTCACTGTGCCCGCCGTGTACAGTACCTCAGATCGGTGGCGGCCCGACACCCGGCGGCCATTCCATTATTCAAAAGCCGCGCCTCCTCCAGTCCTCCTCGTCTGTGATAGGCGGAACACTCAATTTCCCAGCATTCAGTGTTCCGCCTATCACGGACATCCGCTCATCCTCATAAGACAGACGAGGATGAGAGGATATCCGTGATAGGCGGAACACTGCCTGCTGGGAAATTGAATGTTCCGCCTATCACAGACGACGAGGACTCGGGAGGTGCGTTTTTTTAATACTGCAATGGCCGCCGTTTGTCTGCATGACACGCTGATCAGGTAGGCAGACGGCGACTTGCAGTTAGTTAAATGTTAAATTACATCTACTCGCGGCGGCTGCGGCGAGTAGATGTAATTAGGGTAACGCCGCCCAAGTAATGGGAACGGCGGTGCCACGAGGGTAAGAGCAGTGCCGATCCTGACCTCCCTGGGGCCCTAAGCAAAATTCTGCAAAGGGGCCCTCTACCTGACCCGTGAATAATGGGCGTTGTTTAAGCGTAATATTGAACGTGGCTTAAAGGGGCGTGACTCAAAGGGGTGTGGTTAGAGTCTGAGATGAACGAGGGAGAAACAAGGAGAGAGAGAGAGAGTAAAAAAAAGAGGGATGGAGGGACAGCAGGCCCAGATCCTACACCGCAATAGAAATATGAGTATTCCAGAAAGTTTAACAATCAGCAGATCAACATTCTCCAAACACCTGGTGTTAGCAATTCAATCATCCTGGCACCATGGTTGTTATGGTGTCAGGGTGATTAAAGCGCATTATTTCTATTATTTGTAATATAAAATGAAATCATTCAACTCACCATAATGCAGAATCAGTGGGAGCCCTGATGTCACTGTCCCCAGCCAGCGGAGTGCCTCCTTACATTTCAGGTGTCCCCAGCCAGCGGAGTGCCTCCTTACATTTCAGGTGTCCCCAGCCAGTGGAGTGCCTCCTTAAATCTCAGCAGTCCCCAGCGGAGTGCCTCCTTACATTTCAGGTGTCCCCAGCGGAGTGCCTCCTTACATCTCAGGTGTCCCCAGCGGAGTGCCTCCTTACATTTCAGGTGTCCCCAGCGGAGTGCCTCCTTACATTTCAGGTGTCCCCAGCGGAGTGCCTCCTTACATCTCAGGTGTCCCCAGCGGAGTGCCTCCTTACATCTCTGGTGTCCCCAACGGAGTGCCTCCTTACATCTCAGGTGTCCACAGCGGAGTGCCTCCTTACATTTCAGGTGTCCCCAGCGGAGTGCCTCCTTACATTTGTTTTTTTCTGAATATTATGGAGTAAGATTCGTTTTAAGGAAGAACATTGGTAAGCTGTGGAGATTCTTACAGTGGTTCCGGGTCACTCAAAAGGACTGGAAGTTCTCATTGTGAGCAGTGGAGATCTTTGTGGCCATTATTGACCTCGTGGGGTCCATCAGGAAGATTCGCTTTAAGGAAGAACACTGGTAAGCTGTGGAGATCCCTACAGTGGTTTCGGGTCACGCAAAAGGACTGGAAGTTCTCATTGTGAGCAGTGGAGATCTTTGTGGTTATTACTGACCCCATGGGGTCCACCAGAGAGTGGTTCCGGGTCACTCAAAAGGACTGGAAGTTCTCATTGTGAGCAGTGGAGATCTTTGTGGCCATTATTGACCTCGTGGGGTCCATCAGGAAGATTCGCTTTAAGGAAGAACACTGGTAAGCTGTGGAGATCCCTACAGTGGTTTCGGGTCACGCAAAAGGACTGGAAGTTCTCATTGTGAGCAGTGGAGATCTTTGTGGTTATTACTGACCCCGTGGGGTCCACCAGAGAGGTGAGAGGCTGGTGTCTATGGGGGAGGATTATTTATGCATCATTTGTTCATCTGATCCAGTGTGTTTCTGATGAGACAAGGTGTATTCCCACACCCATCCTTGCTTCTCTCCCTGCAATTAGCTGTTGCTATTTGGACTGCCATTTTGGCTATTTAGCACTTTATTTACATAGTCACTGTTTGGACGTTTTAATTTTATTTTATTATTGTTGATTTTGTCACCCCATTTATTTAATTTATGAGAAGTTAGACTTTATTAATAGCACTTTTAATATTAGCACTTTCTATTGACATTTAGCGCTGCTTCACTATATAAACTATCCTTACATTTCAGGTGTCCCCAGCGGAGTGCCTCCTTACATTTCAGGTGTCCCCAGCGGAGTGCCTCCTTACATCTCAGGTGTCCCCAGCGGAGTGCCTCCTTACATCTCAGGTGTCCCCAACGGAGTGCCTCCTTACATCTCAGGTGTCCACAGCAGAGTGCCTCCTTACATCTCAGGTGTCCACAGCAGAGTGCCTCCTTACATTTCAGGTGTCCCCAGCGGAGTGCCTCCTTACATTTCAGGTGTCCCCAGCAGAGTGCCACCTTACATTTCAGGTGTCCCCAGCGGAGTGCCTCCTTACATCTCAGGTGTCCCCAGCGGAGTGCCTCCTTACATCTCAGGTGTCCCCAGCCAGCGGAGTGCCTCCTTAGATCTCAGGTGTCCCCAGCGGAGTGCCTCCTTAGATCTCAGGTGTCCCCAGCCAGCGGAGTGCCTCCTTACATTTCAGGTGTCCCCAGCAGAGTGCCTCTTTACATCTCAGGTGTCCCCAGCCAGCGGAGTGCTTCCTTACATCTCAGGTGTCCCCAGCCAGCGGAGTGCTTCCTTACATTTCAGGTGTCCCCCCCCCCCCCAGTGCTGGCCTAAGACATTGTGCTGCCTGGTACCAAGAATTAAATGCTGCCCCCCCAAAAAAAAAATTACGCCCACCAAAAGGATATAATTTTATATCATGATAACTTAAGAGGATCTGTCATAGCTCTATACATGCATGTAGCTGTATAAAGAGGACTTGTCATGGCTATATTAATGTATAGGAAAAAAAGAGGACCTGTCATGGCTCTATACATTTATGTAGGAAAATAAAGAGGACCTGTCATGGCTCTATTCATGTATAGGAGTATAAAGAGGACCTGTCATGGCTCTATACATGTATGTAGGAAAATAAAGAGGACCTGTCATGGCTCTATTCATGTATAGGAGTATAAAGAGGAACTGTCATGGCTCTATACATGTATGTAGGAAAATAAAGAGGACCTGTCATGGCTTTATTCATGTATAGGAGTATAGTGGTCATGGCACTATACGTGTATGTAGAAGTATAAAGAGGACCTGTCATGGCTCCATACATGTATATAGGAGTATAAAAGGACTTGTGTGTGGCCGCGATGTCAGCGATCGCTCCACAGAGAGCCAGAACGGGGATCTGTCAATGTAAACAAACAGATCCCCATTCTGACAGGGGAGGAGAGACAGATCTGCTGTTCCTAGTGGTTAGGAACAGAGATCTCTCTCCTCCTTCAGTCAGTCCCATCCCCCCAGTTAGAAACACCTCCCAGGGAACACATTTAACCCCTTTCCTGCCAGTGACATTTACACAGTAATCAGTGCATTTTATAGCACAAATCGCTGTATAAATGTCACTGGTCCCAAAAATGTGTCAAAAGTGTTCGATCTGTTCACCGCAATGTCACAGTCTCACTGAAAATCGCAGATCGCCGCCATTACTAGTAAAAAAAAAATATTAATAAAAATGCCATAAGTCTATCCCCTATTTTGTAGACGCTATAACCTTTGTGCAAACTAATCAATAAACACATATTGCATTTTTTTTTTTACCAAACATATGTAGAAGAATACATATTGGCCTAAACTGATATAGAAATACCCCCAAAAGAAAGCTCTATTTGTGGGAAAAAAAGGACGTAAATTTTGTTTGGGTACACCGTCGCACGACCGCACAATTGTCAGTTAAGTCGACGCAGTGCCGTATCGCAAAACAAAATTAGTGAAGTGCATCATTTCTATTATTACATTGTTATATAATATATAAAATAGTTCAACTCACCATAATGCAGAATCAGTGGGAGCCTGAGCGTGTCTCTTGCCAACGTCACCTGCCACCAGATGCGGATTGTCACTTGCCACATGTTGCAGATTGTCACTTGCCACGATGCCACCTGCCACACATTGCGGGTTGTCACTTGCCACACATTGCGGATTGTCACTTGCCACAACGTCACACATTGCGTTTTGTCACTTGCCACACATTGCGGATTGTCACTTGCCACTTCACCTGCCACATGTAGCGGATTGTCACTTGCCACGCGTTGCGGATTGTCACTTGCTACGACGTCACACATTGCGTTTTGTCACTTGCCACAACGTCACTTGCCACACATTGCGGATTGTCACTTGCCACTTCACCTGCCACATGTAGCAGATTGCCATTTGCTGTGTCCCAGAGTGAAGGCAGGCAGGAGAGAGATGACAGAGAAGAGGGGGGGGTCTGCTGACAGAGAAGAGGGGGGGCGGCTGACATTGAGGAGGGGGGCAGCTGACATTGAGGAGGGGGGGCAGCTGACATTGAGAAGGGGGGGCTGACATTGAGGAGGGGGGGTGGCTGACATTGAAGAGGGGGGGCGGCTGACATTAAAGAGGGAGGGGGCGGCTGACATTGAGGAGGGGGGGGCGGCTGACATGGAGCAGGGGGGGCGGCTGACATGGAGGAGGGGGGGCGGCTGACATTGAGGAGGGGGGGGGCTGACATGGAGGAGGGGGGGCGGCTGACATTGATGAAGGGGGGGCGGCTGACATTGAGGAGGAGGGGGGGGGGCGGCTGACATTGAGGAGGGGGGGCGGCTGACACTGAGGAGGGGGGGCGGCTGACATTGAGGAGGGGGGCAGCTGACATTGAGGAGGGGGGGCAGCTGACATTGAGGAGGGGGGGCTGGCATTGAGGAGGGGGGGCGGCTGACATTGAAGAGGGGGGCGGCTGACATTAAAGAGGGAGGGGGGCGGCTGACATTAAAGAGGGAGGGGGGCGGCTGACATTGAGTAGGGGGGCGGCTGACATGGAGGAGGGGGGTGGCTGACATGGAGGAGGGGGGGCGGCTGACATTGAGGAGGGGGGGCAGCTGACATGGAGGAGGGGGGGCGGCTGACATGGAGGAGGGGGGGGCGGCTGACATTGAGGAGGGGGGCGGCTGACATGGAGGAGGGGGGGCGGCTGACATTGAGGAGGGGGGGCTGACATTGAGGAGGGGGGGCTGACACTGAGGAGGGGGGGCGGCTGACATTGAGGAGGGGGGGCGGCTGACATTGAGGAGGGGGGGGCGGCTGACATTGAGGAGGGGGGGCGGCTGACATTGAGGAGGGGGGGCAGCTGACATTGAGGAGGGGGAGCTGACATTGAGGAGGGGGGGCGGCTGACATTGAAGAGGGGGGGGCGGCTGACATTAAAGAGGGAGGGGGGCGGCTGACATTGAGGAGGGGGGGCGGCTGACATGGAGGAGGGGGGGGCGGCTGACATGGAGGAGGGGGGCGGCTGACATTGAGGAGGGGGGGCGGCTGACATGGAGGAGGGGGGCAGCTGACATTGAGGAGGGGGGGCTGACATTGAGGAGGGGGGGCGGCTGACATTGAAGAGGGGGGCGGCTGACATTAAAGAGGGAGGGGGGCGGCTGACATTGAGGAGGGGGGCGGCTGACATGGAGGAGGGGGGTGGCTGACATGGAAGAGGGGGGGCGGCTGACATTGAGGAGGGGGGGCGGCTGACATGGAGGAGGGGGGGCGGCTGACATGGAGGAGGGGGGGCGGCTGACATGGAGGAGGGGGGGCGGCTGACATTGAGGAGGGGGGGCGGCTGACATGGAGGAGGGGGGCGGCTGACATTGAGGAGGGGGGGCTGACATTGAGGAGGGGGGGCTGACACTGAGGAGGGGGGGCGGCTGACATTGAGGAGGGGGGGCGGCTGACATTGAGGAGGGGGGGCGGCTGACATTGAGGAGGGGGGGCAGCTGACATTGAGGAGGGGGGGCTGACATTGAGGAGGGGGGGCGGCTGACATTGAAGAGGGGGGGTGGCTGACATTAAAGAGGGAGGGGGGCGGCTGACATTGAGGAGGGGGGGCGGCTGACATGGAGGAGGGGGGGCGGCTGACATGGAGGAGGGGGGCGGCTGACATTGAGGAGGGGGGGCGGCTGACATGGAGGAGGGGGGCGGCTGACATGGAGGAGGGGGGTGGCTGACATTGAGGAGGGGGGGGCGGCTGACATGGAGGAGGGGGGGCGGCTGACATTGAGGAGGGGGGGCTGACATTGAGGAGGGGGGGCGGCTGACACTGAGGAGGGGGGGCGGCTGACATTGAGGAGGGGGGGCGGCTGACATTGAGGAGGGGGGGCGGCTGACATTGAGGAGGGGGGGCGGCTGACATTGAGGAGGGGGGGCGGCTGACATTGAGGAGGGGGGGCGGCTGACATTGAGGAGGGGGGGGGCTGACATTGAGGAGGGGGGGCGGCTGACAGAGAGGATGAGAGAGACGGACCTCAGGAGATAGTAACACTCAGCGAGTTAGGAGCACGCTCCCCCTCCCCCTTTGAGACCTTCTATAGCTCGGCAGCGGCGAGGGGGAACAAATTAGAGGCGCAGGCGGAGCCGGTCGGCTACAGTGAGCTGCGGCACCGCCCACCCCTTTCCCCCCACAGGTCACAGTCTCAGATGACAGACAGACCGGGGGCGGGGGTGGGCGGCGCTGCAGCGCTATTTCGGCAGGATCCCTCCCTTCTTCTCATCCTGGTCTTCGGGAAAATGGCGGCCGGCGGAGACATTATCTCCGCCGGCCGCGGACCTCTAGCGGCGGCGGCGGGGCCCCGAGGATTACTCGGGGCCCTACGCAGCTTGCGTAGTCCTGCGCGCACTGCAGCGACCGCGGAGGAGGTCGCGACTACTCAACGGGAGAAATCCGAGGATGCTGACTCGGTCACCACTGTCTCACAGCATCCACCGCTGAAGAGAAAGACCGGTATGGTAGCCCCGTCCAGCGGTTGCGGTGGACCATCTCGCCTGCCTACGCCCGGCCCGGATGAATCCGGTAAGAAGAGTTCCAGACGTCCTGCCTCTAGAAAAGGCCAAGGTAAGGCAGGCGGAGGGACTTGGTGTGTGGGCGGAGGTGTCGGGGATCCACAACCCTGTGTGTCCGTGGGGGGTGGTAGTCCCGTTTCCACTACAGGCTACATACCCGCAGAGGAGTGTGGAGGCCGCTACATTTGCACATTTTTTCTTATATAGGACTTGTTCCTAAATCTTCTTTTGTTTCACTGCTAGAGCTGCTTATAATTATATTTTTCACATTTTAAAGTACTAGCACTTTTTGGTGAAGCTGCTGCAGCTTAACAACTATCACAATATATTTAATATTTTTTCCGAAGCGCCAATTTTTTTGTATTATTAGTCTTTTTTATTTATAGCGCAAAACATAAAAAACGCAGTGGTGTACTCAAAATGATGCAAGAGTAGGTATACCTTTTTTGTTAATTTACATAGATTCATTTTGAGATGTTAGTAGTATGAAGCCCTGTACACACGATCAGTTTTACTGATGAAAACCGTCCGATGGATTGTTTTCATCAGACAAACCGATCGTGTATGGGACCCATCGGTCTTTTTTCCATCGGTTTTAAAAAATAGAACATGTTTTAAATTTTTCCGATGGATAAAAAACCGATCGAAAACTCTGATCGTCTATGGGCAAGTCCATCGGATAAAAAACCCACGCATGCTCAGAATCAAGTCGACGCATGCTCAGAAGCATTGAACTTCATTTTTCTCGGCTCATCGGAGTGTTTTACGTCACCGCGTTTGGAACGGTCGGTTTTTAGACTGATGGTGTGTAGGCAAGACTGATGGAAGCCAGCTTCATCGGATTTCCGATGGACAAAACCATCGGATTAGAATCCATAGGATATCCGATCGTGTGTACGAGGCTTAATTCTTTCTCTCTAGTAGTGTTTCTTCTTCTTTTAATTGCAAATAATGAATTCCAAGAAGAAGCAATGTGCCGTCATTGACATAGTAGGGGGTGCAGGCTGTACGACGTCTACATGAGGCTACAGAATGTTCACGTAGATGACTCCACTGACAAAATTCCCAAGTGACAAGACATGAAATCCAAACAACCTATGTAAGTTAAAGCAAAACTTCACCCAAAAGGGTAAATTCCTCTCTTTTTCCTCATCCCTCCCTTCTCTGCCACATTCCGATGGTATTTTTTTGGGGGGACGGAGTGGGTAACTAGTTTTGACAGGTACCCGTTCACATCGCCTAGGCAATCCAAGTGGGTGTTCTCCTTCCCCCTCCCTGCACGCAGCTTTCTGGGATACACCACAAGTCCCAGAGCGCTGCGGGACTATTCACAAAGCGCAGCGTGGCTTGCGCATGTGCAGTGACTGTGAGGCCGCAAGCAGTCACAGCCGGCTGCCCACAGTTAAAATGCTGGAGCTGGGGACCGAAGACCAGTGAAGTAAGGGGCTCGGGTGGGGACAGCGCTGGATCCTTGGGCAGGTGAGTGTCTATTTAATAAAAGTCAGCAGCTACAGTTTTTGTATCTGATGACTTTCAAGTTTCCCACACCTGACTGAAGCTCCTCTTTAATAAAAAAAAGTTATGCACACTTTTGCATTACTTTCAGAACAGCCCTCTTATTTTTTATTAGCACTAACAGTTAAAGCTGAACTCCAGGCAAAAATAATAATATAAGAAAATCATAGGTGAAGAAAAGATTAAAAACTATTGCTGCAAAACTCACCTTTCATTGGATGCTGTACCCTGCAGCGCTTCTTTTCTGCCACTATTTGTCCTCAGTGTTTTAGTTTGAATGACAGGTAGCATATTTCAATCCACTGAGCCCAGCTTGTCATGGACCTGCCCCCACCTGTGACTGGACAGTGAAAAAGAATCAGTACAATGAAAGGCCCATCGCTAGGGTTGAGCGAACCCGAACTGTAAAGTTAGGGGCCATACCGAACTTTAGCTTTTTCCCGAACCCGAACCCGAACTTTGCGCGAAAGTCCGGGTTCGGGTTCGGGTTCGGCAATCTAATGGCACAGTTAGAAATGCTTCAGGGGCCAGCCAATCACCTTTTGATTAGCTGGTGTGCCCTTAGAAGCCATCATAGCCATGCCTACTAATGGCATGGCTGTGATTGGTCAGTGCAACATGTGACCCAGCTTCTATATAAGCTAGTGGCACACAGCACACACGTCACTCTGCTTCAGAATAGATAGGGAGAGGATCTTGTCTGCTGCTGCTGCTTTTAGGGAGAGATTGAAAAATACATGAGTTAGTCCTGATTCTGGAATCTGAGGGAAAAGATAGAGAGACAGTGTAGTGTAGGGCCAGGTTCCTGTTGGTGCTTTCAGGGAGAGAGATATATTATATAGGAATAGGAGTATTCAGATTCAGAGACATAACTCAGCGATCTGCATAGGTTTACCTGTTTGTGTTGCAGTGCAGTCTTTTTACACTGCCATGAGCCCAGTGTCAGAGAAAATCTACCTTTTATCTGCAAGCTCAGTGCACCAGCACTGCTTATATTACATTGAGAGATACACCGTTTCCATACTGTGGGTGTATCCTGCTCTTGGAAAAAGATCCATTTAGGGCAACAAAAAAAAAAGGCACTTTATTGTGCTCTTTTCCAAAAGACCCATTAAGGGCAAAAAAAATAAAAAATTTGCATTTTATTTTGCTCGTACAAAAAAAGACCCGTTTAGGGCAAAAAAAAAAATAAAAAAAAAATTACACTTTAATGTACGCTTGCAAAAAGACCCATTTAGGGCCACAAAAAATATTTTGCAGTGTATTATACATATGTGGAGGCGTGTGAAATAAACCATTTCTATATATTTGTCTTCTACTGTGCTATACTAAAAAAAACAATTTCTATATAGTTTTCTCCTACTGTGCTATACTAAAAAAACAAATTTTTTTTTTAATAGCATTTTCTGCAGTTCTGTAGCTGTGCGATTCAGCGGTTACGTACTGTGGGTGTGTTGTGGTCTTCCAAAAAACGCCATTTAGGGCCACAAAAAATATTTTGCAGTGTGTTATACATATGTGGAGGCGTGTGAAATAAACCATTTCTATATATTTGTCTTCTACTGTGCTATACTAAAAAAACAAAATTTTTTTTGAATAGCATTTTCTGCAGTTCTGTAGCTGTGCGATTCAGCGGTGATTCTCACCTCTACTGTAGGTAGAGGCAAGTCCTTTAATTCCCAGTAAAGTCAATGTCCACACCAGCTGAAATTACAACTCTTATTCTCTCATGGCAAAATAAACTCTACTCGGATAGAAAAGGTTAGAGCAAAGAAACAGGACAGCTTATGGTGTGGAGGAGGTCCAGGCACAAACGTAGCACATTCACTTCACTGCTTAGGTTTCTCAAACAGTTTTAGGTGCACGGTCTCTGCCACAGACCTTGAGGTTGGTCTCTGCCACAGACCGGGTGTACAAGGCCCCTGCCACAGACCTGGAGAACTTTGGTCTCTGCCACAGACCAGGGTGTATAAGGCCCCTGCCACGGGCCGGGTGAATAAGGCCTCTGATACAGTCAAGATGACCTTGAGCTTCTCCTTCTACGAACCTAGCCCATATCAAGGGGAAGAAATCTCTCCAGGGAGTCAACAGACCCTTCCTTCACCATGACTCCCGCATCGGTCCATCAGAATGATCCTCCCTTCCCTGGAACATGGTCCCCTACACGAGGCGGCACCCTAAGACTCCTCGACCCTTAGCGGACTCCAGACGAAGGCTCTGGACTCCAGGCTTTACTCCCGCACCTAGGCCTCCATACCCAGGGCAGCAGGAACTCCAGGATAGTACCTCACCCCGGGCTAAAGGTACCCGAGATGGAACAGGAACACATGCACCCAGGCCGAAGGCACCTGGGCGTGGACCCCACTGGACATCAGCCCCCAGGCCAAAGGTCTGCCCCTTTTATATGCTCTCCCGGCATGCACAGCAGGTTTCCCGCCCCGCTGTACTACTGCCAAGAGGGGACACAAAAGGCACAGCACTGTATCGGCGGTTCAACCCTAGCCTACCATGGCAGCGCCACCTGTAGGCCGCAGGGAACTGCACACCAATACTGTCCCCCGAGGATAAAATGGTCCATGAATCCTACAGAATTAGGGTGTTTGAGCCTATTTACCACTCAAACACTTCCCTTAAATTTAGCACCCTGCTACATTTTTATTTCAAAGTATTTTATTTTCCCACTAGCTTATCCATTAAATTGAATAATTTATTCCAGAAAGGGCGTATTCTGGGGCATTCCCACCATATGTGTGGCATTGTGCCGTTGAGTTTCAGAGGTTCTTAATGACTTCCCGTACCTCTTCTGCTGAAAAGGGGGCCTCCAGCATATTTTCTTATTTTTTTTATGTTATTTTAAGTTATTTCCCTATCCACATTTGTTTGCAGAGCACTTGCCATGCTCTTAACAACACTTTGCTGCCATTTGCAGCCCTCTAGCCCTCTCCATTACTTTTTTAGAGCCTTTTTAGTCCTTAGAAGTCCGGGTCCCCATTGACTTCAATGGGTTTCGGGTTCGGGTTTGGGTTCGGGTTAAAGTTCGGTCCCGAACCCGAACTTTTTTCCAAAGTTCGGCCGAACCCGTCGAACCCGAACATCCAGGTGTCCGCTCAACTCTACCCATCGCTCCTTCACCTTGCTCTCTACTACTTTTAGCATGCTCCTTGTAAGTACATAATTATTTAAAATACGTGCAGCGCTATTTCAAATATCAAAAAGTGCATATACAAATATAAGTAATATAAAGTGCAATCCTCTATAAAATTCCATAATCAAAAAAATCTTTTAGCAATAAATGCAATGTGCTCCATATTCCACTCAGTGTCCGTATGAATACCAATAGTGTAAAAAAACAAACAGTCCATTTGTTGATTTGTGATATCACTATACACAAAGGTAATATCTTCACATTTATCCACCTCTGTGCATATACAAATATCCTTGTGTCACCGCCACCAGTTGTGCCCTCATCTTTTAGGCTTATTAATAGCACCTTAGATCACAATCAATCCTCTGATTGGCCTCCTTAGATTTTCCTCCTTCATATAGCTCATCCATTTTACTTAGGTGTCTCACATGACCAGGTGTACTCCTTCCTTATTATTTACCATTGGCCTCCACTCACATCGCCCACATGTAAGGTACAAAGCTAACAATAGTGCTTTACCGTTTTAAAATAATTTATTTATATAAACCATAAAATAGGTTCCACTCACAATTTTCAATTAAAACCAAGCCTTGGTATATGTATCCACAAGTGCTTGGACAATGTATCACCCCACAGCCGGATCTGCAGCCCCGGTTATCAGCGCTCCCCCGTCCCCCGTCTCTGTTTTCCTTCTGTTACTTCCTGATTCCTTCCACGTCACCCTCCCAAGCCCCTCCTACTAGTTTTGTCACTCCTTGTGACTTCCTCGGGGAGATATCTGGTTGGCTTCTTGTGCAGTTTCTCCATCATCCAGGCTGAGCTCTGCTGTAAAGGCACTGCTGAAACCAAACAGTGCTTGCATTTAAATACATAAATGTAATTATATATTCATGACTACAGAGCTGTGTTGAATTGTGTCTTTTTTATCTGCCCAGGGTTCAGTTTTATTTTTTCCTAATATACTGGCTTTAGAAAAAAATAATTTGGAACAACAATCACCTGCCATCCAGAGATTCCCTCTAGCAGTACTCCTTCACCAAATTACATGAGTGCAACTCAGTCCTGAAGGAAGGATCTTTGCTGCGTACCTAAGGAAGGACCTTTCCTGCGCTCCTGAGGAAGGACCTTTCCTGCGCTCCTGAAGGAAGGATCTTTGCTGCGTACCTAAGGAAGGACCTTTCCTGCGCTCCTGAGGAAGGAGCTTTTCCGCGCTCCTGAGGAAGGACCTTTCCCCGCGCTTCTGAGGAAGGACCCTTCCCTGTGCTCCTGAGGAAGGACCTTTCCCTGTGCTCCTGAGGAAGGACCTTTCCCGCGCTCCTGAGGAAGGACCTTTCCCGCGCTCCTGAGGAAGCACCTTTCCCGCGCTCCTGAGGAAGGACCTTTCCTGCGCTCCTGGAGAAGGACCTTTCCCGCGCTCCTAAGGAAGCACCTTTCCCGCGCTCCTGAGGAAGGACCTTTCCTGCGCTCCTGGAGAAGGACCTTTCCTGCGCTCCTGGGGAAGGACCTTTCCTGCGCTCCTGGGGAAGGACCCTTGACGTCGCCAAACTGGCCTAAAGACTGTAGGAAATGAGGAAAGCATACATTGATTTTGAATAAAAGCAGGTGAGGTGGGGTCACTGAATAATTCAACTGGAGGACTCCTTTAGCACACCTGAAAGACAGGATTTTGTTCTTGTAGTTCCAGGCTAGCAGATGAAGATAAAATTGGTGTAGGCCTTCTGAGTCATCGAGCTGAGATCCTGTTACAAAAATCACTCATTCTGCGGGCATGAAACGAGGACAAAAATTGTTTTAACAACCACAAAAGTGCATGTGAATTGAGAATGGAGGGAATGTCTGCAGCCTATCCACAGTACATTTGCTTGGCAATTACTTTCTAGTAATAAAAATTATGAAAGACCCTGAAAGCAGCTTTTGTTGTGACACAGTACTAGTGTGTGTTTAGTCAATGAAAATGGAGAGGCTTTACATTCCGAAAGGCAGTTAATGACTGGCACGTCAGTTTATTTCATAGCCAATCATGGGTATTTTTTAAAAGAGAGGTTTAGGCAGGTTATAATATAGACCATGGCACAACTCCAACCCCTTAACGCCCAAAGGTGCCTTTAGATTTTATAGCTTTAGAACAAATTAAGAATACATAGAAAACATGTTTTTATTTCAGTCTTACATTTCTATTTTTTGGTAATAGCAATTTAGGAAACCCTGAATATAGCGTCCCCAATAGAACACTGAAGATAAGGACTGCTGTGCTCTTTGTTAGAGCAGTGGTCTATTTCCAGTGGTCTGATGCATCCCCTGCACAGGCACCACTACAGCTCTCCAATCAGGAGTGCTCACACCCTCTGCTTGATGGAGAACAGCAGCTGCTACTGTGCAGGGGGGTATCAGACTATTGGTGTTTTACTGGGGAAGAAGAGTTGGGGGAGGGGGGCGGCGGGGTTCCTTGACTGCTTTTAAAGGAAAAAGTACAAAGTTACTGTAGATTGGAAAGTTTTGTTTTTATGCACCCTGAATGTGCCTGAGCGATAAAAGCTGAAGGTGCTATCTGGTTTCAAAGTAAAATTAAACACAATAACTTTTTTTTTAGTTTTGTATAGAGAAGAGAGGGATTAGAACATTGTTGGGCTTTTATTACGGTCTGTGCCCCCGTTAGGGGGATTCACCTCTCTATTTGTCCTATTTTCTATTATCACCAAGAGTGAAAGTAAAAGAAGATACCAAGCTTTAGGCTGTCACCAGAACAGGAGTAGAGGGGGAATCTTCCAATGGGGACACTAGTTCTGGTGACAACCAGGGATTCCTTCACTTTGGAGGGATTTCCTCATACTTTCTGGGACAAGAAGTGAAGGGAAATCTCCCCTATGGGACAATGAAGGCAAAAGAAAACTGACAAGAGTTATACCTCTTCCTTACGCTATCCAAAAAAATGTAAAAATCTTTGATTTTGGTGCTTCAAGGTCAGGTTTGAGTCTTGCTACGCGGCAGAGCGATCTGTGCGTCGCGTTGCTGCAGAGGCGGAGTAATCTACGCTGGGAGGACTGCTGAGTGTGGCTTCGCTGTTGAGGGTTGGAAAGCTCAACTGCATGAGTGTGGAGGAATCTATGTTCGGGAGCTTTCACCCTGTATGAGGTTACATTTCTTCCTGGAATCTAAAGGCCGCGGCTGGGCTATAGCCGATTGTTCAATTGTGCTTGCCCTCTGGTAAGCGGCTTTTTCATTCGATGGTGGGCTTCGCATATGTCTATGAAGTCACTGTGGTGTAATTTTTATCAACATTAAGACCATGATATGCTTATAGAATGTTATCTGGTGATTCACGCTATTGGAGTACATTGAGTGTGTTGATCCTTGTGTCATCTGAGGACTTTATTTCAATATTTAAGTTTGGCGCAGCTTAAATTTTTTCTATGAGTCTTAAAGTGTAACTAAAGGCAAATCTTTTTGGAGGACTTTGGATAGAGTGGAGTGGGATTAGAACCCTTGTCAGGTTTTTATTGCTACCTCTGCCCCGTTAGGGAGATTCACCCTCTCTATTTGTCCTATTTTCCATTATCATTGAAAGTGAAAGTAAAAGAAAATCCCAAATTTTGAGTTGTCCCCAGAAAAGTAATAGAGGGGAAATCTTCCAATGGTGACACTAGTTCTGGAGACCTGGGGGTTAATTTGCAGAGATTATCTCTCTCTTCCTGCTTGGCTATGGGACAGGAAGTGAAGGGAAATCTCCGCAATGGGACGCAGATGGCGAAAAAAATAAAAAAATCTGACAGGGGTTGACAGGGGTTATAATCCTCCCTTGCTCTATCCAAAATGAAAAAAAAAATTGCCTATAGTTCTACTTCTTCTAATGCTTTATTTTTTTTTATTTTTCAATACAGTAGTTTTCTAAAATGTATTTAAATATACATTTAAAATCCTAATATAGCAGATGTAAAAGAGCTGTTACAGAGGAATTAATCACAGACTTGATGTGTATCCTTGGAAAAGGTGTACGCATTTTGCAGATTCACCACTTCTTTAGGATCAACAAGGATTTTTGCACAGAAAAGAATACACAAGTAATCATAAAAATACTTCTACAAGAGAGAAGAAACAACAATAATTAGCCATACAAACAGACAAAATGTTTTACATATGTAGCGGCCTCACCCTCTCTCTCTTCTTTAGCAGTTACTTTGGCTTCGGTCTAGGGGTACTTTGAAGGGGAGAACGAGGTGCGCCACGGCCCATGTCCTCTAGATTACTGTGTGTAGAGGTGAAGGCCAGAATCAGATTACACCCGGGCTGTGTATACGCTCAGAGCCAAGTCTGTTCTGCTGATAACCCCCTTTGCTCCCAGTAATTGGAGTACCACACACTGAAAAGGTCCAACACTTATTTATTCCATAACGGCAAACAAATAGTCCTTTGCGAGCAGACAGTTTGAGACCCATAGAACAGTTCAGTATTGGTGGGGAGTAGGTCAACGCACAATCCTCAAAGAAAACTAAACCGTTGAGGTTTCACCAACGGTTACTAAGCACAGTGGCTGTTAAATGGACTTTTTGGCTTCAGAGTCTCTTCCAGCGACTCTATTGAACAGGAACTGGAGTTACCTTCGCTACGTTGCAGCCCCCGTCAGGGGGAAGACATCCCTCCAAGAGAGTTACCGGAGGCCCCGCCGTCACTGGATTAATGCTGTACCGGGCTATTCGGAAGGGTTACACTCCCCGGCCTCCTCGCCTCAGATACGGGTCCCAACACCTTAGGGCCCCTCGGACTCCTCCACCCCTGCGGAACCCAGTCGAAGTTACTGGGTCCCAGGCCTTGGCCATAGTACCTCACCCCAGGCTTAAGGTGCCTGGG
Source organism: Rana muscosa (assembly GCA_029206835.1). Lineage (NCBI taxonomy): Eukaryota > Metazoa > Chordata > Amphibia > Anura > Ranidae > Rana > Rana muscosa. The sequence continues at coordinate 210,335,243 of CM055121.1, read as the reverse complement.
ATGGACTCCATCCCTCGCTCCGGCCAGGTCAAGGGCACCTGGGCCCGGAACTCCGGAACGCCAGCACCCAGGCCGAAGGTGCTTGGGTTCGGCCGCGTCCTCCAACTCTGAACCCCAAGGTCAGGGCGTCCGTCCCTTTTATCTCCTCTCCCTTTGCGTCACAGCGGGTTCCCCGCTCCGCTGCACCGGTGCCAGGAAAGGACAAAAAGGAACAGTCTTGCGGTGCAGGTTCAACTCCGATCAAGGGCGACAACGCCACCCGCAGGCCACAGGGAACCTTGCACCACCAGAGTCCTCCAAGAACCACAAAAGGGACTCTCAGATTCCCTAACAATTAGTACATCTGGGTTAAATGACCCAGATGCTCCCCCCCAAATTTAAATACCCGCTACACTCTCCCCCCTGTGATTTGACACTGGTCCCCAGTGTCTGGTCCAAACTCACATCCCACAAAGGTGGTGCATAAGCTTCGCCCAGAGACTAAACCATACAAATTAGCCCTGAATTGTGCCAAGACCTAGAATGGGAAAGGGAAAACATAAAACAGTAAAACTATAAAAAACTTTCCCTAAAACACTTCTGACATTTACACATGCACAATCCTCCCTCTAACTATCTAAGGACCACCCATTCTCAGCAGCCTTGACAGATGAATCTCCTGCAGAAGGGAAAAAAAACAAACATCCTACCACAATGTGTGTTTTCTTGGAATGAACGAGCCTGTCCTTGAAAAGGCCCATTCGCTCCAATGAGTATGGTGATGCAAGTGTAAAAAAAAAAAAAAAACAGTCGTTGCGCAGCACTGCCACCTGGTGACAAAGCCACGGTAATGACACTTGGCCAAATCCTCCAGACAACTTTCTTTTTTTCTTCTCTGTGTCTACACTAACTACACCCCAAAGTCTTTATCTTCTTTGCAGTGCAGGGAGAAAGAGGGAGAACAAACAGTATCAGCTCCCATTTCTCCAAAGAGTAAAACGCCCAAATAAAAAAAAAAACTAGGGCACAGTCCTTGTGTTCCAGCAAGTTCAGCAATGAACAATAATCAGAGCATACAGGAGTCTTTTCCTCCTAAAGGTAGGACTTTGGGTGCGGCAGGAACAGGGGCTTCAAGTGCTTATCGAAAGTCCCCACATTATACTCAATGTTCTCTCCGTCTTTGCGACAAATAAGCACCCTGTCCGCATGGATGTGCCGACCCAACATCCTTTTCGCTTTACAGTCCTTGAACTTCTTGGACACGGGGGATGAGCACGAAAGGTATCGGCGAGCATGGGGCACTTTGAGCTCTTCCCAGACAAGCTCATCATACCATCGCTGCCGCAGGACCTCCACTTCAAAAAGCAAGTCCAGGGGTAGGTATGGGTACTCCCACCCATATTCACGGGTAACACTCTGACAGAAGAGCCGCTGTAGCCGGGCCAGAGGTGGCATTGTGGCACGATCTCCTTCTCCAGGCTGGACAATGTACTCCGGATGCCGAGGTACTTTAACTACCTCCGTTGGCTTGGACCTAGGAGCCCGCAGTAATGAACGTTGCGTTCATGTCACCGGAACGGATGAAACAGTAGGTGATTCACAGGATGGAAGGCTAGGCAGGAGACCAGATTTCTCCCCGGGCTCCGGGACCTCCACCCGGGGTGTACTATCCCCTGTAGACATGGGCAGATTTTTTGGTGCACGGAGTGCGGGTAATGGCATCTTATCCCAACCCTTGCGGTGAAAGACCTCGTCAATCTCGCCATCATCGCCAGCATCTGACAGCGACTCTAGGTCGGAGGTGTCGTACATTTCCGCAGGCAGATAATTCCCAGTAGATGTAGAATCACCCTACCCTTACGGGCTCCACCGACAATGAACTCCCCACACCTCCAACCACACTCACAGTCCCAACCCCTGGCTCACCTGGGCCTTCAGAAGAACAGGGATGTCCAGGGCTTTTCCCTTCCGGATCCATCCAGGCCAGGCAAGCAGCAGGGCGAAGCTCTTCCACGACCATAGGATGCCTGTACCAGGCCGACTTTCCTCTTCGGAGGTGGGAGCAGGGAGCTTGTGGTGACCGAAGCAGCATCCTCTGATTTTTCAGTCTCAGTCTCTGGTTGGGCACTCTCTTTGCCCTGGTCAGCGCGCACAGAAATCTCCGCAAAGGGCTGGATCTCCCCTTCCGGAGTGGCGGTACCTGTGAGGCAGTTGAGATGGAAGGCTCGGGGCCTTTCTGTGAATGGTTCCACCTCAAAAAGAAATTCCTTGCAGGCCTCACATCGCCCGAATGGCTTTAAGCTGACCACCAGTCCCGAGCAGCCGGGACAGATCACACCGAGGGCCTCTATGTCTCTGCATACATACAGAGCCAAACGTCCTCGGGGCCTGAGTCTTATTCCTGTATCCGTTATGGAAGCAGCAAAGGAAGTCATCTTCGTGGGGTAAGGAACCGAAATCCACGGGGTACTTGAGGTCATCCTGACTGTCTGCTGCTCCATTGTGCACTGACCAACTCGCGCCAGAATCCCCACGTGACTACTTCCACATGGCCAGACTGCTCCCATAGTCTGCACTTCTTCGCGGGCTTTCCCTTCTCCCTGCCCACGAACTGCGCAGTTATGGTGTGCCTCGTGGCGCGCCTGCCAACATGGCCGACCTACTCGGAACTCCACCGGGCAGCAAAGTCCAAACACAGACGTTCCAGCTCCATACACGAAACACACATCCCGGACATACGAGCCCCCACGTGTAGCGGCCTCACCCTCTCTCTCTTCTTTAGCGGTTACTTTGGCTTCGGTCTAGGGGTACTTTGAAGGGGAGAGCGAGGTGCGCTATGGCCCATGTCCTCTAGATTACTGCGTGTAGAGGTGAAGGCCAGAATCAGATTACACCCGGGCTGTGTATACGCTCAGAGCCAAGTCTGTTCTGCTGATAACCCCCTTTGCTCCCAGTAATTGGAGTACCACACACTGAAAAGGTCCAACACTTATTTATTACATAACAGCAAACAAATAGTCCTTTGCGAGCAGACAGTTTGAGACCCATAGAACAGTTCAGTATTGGTGGGGAGTAGGTCAAGACACAATCCTCAAAGAAAACTAAACCGTTGAGGTTTCACCAACGGTTACTAAGCACAGTGGCTGTTAAATGGACTTTTTGGCTTCAGAGTCTCTTCCAGCGACTCTAGTGAACAGGAACTGGAGTTACCTTCGCCACGTTGCAGCCCCCGTCAGGGGGAAGACATCCCTCCAAGAGAGTTACCGGAGGCCCCGCCGTCACCGGATTAATGCTGTACCGGGCTATTCGGAAGGGTTACACTCCCCGGCCTCCTCGCCTCAGATACGGGCCCCTCGGACTCCTCCACCCTCGCAGAACCCAGTCGAAGTTACTGGGTCCCAGGCCTTGGCCATAGTACCTCACCCCAGGCTTAAGGTGCCTGGGATGGACTCCATCCCTCGCTCCGGCCAGGTCAAGGGCACCTGGGCCCGGAACTCCGGAACGCCAGCACCCAGTCCGAAGGTGCCTGGGTGCGGCCGCGTCCTCCAACTAGGGATGAGCTTCGTGTTAGAGTCGAACATACGTTCGACTCGAACATCGGCTGTTCGATCGTTCGACGAAGATCGAACGATTTGGGCCGTTCGCGCCAAATTCGAGTGACGCGAACGGCCCACAATGCACTACGCCATCGCAGTGTCATCCAGGCGCTGTGATTGGCCAAGCATGCACTGTGACCCCGCATGCTTGGCCAATCACAGCGCCGGCAGCGAGGAGAGCAATGATTGGCCACAGGCAGGATGCCTGTGGCCAATTTTTGCTGAGGGGGTTTAGTACACGCCCCACACTATAAAAGGCCGCCAGCGCGGCGGCCTTGTGTAGTGTGTTCCGGAGCAGGGAAAGAGAAGCATAGGCAGGGACAGTGTCATTTTTTTCCTTTACTAATCCTGGATTCCTTGTGTTTAGGGACAAATAAGGATAGGTAGGGAGAGTGTCAGTGTGTTATTCTGTGCTAAACCTTGTTTGTAGGGACAGAGAGGTACAGTGAGGGAAAGTGTCAGTGTGCTATTCTGTGCTAAATCTTGTTTGTAGGGACAGAGTAGGACAGTGAGTGAAACTGACAGTGTGCTATTCTGTTCTAAACCAATCTTGCTGAACCATATTTTCAATCCTTGAGTTTAGGGACAGAGAGGTACAGTGAGGGAAAGTGTCAGTGTGCTATTCTGTGCTAAATCTTGTTTGTAGGGACAGAGTAGGACAGTGAGTGAAACTGACAGTGTGCTATTCTGTTCTAAACCAATCTTGCTGAACCATATTTTCAATCCTTGAGTTTAGGGACAGAGAGGTACAGTGAGGGAAAGTGTCAGTGTGCTATTCTGTGCTAAATCTTGTTTGTAGGGACAGAGTAGGACAGTGAGTGAAACTGACAGTGTGCTATTCTGTTCTAAACCAATCTTGCTGAACCATATTTTCAATCCTTGAGTTTAGGGACAGAGAGGTACAGTGAGGGAAAGTGTCAGTGTGCTATTCTGTGCTAAATCTTGTTTGTAGGGACAGAGTAGGACAGTGAGTGAAACTGACAGTGTGCTATTCTGTTCTAAACCAATCTTGCTGAACCATATTTTCAATCCTTGAGTTTAGGGACAGAGAGGTACAGTGAGGGAAAGTGTCAGTGTGCTATTCTGTGCTAAATCTTGTTTGTAGGGACAGAGTAGGACAGTGAGTGAAACTGACAGTGTGCTATTCTGTTCTAAACCAATCTTGCTGAACCATATTTTCAATCCTTGAGTTTAGGGACAGAGAAGGACACTCGTGGAAACTATCAGTGTGCTATTCTGTGCTAAATCTTGTTTGTAGGGACAGGGTAGGACAGTGAGGGAAAGTGTCAGTGTGCGATTCTGTTCTAAACCAATTTTGCTGAACCATATTTTCAATCCTTGAGTTTAGGGACAGAGAAGGACACTCGTGGAAACTATCAGTGTGCTATTCTGTGCTAAATCTTGTTTGTAGGGACAGAGAAGGACAGTGAGGGAAACTGTCAGTGTGCTGTTCTGTGCTAAACCAATCTTGCTGAAGCATATTGCAAATCCTTGTGTTTAGGGACAGAGAAGGATAGGCAGGGGACAGTGTCAGTGTCATTGTTGCTAAGCCTCCTGCACAGTATACACCTGAAGGTAGCCCTTATTGCTGTTTTTCCCATCTCCCTGCAGGCCATCCATTAAAATGTCTGGAAGGCAAACAAGGAGAGGCAGACAGTCAGGAGGCAAAAAAAGAGGGCAAGCAGGCTCTGTGTCTGGGGGCAACAGTGCTGGTCGTGGACGCGGTGCATTGTCATCAGCACATGGCCATGGGACACGCTTGTCCTTCTTTTCGGCAGCTGGACATGTTGAGCCACATCATGCCGAAGACTTGGTAGAGTGGATGACCAAGCCCACCTCATCCTCCTCATCCTCTCTCACCCAGGCTCAGGGTACTGGCAAAGCAGCTGCCAAAGCGTCCTCTTCTCTGGTATCATTATCTTCATTAGTCAATCCTTCCCTAGACCCACCATGTCCTCCTCCTGAGGAGTCCCCCGAACTGTTTGAGCACAGTGTTGGGTACATGCTCCAGGAGGATGCCCAGCGTTTCGAAGGATCTGATGATGATACCCAGCTAGAGGAAGGCAGTAGCGTGAGAGCAGAGAGAGGGGATGCTCAAGAAGGACAACAATCTGGCAGTCATGCTCCAGCAGCTGCAGCATACTGCCAGATTGGCTCCAGTGATGAGGAGGGAGGGGATGATGAGGTCACTGACTCCACGTGGGTGCCTAATAGGAGAGAGGAGGAGGAGGAGGATGAGGAGGAGGCACATCTCCAACGAGGCAGGATGCCCTTGAGTGGCCAGCGTATGGGCAGCACACCGACGGAATCACACCGCAGAGCTCCGCCTGTGCAGGGCGCTGCCTCTGCCCGTCATTCAAAAAGTTCTTTGGTGTGGGCCTTTTTTGAGGCGAGTGCATCAGATCGCACAGCTGCTGTTTGCAACATATGTCTCAAGCGTATATCGTGTGGCCAAAACATCAGCCGCTTGGGCACCACATGCTTGATCAGACATATGTTGACCTGCCATGCAGCTCGTTGGCAAGCCTACCTTAAAGACCCACACCAAAGAACAAAGCTGACCTCTTCTTGCACCGCATCAGCTGGGATCTCCAACCCCACTATACCTTCAGTCCTCTCTGAAACCTGCTCTGAGAGGAATGAAGGTGTAGAATTAGGTGTGTCACAGCCAAGTACTTGCAGGCACTCTGCTAGCAGTACACCAACGTCTGATTCTAGCAGGCAAATTTCCCTGCCCCAGCTGCTGGACCGTCGAAAGAAGTTCACTCCCAGCCATCCACATGCCCAGCGGTTGAATGCTAGCTTGGCTAAATTGCTAGCGCTTCAACTGCTGCCTTTTCAGTTGGTAGACTCGGCCCCCTTCCGTGAGTTTGTGCAATGTGCGGTTCCTCAGTGGCAGGTTCCCAAACGCCACTTTTTCGCACGGAAGGCGATTCCGGCTCTCTACAGGCATGTGGAAGGCAATGTCTTGGCCTTGCTGGACAGGGCGGTCAGCGGTAAGGTGCATATTACCGCTGACTCATGGTCCAGCAGGCATGGACAGGGACGTTACCTTTCTTTCACGGCCCATTGGGTCACTCTTTTGGCAGCTGGGAAGGATGCAGGACAAGGTGCAGTAGTGTTGGAGGTTGTTCCACCGCCACGCCTCCAAAATGCTACTACTGGTTGTGACACACCTCTCTCCTCCACCCCCTCCTCTTCTTCTTCCTCCATGGCCTCTTCCTGTGGTTTGTCCTCGGAACCAGCGGTGCTCCGTAGGCGTTCAAGGGGCTACGCAAGTACGCAGGCAAAAAGATGCCATGCCGTGCTTGCGCTGGTGTGTTTGGGGGACAGGAGCCACACTGGGGCAGAGGTCCTGTCTGCTCTGCAGGGGCAGGCCGAGAGGTGGTTGACGCCACGCCAGCTTAAGCCAGGAATGGTGGTTTGCGACAATGGCACCAACCTCCTCTCCGCCCTCCGACAGGGACAACTGACCCATGTGCCCTGTATGGCTCACGTCCTTAACCTGGTGGTGCAGCGGTTCTTGGGCAGGTACCCGGGCTTACAGGATGTCCTGAGGCAGGCCAGGAAAGTCTGTGTGCATTTCCGCAGATCTTATAATGCCAGTGCTCGCCTGGCTGAGCTGCAAAAGGAGTTGAACCTGCCCAAGAACCGCCTTATATGTGACATGCCCACCAGGTGGAACTCAACGTTGGCCATGCTGCAGCGGCTGCACACGCAGCAGAGGGCCATCAATGAGTACCTGTGCGACTACGGCACCAGGACAGGGTCAGGGGAGCTCTGGTTTTTTTCACCACGCCAGTGGGGCATGATCAGGGATGCATGCACTGTCCTGGCACCATTTGAGGAGGCCACGAGGATGGTGAGCAGTGACAGTGCATGCATCAGTGACACTGTACCTCTTGTCCACCTGTTGGAGCACACGCTGCGTGGAATAATGGACAGGGCACTTGAGGCAGAACAGAGGCAGGAAGAGGAGGACTTCCTTGCCTCTCAAGGCCCCCTTTACCCAGACAGTGTTCCTTCTGTCCCACCCATCGCACAGGAAGAGGAGGAGGAGGAGGAGAATTGTGTCAGCATGGAGGTGGAGGCTGGCACTCAGCATCATCAGCAGCAGTCTTTTAGGGATGATTTACAGTCCCAAGAGACCAGTGGACTTGTACGTGGCTGGGAGGAGGTGGCTGCGGATCATGTCATCCTTAGTGACCCAGAGGACTCCGGACTGAATGCCTCAGCTAACCTACGCTGCATGGCCTCCCTGATCCTGCAAAGTCTGCGGAAGGATCCTCGTATTCTTCGGATCAAGGAGAGGGACCATTACTGGCTGGCCACTCTCCTTGATCCACGGTACAAGGGTAAGGTTGCGGACCTTATCTTACCGTCGCAGAGGGAGCAGAGGATGAGACAACTCCGGGAGGCCTTGCAGAAAGGTCTGTGCAACGCGTTCCCAGAGACTGGGAGGTTACAAACTCCTGGTCCTGGACAACGAGTTGCTGAGGCTTCGGGCAGTCAAAGAAGGAGCGGTGGGGAAGGTGGCCGTCTGACCGATGCGTTCAGACAATTCTTTAGTCCGCAGCCCCAAAGTATGATCGGTTCCAGCAACCATCGCCAGCGTCTGATATACATGGTGCAGGAATACCTAGGGGCAAGGTCAGACTTGGACACCTTCCCCACCGAAAATCCTCTGGTTTACTGGGTCTTGAGGATGGATCACTGGCCAGAGCTTGCACAGTATGCAATTGAGCTACTGGCCTGTCCTGCATCCAGCGTTCTTTCAGAACGCACATTCAGTGCTGCTGGAGGATTTGTCACGGATCACAGGGTGCGCCTGTCCACCGACTCGGTTGATCGACTGACTTTCATCAAGATGAACCAGTCTTGGATCACCACCAGCTACCACACACCTGATGCTGATATAACAGACTAATTGATTTTAAAATGTCACATCCCTTCAAGACTGATGCTGATGCTGAGTTCCTGTGCTGTTATGTTGACTAGCTATCCTCCTCCTCCTCCTCAATGATCCGATTAATGATGATAGCTTGGAAGATCATTTTGGTTTATGGGTGCCGCCACCAGTGGCTAAGACCCAATTTTTCAGCCCCTGTTTAACAGGGGCGTGTAATTACAATTTTTGATGCAATACTTTGCAACAGGCCTCATTGCTGTGCTCCAAGTACAGTATCTGTGAGGGGTTGCAGTGTTGTGCCACCAGTGCCTAAGGCCCAATTTTTCAGCCCCTGTTTAACAGGGGCGTGTAATTACAATTTTTGATGCAATACTTTGCAACAGGCCTCATTGCTGTGTTCCAAGTACAGTATCTGTGAGGGGTTGCAGTGTTGTGCCACCAGTGCCTAAGGCCCAATTTTTCAGCCCCTGTTCAACAGGGGCATGCAATTATAATTATTGATCTAATAATTCACAGCAGGACCCATTGCTGCGCCCACCAAGAGTAACTGTCAGGCCTTACAGTGTTGTGGCACCAGCACCACCATCACCACCACCACCACCACCAAAGGCCCAATTTTTCAGCCCCTGTTCAACAGGGGCATGCAATTATAATTATTGATCGAATAATTCACAGCAGGGCCCATTGCTGCGCCCACCAAGAGTAACTGTCAGGCGTTACAGTGTTGTGGCACCAGCACCACCATCACCACCACCACCACCACCAAAGGCCCAATTTTTCAGCCCCTATTCAACAGGGGCATGCAATTATAATTATTGATCTAATAATTCACAGCAGGGCCCATTGCTGCGCCCACCAAGAGTAACTGTCAGGCCTTACAGTGTTGTGGCACCAGCACCACCATCAAAGGCCCAATTTTTACTACCACTGATCAACAATTATATGTTATTACAATTCCTGATATAATAGTTGACAGCAGGGCGTTCCAGCACCCACCAAGAATAACTGTGAGTGCTTTCAGTGTTGTGCCAACACCAACACCTAAGGGGCCAATTTCTGCAGAGTATATACGGCAGGTCCCTACTTTCAAACATCCAACTTACAAACGACTACTACTTGCAAACGGAAGAAGACAACAGGAAGTGAGAGGAAATCTACCCCTTGGAAGGAAAATTCTCTCCTGTAAGAATTAATATGGGAGAAAGGTGTCTCCTCTCTACTGATGCTTTATCACCAATCCTTGTTTCAATAAAAACACCACATTTCAAAAACAGTTGTCATTGGGACGCAAAGTGAGGTGAAATGTTCTGAACAGGGGCACAGACAGCAAAAAAAATGTGACAGGGGTGATAACCGTTCCCTATGTTTTCCAAAAAGCTAAAAAAAAGGAATTTGGCATGGAGCTACACTTAAACAATGCAGCTGTTCAAAATTACAAACAGATTCTACATAAGAACAAACCTACAGTCCCTGTCTTGTATGCACCGCCTGTATACGGCTGTTCAGAGTATATAGGGCCTTTTTTTATTTTGTGTGCGGGGTTCCCCTTAATATCCATACAAGACCCAAAGGGGCTGGTAATGGGCTGGGGTTGGGGGGGGGTGGGGTTGATGGGGTAGCTATGCCATTTTTCCTAAAGATTTTCATCCATATTACCGGGACCAGACATTGCATTAAAGCCGCAAGCAGTTTTAAATGGCTTTTTTTCCTTTAGAAATGTTATTTTGTGCAGGGACAGTTCTAAACACGGGAAACACGTGGCACTTCACAGGCATACTTTAGACACCACCCAGGTACAATATTTAAAGGAATATTTGACTTTTTTTTTTTCACTTTATGCATCATTAAAATGACTGCTCCCGGAAAACGTCAGTTTTTAAAACTTCTTTTTGCATTGATACATGTCCCCTGGTGCAGAACCCGGGTTCCCAAACTCTGTTTCGGACAATAACATGGATAATAGTCGTTATAATTAGCACTTTAGAATCCGAACGTTCGCATCCATTGTATTTAATAGGGTTCTAATGTTCATGCGAACTTTCGGTCCGTTCGCGGGTTCTGGTGCGAACCGAACCCGGGGGTGTTCGGCTCATCACTACCTCCAACTCTGAACCCCAAGGTCAGGGCGTCCGCCCCTTTTATCTCCTCTCCCTTTGCGTCACAGCGGGTTCCCCGCCCCGCTGCACCGGTGCCAGGAAAGGACAAAAAGGAACAGTCTTGCGGTGCAGGTTCAACTCCGACCCAGGGCGACAACGCCACCCGCAGGCCACAGGGAACCTTTCACCACCAGAGTCTTCCAAGAACCACAAATCTCAGATTCCCTAACAATTAGTACATCTGGGTTAAATGACCCAGATGCTCCCCCCCAAATTTAAATACCCGCTACACATATATTACCCTATGTGTGTGACATCATATACAAATGTTGCATTAGAGATCAACAACGATCTTACCCTCAGACAAGGCTGGGACAAAAACAGCACAATAAGTACGGTGGTTTATGTCGGTCAAATGGCCCTGACAGCCCATTGGAGGCGGCCCACAGGCATCCAAATAAGTGTGCCTAAAATTACAGACAAAAATGTGTACAGGCTATGAAAATCCTATTATGGATGTTCACATAAAAAAGTGTGTTGCGGCTGGTGATATATTTTTTTTTTTTGAGGGGTGGCGGCGGCAAACAATGCACCACAGCCAACCCCCCCCCCCCCCCAGTCAGTCAAGGTCACCCGCAATCCCCCCTCCCCCCGGGGCCAGTTGGTCCACATATTAATTCGCTAATGTCACACAACTGGGTTGGCTCGCCTTGAGCCCACCCTTTTTTGAAGCCAATTAGAGCCCCAGGCCACCACTGGTTGCACTCATTTTCCTTAGGACATGTAATGTGGTAAAGCAATTTTGCTTGAACATGATTGTACGAAGGAAATCAGCAGAGCTTTGCCACATTTACTAAGCCCTGTGGAAAATGAGTGCAACTGCACTTGCAGAGTGCACAGTGTATTTGCCTTTAGAAAATCCACCGTAGTCACTGTATCAAGCAAGCCCATTTATTTTGAATAGGCTGACAGCACAATTTAGCACATGAAAAATAGCTTGTGTGTTGTGGTGCTCTGCAGAGCAATGTATTACCACTAATGTAAATATAAGTTTAAATAAATGGCAGCACAATACATTGTGCAACATACTGCGTGTGACATATGTTTATGTATGTAGAATAAAGTTATCACTTGCACCCATTGCAAGAGGATAGTCCCTGTTGTAAGGTGTCTGTCCCTGTGGAAACAGATGTCCCCAGAATTGTTCCCGGGAGCCTGGCAGTGCAGCCTAATTCTTGCAGTGCACAGGTGCCAAACCCAACTCCATTCGCACTGTTCAATTAAAATGATTTTTAGTGTGGCTGAGTGCATAGTGTGTTGTGTAGTACTTATGTCTGACTGCTGCAATCTGTGAGTTGCTTACTCAAGACTCTAGCACCCTGTGTGTTACATACTCACTGCCCCCTGCACTCCTTACATTATTTATTCCTTGACTGTTGTATAACAGATGTTACTACTCTACCCCTTATTTAACCCCAACCTATTCACCTTGACCTTAATAATTGAGACCACACCAAGGTTGGAGTAATAAAAGGCCGTAGCAGCCTATTTTATTTAAACAAATATATATTTAAATTAACATAAACATCCAAACATCTGTTACTCAACCCATAAATCTACTTAGCGTTGGTCATTGCAGAAACTTCCTACCCATTTGTGGGAAAACAATATTGCACTGCGGTACCTCTCCAAGTGTATTAATAGGCCTCAAGCCGACAGGCTGGCTCAGAGACAAACACTGACCGCAGTGCCCCCATTGCCACTTCCCAGCTAACCTCCGTTAGCTGGAAACCACCATCAGGACTCATACCAACGATAGTTCCCAAAACTCTTCCTTCTGTAATATCTTCCTTCCCCTGCAAAGACCAACACCGCCACTGCCATGATGTCCAATGTTACCCGAACCTGTTCTTAAAAGAAAACGAGAAAACAGACACATCCGAAACACTGAACCAACTAATACAGAGGGTGGGCGGGAACTTTCCCCCACGCTGTGCTGACTCATATGGGAGGGGCTAGACTTTTATATCTTCCCCAACCCCTACCCCTCGGACCAACCTATCACTACCTCTTATGCATTATCACTGGTTCCCCTGTCATGTCACCCCTCCGCTCATGACATTCTATTTACATTTCTCCGGGCTTTTCTGAACCCTTGTCCTCTGTGCGGTACTTACTTCTGGCCCCTGAAATCTATGTATTACATAGTTACATAGTTAGTCAGGTTGAAAAAAGACACAAGGCCATCCAGTTCAACCATAAAAAATAATAATAATAATATCATACAATCCCATATACCTAATTCTATACCCACAGTTGATCCAGAGGAAGGCGAAAAACCCCAGCAGAGCATGATACAATTTGCTACAGCAGGGGAAAAAATTCCTTCCTGATCCCCCGAGAGGCAATCGCATATTCCCCGGATCAACTTTACCTATAAATGTTAGTACCCAGTTATATTATGTACATTTAGGAAATAATCCAGGCCTTTCTTAAAGCAATCTACTGAGCTGGCCAGAGCCACCTCTGCAGGGAGTCTATTCCACATTTTCACAGCTCTTACTGTGAAGAAACCTTTCCGTATTTGGAGGTGAAATCTCTTTTCCTCTAGACGTAAAGAGTGCTCCCTTGTCCTTTGTGTTGACCGTAAAGTTATTAACTCAACACCAAGTTCACTATATGGACCCCTTATATATTTGTACATGTTGATCATATCCCCCCTTAATCTCCTCTTCTCAAGAGTGAATAAATTCAGTTCCTTTCATCTTTCCTCATAGCTGAGCTCCTCCATGCCTCTTATCAGTTTGGTTGCCCTTCTCTGTACTTTCTCCAGTTCCCCAATATCCTTATTGAGAACTGGGGCCCAAAACTGAACTGCATATTCCAGATGAGGTCTTACTAATGATTTGTACAGGGGCAAAATGATATCTCTCTCTCTGGAGACCATACCTCTCTTAATACAAGAAAGGACTTTGCTCGCTTTGGAAACCGCAGCTTGACATTGCATGTTATTATTGAGCTTATGATCTACCAAAACCCCCAGATCCTTCTCCACTACGGATTCCCCCAGTTGTACTCCCCCTAGTATGTATGATGCATTCATATTCTTAGCCCCCAAGTGCATAATTTTACATTTATCAACATTAAACCTCATCTGCCACATAGTCGCCCAATTAGACAGAGCATTGAGGTTGGCTTGTAAATTGGCGACATCCTGTAAGGACGTTATTCCACTGCATAGCTTAGTGTCATCTGCAAAGACAGAAATGTTACTTTTGATCTCAGACCCAATATCATTTATAAAGATATTAAAAAGTAAGGGTCCCAACACTGAACCTTGGGGTACACCACTGATAACCTTAGACCATTCAGAATAAGAATCATTAACCACGACTCTCTGAATTCTGTCTTTTAGCCAGTTTTCTATCCATTTCCAAACTGATATTTCCAAGCCTGTAGACTTTACCTTACACATGAGCCATGTGTGGGGAACTGTATCGAACGCTTTTGCAAAATCCAAGTATACCGCGTCCACCGCCACCCCTCTGTCCAAGGTTTTACTTACCCCTTCATAAAAAGAAATCAGGTTTGTCTGACAACTTCTGTCTTTCATGAATCCATGCTGTCTGTTGCTTAAAATATTTTTTTCCAGCAAGAACTCATCTATGTGGTCTTTTATTAATCTCTCCAGTATCTTCCCAACTATAGAGATTAAACTAACAGGTCTATAGTTACTTGGTAAAGACTTTGTTCCCTTTTTAAATATAGGCACCACATTGGCCCTGCGCCAATCCAGTGGTACTATTCCTGTCATTAATGAGTCCCTAAAAATTAGATACAATGGCTTTGAAATTACAGAGCTCAATTCTTTTAGGATCCGTGGGTGTATGCCATCTGGTCCAGGTGCTTTATCCACCTTTATTCTGTCTAAATATTTCTGGACCATATCACTTTTGAGCCAGTGTGGATTTGGGGCTGTGTCACTACCCCATGCTCCTTTGTATACACAGAGCTGAAAAAAGTATTTAATAAATTAGCCTTCTCTTTGTCCCCAGTCACCCACGCTAGATTATTTTGTAAAGGGCCTACATGCTCAGTCTTGACTTTTTTACTATTAATATATTTGAAGAATTTTTTGGGGTTTGTCCTACTATCTTTTGCAATCTGTCGTTTGTTTTGAATTTTTGCATCCTTGATTTCCTTTTTACATATCCTGTTATATTCTTTGTAACATTTAAATGACATTAGTGTTCCCTCATTTTTATATTTTTTAAAAGCTCTTTTCTTGTAGTTTATAGCTTTTTTAACTTTGGCCGTGAGCCACATAGGTTTTATTTTTAGCCTTTTAAACTTATTGCCCATGGGAATATACTTTGCAGTGAGTTCACAAACAGTCTTTTTGACGAATTCCCATTTCTGTTCTGTGCCCATTGATGCCAATATTCACTCCCAGTCTAAGTCCTGGAGAGCAGCCCTCATCCTTGGAAAATTAGCTCTCTTGAAATGAAGTGTTTTTATCTTTCCCGTGTGTGATTTTTGCTTACGGCTAACATCAAATGAAATCATGTTATCTCACTGCTACCCAGGTGTTTATCTGAACATTAGTTATACGCTCTGCATGGGTTGAGATTACCAGGTCCAACAGAGCATCATTCCTAGTTGGGGCCTCAATAAACTGGACCATAAAATTGTCCTGTAATAGGTTGATAAAATTTTTGCCCTTTAACTGTCCCAGCAGTGCCATTACTCCAGTCAATTTCTGGGTAGTTAAAATCCCCCATTATTATCACTGTCCCAGCCCTTGCAACCTTTCCATCTGTGCAAGGAGCTGAGTCTCCACCTCCTCATTAACATTGGGTGGTCTATAACAAACTCCAATGATTAACTTTGAACTACGCACATCTGTATGCAGTTCCACCCATAATGCTTCAGACTCATCCCACTCTCCATCCACCAGGTCCTCTTTCACACTCGCTTTGAGATCACTTCTCACATAGAGACAGACCCCTCCACCTTTCCTTTTTACCCTATCTTTCCGAAAGAGTGCATAGCCAGGAATATTAATAGCCCAGTCATGTGAGGAATGAAGCCAAGTTTCAGCAATACCAATTACATCATAGCTCTCCTCATGCACCAGAGCTTCCAACTCACCTATTTTGCTTGGCAGACTTCTGGCATTGGTGAACAAACACTTTAATGCATTAATATATTTTGACCGGTCACATAATATCCTCTTGGGTGTTCCAAGATTGCAACTAGGACTTGCTACTATACTTACCTTGGGTTTATGTGCTTTGGTTACCCTACCACTAATGCCCTTAATACTACCCTCTGGAATATGTTCCACGCTGACTCTCACTATCTCTGGACCCTCCCCCCCGTCGCCTAGTTTAAAAACTCCTCTAACTTTTTGGCCATCCTTATTCCCAGCTGATCTGCACCCTCCTCATTTAGGTGCAGTCCGTCCCTTCTATAGTACTGGTTATCGACTGAGAAGTCAGCCCAGTCCTCCAGGAACCCAAACCCCTCCTTACTACACCAGCTCTTCAGCCACTTGTTCACTTCCCTAATCTCCCTCTGCCTTTCTGGTGTGGCTCGATGTACCGGTAGTATTACCTTCTCCTGATCTCTGTAATTTGTGTGTTTCTTACTCCTGACTCCTGTAATATATACATTATTTACTCATGACCCTTGCACTCTGTGTGTTACTTACTTTTGATTTCTGCAGTCTGGGCATCACTTAATTCTGACCCCCTGCACATTATTTATTCCTGAATCCCCTGCACACAGTGCGTTACTTACTTCTGAAATCTGTGTATTACTTACTCCTGATTTCTGTAAACTGTACGTTACCTATTCCTGACCCTTGCACTCTGTGCATCACTTTATCCTGATGCCTGCACTCTGTATTTTACTTACTCCTGACCTCTGCATTTCTTGTGCTACTTACTGCTGACCATTGCATTACTGACGCCTGATCCCTGCACTCTGTACGTTATGCACTCTTGACCCATAACAGAATAAGCTCAGATTTAATTTAACCATGCCCCTTTAAGTACCTTTCACATTAGCCCGATTACCACAATTTCACCACACCCACAATTCACCACGCTACACATGCCTCCTCATTCCTCCATCTTGGTGTCCAGTCATTTTGTTCTTCTGCCTTGAATTTCTTGCCACTTGTTCCAAAGGTCAGTGACCAATTGTTTCAAGGTATGATAAAAAAAAGGGGTGTGATTTTGTGGGTGTAGCTACAAATGGGTGGTTTCAGACATAGTCGGTAGGGTGTCCCCAGATTTATATATTTTTAAATCTGATAACCTTAATATCTATCTATAACAGTCAAGGACTACAATTCTCTTTTTATTCTTTTATTTAGTGAATAATATTCATAACATACACTATATTACCAAAAGTATTGGGACACCTGCCTTTACACACACATGAACTTTAATGGCATCCCAGTCTTAGTCTGTAGGGTTCAATATTGCGTCGGCCCACCCTTTGCAGTTATAACAGCTTCAACTCTTCTGGGAAGGCTGTCCACAAGGTTTAGGAGTGTGTCTTTAGGAATGTTTGACCATTCCTCCAGAAGCGCATCTGTGAGGTCAGGCACTGATGTGCAAGAGAAGGCCTGGCTCGCAGTCTCCGCTCTTATTCATCCCCATTCAAACTCGCTCATCCATGTCTTTATGGACCTTGCTTTGTGCACTGTTGCACAGTTATGCTGGAACAGGAAGGGGCTATCCCCAACCTGTTCCCACGAAGTTGGGAGCATGAAATTTTCCAAAATGTCTTGGTATGCTGATGCCTTATGTGTTAGTTATGAAACTAAGGGGCAAGTCCAACCCCTGAAAAACAACCTCACACCATAATCCCCCCTCCACCAAATGATTTGGACCAGTGCACAAAGCAAGGTCCATAAAGACATGGATGAGCGAGTTTGTGGTGGAGGAACTTGATTGGCACAGAGTCCTGACTTCAACCTGATAAAACACCTTTGGGAAGAATTAGAGCGGAGACTGCGAGCCAGGCCTTCTCAGTGCCTGACCTCACAAATGCGCTTCTGGAAGAATGGTCAAACATTCCCATAGACACACTCCTAAATCTTGTGGACAGCCTTCCCAGAAGAGTTGGAGCTGTAATAGCTGCAAAGGGTGGGCCAACCCAATACTGAATCCTGCGGACTAAGATTAGGATGCCATTAAAGTTCATGTGCGTGTAAAGGCAGGTGTCCCAATACTTTTGGAAATATAGTGTATAAAGAATCACAATCAATGCTCCATCATCAAACAAACTTTCGGACAGCACATTCCTCCCTAGGCCAGGGACACTGCCGGCAATAAAAGAAGAAAAAGAATTGAAGTTTTGCAATTTATACATATTTTACTTATTTATATTTTGCATTTTGGACTGTAGGGTTGGTCCTGCTGCTTGTGCACCTAAAGAATTTACTTGTGCGGTTCACGGAATATTAAATTGGAATATATATATATATATATATACATATATATTGTATGGTGCAGCATGTGCACTATTTTCATGTATACAGTGATAGCTGCACTGTATCCTGACATGAGCCATGTGATTTGGCCAGGGCCATCCATGACAGAGACACTATTCAGATGTTGAGTCAATTGACTTTTATTACCAGATAAGCCTATCTTCTGCTTAATCTCCACCAGCTCCAAGCTGTCCACAATCTCCTTGCTTATTTACAGAATGTTTATTGGCGACTGAGTGAAGAAAAGCAGCCACATCCTCTACAATAAATACATGTGTTAAGAAAACACAAGGCCTATCAATTATGATAAATGAATCTTAAATGTCTAAACAGTGTTCTGTTCAAGAGTACATGAAACGGCACTATATTATATCCGTATTAATTTATCAGTCCCTTATCACTTACATGAAAAAAAGGTAACGTTTCATTAAAGTGGACCTATCATATACCAGAAAACTTTCCATTAATTATAAAAGGTATGCAAAAACGAGATCTCAATGTCGCTTTCATACAAGATGCCACCTACATGAAGTCCTGATAATCTTCCTGTATTCGTGTTTGTTGACCTTCAGGTGTTTGATGTGAATATTTCATATTTTTTACAGTTGCCTACTTCTGTTAAATATTCCTGCCCAGTGGGAAGATCAGATTGCACCAACTGCCAAATAATTCAGAGGAGGAGCACAACCCTTTCTACTCTCTAGCTGAGACATTATCATCTGGCCTATGACTTATGTAAATGCACCATAATGTCAGATGCATTTATCTTGTGTAGCACACAAACCTTTTTCTCGCCTGGCTCACTTGCAAGTCAAGGCACACCGTGCTATATGCCCGTACCCTCCTGTTTGAAGAGGTTAAGCGGTGTTCACAATTTTTGGGTCCTGCAGCGAGTTACCTTCCTCCACTGGTTCTCTTCCCCAGAGTATGGGGTCAAGTCTCTATTTCTTCCCCCAAAGAAAACAATGTCCAGAAACACTTTAACTCCAACAGAGAGTTTATTTTCTATTTGTTGTGTAGTAGACAGAGACAGAAGGATGAAAGAAGGAATAGTGTGAGGAATAGATCCAGGCACAACCAGTAACCTCGTCGCCACTCGATCCCGAGTGGGTTTAGCTCACCCGGATAGTTCTCTCCCACAGTCCTAGCAGCCGGTGTGGAGCTCGAACAGTTCTGTCACCCTATCCCCTCCAGGGACGGGTACAAGAAATCCTCTAACCTCTGTAAGAACAGGACGATGCTAATGAGCACTCTACAGGTTAGCTTTCCAGTGTAAAGAATCCTTCCCTCTGACAGGTCACCAGGCCTCTCCCGAGACAGCGATCTTCCATTACTCATCTCCTCAGTGGGACCGATCCTCCCCTGGCTTCCTTTCGGTCAGAGCGGGTACCCTCTCCTGGGCACCCTGGGACTCCAATGGGCGAACTATATACCCAGTTAAAGGTACTGGGCCTACCTGGAATGTTGCAGCCTCGGGCCAAAGGTGCCCGAGACTTCTCGGCCAGTCACCGCACCTCCGACGGGCACACCCCTCCGGCTCCTACTCCTCCTCCTCCAACTCTCCCAAAACATGGCGTCTGCCCCTTATGTACCCTCTCCCGGCATGCACAGCAGGCCAACCACGCCCACCATACCGCTGCCAAGAGAGGACACCCTAAGGCCAGCAATGCCACCCCTGGCTCAACCCTGACCTGATATGGCAGCGCCACCTACAGGCCACAGGGAACCATACACCAGGCAGTATCACATAGGCAGAAGCAAATACCTAGCGATCAAAGTGGTCTGAGCCTGGCTACCAGCTCAGACCAACCCCTAAATTTAGGCATATAACACCCTCAAAAAGCAAAGGGGCGCTACACTTGCATTTATCTTGAATTTGAGATCAGCTTGCGATGCATCTGAAATTCTTCATTGGGCATTTGACCTGAAGGTAACCTATCAAAAGGTATCAAAGCTTAACTGAACAAGCTGAATTTAGAAGCTGATTGGCTGCCATGCACAGCGGCACCAGATTTTGCACTCTTAAGTTTTAGTAAATAAACCCCTTTGTGTTCTATGTGAAAATCTCCTTTAAATGTCTTCATCAGAAGTACCCGGCTGATGACCCACTTCTTAGTGAAGCGATCCCATTTCATATTCATTTCCTCTGCAGAACAAGCAGCCACTACCGCTTCCTTGGAAACTCAACCCCATTGCATAAAAAAACAAGGTGATTCCGTAATGTTGGTCTGGACCTGACCACAGCACTATAACCTCCATGTATATTATGTAACATTTCTTCCATATTAATTCCCAAAATGTTCAATTAAGCATATTAATCATCATTCCTTTGCAGTTATTCAGCTGCTTAAAAATATATTAGTAATTCAAGTAGATTTTTATGTATAATATTAATTTAGCAAGTATTTGTTCACATACGCTTTTTTTTACGGTTATACTTCCTGCTCTCCCAAGTAAAGGGACTTGTAATGTCCCCCTATCCTCAACCAATTGACTGGCTAGTCTTTGTATTGTAGTTACAAGGTCAACAAACTATAAAATGTCCAAAAATAAGTCCAATAGTGTTAACTACAAAAAAGTCCACTGTGAAGAAAGTCTTAATAGATCCAAAGTGCACCAATCACCATATGATAAAAAGAGACCACTTGCAAGAGCTTAAGGCTGGATTCACACCTATACAGTTTTAGTGCTTTGTGCATTTTGCAGATTTGCACTACAGTCCATTTAACATGGTTTCCTATGGAACAAGTTCTGTAGTGCAAATCTGCAAAATGCACAAAAGCACAAAAAATGCATAGGTGTGAATCCAGCTTTATGCCCCATACACACAAGTGGAATTTCCGCCAGCAAAAGTCTGATGTGAGCTTTTGGTCAGAAATTCCGACCGTGTGTATGCTCCATTAGACTTTTCTGTCAGAATTTCCACCAGCAAAAGATTGAGAGCAGGCTCTCTATTTTTCCTATCGGAAATTCCAGTCGTCTGTATGCAATTCCCGATGGGAAAAAAAACATGCATGCTCGGAAACAATTTTATGCATGCTCGGAAGCATTGAACTTCTTTTTCTCGCCTCGTTGTAGTGTTGTACATCACCGCGTTCTTAACGCTCTAAAGTTCAGAGAACTTTTGTGTGACCGTGTGTATGCAAGCCAAGCTTGAGCGGAATTCCGTCAGAAAAACCATCTAACTTTTTCCCGACGGAAATTCCGCTCGTGTGTACAGGGCATTAGACCTCACATTACAAGAGGTCTAAAACCACATTTGGATGAACCCATAGCCCACATGTATGGATGGATGTTTCCAACCCGCTTGATCCTTCAGCTGTCAGTGCCTCAGATCCCCCTCCCACAGTGTAAACTGTTTCAACAAAATGGATAGCACTCACAGGACTAGTGGCAATCTGGATTCTACAATACTTATATAAGTTTGTTGAGCACACATTTCATAACCATAAGCATCCATTTGGAGTTGGCCCTTTTGCAGCTGTAACATTTTTTTCTCTTCTGAGTAGGCTTTCCACAAGATTTTGGAGGTGCATCTGTGAAAACTTTGGAACACTCAGCTAAAAGACCATTAGTGAGGTCAGATACTAATGTTGGATGAAAGATAGGGCTTGCAATTGGTGTTCCAATTATTTCCAAAGGTATTTAGTAGGGTTACAGTCAGGGATTTGAGCAGATCCCTCAATTTCTCCACATTAAACTCATCAAACTGTGTCTTTAGGCCTGGTTCACATCTATGCATTTTTTACTGCATTTCAGTTTTGCAGAAACACACTACAGTCCATTTAACATGGTTTCCTATGGGTCATGTTCACATCTGTAGGGATGAGCTCAGGCGTGTTCGCATTGAACACTTGCAGAGCCCGCCAAGGAAGTCGGCAACGTCGGAACCGCGCTGTGCTAATCACAGGCAGGGAGACATTTCCCAAACTCTGCAGCCGAGCATCGGGACAATGTCTCACTGCCTGTGCTTAGCGCAGCGCGGTTCCGACGGTGCTGACTTCCTTGGCGGGCTCTGCATGTGTTCAATGCGAACACGCCTGAGCTCATCCCTGCACATCTGTGCATTTTATGGAAAGGGATAAGGACTTTTTTCTGCTTTCTGGTTCCATAGACTTCAATGGTGTATTGAAAAACACAAAATGCACCTGGAATATGCAAATTGCAACCTGCATAGGTGTGAACCAGGCCTAATAGAGTTACATCAGACTGAAAAATTCCACAGTGCTTTAGTGCATGTAATCAGCAATCCAAGGGTGATGTATAATACAGTTCATACAGCAACACACGTCCCAGTGAGTGATCCAAAAGTCATGCCAATGTGTAGGCACACCGGTGCTCCCCTATGGTAATGGGCGCTTACCTTAGAGCGTGCGACCTTGCAACTAAGCTTGGTCTGTGCACGCTTATGAACCACACCTGGGTTCTAATGGATAATCCTGGGTTCCTGGTTCCTTGGCAGGCAGCTCCAGAGCATAGAATATATAAGAAAAAAACCCAGGTGGTGCAAGTAACGTTTTAACAATATTTATTTAAATAAAAAGATCCCTTGCCGGGGTACTCACATACTGCAGGTGCGACAGTGCACCACTCTATAACAGGCTCGTAGCGAGATGTACAGATCGGGATATGGTAAACAGTCCTCACAGCCTCACATAGACTCTCCTGCCGTTCTATGATCTGGAGCTGCCTGCGTTTTGTTCATTTTGTTCATTTTATTTAGTCTTTGGCACGATTTATGAGACGTGTTTCACGCTAACAGCTGTATTTCTATACCTTAGCTGATAGGAGTGGTGGCTCGCAGGATTGTTGCATTTTTAGAGTTACATCAGACTGTAAGGCTGGATTCACACCTATGCATTTTTAGTGCTTTTTGCATTTTGCAGATTTGCACTACAGAATGTGTTCCATAGGAAACCATGTTAAATTGGCTGTAGTGCAAATCTGTAAAATGCAAAAAGCGCTAAAACTGCTTAGGTGTGAATCCAGCCTAAGGCCTGATTCAGGCGTTATTCACACTAATGCGTTTTTTGATGCATTTTGCATTTTGCAGAAATGCAGGGAAACTTTTTAACATGGGTTCCTATGGAACATGTTCACATCAATGCATTTTTGTGCCTCTGCGTTTTTGGAAAGAGTCAGGGACTTTTTTTCCCGCAAAATGCAGCGTTTTGCATGTAATGGAATTCAATGGACCCGCATCCAAAACGCAAGTACCACGTTTTTACCACGATTTTGCCGCGATTTTGCATTTTGCGTTTTTTTTATAATTTTTTTTTACACTGTATATAGCTGGTTGCTAAGGAGGGGACCGGGAAGCCGGCCGCCGCGTCCTTAACCACTTAAGGACCAGACCAATACGGACCATAATGACCAGAGGTGTTTTCACAATTTGCCACTGCGTCGCTTTAACTGACAATTGCGTGGTCGTGCGACGTGGCCCCCAAACAAAATTGACATCCTTTTTTTTCCCCACAAATAGAGCTTTCTTTTGGTGGTATTTGATCACCTCTGCGGTTTTTATTTTTTGTGCTATAAACAAAAACAAAGCGACAATTTTGAAAAAAATGCAATATTTTTTACATTTTGTTATAATAAATATCCCCAAAAAATATATAAAAAACATATATTTTTTCCTCAGTTTAGGCCGATACGTATTCTTCTACATATTTTTGGTAAAAAAAATGGCAATCGGTGTTTACTGATTGGTTTGCGCAAAAGTTATAGCGTTTACAAAACAGGGGGTAGTTTTATGGCATTTTTATAAAAAAAAAATTTTTTACTAGTTATGGCGGCGATCAGCGTTTTTTTTTTTTTTGTGACTGCGACATTATGGCGGACACATCGGACACTTTTGACACATTTTTGGGACCATTGTCATTTTCACAGCGATCAGTGCAATAAAAATGCACTGTTTACTGTGAAAATGACACTGGCAGTGAAGGGGTTAACCACTAGGGGCGCTGGAGGGGTTAAGTGTGCCTAGGGGAGTGATTACTACTGTGTGGGGGCGTGGCTACGATTGACATGTCACCGATCTCTGCTCTGATTACACTGAGCGGAGATCGCTGACAGTGTCAGTAGCGGAGTGGGGAGATGTTGAGATGATGTTGTGACTCACGGGGAAGGCAGGGGGGTCGCGAGCGCGCCGCCGGCGGCACGCGCGCGACCCCGACATCAGCAGTTAAAGGGCCACGTACAGGTACGTGATTGTGCCTCCAGGTGCCCTTCTGCTGACGTATATACACAGTGGCTGGTCCTTAAGTGGTTAACAACTGGTGAGTCATCAGTTGTCAGCGGGCTTTCCGCTGAATGTAAAAAAAAATCGAGAAAAAAAACAGCGTGGGGGTCCCCCCCAGGTCCATACCAGGCACTTGGGTCTAGTATGGATTTGGAGGGGACCCCCCCCACACCAAAATTGTAAAAAAATTACTTGGGGGTCACCCCAAAATCTATACCAGACCCTTATCCGAGCATGCAGCCTGGCAGGTCAGGGAAGGGAGGGGACAAGCGAGCACCACCCCTCCTGAACCATACCAGGCCCTCAACATGGGGGGATGGGTGCTTTGGGGCAGGGGGGCTCTGCGCCCCCCCCGCCCCAAAGCACCTTGCCCCCATGTTGATGGGGACAAGGGCCTTTTCCCGACAACCCTTGCCCGGTGGTTGTCGGGGGGCAGGGGCTTATTGGAAGCCGCCCCCCCTCTATGTGAATGAGTATGGGGTACATCTTCGCATCTTTATCCTCTAGGCTTCTCCTTCTCCCCCTGCTTCTTCTTCCGCTCTTCTTCTGTCTTCTTTGTACGGTGTTCTTCTTCCTCTGCCGCCGCTCCTCCTCTGATGCTGCGTCCTGCTGATCTGTTGGCGCCAATGTCCTACATTTCTTAAATAACGGTGGGGGCATGGCTATCGGATTACGTCATCCGGTGGCCATGCCCCCTTGTGACGTCATGGACCCATCATGCCCCGGGCGGTGACGTCACAAGGGGTGTGGCCTCCAGATGACGTAGTCCGATTTCTTTTTTTTTTTTAGCCGGCAATTCTTTTTTTTTACATTCGGCTGGAAGCCCGCTGACAACTGATGACTCAGAGGTTGTTAAGGACGTGGCGGCCGGCTTCCCGGCCCCCTCCTTAGCAACCAGCTATATACAGTGTAACAAAAAAACATAAAACGGAAATCGCGCCAAAATCGCGGTAAAATTGCAGTAAAAATGCGTGTCAAAAAACGCGGCAAGCACCGCAAAAAGCACTGCAGAAACGCTCAAAAGCAACATGCATAGATGTGAATCGAGCCTTACACCTATGCAAGTTGCAGTTTGCATATTCCAGGTGCATTTTTCTTTTTCAATACATATTTTTTATCCACTGAAGTCTATGGAACCAAAAACCAGAAAAAAATCCCTGACCCTTTCCATAGAATGCACATATATGAACTACATCCATATGAAACCATGTTAAATGGACTGTAGTATGTTTCTGTAAAACTGAAAATGCACTAAAAAATGCATAGGTGTGAACCAGGCCTAACAGAAAAAGGCCTTTCACAAACTGTTGATACAAGGCTAGAAGTGCTCAAATGTCCACATGGCTTCCTGCACCTTTTTTGTGCAAATCCAATGCGAGTTCAGCCATTGCATGTGATCGGCACAGTAATGTGGCGCAAATCACATGCAATGTCTGTGTTCGCATATGTGTGAACCCAGGCTGTGTGTTTGTCTGTGCTGAGCAAGTCTAATGGGAGTGGTTTCATAATTATCAACCAGCTGCTGCACCTGCAAAGCTCTAATGAGGACATTTGCAGGGTCTGCATCCCTTTAGACATGATTTCCTATTGGGAATATCTGACCAAAAATTTAATTTTTGTTGCAGGGGACGCTAATAATCTGACTTGTATCTTAGTGCAGACTTCTGGAAAAATCAGTGAGCCAATCACACAAGTAGGAAATGATGTTTCTGGGGGGCATTCTGTACACATTCTTTGCACAGGACACCTTCAGGTAGCCATATTGCATTGCATTTTACAGAAAATTACAGAGCTTCAGATGGAAAACGAAAGGTAATTCTTAATAAAATGTAATTACTATATGACTTATGTTATATTATTATTTATTTTTGTTGCTATTTTTTTCCTACGAAAGTGAAGTTACCCTTTAAACTTAAAGTGTTACTAAACCCAGGGCCCTGCATTCACTATATCTGGTCCCCCACAGTACACAGAACATGGAAATGCAATTATTTTAGTAAATATAAACTGCTAAATACCTTTTCTCATCAGCAGTATAAAGTAGTCTTGTGACGTCTATCAGTGTACAGCTGAGCAATGGTTAAAGCTTGTGGGAGGAGTTTTCATTCTCCTCTGACTGTCCTATAAGGCTGCATGACTCCTGACGCTCTGTCTGGACAGTGCTGATTGGTCCTGTGCTCTTCACATGCACTCTCCCAAAAAAACAAAAAAACTCTCTAGCAATACACACCAAACTGAGCATGTGCAGAGTGCCTCCAAGGCTCTGTACTGACAGGAAATGGATTGGGGACTGTGCAAGAAGGGGAGAATCAAACAGCTTTTTTTACACACAGTGAGTATTAGAAGCATGCTTTACTACATAGACAGACTGATTTTATTGTTGTGGGTTTAGTAACATTTTCAACATTACTGATGCTGAGTCCATTTTAATATGTTTTACCTTTTTTTTCTTATATGACCATGTAAAAATAGGTTGCCTTTTTTTTTTTTTTTTTACCATATATTATGTAAAAAACATTCTTTAGAACCGTGCTCAAACAGATGTTTCTGAACATGAAATTCAGTGTCACCTAATAAGTTTAGGTCTATTGCAATATTACACTATATTCCATATTACCCCCCTAAAAATGATATTTTGCCATCGGTTCTCTTTTAATATACTTCACAGTAAGAAACGTACTATATAATCAAAATCGGTAACTTATGAAAATGATTTTTTAAGTATTACACTGTGCTGACAGCTTGATCATGTCAATCACACCTATTTCAGCGCATTATATAATCACAAGGCCAGTAGAAAATAATGAATTCTTTCATTCAGCTGTATGGGGAAATCTTAAAGCTAATGTTCCTTCCAACCGTGTCTTTGGCCAAAAATTGCACACCTTTCCATTATTGTCCATAGGGATGTCCCCAGATGACAGGTCTGAGTAAGACACAGACTTTATTATATTTTAATAGGATGTCAGAAATATGATCAGACAAACATTACATTGGGAGCCTGCTGAGAAATAAAATTGCCTTATAGTCAAAGGCAGATTGCTTTAATTTGTGTATGACCGTGCTTGGACAACATTTTAACAGGACTTTTATCGGCAACTAAAGATTCATTAACTGCTTCTGGGCCAGCCGCCGCAGTTATACTGCGGCAGGCTGGCCCCCCTGCACGAGTGCCCGGCGGTCAATTGCTCGGTACAGAACGAGAACGGGGATGTGTGTGTGTGTAAACACACACATCCTGGTTCTCTCTGGGGCAAAGAGACTGTGTATGAACACCGATCAGTCTCTTCCCCTAGTCAGTCCCATCCCCCCTTCAGTTAGAACATACATTAGGGAACACATTTAACCCCTTGATCGCTCCCTAGTGTTAACCTCTTCCCTGACAGTGACATTTTTACAGTAATGAGTGTATTTTTATAGCACTGATCGCTGTATAAATGCCAGTGGTCCCAAAAATGTGTCAAAAGTGTCTGATCTGTCTGCCATAATGTCGCAGTCCCAATAAAAATTGCAGATCGCAGCCATTACTAGTAAAAAAAAATAATAATAATAAAAATGCCATAAAACTACCCCCTATTTTGTAGACGCTATAACCTTTGCACAAACCAATCAATATACGCTTATTGCGATTTTTTTTTTTACCAAAAATATGTAGAAGAATACGTATCGACCTAAACTGAGAAAAAAATTGCTTTTTAAGAAAAAAATTGGGATATTTATTATAGCAAAAAGTACAAAATATTGTGTTTTTTTTCAAAATTGTGGCACTTTTTTTGTTTATAGTGCAAAAAAAAAAAATCACAGAGATGATCAAATACCACCAAAAGAAAGCTCTATTTGTGGGAAAAAAAGGACGTCAATTTTGTTTGAGTACAGCGTCGAACGCCTAAGCAATTGTCAGTTAAATCAACACAGTGCCGAATCGCAAAAAATGGCCCGGTCATTGGGCAGCCAATTCTTCCGGGGCTGAAGTGGTTAAAAGCTGTCATTTTTAAAAAGGAAACACTTAATATTTCAAAGGCTGCAACCCTTCCTTGCGTAAATTTATAGTGGGCAGGTAGTGGCAATAGCACACTCTGAATTCAGAACATGATAACCATGTGAATATAGTTCAAATAAGTAACTACATACATAGACCGATAGATAGATAGATAGATAGATACAGGGCCGGCCCTACCATGGGACCCGATGGTACCACGGTCCCAGGCGGCACTTTCAGGGGAGCGGCAAATCAGTGTTCAAACTGCTGCCTAAAAATCTCTCTGCGTTTTGAGCCAAGCTCAGCAAGGGGCAGCGGCGGGTGTCCTGTGATTGGCCGAGCAGGTTATGTGGGAGGGACGGACAGCAGACATGAGGCTTGTGATTCGCCTGGAGGAGCGGAGGAGCTGGACTGTGGGTAATCGCGCCAGCCCTGCATGCTCCCGGAGTCCTAACTAGCGCTGTGTGTCACAGGAGACCTGAGGTCTGTCTCTCTCATCTCCCTGTCAGCTGCCCGCGGCCCCCCCTCTCTCTATCAGCCCCCCCCCCTCCTTAGGTCTGTCTCTCTCATCTCCCTGTCAGCTGCCCGCGGCCCCCCCTCTCTCTATCAGCCCCCCCCCCTCCTTAGGTCTGTCTCTCTCATCTCCCTGTCAGCTGCCCGCGGCCCCCCCTCTCTATCAGCCGCCCCCCCTCCTGAGGTCTGTCTCTCTCATCTCTCTGTCAGCTGCCCGCGGCCCCCCTCTCTCTATCAGCCGCCCCCCCTTTTGAGGTCTGTCTCTCTCATCTCCCTGTCAGCCGCCCACTGCCACCCCTCCTCTCTATCAGCCGCCCCCCCTCCTTAGGTCTGTCTCTCTCATCTCCCTGTCAGCTGCCCATGGCCCCCCCTCCTCTCTATCAGCCACCCCCCCTCCTGAGGTCTGTCTCTCTCATCTCCCTGTCAGCTGCCCGCGGCCCCCCTCTCTCTATCAGCCGCCCCCCCTTTTGAGGTCTGTCTCTCTCATCTCCCTGTCAGCCGCCCACTGCCCCCCTCCTCTCTATCAGCCGCCCCCCCTCCTTAGGTCTGTCTCTCTCATCTCCCTGTCAGCTGCCCATGGCCCCCCCCCTCCTCTCTATCAGCCACCCCCTCTTCTGAGGTCCGTCTCTCTCATCTGCTCTGTCAGCCGCCCCCCCTTCCTCTCTATCAGCCCCCCTTCCTCTCTATCAGCCACCCCCCCTCCTCTCTATCAGCCGCCCCCCCCCTGAGGTCCGTCTCTCTCATCTGCCCTATCAGCCACCCCCCTCCTCACCCCCCCTCCTGAGGTCCGTCTCTCTCATCTGCTCTGTCAGCCGCCCCCCCTCCTCTCTATCAGCCCCCTTTCCTCTCTATCAGCCGCCCCCCTCTTCCTCTCTATCAGCCGCCCCCCTCTTCCTCTCTATCAGCCGCCCCCCTCCTCCTCTCTGTCAGACCCCCCTCCTCCTCTCTGTCAGACCCCCCTCCTCCTCTCTGTCAGACCCCCTCCTCCTCTCTGTCAGACGTGTGGCAGGTGACGTCATGGCAAGGGACAATCCGCTACGTGTGGCAGGTGATGTTGTGGCAAGTGACATTCTGCAATGTGTGGCATCGTGGCAAGTGACCAGCCGCAATTTGTGGCAGATGGCATTGTGGCAAGTGACAATTCGCAACAAGTGACAATCTGCATCTGGTGGCAGGTGACGCGGCAAGTGACACACTCGGGGCTCCTACTTATTCGGCATTATGGTGAGTTGAACTATTTTATTTTATATAACAATAGAAATAATGCACTTCAATCATTTTTTGCGATTCGGCACGGCATCGATTTAACTGACAATTGCGCGGTCGTGTGACGTTGTACCTAAACAAATAGAGCTTTCTTTTGGTGGTATTTGATAACTTCTGCGGTTTTTATTTTTTGTGCTATAAACAAAAATAGCGACAACTTTGAAAATTGTTTTTTATTTTAACTTTTGCTATAATAAACATCCAAAAAAAAAAATTTCTTCATCAGTTTAGGTCGATATGTATTCTTCTACATATGTTTGGTAAAAAAAAAAACGCAATAAGTGTATATTGATTAGTTTGCACAAAAGTTATTGCGTCTACCAAATAGAGGATAGATTTATGGCATTTTTATTATTATTATATTTTTTTTTACTAGTAATGGCGGTGATCTGCGATTTTTAGCGAAACTGTGACATTGCGGTGGACATATTGGACACTTGACACTTTTTTGGGACCAGTGACATTTATACAGCGATCTGTGCTATAAAAATGCACTGATTACTGTGTAAATGTCACTGTCAGGAAAGGGGTTAAATGTGTTCCCTGGGAGGTGTTTCTAACTGGGGGGATGGGGACTGACTGGAGGAGGAGAGAGATCTCTGTTCCTAATCACTAGGAACAGCAGATCTGTCTCTCCTCCCCTGTCTGAATGGGGATCTGTCTGTTTACATTGACAGATCCCCGTTCTGGCTCTATGGAGCGATCGCGGGTGGCCAGCTGACATCTCGGCCAACGGCCACGCACAGGTCCTTTTATACTCCTATATACATGTATAGAGCCATGACAGGTCCATTTTGGTTATCATGATATAAAATAATGAATATGGGGGCATTTTGGTGGGCGTGATTTTTCTTTTGGGGGGGGGGGGGGCAGCATTTCATTCTTGGTACCAGGCAGCACAATGTCTTGGGCCGGCACTGGATAGATAGATAGATAGATAGATAGATAGATAGAGTGACAGACCCACCTGGGACAGGGGCTTTTGGAGGGGACTGCAATGAAGCTTCTTGCCTACTGACTATGGGCCGTGGCTTTTTTAAGTGGCTTTATTCTTTGGGAGGTGTGTGCCTGGGGAACTTTGGGGTAGTTTTGCTTTGGATTCATATCCATGTCTCCCTGAAACGCACAGACTCTGGGAACCTAGGACCTGAATGCAGATTTGGGGCCTCTGTGCCCAAACCAGCAATAACTGCTTCACCCCCGTTCCCAGACTCAGAATAGATGTTAACTACTTCCTTACTGGGCACATATACCCCCTTCCTGCCCAGGCGAAATTTCAGCTTTCAGCACTGTCACGCTTTGAATGACAATTGCGCGGTCGTGCGACGTGACTCCCAAACAAAATTGACGTCCTTTTTTTCGCACAAATAGAGCTTTCTTTTGGTGGTATTTGATCACCTCGGCGGTTTTTATTTTTTGCGCTATAAACAAAGATAGAGCGACAATTTTGAAAAAAAAGCAATATTTTTTTGATTTTTGCTATAATAAATATCCCAATTTTTTTGGAATTTTTTTTTTCCTCAGTTTAGGCCGATACGTATTCTTCTACATATTTTTGGTAAAAAAAATTGCAAGCGGCGTTTATTGATTGGTTTGCGCAAAAGTTATAGCGTTTACAAAATAGGAGGTAGTTTTATGGCATTTTTATCATTTATTTTTTTTACTAGTAATGGCGGCGATCAGTGATTTTTTATGTGACTGCGACATTATGGCGGACACATCGGACACTTTTGACACTATTTTGGGACCATTCACATTTATACAGCGATTAGTGCTATAAAAATGCACTGATTACTGTATAAATGTGACTGGCAGGGAAGGGGTTAACACTAGGGGGCGAGGAAGGGGTTAAATGTGTGCCCTATTAGTGATTACTACTGTTTGGGGGAGGGGACTGACTGGGGGAGGTGACCGATCTGTGTCCCTATGTACAAGGGACACAGCATCGGTCCCCTCTCCCTGACAGGACATGGATCTGTGTGTTTACACACACAGATCCATGTCCTTGTCTGTGTAACCGCCGATCGCGGGTGCCTGGCGGACATCGCGGCCGCCAGGCACGCGCACCGGCATTGCAGTGACGCGCCGGGTACGTAACAACCACCTCGCGGCCGTATATAGTCGTACAGCGGGCGCG
Source organism: Rana muscosa (assembly GCA_029206835.1). NCBI lineage: Eukaryota > Metazoa > Chordata > Amphibia > Anura > Ranidae > Rana > Rana muscosa. The sequence continues at coordinate 210,303,020 of CM055121.1, read as the reverse complement.
AGGTGGTTAATATAATAATCTCAAAACAACCTGATGCTGGTGTCTCCTGCTGTTGTGTGTAATATGTTTATCAAGGTGTCTTTCTCTCATTTTATAATTTCCCCATTGTGTGCCTCATATGTGTGAATTCCCAATGTTAATTGAGTCACCTATTGTTTCTGTCTGTCTGTTAATTCTCTTGGAGATATGATTAGTATTGTGTCAACTTTATCTTGTTACCAAACCATTGTGGGATGTTTATGTGTTTATGTTCATGGTAGCTGTTCATTAGATGTACTGAAATTACTGTTTACAGTTTGTATTGTTTAGTATAATGTGATCAAGCTCTTACCTGATTTTGTGTGGTATATATTCTGTGTGAATTTACAAATAAAGTCAGTTCCAGTTTGCACCTAAGCTAGTGTTGTTTAGTTTAGTGTTGTTTAGTTCTTGGATGCAATTCTTAGCTATAATACCTGGTTCCTGGTTTCAGAGTGAAGGAAGTTGTGTCTTGCCAAAGGCACCCAGCTGGGGGTGCCAGGTGGTCTGTCACAGATAAATAGATAAATAGATAGATATATAGATAGATATATAGATAGATAGATAATTGTATTAAAAACTTGAAACTTGGAAAGGAGTTCATTGCAATTGATCTGCAGGAAGAGAAACACAGGAAAATTCCAGACCAGCAAGAGATGAGTAGTGCATACCAGAGTCCGCAGCAGACCAGAGACAGCAACAGGTGTTCCCTGCAATAGTAGGTCAGCTGACAGGAAACAAGGCAAAGACAGAACAAGAGCAGCACTGGGCAGGCAGTGTAGTACCTAATCAGGTAGTGGCAGCCGAGTCAGAAGAGGCTGTTAGATCTGACAGGTAAGGCTGAAGTGGTGAGAGCAGGTGGTGTTAACAGAGACAGGTGATGTCAGCTAGGAGAATAAGGTCAGTTCAGGACAGGCTAAAACTAAGGAACAGGCTAAAACGTAGGAAGATCTCTCAGTGCCAAAGTGCTGTAAAGGAAAATTTAAGTATGGTAGCTAATGGTCAGTGTTGCCAACCTACCAGATTGAAATTTACTGACACAACACCAAAATTTACTGGCACCACCACATTTTTACTGACATTTTCAAAATTACAGTTTTAAGTGCACATTACTGTATTTAGGCTACAAACGTGTGCAATACACAATTAGCAATGTGATTAAAGGTACAGGTAGATATTAAGGCAAACAACATATTCCTTATTTTATTTTTTATATAATAAGTCACTGCCAAATTATTTACTGGCAACCTTTTCCTGTCACTAGCATTTACTGGCAGGAGAAAAGTACCCATTTTTTACTGGCTGCTTGTAAAAATACTGACAGTTGGCAACACTTCCAATGGCTGCCACAGTCCGGGTGAGTCAGTCACAACTGCACAACTAAATGCATCTTTCCAGAACCAGGGCCTGATGGATGTCCGGGGGGCCAGCTACAAACTTCATGCTTCTGCAGTAAACCTGGGGGATAGCACAATTGATCAAAGCTGTCTACCTGCCTGTCCCTTACAAGGAAGGATGTGTTTGTAAGAGGTAGGATATGCCAGTACAGACAGTGCAAATGTCGTGACTTCTCTGAGCCTGTTGTAATCCTTGTGTCAAATGAAGGTATTTGGGGTAGGCAGTAAAGCTGGTACCTTGCCTAGGGCCCACTGTGACTTAATCCATCTCTCCATGGCCCTGGCCCCTGACAGTTGCCCTCTCACAAAAAGCAATGGATAGAAATGATTTTGGATGGACTTATTTAAGAAATGAACAAGGGATTGTGGAAAGAATGGACTTTATAGGCACACGTAGTTTTAGAAAAATAATTAAATTTTAATTACATACATATATACATAACATGAATTGGACCTACGTCACCAGGACAATTGCAGGTACATAATAAATGGCATGTAAATAGCTAAATAGACACAAATACATACAGTAGATTACAACACATGTAGTGTGGACATTGCCAAGGAGATACCCCACAAGATTGCGATGGTTCCTTGGATAGAGGTTCACTGTGTGTTGATGCACTTTAAAACTTGGAGCTCGACATGTTTCGCGATCTGATCGCTTCCTCAAGAGCTTCTAAATATACGAGAAAAGATTTAATCGTTTTGGTACAAAAAACATTTATTTATTCATTACACATAATATTGATATACAGTTAATGAACACTAATCACTCACCACAATGCGTCTGTAGGGAGTGAGTGTGATAAGGTTATTGCGACCTTCTAAACTCTGTGTAAACTACACGTGGAAAAGGGTGGCCCCAAAAGGGGAGGCCTTATTTAAGAAATACCTTTTGCTCCATGCCAGAAGAGGAGACTATTGTGCACCTTATTTGCCTCATAAAACAACAACTCGGTGTCTGTAATAAGTCAGCCCACCAGCAAGAAAAGGCAAACTTCTATTTGGTTTGGAAGCTTGCCAACCCCACAACGACCCTACTTGTGGTTTTCCAATAAAATTAGCACCAGAATTAGTTTTCTTAAGGAGCAGGAAAAATGCAATTTCCTTTACAAGCACTATTACAACTATTATTCCATTTTATAGCCACAACATTTGTCTGTAACTTTGGGGGAAAACATACCATGGTGTTCGGTCATAAAAGCACACTTTTTTTTGTGTGTAGTACTTTTTAAGAGAGCCACACTTTGAACCTGGTATGCTTTTAAACAGGATGGCATCCATTTGATTTACAAATTTAAATGTTAAAATTTTGATAAAATTGTATTTAGTTACTGCCTCGTGCCTATCAAAATTTCTACAGAAAACTTTTGTCTTAAGAAAAAGCGCACCTACTCTATCTGTGAGCAAGAGTTAAAGGAGAAGTCCAGCCTGAGCTCGTTTGCGTTTTGCACTCCTATGACATGCGGGCTGAAGTCTGCTCTCTGCTGACGTCACGGAAATCAGTCCAGGCACCGCGTCATCGCGACAATAAAGTCTGGATCTGCCAGGTTCCATGGATTGATTCCCGTCTCAGCCTCTCAGCGAGCCGATGAGAGGTTGAGACAGCCGATCCCCACCCCTCCACAGCTCAGCGCTCCAATGTGCATGGAAGAGCAGAGAGGAAAGCTGCTGATTGACAGGCAACAGCTCTCCTCTCTGGGATCTGTTAGAGCCGAGCCATCGGCAATGTTCGATGGCTGGGTTCTCAGTGGAGAGACGCTGGGGGACAGACGCAGCATCGGTCCCAAGCTGCATCCACCTAGGTAAGTATATATGGGCAAACCCCCCCCATACTTCTCTGTTAATAGTGCACATGCACAGAAAGTGTAATTCCTGGAGGGGACTGTTTTGACTGTTTATGCAGTCAAGGCACAATGAACATCCCCGGAGTAGTTCTGAAGGTATGTATCAATGGAAAATCTACACGGGGGCTAGGGGGCTATAAAGAAGTACTTTACCAAAATCCCTGCTCAACAATGGATATACAGATATTAGGAAGCAGTAAATGAACAAGCTCTCACTGATCTCTGTGGCTGTAGTCACTGTAGAGCAATTCACTCACAAAGTTTAAAGCCGAAGTACTGAAGCTGTTCAAGTTATACTATCAGCAGCTAAGCAGCCTGTACTACCCTCTCACAGAAGTCTATCAGCTCAGCTCACCATACTCCCAACACTATCTTATCTGCTCAGCTCACCATAGTTTACTGTATTTATTTAGAAAAGGAAGGTGCTCGTAAATTACATATTGATCGGCCTCTTACCCCGCTATCCATCTCAAAACATCCCCTGCAGTAGCCAGGGGGAGAGGAGGGAAGCTAGCAGCACTGCAGGGTTGGGGGCAACCTGAGGGGGGGGGCAGGCAGTAGGTGGAATCTGCACAGCACATAGTGATTAGGGTGTGCCCAGGCACACATGGCACATCCCCTGCGCACGTCTATGCCCTGAACCCAACACTGACTCTGCAACTCAGCTCCCCCTGCTCCCCCCCCCCAAGAGTGACTTAGTTCAGCCAACTTTTCTCCCCTCTCAGCAGTCATTCAGGATCCTTGCAGCCTTCTAAACTCTAATAGTAAATACATAGCAGAAGCTCTGGTAGGGAGGAGCAGGATGAGCTAAGCTGCTAAGAGAAAAAAATGTAGACAACTTAGTTGCTTTTGCTATGAATTATTATGATGGCCATGTAGCAATTTGAGATCAATCTTGGAATGAGCAATTGCAAGCAAGCAATTTATATTTGATTACAATATTAAAAGATGGCACACATGGTTTTGTTCTGAACTTAGCAATTCACTGAAAATATGGCTAAACAAAAAAGAAAATAAAGCTAAATGATCATTAATTAATCTACATAGCAACATAGAAAAGTGATGTCAGAAAGAAAACTGAGTCTGCCTATTTTTTTTTAACCTTTTTGTCTGAGTGTAGTATGTTTGTCCCAAGCATATTTGAAGATATTTACTGTTGACTGTCTCACTACCTCTGCTGGAAGTTTATTCCAAGCATTAATTACCCTTTCAGTAAAATAATACTTTCTAAAATTAGTTTTGAACTTTCCTCCTGTTAGTTTGTAATTTGTTCAATTGATCAGAAGTGTTCAACAAAATTTCAGTGTGGACAATTAACTTATAATCGATTAAGTTCTTTAAAAGGAGGGACTTTGGTTTGTGATTTTATTTCAATTTGATTGGATTTTCAGCGTGAATGATCACATTGATACATTTGAGCCACAATGAGAGTGAATTTCTCCACGGTTTCTGCAGCTACAGAGGTCGGTGAGGGCTTGTTAAAAGCTCATTTACTGAATGCTAAGCATATGTAAATTCCTGAATGCTCATTCCCTGACGTGGTTCACTTTAAGCATACATACTGCCATTCATTACAAACAACATTCAACCCAATTGCATTACTAGAAAAAAGTTCCACAATATACAGCCATTATAAGGTATCACTCTGTTACCACAGGGCAATTTAGAAAGCTTTTACCAATGCCACCTGCCAGTGGCGGCCCGTCAATAGGGGGCGCAGGGGCGCCGCCCTCCCCCCCCCAAAGCTACTTACTAAAAGAAAATATATATATATTTTTTTAAAGTGTTACTTTAAGTGGGTGTGTTAAGGGCGCCGGACACGGGGTGCTATTGGAGGCATGACCTATGTGTAAACACGTGATTGGGGCTAAGAAGCTCTATTGGCGTGTGTTCGGGTCGCAAAGCTTGTAGCCACGAAAACTCCACCTCTAGGCTCTAGCATTAGGTTTCCAGTGCTTGTAATTGATTGGGTCCATAGGGTGGGGCTTTAATCAGACCTGCAGCGTCATTGGCTCACAGGCTGCCTGTCTCCCTCAGTATGTGAGGGGAAATCACGAGCAGAAGAGAACTGGTCAGGGCAGACAGGGAGCTATGTGCAGAGGCAGCTCCATTCATCCCTGTGACACAGACATGGCATCCAGCCGTGCACACAGAGGGATCACACAGAAATCTTCAGGTACATTTCTACATGCCAGGACTGTAGGGGGAGGGGGGCAGAAGGGGCTATTATCACTGTGTCCTGACTCCTGAGAGACTGTAAAGCAGCATTTTAATCTCCAACTTTACTTCACCTCTCTCCATATAATGCAAGCAGGGAAGGGCTGGTGGCCTTTGGCCTGAGGGGCAAGTCCAGTCAAGTGGCCCATTGAACCGCCGAATCAGCTCACCATCCATGGCCCACCTGGTTTTTCAATGCAGCCTCCCCAGTGCCCATCAGTGCAGCCAACTCCAGTGCCCATCAATGCAGCCTGATCACTGGGGCAGGTTACATGGGGTTTATGGGGGGGAGCTGGGGGGTCAGCTAGGGGTGTCAGAGTATCTCACCTCAGCGATCTCAGCTCAGCAAGTCCTTGCACACCACGGTTTCCTGGGGGGGGGGTAACGCTCCTGATCCTGGGGTCAAGTTGCAGCCAGCGCCCAGCCCTGCAGCCCGACTCCCTGCCTCTGCCTGCTTCCAAGAATCCGCTCCCAGGGAGTTGTAATTTCCTCTGCGCTGCTGTGTTTTCCACCCACCAGAAGCTTGAGTGCGGACTACAACTCCTGGAATGCAACAGCTAGTGGTCGGCCGCCATGGCCATGCCCCCGGCCCGGCTTCCTAGACCAGAATAAAAAAGAAAATGGTAGCGGGCAGTGGCTGCCGGCCATTTTGAACATAAGTTAGGGCGGCCTGGGAGGCAATTGCCACCCTGCCCCCTGGCCCAGCCCTCCCCTCAATGCAAGTCTGTACAACTTCCTTTTTCTCCTCTACCTGCTCAGCTGCTATAGAGAAATAAAAGGCATTGTTCTTAAATTAACATTATTCACATATAAATAGCGCGGGCGCTTTCTTATGCAAATTAGATCGACCGCCACGATTCATATGCAAATCACCCCCCATCCGCTGCATGCCACCCACCTAGACAGCATACAGCTGAGCATAGGGGGCATGTAGAGGTAATAAAAAGGGGGGCTTGAGGTGCAAAGGTGAGCAGAGGAGAGGTGCAGTCAGAGGTGGTGTACAGAGGTGCAGAGTGGATGGGAAGGAAGTGTTGGATTGCAGAGGTTAGCAAAGTAGGGGTTTGGGGGACAGAGGTTAGCAGATGATGAATTAGGGGCAGAGTTGTACTGATGGGAGATAAGAATGCAGAGATTAGTAGACAGATGGGGGGGGCACAGTAGGTGTACAGACCCAGGAACTCAGCACAGGGATGATGGGAACCCCTCATAATGGGCACAGTAGGTGTACAGACCCAGGAACTCAGCACAGGGATAGTGGGAACCCTCATAATGGGCACAGCAGGTGT